>OU015743.1:93952013-93976563 GCA_907169655.1 Acomys percivali | reverse complement strand
TTTTCTTTAATAGTATCCCCCAAATAGCTCATCTTTTAAAAGACTATCAGTATTCTTTGTACCATTTATTTTTAATGCTGCACTTATTTCCAAGCAATTTGGTAGATATAAGATTACTGCAACAATACTTTGTTTTCTTTCAACAATACAAAGCATTATTGTCATGACAGTAAAAGACACCTAACATTGAGTACAGAGCACAGGATTTGTTCTTGCTTAATAGTGATTTCTGAAAGTTTAAATACTCATTCATTTGCCAATCATTTTTAAACTATTGCTTTAGTCAATTTTATTTGCAAGTATCATCGCACAAAAGGACATCTTCAACATCTGCACAGAAACAATAAAGACCATGCTGCTGTAAATTGTGAGAACTGAGAAGTGCATATTATCTTCCCCTCTCTCGTTCACATATAGATTAATCCAAGTCCAGGCTGAATGTTAATAGAGGCCCCCAGAAAACTATCTTGCTTTCAATGTCCCCAAACCCACATTTCATTGAGTCATTGGCTGGACAAGTTGATATTTCTGCTTTTCTTTTTTTTAGCATACATTATTAATATGTAGCTAATTACTTGGTAAGTGTTTTTACTAGCTCATCCGTTTTGAACTCTCTAATAAGCACGCCAAATTAAATAGCTTACAGGAAGAACTATTTCATGTCTGGTCTCAGCTATTCTGCTCTTCTTTGTCCGAGATCAGAATGGACATGGTGTATAAGGAAATGCCACACCTCTAAGCACCAGAGATCCACACGACAAAGCTGCAGTCATTTGAAAAAAGTTACTTAAAATGGTCAGAAAGAAAGCTGCCCCCTGATTGGGGCCCTTGTCTATTACAATAGCAGTGGGCTGCATGTCCTGCCCTGGCAGCAACTCCTTCAGGAAGCAGAGATGAATTATAGCAAATTCTAAACAGGACTGGTTGGAGTACCCAGCAGAGTCTAATGAGCTTCGACCCAGATGTAGGGCTATGTCTCCTTGTAGCAAGACCAGATCCAAATCAGTCGGATCCAAATCACCCAAGCAGATGTGTAGCTTGTCCTACTTTCTGAACAAAACAACAAAGCATTGATCCTAATGTGGTTTGGACATTTAGAGTTTGATGTCAAGGCCTGAATGTGGACTGACCCTGGCCAAATGTGATTGCTAATGTAAAGATGTCAAGAGATTGTGCCTTTATGAGGACACTGGGGTTCTACACAGTGTCCTGCTGGAGACTGGGTTATCTCATATGGAAAGAAACTTTTTTTCAAGGCAACACATTGTTGTAACAAATCTTATAATCCAGGACTTTGTTTCTCTCCTGCATGAGAAACTCACCACTTTCCTGTTAGCCACCATGCCAGGGCAGAGCAGAAGCTGCTGCTATCAAATCTGAATTTCTCACTCTAAGAACTGTAAGGCAAAAAGAACTTTCATTCTTTATAAGTTATCCAGTCTCAGCTTTTTCATTACAGTAACCAAAAATAGATTAAGACAAACATTAAGAAATGAGATCGATGACAAAATCAGAATGTGCAGTAATGCAGTGGAAAAGCAAGAAACACTGGAGTTAATGATAGGAATAACACACAGAAGATAAATACTGAAAACTGGGACTGGGTCAGAGGAACAGAGCTGGGCCTACAACATGATTAAGTAATATCAGACCTTCCAAAGACCTATGAACTTGTTTCCTGGTTGCCAACTGCCAAGCATGATGCTTCTTTTGAGAATTCAGTAAAAATTGGTGGGAGAAAAAAAATGGTACCAAAGGTATTACAAGGGCAAGGTATCTGGTTGCTGAATAGGAAAAGTTGTTAATAACTAAAGGGACAGAAAGAGAACACATGTAAGCGAAATGAAAATGAAACTAAATCCAAATTTATAATTAAATATCCCTTTTAGGTGTTATAAGAGAGCAATTTGTCTCCAGCAAAATGAGAAAAAAACTTGTTTGAGTACACAGCTTGTTCAATTCAGTTCTGCTCCCTGGAAACATTTACAATGGAAGAGAGGTTAATAGGATCCCCTGGTGCTAGTCAGGGCATGGGTGCTGGAGAGGACGAAGAATGGATCCTTATTTCCATCCAATCTGTTTTGCCTTTTCAGTCTAATGAGACATGCCAAGCACTCCTATTATAGTAATTTACCATAATGTATATGGCGAGCTAACCCTGACACAATGCAACACAATGAATGTGTCTATTTCCCAAATAATTGAAAAACAGACATGAAAACATTTTCTTTAGGAATGGACTATTAGGTTGCCTGTACAGCATGCTGGCTACCGGAGCATTTAAGTGACTATGCTACCTGTATTTATGTATTTCTGGACAGGCACAGCTGATGGTATAAACTCATTTTATGGGATTGCTAAAACAGCTGCAGGAAGGAGATAACAACATTTAATCATTTTAATTTGCTATCACCTAAACACAATGGCAGTGCAACAAAATTGCCCGGGATTATTGAAAATAATCTGTCATCGGAATTGATGATATTTACCAAAGCACTTCCACTAGCAAACCTCAGTCTGTTCTCAGGTTTGAAAAAAATACAAATATACTTCATGCCAGCTGAGAGTGCCCTTGGTCCCACCTGCATCCATAAATAATAACAGCATTAACCTCAACAAAACTGATTTTAGATAAAGAGGTTTTTTTCTTCTTCCAAGTTGCAAATAATTGTACTAGAAATGTAGATACGAAGAAAGTGCATCCAGAAGCTCTGATTTAATGGACGTAGCATTAAAGGCCACATATAAAAACAAAGTTGAAGAGAATCTAAAATATTATTCACCTTAAATGATTTCTATTTATGCAATTCCTAGCACATGTTAAAAGTCAACAATCTTGAGAAACTCAATGAAAAGAGAAATTTACTTCCAAAAGCTTATTATACACATCCAGAGAGATGATTTTCTTTAGGCCAGACAAAGAGCAGACACAATCAGAGACAAAATCGTAGTCATGGTGACAGGATAAGAGTTGGTTTTACTTCATCAGGGACCAACAATGGTCCAGGGTTCAAAAGTTGTGCCTTTTTTTACTCATTAAAAGAATGACTTTGGCTGACAGTAGACACAGAGCCACACAGCCTTGAACCACCATTGGCCCTCATTCTGCACTCAGAGTCTCAGCTCGCTTGCATGGATGCTTATTATTCCTCAGACCTGCTGTGGCTTCTGCCTTGGAATTCCAATATCATTTGATTCCGCTACAAGCCAAATAATTATCACAACACATTTTCCTAACCATAGAACTTGGAAAGAGTTTTAGAAGACAAAAACTGGGAAGTGGAATTGGCAGGTGTAAAGTGTTGGAGACCACTTATGGAGAAAGATGCGATGTTGGGGAAATTTGGAAATTGAGAAGATTTCACAGTGGCTCCAAATTCTCTCTACTGTCATTTGTGTCATGGGCTCAGATACGTTGCCAATTGCTGGATAAGCAATCTGATTTAAATTGTGTCTTATCTCACCAAAATCCTATAAATGGTGCCCATACAAACCTGCCATCAGAAAATAAGTTTTGGATAAGGACTTACAGCAACAAGAAAAGATGCTTACAAATGTCTCTTGAGGAATGAAACTTGATGGTCTTTAAAGCTTTTATTTATTTATTTATTTATTATTTTATTTTATTTTATTTATTTTCTATGTGCATGCATGAATGTGATGTGGCATGCCAGTTTGGACTCAGAGGACAGCTTGCAGGAACTGGGTCTCTCCTTCAACCATGTGAGACTTAGGGTCAAACTTAGGTCATGAGGCTTGGTCTGCACCTTCATGTTTCCAGAAACCAGTGATTGGCACCCAGGATCTCATGCTTGCTAGCCAAGAACACAGCCATATAAGATACAGATCACATGGGGTCTTTGTATCATTTTAGTCATAAAGGGATATTCAAAATTATCTGCTTCAACTTCCTTGTTGGATATTCAGTTAATAATTACTGTATTAAAGTAATGGAAATATATAATTTCAAAGGTCAAATGTGAATTTAAGACTCTCTAGGATAAAATATTAATGTTATACTACCCACATTATCCAGTGGTTCTTAGCCAGGGATTATTTCTTTCTGGAAAATATTAGGAGACAGTTTAATTATATGATTTAGGGACAGTGTGTATCTAGGTAGCAGCAACATTGTTTCTGAGCATACTAAGAAGGCTCAAGAGAACATGTTTAAGTAGTATCAACAGAAACTGTCACAATCCCTTCTGTAGAGCAACTGCTTTCTACTCCTTCAGCTGTCATTTTTTTATTTTCTAGATTTTATTATTAAAATATCTTGAAAAAATCAACCAAATCACAAATGTGTACAACTCAATGGATTTCTTCACAGTCTCCATTCTGAATGTACAAACTCTACAAATTCTAATATCCTGAGAGTGTAGAAAATGCTTCCATTTTTGTTATATTTTATACATTGCATCTGAATGTGTTACTTGGGCAAGTGACAGAGATTCTAAATAAGCCAAGCACACATGTGTAAATACCATCCATTGAAGAAAGACTCATCAAATGTCTTTACAAACACATTGTAGCAGAGAGCTATAGTCAAAACAATTTGAGCCTGGAAATGTTTCATTTAACCTCAAAGCTACCATTTTTAGACTGCTTGAGTGATGTTTAACTTTATTAAAAATAGACTTTAAAAAAAAGACTGTAAGTGACTTGAGAACTGGCTCTTACTTCATTTGGAAAGCCATCAGGAGTTAATCAGCTTTTTGTAAAGTCATTCTTCTACTATCTCTGTGCACAGGAGCACTGTCACCTAACCTTCTCATCTTTATAAGTTTGTTGAATATGGTCTTTTCACAATTATTTGCTAGTTTGGTTGTGTTTTTTGAGACACAAGATTCTAAAATTCTGATTGATAATTGAAGGCAAGAGGCCCCTCAGGCAATTTTCACAGGTTCCTGTAGGGGGGATTCCAGCAAGATTGGACAGAGGAACAGGCTGAATTGAACTGTGAAGTCCCAAACACGATTCAAACTCACCAAGAGCTCCACTGCCATTACAGCCTAAGGAAAAGATTACTTTTTAAAAAATATTTTTACATCTACATTTATATTATTACACATGTATATAATAAATTACATACAGCAAGAAGAAGGGATTAGCTCTTTAAATGCACACTGGTTTTCTCCTGTGAGTAATTTTCACTTAATTTTTATCTAGGGTGTAAGAATGATATAACTTAATGATTTTGTATATAAAGCTCCAATTGCTCAGCATAATTTGGTAGGAAAGCTATCATTTCTTCATTGGATTGCTTTTGCTCCATTGCAAAATCTCACTGTCTATATGTATTGATCTATTGTGTCTCTCAATTCTTCTTCACTGATTGGCCTATTTTATATTGAAACCATACTTCTTGATTACTTTTTAATAAACCTTAAATCAGACAGATTTAGACTTTTTAAAAAAGAAAAATTGTTTTTCTCAATTTTTTGACATCATGTTTAAAATTCTTATGCACATTTATCAATTTCCAAAACTATCCACTTGGATATTGAGTGGAATCACTTTAAATTAGGATGTCTCTTAGGGGAGAAATGACATCACTATAATCATTTGCATGACACCTGCAAACACTGTGCATCCTTACTTAGGAACTCCTACCCACTCTTGGCATGCTTGTATGATTTTCACGGTACAGAATTCCCACACACCTTGTCTCATTGAGGTCCCTGTATTCCATTCATGCTGCCTCTCTTTGTTTGCTGCTAACAAATACAGTTAAGGTTGGACACTGATTACTCTTTTTGCATCAGACTTAACACTTTTGGTGGCTTTTTAGAATCCATGATATTTCCTGTACAGTACAGAACATCATGCCATGGCAAACAAAGATCATTTCACTCTTTTTTAAAAAATTAGTTTGAGTGACTTAAATTCGTATCCATGATTTAGACCTCCCATTATACTGTGAAATGGAAGTGACAAAAGGGATATCAGTTTGTTTCTGGCCTTAAACAATAAGCAATCATCCTTAAACCATTAAATGTCATGCTGGTTGGGATTTCTTTTAAGACTCTTAGCCAGTGACATAAGAAAGATTTATATTATGCCAAGATCCAAACATAGATCTTAGATTTGATCATGTTTTTCTGAATTCATTGTTATGACCATTGTGAAAAGTTTTCCCTTTCCACTTAATTGTAATAATTAATTGCACTGATTAAATCTCATGTCTAAAACTGGATTTTCACTAAGACTTTCAGTTTCACCAGCATTCTAAACTTAAGGTGATTCATCTCATGCATGGGGCAAATTAATTTTAAATTTCTAAACTCTCAACTCAAATTCATTTTATGTTATTAAGTTGAAATGTGAGTTAACTTTTGTGAGAAACTAATATTTTTCTGGCTTTATTTACATGTTACGGCATTATCCAAAGATCGTGTGCCTGGTTATTATTGACCACAAATGCTGTAGCTTCACATTTGCACAGGAGTCACTGGGATAACCAACTGGTTCCTGAAATCACATTTTGTCATGTGGAGATGTTAGCTAGCATCAGGTGGTAAGAAGTTTCATAGTCTCATTGTAACAGAATTGTTTCTAGAGGTAGAATGCCTCTGCAATGTGGATTTTTGGTGAGCCTAACTTAAATCCACCACACACAAAGCTGGGAGCAGGGTAATAACACTTCATTCCTTAGCAATCCAGAACATTCACATGTAAGAAAGTGGGTTCGGTGTCTTTTAGTCATCATTTCTGTGTCATCAAATTGCAATTTGATGTCCTTGAACACTAAACACAGCTCTGTACCTAAATTAATGGCAGCCACTTTTGACCACTGCCTCAAACTAGAAAATTAGAAACTATCTTACTTTTTTCATTCCATTAGTAACTTTGTATATCCAGATTACCAAATGACTGCAAACACCTTTGTTTCACATCTATCCTCTTTGGGAATGTCTGTATTCTTGAGTAATTTCCATAACTAAAATGGCATCTCTCCCAAATAGCTGAACTCTTGTCATAATTCTGATGTCTTCATCTGAACCTTCTTCTTCCAGTGCTCCATGATAACCTGAGGTCATTTTGTTTGTTGTCGCTGCCTTAGACCTTCTCCAAAACCTTGGAAGAGATGCTTACCAGGTCACTGGTTTTTCCTTGTCATAAAGTTTATTCCTTTGTTATGGCTTTCAACGTGTCATTGTGGAGGCATGTCTTGAGTGGATGTAACAACTATCAATAAAGCACTATTTAGCTGATCAGCTGTGCAAAAAGACAGGAAGAGGAAGGCGGGACTTTCTGGAGAGCAAGAGGAGCCAAGAATTGACAGTTGACAGGGAGAGAGGAAGGTTGATAAGAGAGAAGCATCTGAGGATCAGACTGGGAAGTGCTTGGGATATATATGTAGGTTATGAGGTTTAGAGCAGTTTATTTTTGTTTATGAGTAGATTAGTATCAGTTTGGGTTCTGCCCCCATGTAGTACGTTTCAGTGTCTGTGTCAGTTATTGGCTTCCTAGGGCAAACAGATACATTTATTGTAACACATCATATAATATCTGTATTGTAGTCACCACTCTAAAGAAGGACAGGTTTTATCAGTTCTCTGAATGCAAAGGACTTGGTCAATGCCTGGTACAGAGCAGGCAGGCAGTGCTTGATAAACTGAATTGAATTTTGGGTGATACATATATCTTCATCATCCCAGCTCACTCTATCCACACTGGAGAACGTGAGTGGAACGGACATGCCACCCTTCTGTCACTCACTTCCTCTGCTACCTTCAGCCAGAAGACATGAGTGCACAGCTCTGTGAAATTAGAAATATTATAGTTCAGAGACTCTAGGTATGCAGACCACTTGATGACTTCCACTACCACAAATTTACTAGCCTGCCTTACATCAAAAAGCTGCTCAGCCATATTTTTTAAAAAAGAAAGAAAAGAGTGTTACTTGTTATTTTAGGAGAGGAAAATGAAGACATGCTTTATCAGTTTTCTTGGATGATATTCCCCAATCTAAGCCATGGAAAACATCAGGAATTTTGATATTTATGTCAAAAAGTTTGGCATGGTTGCACACAGAATTATTATTTTGTTTTGGGATTTAAGATAGTTATGATGCTTTTGCCAACATATAAATTAGTATTCTTTATTAAAAGCTAACTTTAAGCCAAATACTAAACTCCAAATACTAAAACTCTAGGTTGAAGGGTTTTTTTTTTATATCAGGCTCACTCATTTTTTCCAGAGTATTTGAGTTTTGTATTTTATAATATATTTCTTTTTTAATATATTTTATTAATTTATTCATATTACATCTCAATTGTTATCCCATCCTTTCTATCCTCCCATTCCTCCTTCCCTCACTGAATTCTTTTTTTAATATTGTTTTTATTGAAAAATAAAATCATTCATACTACATTTCAATTGCTATCCCATCCCGTGCATCCTCCCATTCCTCCCTCACCTCCCACTTTCACCCCATTCCCTTTCCATATGACTACAGTGGAGACTGGGGATTGACTTCCACACAAACTCTGGTGTCCCTTATTTGGTCATGTCCCCTTGATGGGGAGGCCCGATGGCACTCTGAGGAAGGATAGCAGACTACCAAGAAGAAACTTGATACCCTAGCATCATATTCAAGGGGAGGAGGTCCCCATCAGTCATAGTTTAATATATTTCTTACATTGCTCAATTATTTTATTAATATCTCAAATCCAATCTGAAAGCAGTTTGCCTCTGTGGTATGTAGTGGATGTAAGCATGTTTCTGTTTTAATCCCAAGTGTGGGATATGAAACAGACTTATGTGAAGGTGTGCATCTGGAAACAGACTTGTGAGAGGACACATGGTGTTTGCCTACTAGAAGAGGAACTGCCTTGTGTGGTCCATGGTCTTTGCCAGCTGATAATCATCCTAGTATGGACTCTGAGGGGTATATATATATATATATATATATATATTTGAGGGCCAAACCAGAGGCTTTTTGGTTTGGGAATCACTTCCTGCTGTTTGGGCTGTTCATTGCTCTGCTTCAAGATTCTCCTAGAAAGAAATGTTCCATAGAACATTTCTAGGTTCCGGGTTCCAACTGCTGCTCTGGATTTTGGCTGCTGCAGTTGCAGTCACCTTTGCTAAATTGCTGGTTGGTCATTTACTGGGTCTGCTGGGATCCTGATTACAAAGAGGAGAATTGCTCTAAGGAACTGGGTCTCCGAAGGTCTGCTTCTCCTGTTCCCATTAGCCACTTTTCCCTCCTATCTAGGGTAAATGGGTTGGAAGGGATGTATACGCATTAAAGAACCCCAAATAAAGTAGATTTGAAAAAGTTCAAAGCCTACAGGGGTACTGCTTCATGTGGATTTTAGCCTCGCTAATTATCATGATTCCATGAATGTTTGATGCAATTTGAGTTGACATGTTTGTTTCTAACACAAATCACTTGATTATATAATCAAATTGTTTTAACCATATAACAAAACTCCAATAAATTTATATTCATTTTTCTTATTTTTTTCCCCTTAGGGAAAGCCTTTAAGTTAATTCTTACATCAAAGGATATGAGTATTTGTATGGCTCTTAACAGTACTACTGAGGTTTGTACAAACACTGCACAGTGTATTCTAACCTCCTAAGATGTGGGCATCTCAGTACCACTGGAGCCAGTTCCCATGCACCTACTACAGTTAAATCAGCTCCCAAGATTGCATCTACCAGGGGGAAAAATCGGCACCAGTAAAAGCATGAGAAAGACTCTACATCTTCCATCATCTCTCCTACTCAGTGACCCAATATTTTTGCCTGCCACAGGGCTAAACTTCCATGTCTAAAACCTTCTAGGGTACAGACAAAAGGTATAAAGCTGTAGCAGGAGAGTCTTCCCAGAGCCTCTGACCCAAGCAAGGCTTCTTCTATCTATGGAGCTCACAGCACCATGGCTTATGGATGTCTAACCAGGAGATGCGAAAGACGAAACAAGGAAGCCAAAAGGATAGTGGGCACTCTTTGAGCATTGCTCTGTACTCAACTTATTAGGTCTGCTTGGCTTTTAGAGTCCTCCAACTAAGGTCCTTAAATCTAATCTATGGAAGACATATAATCATTTTTATTTATTTTATTTATTTTTCTCAGTAAGTTTATAAATAGGAAAGTGTTCTTCGTTGTTGTGTTTTGATTTTTTTCCTTGTGAATGTTTTATTGACAAAGGAGAGAGAAGCTTGTTGTGGCCTTTTTACAAATGCAGTGTTTTCTTCTAAGAGTCTTTATTGTTTAATTTAATATGTGCATATAATGGAATTTGATCAAATATGCCCCATTTCCAATTTCCCCCTGGGTTCTGACACAACTCTTCTCTCTAACTGCGTATGATCTTCATTTTGTTTTGTTTTGTTGAGGTTGATATTGTTAACTACACTGAGCTCACAGAGTGCTGCCCATGTGTGCAAGGCTGGAGGACTCTCCACTGGAGTGCAGACAGGGGCAGTAGCCACAAGGAGCACTGGAAGCCACAAGTTGTTATAAGCTGGAGATTGCTTTTGAGAGAGTTTGATCAAGTACTGAGATTGATTCCCTCCTTGATTCTACATGATACTAAAGTCATCCCAGAGGGGAAATCTCAATCCTATGAAAGCATAGATTGCATCAGATTAGAAATTTGTGACCATGCTCTTTCTCCACTTTACTTTCTTTTCCTGTCACTACCCTCTCTTCCTCCCTCCCTCCCTCCCTCCCTCCCTCCCTCCCTCCCTCCCTCCATTCCTTTTTTTACTTCCATCTTGATCTTCTATGCATGTGAGAATCTAACTACAAGGACAGATTGTGCCTTTTTTTTTAAATGTCACATTATATTTTAGGATTTGTGAGATCTATGATTTGTTCTGCATCTACTCAACTCTCTGCTGTGATGCAGAAATAAATGTGTTTATATTTAGCAAAAGGGCTACTGCTCACTGCTCCATTGATCTCAGAATACTGCATTAACTCCTTTGTACTCAGACACTGGCTCACTAGTAAGACTGTTAGAAGAAAAGACCATCACAATACTTTATGCAAATTCAAGTGTCTCTTGAGAAAACTTCATTTGTGCTCTGTGGAATTGCTGAGCTTAGCAGGAGACTGTACTACTGGTAGATAAAAGAAGACTCTGAGATTCCAGTAGCTAATAACTAGCTAATTCGCATGTTCTTTATTGCCTCTGTGTGAGTTCTTATGATCTCTACATGGGTTAAAATTCTTATATCTTATTCTTATGTAATCTGAAAAGAGCAACCTATTTAATCCATAATTGTAAAAAATGAAGAAAAAATAGTACTTAAGTTACTAAAGCAAAAGTTTTCAGATTCCCCATTGAAACATAACCTTACTAGGGACAGAATCTGAAGAGTTTCATGTACTTAGAAAGTTTGGTATGAAACTGGTCAGACTTCCACTTTTAACAATCTGGCACTCCACATAAGAAGGAAGTTGTATCTGGCTTCTTTACTCCGGGACCACGTTTTTGGGGGTTGGTCTGATTGCTGCCCAAGTAAACAGACTCATGTACCCCAGAATGATGTCTGTAAACTTGTATAAAAACTTATGCCTGTTTGAACAATAAAGAGCCAACACACCTGAACAGGGCAAATGGGACAAGTGTGGCTAAGGTTTGTGGGATCTGAGGACAGAAAGGATCTTGGAGGAGATAGCAGAAGAAGAGGAGAAGGAAGGAGGCCATTGCCATGGGCCCAGATGAAGAACATTAGCAAGTATTTGGGATTATGGATGGGAGGTATCTCAGTAGAAATCATTAGAAGCAGATGACGTGGGATAGAGTCAGTAGATATGGAAGGTAGTATAGAGGACTAATATCTGCCTTGCCCCAGGTGAAACAATGCTTTGTTAAAAATATAACAAGTGTCTGTGTTTTTATTTACTGATAGCAGGTTTTAAAACACCACCATAATAAGTATAGGGCTAATTGTAAACATTATTAGACCCCACCTTTAAATTAACAGCAACACCACATAAAATCTGTTTTTCTATTTTCACAGGATACAAGCATCCTGAATGAGGCTGAGCACTCAACTTATTTTCAACTACTTGAGCAGCAATGAGCATCTGTGTTCCATAATGATCACTGTAGACTGATTGAGACTGAGAGTACTGTATGTCTATGGATAGGAACAAAAATATGTAGAAGGTAGGTTGATACAATGTCAATTTGGAAAGACTACAATAAGTTCCCCGCTAGGGCCTATGACCTCTCTATCAGTGGGCTTGGGACCAGTGCTAGATGTGAATTCTCTCTTGTGAAGCAGGAGTTAAATCCCCATAACAGTCATGCCGTAATAACATCAGTAGGTACTCTTGTCTGGCAGGGTGGTGGTGTAACTCATTGGGTTCATAGCTGAGTAGATCTGTTGATGTCTTTTTCTCTCTCAACATCCTTCCCAGCACTGTGCATGGAAGACATCAGAGACAAAGTTTCTCATTAAGTTCCTCTCTGGTTTCTGTATGCGCTGTCTGCAGCAGTAGGGTCTTATGATCCAGCTCAGTTGAGCGGCCAAGAAAAATAGCAATACCTTCAATACAGTACTTTTTGGAGGTGTCTGGTGGCCTTATTGACCAATGATGATCATCCTAACCAGGCATGGCTATTTCCGTATGATTTGTTATGGCTTCTAGGATTGGCATCATCCACCATAGAAGGCACTTCCCTGCAAAATTTTAAAGATATTTTAATTAGCTTATAGAGCAGTAGGTTTCCGCCTGTTGTCTTCTTATAACCTTTGTAATGACCTGCCCTCCAGCTGCTTATCTTACTAACCCCCAATGCCCCTCCATCTTTATATCTGCTACTGTTCAGGGGAGTAAAATAAAATATGCATGAATACTTGTTTTCTTTAAAATATGTGTTAAGAAAATGCATATTGGCCTGAGGAGATGGCTCAGTGGGTAAAGTGTCTGCTGCAGAAGCATAAAGGCCAGCATTCATGTCCCCAGCACTTTTGTGACAGTCTTCTTGTAATGTCAAGCACCAGGAACACATGTTGGCAGACTGGGTAGTGGAGACAGGCAGATCCCAAGATCTCACTGGCCAGCCAGCCAGTCTAGATAATATTTGAGCTCCATGTTCAACTGTCTTAAAAAAAAAAAGTAGACAGCAACTGAGGAAAGCACCTATTTTGCTATCTAGATGTCAGATGAGCACACAAAGACACACACATACACACACACAATAAAATGAATACATGCTATGTTGCAGAACTGGTTTATTTTATGAACTATAAGGCAACATATGAGGGCAATCCAACATCCCACTGGACCTTTAAAATGGTTCCATTGATACAACTGAAAGCTAGTGAGTGCGAATTTCCAAGGTTTCACTAAGGAAAGCAATAGTCAGTCTACTGGATAGAGTGCCACTTCCACCTTTGTTTCAACTTTGTGTGTTTACAATGTCTTAGGTTTTGGGGGGTAGGGGTGTAAGCAGCAAAGAATGTGAAGAAAGCTGATAATTAAATTGGTTTCACCAGCTTACTCCATCAAGGACTTCTATATCACAATTATTGTTTCTTTTAAGTTCCTATTATTATAAAATAAAAATGGTGAAACACACCCACTTTACATATTATTTGTCCCCCAAATATCAACTTGGCCTCCTCTGAAGTGCCTCTTAGTCACACTTCTATTGCTATAAAGAGACATCACTACCAAGGCAACTCTTATAAGAGAAAACATTTAATTTAGGCTTGTTTACAATTTCAAAGGCTTAGTCCATTATCATCATAGAGGGAAGCACAGTGGCACGCAGGGAGGTGCTGGAGCAGTAACTGAGAGGCACATCCTGATCCTTAGGCAGAAAAAGCAATCCTGGGCCCAGCATGGCCTTTTGAAACATCAAAGCCCATCAAATCCTATTAAAGTGTTGAAATCCTATCAAAGTGTTCCATTCCCTGGTGACTAAGTATTCAACTGTATGAGCCTATGGGATCATTCCTTTTCAAACCACCACAAGGTGCCTCTGACCAAGATACTCACAGACCTATACAATTAAATCTATATATGTTCATGAAAATAAATGTCCAAGATTTTGTTATTCCCCCATGCTTCTCTCATCTAGAGTTCCAATAGGATGTCCTCCCCTCTGTCCCAATTTCCTGGTAAGTGAAGGCTTTTGTGGGACATGCTAGTATGCAGATATAAGTGAGTATATACCATTTGAGTCTTTCTGCTTCTGGGTTAACTCACTCATTATGATCATTTCTAGCTCAATCCATTTATCCACAAATTTCAGGAATTCCTTGTTTTTAATAGCTGAGTAGTATTCCATAGTGTATATGTACAACAGTTTCTTTATCCATTCTTCTACTGAGGGACACTAAGCAAAGTAGAAGGATACAGAGGGTCCTAGAAACCTACAAGTAGAACTTTATGATAGGCAGATTTGGGCCCAGGGGTCCCGCTCAAACTAAGGCACCAGCCAAGGACAATACAGGCGGTAAACTTTAAACCCCTACCCAGATCTAGCCAATGGTCAGAACAGTCTCCACACTTGAGTGGAGAGTGGGATATGACTTTCTCACGTACTCTGGTGCCTCACATTTGAACATGTCCCCTGGAGGGGGAGACCTGGTGGCACTCAGAGGAAGGACAGCAGGTTACCGAGAAGAGACTTGATACCCTATGAGCATATACAGGGGAGGTAATCCCCCTCAGGAACAGTCATAGGGGAGTGGAATAAGGGGAAACTGGGAGGGAGGGAAGAATGGGAGGATACAAGAGATGGGATAACCATTGAGATGTAACAAGAATAAATTAATAAAAAAAAGGGAAAAAAATAAAAATCAGCTGTGAAATGAAAGAAAAAAAAAAGAAATGTCCAAGAATATTCAGATTGTGACTCTTTGTGACATTCTCAAAATAGAACTAACCAAATGCTCGTCAGAGAAAGAGAGAGAGTTTGATATAGAAATGAGTAAGAACACCATCTCACAAGCATAGCATGTAGCATGAAAAGCCAGCCTCATCGAGAATACTTATCTGGTTCCATTCTTGTGAAGGACAGACTGGTGGAAATGTGCAGCTGCCATTAGAAGTCCCACCACTGTGTGGTTTTCCTTGGCTTCTTGATAGTGAGGAGGAATACTGAGGCTTCTGAGGCACTCACAAGGCTCTCCCAGGATCCACTGCTGCTTACAGGAAGTGATCAGTCTGAAATCTTTAAAATATAATTTACAATTGGTGCACTTATTCTTATGTGTATTTGAATAAAATTATTGAAAATATTCAAAATATTCGTTCCACTTCTAGTATGGTGCTAGCTAGATATCCTGACAATTTCTTCAGAAAAAAAAAAAAAAGCCAAAAAACCCAGAATCTGTCCCAATGAATGTTTTCAAATGCATGGCTGAGCCAAGAAAGTACAGGGAATCTGCAGGAGGCAGCAAACCAGAAGCGCTGGTATCTAAGGCATGTGTTCACTGCTCTCTTGAACTCAAAAGCCAGGCTACAGGTTTCCAAGGAACCCAGATCTGGGGGCTACATCCCTGGCCTGGGTTCTCAGTGAGTGGAACATTCTACCTGTAGTTCTCACTTCTTCCGTCCCTCCCTTCTCTCACTGATTAAACTTTAGATAAAAAAAATAATTAAAACCCAGCTGAAAACTTCAAAATATAAGTCATAAGTCATTGTCTGTAGGAAAGAAGTTTATTGACTTCAAGTGACTGTTTTCCTCAAGCATTTTCCCAGAAAATACAATTCAGATGTTATGAGAGTAATTCTGATTCACCAGAGAGCATTCCTCTCCCCTCGCCCCAGCACTAGCCCTTCAAGGAAAACAGGCCTCTTACTGGGACACTCTTTAGTGGCACTGGGCAACCCCAACAAACTGTGGCTTCCTGGTAAGCCTATTATCTACAATGCACTATATTGTCTGTGGTTGTTTTGTTTGGTTGGTTTGGTTTTTGGTTTTGGTTTTTTTGTTTATTGTTTTTGGTTTTTTTTATTTTGTTTTGTTTTTTGCTTGTTGAGATAAAGGATTTTTTCCTTTATTTATTTATTTATTTATTTATTTATTTATTTATTTATTCTTGTTACATCTCAATGGTTATCCCATCTCTTGTATCCTCCCATTCTTCCCTCTCTCCCATTTTCCCCTTATTCCCCTCCCCTATGACTATTCCTGAGGGGGATTACCTCCCCCTGTATATACACATAGGGTATCAAGTCTCTTCTTGGTACTCTGGTTTGGCTTTTGGATACAGATCTTCCAATAAACTACATGTCATATTAGCACTGTGTTATGAAATCGGTTTTACATTTGTTTTTGTTTGTTTGTTTGTTTGTTTGTTTGCTTTGCTTTGCTTAACCGTGGGCTACTGTGAGTATTCTGAGCATGTTTCAGGCTTGCTACCTTCAGCTATGAATTCAGTAGGCTATCCTTACTAAATATGGCTTAAATATGTATTTTCAGCTTCTGGAAGGTTTTTTGTTGGGGGGGGTAGCCCCTTTGTACATCAAGGAGTATCTATATCCCATTTCCTTGCTCTTCTCAATTTCTAATGGAACATAAGCTTGTAGCTTTTTCTTAAGCCCACCCTCACAAGCAGTCATTTAATTGTTTACCCCCTCTGAGATACCAAACCTACTGTCTCTCAGATGTCTTGTGAGTATCTAGTTCCTAGGGAAAATACCTCTGTGAGAGAAGTCTATATTACAGTTGAAGAAAAATGGAAGGACTGACAGCCTGGCACCTGATTTCCACACCTCCATTGATTTCATAATTCATGCAACATGTTCTATGAGAGCCCCTGAACTTTCACCTGTCCAGAAAACATTTGTCTTCCTAGGCATTATCCTACAGGGGAAAAGGTAGCCATTCTGCAGACAGACAAACTGAGACTCGCTCTTTGCCTTGAGTGAACTATGGAAACTGACAGAAAGCACACTCCAGGCAGCCCTGAGGGAGGTGGGCAGCCTGTGCTCTAAAACGAGATGCTCAAAATGGATCCTTCAGTACTAACACAGGCTTTTTGGATAAGACTTTATTAACAAATAAAACTGTGAGTGTGAAGAAGATAGATAGATAGATAGATAGATAGATAGATAGATAGATAAAGAAGAAGAAGAAGAAGAAGAAGAAGAAGAAGAAGAAGAAGAAGAAGAAAGCAGTACATTGTATCAAGTAGATACATAACTTTCATCATCTTATAATTAAAGATTTTAGTTATACTGATGGAGTTAGCTATGACTCAGTCCCTTACTTCAGTGATAAGCATTCTTTAAAGCTATCGACTTTTAAAATCTATTTCGGGGATAAATTGGGGGCCAAACCCAAGACATTTGCACCTACTAGGGAAGCACTCTACACTAAAAAAATACACAAGCTTTCTTTTTCTTTTTAACTTAAAAATATAGTCTCACTGAGTTGCATAGATTGGCTTTGAATTTTCTCTGTTGCACAGGCTGACCTCAAACCTTAGCACTTCTGAACTTAGCCACTGAAGTAGCTGGAATTACAGACCTTAGCCACCAGTTCTGGCTAATATTTTAATTGAGAAAAAATATGATTTTGATGCTGGATATTAGTTTATCATTTAACAAAATATTAGTATATATTTTAGCAATCAAATTTCAGAGTCCACACCCACCTACTGAGGGCTGGAAGGACTACAGGTACACAGGGATCCTGATCAGGAGGAGCTTGCACAAACACAAAGAGTTAGATTTGGACCCCTGCTGCCCTACTTCAGAGAAGAAAGCAAAGAGGAGATCTAGTCAACAGAATGGAGAAAGAAAAGGCCAAGTGATCCTGCTGTGGCAGCCTTTTCAGCTGTAGATTCAGCAGGTAAATGTGCCAGGAGAAAGGATGCAGAATTACATGTCTTCAAGACAGGCTCTAGGTCCACAGTGGTGGTAGAAAAGTAGCTTTGAGTAACTTAGTACAGGATTACACTTCATTATAAATTCCATATAGCATATAAAACATAAGGCATCCAAGTGAGGAGGACTAATAAGGGTGGTGTTGTTTTTTTTTTTCTTGATAACTGAGGTTCTTTTTAATGGACCCTGTTTTGGAGGCACAGGCTCAACAGAAACAGCAGTGAGTCATTCTGGCTATAAGACTGAATCGAATAACTACCCTTTGCCCAGAATAACAGAACTAAAGGAGCCTATTTCTCAGAAGTGTCACTGTGGCCAACTGCTCACAAATTGCAAGGTGGCTTATTGAAGGGCTCCTGTGTCAATGCCATCACTTTTGTCTTTTAGGCCATCATAAACCCAGCCATTTCAACTCATTTTAAAGAATGTTCTTCTCTGCCTGGGTTTATTAGATCGCCAGTATCCACCAGAGGAAGCTCCGGAATCCCCTATTTTCTTCTTCTTCAATTATTGCTGTTGTAGAACACAGAATATCCTCATGATGTTGGTACGTGGAAGGCATTCTAAGGACATGGAAAGGTGAAAGATGACCAAAGCAAATGGGAAAATATTCTTAACCACAGTATGTTCTAAAGCGTTCAAAACCAACACAGTCTTTGGGACTATAAATGTCTTCATAAAAGCCTTTATTAAAAGTAAAGACAGGAGAGAAACTCCTCTCCATCACTAAATCACACTAAAATTTAAATTTAAAATTCTATCAAGTAATGCCATCACAATATGAACAAATTCTTTAATAGGCTGAATTTAAACTAGCATCTACTTCAGCTTCATAATGTGAGCACGAAAATTCTAGAAGCTAATATTCTTAAATCCAAACAAAAAAACAATTTGTTAAAGGTACTTTTCAAAATAAATGCAAAATAATTTAGTTAGTATTAAACTTTAACTATTCCTGGGTATTGCAAAGAACAAGAACAGTAGCATCAGACATGCAAGAAGAGCAGATGCATTTACTGCAACTTCAAGGAAGAAAATGATGCAAGGGATGGCAGGTGTGGTGGGGGGAGGGGGCGGGGCAGGAAGATGGCAGAACAAACTTCATGTGAATACCAAGGAAACTCAGGAGTTCTTCTGTGCTTCATAGCTGCCCTGGCAATTACATTGGTACTTATATGGCTCAGTTCTTCCCCATGGCACATGGGTGGAAGTTGAAACCTTTGCTCCAACATCTACTACCTTTTCGCGGGGATCAAACAACCCTGACCCAGGGATCAGAAGAGTGTAGAAGCATGAATCAGGAAGTAGCCCAAAAAGAGACTTCTAACCTGCACTGATTGTGACTTCACTGAAAATAAAAGTTTATTCTGCTACATTCCTGAGATTTCATGCGAGTTTGGAAATTGTACGGGACAGCTAGAAACAGAGCTTCTAAAATGTTTGTGTGAATAAAGATATCCTAACTTCTTGTTAAAGCACATTTGACTGGGTAGCCCTCCTGGAGATTGTGACTCAGTAGGTTAGTGCGATTCTTTTTCAAAGAGAAACTAGTGAGTGTTGCTGATAAGAGGCTTACCCCGATCAACAAAGCAAAGATGGAAAATAAGTTATAGTGTCAGGTGTCAGTATCTTTAGAGCCACTAGAGATGTCATGTGGAAGGAACTTGGTGCCCAGTGGCAATTTTCTCTGCTGTGTACAAATCAGCCTCCACACCACTAAATGCAGAGGAGATGTGGCTGAAGACTTGTTCCCAAGACAAAGACCTGCATTCCAACTGTTAACTGCCTACACAAGACCAGTGAGTTCCAGAATGGTGCTTCTGCAGAGGGGTCTCTGGCTCAAGTTTAGGTGAGTTATCTAGAATAACATGTTTCTGCAATGCTCTGTTTCTTTATCTGCACCACCCTGTTCTGGGGAATAACATAAAGACCTTATGTGTACAGGAAGTTACCAAATAACACTGTTTAAAGGCATAAAGTGCATCTTCTTATAAAGACTGATTTTTAAAAATATACTCTCAGAACAGCAGTAAACTAGAGTTCTTGGGCCAAATACAGAGTATGACTTGTGTTTGTTAAATCAGATCTTATTGGAGCATAACCACACTCAAGTATCTGTATGGTGTGTAGAGTTTCATAAACAGAGCCTTAAATATTTATCATTAAATCCTCACTAAAGTTTGCTCATCCCCTCTACAAAAGCTCAATGAAAGAAACAAAGCAAATCAGGTCCATTGGCAGAAGGCTGTGTCGGCAAGTGTTCAGGAAGGCCTCTAACTGAGTTCACAAAGTGAAGGCAAACTAAAGATGAATATTTTTGGTGTTACACTTTTGTATCTCTCAAATGCTGTGCTGTGGGTCATAAATTATATACATGAAAATAGGTGTTTAAGGAAGCATAGGCACACACAGAAATAACATAGCTAGATTGTTCTGAAATTATTTGAAAATGGCCTCTCTAATAATGTACACATTTTTCTACTTGATCGTTCTTACTCATTATCCTTACATCATGAAAAGTATTTAAAACTTCTTAACTTTGAGAAGGTAGCTTAATGCATTTACTGATATCTCGTCATTTTTAATCATATTCTCAGTATTATTTCCTTATGTACATTGTTACAAATTTGATATATTTCATATTTACAGGTGTTATAATACTAGCAAACACCATTTAGTTTGTTACTGTTCCTATAATTAAATACCATAGACTTGGTAATTTATAAACAGCAAAAACTACATCGCTTAACAATATAAAGTCTGGAAAGTCTATGATGAAGGGATCACAAGGTGTATATGAACTTTCAATTTGCATGCCATATGTGTAAACTATCCGAAACTGAACTGATGTTTTCTTTTTTCAATCTTGGTCTACCTATCATTGAAACTGATAAGATGGGGGAGTCAAGATATTATTTTGTCTCGTACTATTTGTAGAATAGTGGGGTTCATTTTACATTAGTTTCATTTTCTTATTGCTTAAAAATTACTGAAAAATCCAGAAATGCTAGTGCAAACTTGTAATGCCAGCACTGGAGAGGTGGAGGCAGAAGATCAAAATGCGTGATCAGCATCAATTATATAAAAAGTCCAAGGCTAGCCTAAACACTAGTAGAGGCTTTATCTTTAAAATGAAACATAAAAAAAACAATGTTATTGAGCAATAAAGGTACAAGCCTGTATAGCCTGTGTCCCAATTAGCATTTACTGACAACTTGTCTCAGACTAGATTCATCTGATATAAAAAGCCTAAAGGAACTAATTATCTTTATCCGGTTGGTGTGTCAGCACGTCTGTGGGGAATTACCTTGATTAGTAGTTGATGCCAGAGGTATCAGCACTCTGTGCAAAGCATCACTCTTTGGGCAGGTAGACCTGGCATATATAAGGCAGCTAAACAAGGAAAGCGGGGAGCCAGTCGCCGGCCAGCGTTTCTCCAAGATTTCTGCTAAGTTCGGTCTAAGTTCCTTCCCAGGCTTCCCTGGATAATGGTCTGTGACCTACAAATCAGGTAGACTCTTTCCTCCCATGAAGTGATTTTGGTCAGAGCGCTTCATCACAGCAACAGAAGGAAGCTCGACATGAAGCTGATAGTAAGAACAGTAGGGCTACGGTGACCGACCTGGGCGCATGGTTTTGTTGGTGGACTGTGAGCATGTTTGGAACGTTGAGCTACAGAAGGGCCCTGAGCTTAACGGGATATTGTAGTGCATATCTGGAACATACGAATCCTTAGATTTCTAGGAATAAGTAGATTCAAGAAGGTGAAAAGCCTGCACAATGAAAACTAAATCTCTGAAAAGATTTAGAAAATCACTCGAAGAAGGAAATACCGCCCCCCCCCCCATGCACGTATTGGTACAATCAATATTTTGAAAATGACCGTGTTACAAAGAGCAGTTTACAAATTCAATCTAATCCAAATCAAAATACCAAACCTAGAATTTATATGGAACCAAAAGACAACAGACAGTACAAGCAATCTGGAACAAAAGAAGCAATTCTAAAGGCTTTACTATCCCAGATTTCAAGATGAATTGCAAAGCTGTAGTAACAAAAAAGAGTCTGGCACTGGCACAAAGAAAAATACGTAGATCAGTGGAAGAAACAGAAAACCCAAACACGAATGCATGAAACTATAGCCATCTGATATCTCTCAAAGATGTCCAAAACATATTAGAGAAACGATAGAATATTCAGGAAATACTTCTAGAAAATTTATATGCCCACATGTACAAGAATGAAATTAGACCTCTATCTCCCTGTACAAAAACTAACTGCAAATGGATCATATAACTTAATGTGAAATCTGAAACATTCAAAGTGCTAGAAAGAAAAAAAAAACTATAGGAAGTATGCTCTAAGATATAGTTGTTAAGAAAAGACTTTCTGAGAAGGGATTCCTTTGTTCAGGAATTCAGGCCAACAGATGATTTCATAAAATTAAAAAGTTTGTATACAGTAAATGAAACAGTCAAGTGATGAGTAGACCAAAGACTGGTCTTCTTTTGATATAAAGTATACATAATAAAGATAGGCTTTAATTAGCGTCAGCAGTGTGAAGTGAGGAAGTAGACAACTCTTCTCAATCTTCCTAATGCTGTGACCCTTTAATACAGTTCTTCATGTTGCGGTGACCCCCAACCACAAGCTTATTTTCATTGCTACCTCATAGCTGTAATTTTGATACTGTTTTGAATTTTAATGTGAATATCTGTGTTTCCCAATGGTCTTAGGTGACCCCTGTGAAAAAGTCATTTGTCCCTAAAGGAGTCACAACTCACAAGTTGAAAACCACTGAAATAGATAATAGGTAGTGAAGGCAAAACTTTTCATTAAGTATCTGGGTATTTTGATCTTTAAACAGGTAAATATGTCACCTATTCAAATGTACTATCCTGTGACTTTTTTTCTGGGAAGATGCAAACTAACATGGACTCACACCAGGCAAGACATTAGCTGCATCCTAGAATAATGTTTCCATCAGAACCAAACTTGGCCACCCAACCTGTATACTGGGAACAGGAACAGAGGTGCAGGGCGTCTATAGAATCATGAGCATCTAAAAGGCATCTGCTTCACCAAAAAGTCTATTCCAGCACCAAGACTACACCTCTGGAGTGCCATGGACACCATGGAGGCAGCATGCAAGTGAAAGAGACTTGGTAATGTGTCAAAACTGACCATTTTCCTACCCACCAACAGTCTGCAATACCTGTTTCTTTCAGAATGACTTTTCATCTGACTGAAAAATATATGCTAGTTTAACGTATGCTGACTTTTCACAAAACAGGTCACAGTTTGTTGAATATCCACTAGATGTCGCATGAAATTATTGTTTTTGTAGTTTATTGAAAGAAGATTTTCACTCAACACATTCTGATCATCCCCTCCCCAACTCCCCCATAGCTTTTCCATCTCCCTACCTACATGTAGGTGTCACATGAGTTTATATTTTATTTTTAAAATTTAAACAACTGAATGAGTTTTTTTTTTAATTTCTTGCCAGTCAAAGAAACAAGGCAGAGTTCAAATGCTTTCAAAGCTCACTTAATTGGAACAAACTAAGAGCCGAATGTTCATAATTGCACAAATGTTATAGTGAATTCTTGCATGCAACTTCTATCTCTGTATACCCTTCTTTTTTTAAATAGGAGAAATATAAGAGTTGGTATTTTTTTTTCAGTCCTAGAAGGAGGACAAATCTGAATCTGAGTTATAAAACCAACCTTAATGTCTCAATAGAAAAATGGACGGTCCTGGAAAGTGAACTAAATACACACATTAAGTAACAGTTCAACCTGGAGAAAGATCCAAATGTTTTATGCTATGTTTCATTTTGTTGTTGTTTTTAACCCATGTCATTTTGCCTTCCTTCTACTTGGATCTAATGAGATCATATGCTGTCAAAGAATCTCGGAAAGGCCTGAATATTTACACTAACCACTTCTGAGGAAATATTTGCCATAGTGATTTCCCAACTGATTGATTATTCACTTATCTTTTAAAGTTTATTAAACAAGACGGTCTATGACAAGGAAAAACAGGAAAGGAAAGAAAAGAAGAGGAGTGGGAAAGATGGAAGGAGATTTAGACAGAAGAAGACAATGGCAGTGATCAATTGTATTAAATCAAAATTCTAGGGTATTTATTCCATGATACAAGGATGAAACTGAACCAACATCCCACACCAGTGATAGCAGTATGATACTAGTAATAGTTTACGTGTACTACAGTACAATTGTAAACCATCAATGAACAGGTATCAATGAACATCAATACATTGTATATTTAGGTTATCATTGCATTTGGTTTCTGTGTCTATTAATGAGACAAATGAGAGTGAAGTTTATCTCTTTTTGTTGTATATTAATTGTACACAACCTTGGTTTTCATGGTAACCTTTCCATACATGCATGTAATGCACGCCAAGCATATTCATTCTGCACATCGTCTCTTAAATCTTCTTACCCTCTTCTTCTCTGTTACATTTCTAATTATTTCCTCTTTTAATTTCATGTCTTTTTTCCTTTAAATTCAACATATAAAAGAATTCATATATATCTTCCTGAATCAAGTTTTTTTTTCCATTTATCATGGTGATCTCTATTTTCATCTATTTTCCTGAGTATGGCATTTTGTGACTAAAAGATGCCCCCTCTCCCCTCTCCTCTCCTCCCTTCTTCTTCTTCTTCTTCTTCTTCTTCTTCTTCTTCTTCTTCTTCTTCTT
>OU015743.1:93940672-93952003 GCA_907169655.1 Acomys percivali | reverse complement strand
TTCTTCTTCTTCTTCTTCTTCTTCTTCTTCTTCTTCTTCTTCTTCTTTTCTCTCTCCCTGCCTCTTGCATTTCCATTATGTATCGATTTGTATCCATTTGTCAACAAGACCTAAACTGCTTCCATAATTTGACTCTAACATGTTTATTTTTATCACTAACAGGATTATGGAACTGATAGGATCTTTATATGGTATGACTATTAACCTCATATTGAATGAAGAGATGGCAAAGATTTTGGTTTATTTTTCTCATTCCCCACATTGACTGTCTCTTCCCTCTGCCAATTGTCCTCCTTTGCTATGCAGAGGGTACTTTTATATATCAGATGAGTGTTTTTGCTTGTTTGTTTAATCTGATATAATTCCATGTGTTAAATTATTGCTATGATTGCCTGAGCTATTATTAAACACCTACCCAGAAAGTCATCGTTTAAGCCTCTATCCTGAGTAGCTTCAACTATATTTTCCTCTTGCACTATTGAAAATCAGGGTCTTATACTGAAGTCCTTTACTCATCTTCAGGTATAATTTTTGTCCCTTTAAAAGACTGTGGAAGAGGCTATCCCTTAGTTCTTTCCCAGAAGCAGACAAAGTGTTTACCAAGACCATCTGTCAAAGTGTAAACATTGTATCCCAACTTCAAAGGTGTTTCTTGTTTGTTTGATGGTGGTGATGGTACTCAACCCTTGGGGATTTAATTCTTCTCTGTGAAAAGAATGAACAAATGAACATAGACAAATTTTGTGTTTGTCATTCAATTCTCAGAGACTGTGCTAAGTCATTTGCATTCATTGCTTCACTTAATCCTCAAAACAACTCTATGAGATGAATATTTTATTTAATTTCCCTTTAATGGATGAATTTATTAGGAACTGTTGTGTTTGACTGGAAATATTCTTCTTAGAGTTAAATGTTTAAACACTAGGTCTCTAGGTGTTAGCCCTCTTTAAGGATGTTGTGGGACCTTTAGAAGATAAGTTTTCATTGGCAGAGCTGGGTTACTGAGGCAGAACTTGAGGCTTGATAGCTCACTCTCTGCATCCTGAGTGCAGACACAATGTGACCAGGCAGCTCCTGCCACCTTGCCTTTCCTGCCTGTTGCCATATCTTCTGTGACATGTGGTACCATCTATTTTTCCATGTGTACATCAAAACTAATCCATTCTACCTTTTCCTTGGAAAAGAAACTAAGACAGGCACTAAGTGTGAATTTCTCTGCACAGCACAGCTAAGAAGTGGCAAAGTTACGCTGTCAACCACAGACCTATGATTTTCCAGAGCTGTGCCATTTCTCCTGGACTAATAATCAGGACCCAGACAGATTGTCCTAGATAGTGACTTGTATTAATGGATATTAGGAGTGGTGAAACTCAAACAGAAGCCTCTTTTAAGCAGGCATGAGACTAAGCTAGTTTGTCCATGGAGATTGAATTGTTGGCCTCTGCACTCACATCATTTGTTTACTGGCCCCACTTCTTTGAATCCTTTAAGTTAGCTTTCACTCACTCCTGTGTATTTGCATGCTCCTGCATTATATAACCACTGCTAGCTGCCTTGCATCCCTTCTGTAATAAATAAATGCATATAAAATGCATACTAAATCAGTCATCTCAGAAAGAGGGTGGGCAGAGACATAAAAGTGATAAAACTGCAATTACCAAGTAATTACTTCATTACATTTCCATCACTCTTTAATTAAGAATTCATTTTCTATAGTTAGAGATGTCTACAAAATTATCACCAATGTATCATATGTTAAATTTTTTTTAATCCCTGAATTTTGAATAAAGCCTTTATGTCAATATAAATAAATGAATGTATCATTTAGCAGAGCCAATGAGGCAGCCAAAATCAACCCTGGAAAAACAAGTGTTCTAGAAAAAAAATATCAGATAATTAAGGGGAATAACTCACCAAGACCATGGTACTACAGCAGCAGCTGAGGGGTTTAGTCCAGTACTGCAGTGGACAGCTAAGGGGTTTAATCCTGTACTGCAGTGGACAGCTGAGGGATTTAATCCTGTACAGCAGTGGCATGATCACATGCCCTTTGTGTCTCAATTCCTGTAGCACTTGGATCGCATTACATGCCAAGTAAGATATTATTGCCCTTAGCTTCTTTTATAAAATAATCAAATTTGGGTCTACAATCTGGGTTTAAAATGTGCCTTGTAGGTAATCATGTATAACCCCTGTATTTCCTAAAGGCAGCCACTCTTGGGGGGATGTTAAATAGTTGCCAAGATCACGTTACTTATTATGCTTAGCAGCACTTCCCAACTTCACAGAGCTCAGCCTTTAGTTTTTTGGTTTTTTTTTTTTTGGTATTTCTTGCATGAGCATATTATAATTTTCATAGAAAAATGATTCTCCTGTTGTTTTTTGTTTTTTTACCGAAAGTAAATTATTCGATGAAATTTAGAATTTTTTAAATGAAATCAACTAACAGCTGTGCATCTTAATAACTACATTATCCTACAAAAAGTTGAACAACATTTTTCTAGAAATTTCTTTCTACTTGTCTGCAATTTCATCTTACATATAAGATAAATGATCAGAGGGGCAGGATTGGCTAGGCATGTATGGCCATTCTTTTCCTCTGTTGAGGTTCAGAGCTGAGCAATGTTAGCCCATTGACATGAAGAAGGAGAGAAGTCTTCTCCATAAAGAATTCATATGATTAATTTGGCACAGAAAGGAAACATCAATTTGATTTGCATTCTAAAGTAATTACACTGTCATTGGAAATATTCAGAATACATTTTTGCTGAGAAACATTTTTTCCTATGAATAAATAGAACTGGCAAACAAGGATAAGAAGCTAATAAACCAGGATAAAGGTCAAACAAGGAAATAAGGCAAATATTTAAATCGGTGGAAGTTTGGGGGTTGTTTATTATTAGGAAACACTCAATTGATGGCACCAACAGAAAGAATATTGATTTAAGCTTCACAAAAACTATTTATTTGATAACAAGTAACTTTAAAATTTTTATAATTAGATGGATAAAAATCCCAAGCAGCAGGAAGGACATGTTGCCAAATTAACTGACTTTTCTGGAGAGTTTGAGGGAAAAGTGAAGAACATAAATACCTAATACCACATAATACATCTACCTTTACTTTTAAGTATATTTCTAGTGATCAATAAAAAGAGATTATACAAAGAATCTGTAATTATGAATTCACTGGTCAGAAAAACACAATGAGTTTATTAGTCATAGTACAAAGCCTTTGAGTCTCAGCAAACAGCACACACGCAATCAAGACTTAGGAAAAGAAACTCAGCCCTCTGTGGATTTAGTGAGAGAAACACACCAAGGGGCTTCCAATGTTATTTCAGGAAGACTTGCTTGTCCACTTCCACCCAGAACTACAGTGTAAGCACCCTGAAGGCACTGAGTGGGACTAAGTGCATGAAGTATATAAAGATAACGTGCACATCAAACAGAGGAATATCAAATGGCTGAGAACACTTAAAGAAATGCTCAACCTCCTTAGTCATCAGGGAAATGCAAATCAAAACAACTCTGAGATTCCATCTTACATCCATCAGAATGGCTAAGATAAAAAATTCAAGCGACACCACATGCTGGCAAGGATGTGGGGAGAGAGGAACACTCCTTCATCGCTGGTGGGAATGCAAACTAGTACAGCCACTTTGGAAATCTACCTGGTGCTATCTCAGAAAACTGGGAATAGGGCTTCCTCAAGACCCAGCTATTCCACTCCTTGGAACATACCCAGAAGATGCTCCAGCACACAACAAGAAAATTTGCTCAACCATGTTCATAGCAGCCTTATTCATAATAGCCAGAACATGGAAACAACCTAAGTGTCCCTCAGTAGAAGAATGGATAAAGAAACTGTGGTATATATACACTATGGAATACTACTCAGCTATTAAAAACAAGGAATTCCCAAAATTTGTGGATAAATGGATTGAGCTAGAAATGATCATAATGAGTGAGCTAACCCAGAAGCAGAAAGACTCAAATGGTATATACTCACTTATATCTGCATACTAGCCCAAGGGGCATGTCCCATGAAAGCCTTCACTTAGCAAGAAACTGGGACAGAGGAGAGGACATCCTATTGGGACTCTAGATGAAGCATGGGAGAATAGCAAAGTAGAAGGATCCAGAGGGTCCTAGAAACCTATAAGTAGAACATTATGTTAGGCAGATTTGGGCCCAGGGCACCAGCCAAGGACAATACAGGCGGTAAACTTTAAACCCCTAACCAGATCTAGCCAATGGTCAGAACAGTCTCCACACTTGAGTGGAGAGTGGGATATGACTTTCTCACGTACTCTGGTGCCTCACATTTGACCATGTCCCCTGGACGGGGAGACCTGGTGGCACTCAGAGGAAGGACAGCAGGTTACCAAGAAAAGACTTGATACCCTATGAGCATATACAGGGGGAGGTAATCCCCCTCAGGAACAGTCATAGGGGAGGGGAATAAAGGGAAACTGGGAGGGAGGGAAGAATGGGAGGATACAAGGGATGTGATAGCCATTGAGATGTAACAAGAATAAATTAATTGAAATTAGAAAAAATAAAGTAAGAAATGGTAAGAAAGAAGAATCATATCACCCTAACTATGTAATTTGAATAAATTAAAACAGAATTAATTTACCTAATAGGTGATAATTTAACTAACAAATGTCCCCAAATAAAACATTCATACATTGTTCTCTTTTCAACGTTTTCCTCCAAATATCTGATATTTTCTTTCAGAAATGTGCATTATATGCAGGGTCCACTCTTTGGACTTATATATGTTATTTTAAGAGACTCTGATTTCTCTTTGTATTTTTTCAATATCCTTGCCCTCCTTTTTTATTAAATATATTTGTTCTATTTTTTAAAAAGTTAGCTATAATTGGTACCTCTCACATCTAAGTTTAAGGGACCACCCACTTCTTCAGAAACCTTTGTAGCCAATATGTTACAGCTGAGGGATCAGTTCCTAATGGAAGTGTTACAGATCTGCTCTGGCAGGAAATTTCTCCAAAGGAAGTGTTGCAGCTCTAAAAGGAAAGGTATCCTCCCAGTCAGGAGCCAAGGAATACCACAAAATAACACCACACAACAAACCTCACATGAGAGATTTGTTGGGAGGTTGGCTGCCTCTGCGAGGGCAAGAAGCAGCAGAGACCTGAGCAGAGGACAAGTTTTATGTAGGGCTTCATCATAAGGAGGAGCTTTCCACGGTAGAGATCGGTGAGTTTTTTTTTTTTTATTAATTTATTCTTGTTACATCTCTATGGTTATCCCATCCCTTGTATCCTCCCATTCTCCCCTCCCATTTTCCCCTTATTCCCCTCCCCTATGACTGTTCCTCAGAGGGATTACCTCCCTCTGTATATGCTCATAGGGTATCAAGTCTCTTCTCGGTGACCTGCTGTCCTTCCTCTGAGTGCCACCAGGTCTCTCCCGCCAGGGCACATAGTCAAATGTGAGGCACCAGAGTACATGAGAAAGTCAAATCCTTCTCTCCACTCAAGTGTGGAGACTGTCCTGTCCATGGGCTAGATCCAGGCAGGGGTTTAAATTTTACCGCCTGTATTGTCCTTGGCTGGTGCTTTAGTTTGAGCGGGACCCCTTGACCCAAATCTGCCTATCATAATGTTCTACTTGTAGGTTTCTAGGACCCACTGGATCCTTCTACATTGCTATTCTCCCATTGTTCTCTCATCTAGAGCCCCAATAGGATGTCCTCCCCTCTGTCCCAGTTTCCTGGTAAGGGAAGGCTTTCGTGGGACATGCCCATTGGGCTAGTATGCAGATATAAGTGAGTATATACCATTTGAGTCTTCAAAAGTCCAGAGCTTGGGCTTTTCACTCTATAGAGCAGAGCTTGGCAGGCAGGGCGTGGAGTAATTGGGTTCTGTGGAGTGTTCTATGGGCAGTACCACAGTTGGAGGCCCTCAAGGGCAGGACCTGCCCACGCATGTGACTTACACCCTGTGTTAACTTTTCTTCTTACAGGCATTTTTGAGTGTTTTACTTATAAATAATGATCTTTATAAAATATACTAATGTAATTATCAGTCGTTTATATTTGTCTCTTACATTCTATGCTGATTCCATTTTAACTCTGTAAACTAAGGCACTACAATGTTTACTTCCACTAGGATCACGTACATTAACAGTGACTGGAGTTACTTTCCCATAAGAAAATACTAAATAAAGTGTGTGTTGGGGGGGCGGTGCTACAGTTATTTTTATACAGCTGTGTTTGTTTCTCTTTGTTTCTCTCTTAACTCAGGTATCACACAAATAATTGAGACTTGCATATTTGTTTAATAATACGCTTCACAACACGATAACTGACCATTTATTACCCTAATTTTAATCCTCTAAACTAATTTGGCTTCCTCCAAACATACACCTCAGAGATACTTGCACTTTGTAGTTTTCCGGCTCCTTCTCTCTTCCGATCTTCCTTGGACCTCTCCCACGGCTGGATCCCGTACTTCCTCCTCTAGCTCTTCCTCCCCTGGCTGGCAGGAAGTCCAGCCCTATTCACTCCCCTGCTTAGCGATTGGCTGTAAACTGCCAGGGGACAACTGGGGACCAGTGTTTACACAATATTGAGATGTGAGATTCTTTTTTTTTTTTTTAATTTATTCTTGTTACATCTCTATGGTTATCCCATCCCTTATATCCTCCCATTCTCCCCTCCCTCCCACCCTCCCATTTTCCCCTTATTCCCCTCCCCTATGACTGTTCCTCAGAGGGATTACCTCCCCCATATATGCTCATAGGGTATCAAGTCTCTTCTCGGTGACCAGCGGTCCTTCCTCTGAGTGCCACTAAATTTAAACCCCTACCCAGATCTAGCCAGTGGACAGGACGGCCTCCACACTTGAATGGAGAGTGGGATGTGACTTTCTCATGTACTCTGGTGCCTCACATTTGACTATGTCCCCTGGAGGGGGAGACCTAGAGATGTGAGATTCTAAGAACAAGAATTGCAACCAGATATAGGGGGTACAGCATTCAATTACACATTAACTTTATGCCTACAGGTGGGTTTCAAACAACTGTTACTGACACTGTAGTTAATCAATATCAGCAGTACCTACAAAAAGGAACACAAAACCAAACCTTTGACCATCATAGTTTGTGGGCTAGAGAGTTTCTAGGCAAAAATGTAAGGGAAAGAACCCAAGAAGAGGCAAACAGTTTCTGTGAATGAAACAGATGGAGTTGACACTTCAAATAAACCAGTATTTCTAGAATTTACAAATAGAGAGAAATGGAAAAGTGAACGCTACTCAGAGCAAGGTCTCTGAAAATGAAAAGATACATAACAATATAGTTATATGTTGTATCAGTCAACTTTCTGTTCTTATAACAAAGTGCCCAAGATAGTCCACTGAAAATGAAGAAATGTGTATTTTGTCTCCCAGCTTTGGAAATAGCTCCTTATTGTAGGTCAGTTGCTTTTCACTGGGAGGCAGTGCATTATGTCAGAGTGCGTGACTCAATCTTGTGGCACCCAGGAAGCAAAAAAAGAAAGAAATAGGAATGGTGTCCAAACATCTCCTTCAGGGCACTCACCCAATAATGTAACTTATTACCACTAAGCCCAAAAGGTGAAAAGTCCCATCAGTTTCAGGAATGTCAAAGTCTGGCACCAAGTCTTTGATATGTGGGCCTTGAACAGAAATTTAAGATTTGAACTATATTGCATGCTTATCAGCATGTATCAGGTAAGTGCCCAAGAATTGGAATAAGTCATACTCCAAGATTAGACGAAGTTATGTCTGGAGCTCACATTGGCGTATTTATTGTTTGCTATGTTGTGGATGTGTAATGAGTACATCCATCTACGTATGATAAGCAGGAAGCTTGGTCCCCACTGCAGATATATGGAGGGGTTGGGAGAGTGTTCAAATGATGTGGCCAAATGAGAGGTAATTAAACAAGGTATCACTGCTGTTAAGATGATGTTGATATCACAAGGTGAGTTTTTGCAAGAATGCACTGAACCCACCCCATTCTTTATCTCTTTCTCTTGCTGTAATTTTCATTCCTCATGTGCCACGCTATAACCCAGCTTGTCAGTGGGGCAGGGTGTGCCTTTTCTTCAGCAGAAACTGAAGACTTGGGCCACTTGATCTTAGAGGTCCAGTTCTTTAAAACTGTGAACTAAATCATACTCTCTCTCTCTCTCTCTCTCTATATATATATATATATATATATATATGCACACACACACTCAGCCTCAGGCATGTTGCCACATCAGTAGGAAATTGATCAATGCATTGTACTACCAGCCACAGAGGACAACAAACAAATTGGCCCGTGATTGCTTTAGTAGAAGTAAACTGACTCAACAGTTTAAATAAAATATTGCTCTGAATTTTCCCAACAAAGTCTAAAAACACACATAAAAGAATTTCAAAGTAAAGTAAATGTGTTTTGTGTCAATGCTCAGGTATGTGTGTGTGTGTGTGTGTGTATGTGTGTATATATATATGTATATATATATATATACATATATACATATATATATATGCACATAGACACATTGAACAAAAAGGCACCACTTGAAATGTCTGTATTTCAACAAGCATTAATAGGTATTCAAACAGGAAAGTTCTATCAAGTAGAAATGGATGATTTAGTTAGAGTTTTGTCGTTATGGCAGATACCTGAGAAACAGCTTCATTTTGATTTATTTATGTCTTTAACAGTTACCATGGATGTCTGAGTTGTTCACTGTTTGTTTACGACTTCTGACCTCCTGGAAACACCTCTCATTTCTGTTACTTCAGATTTCAAAGGAGATACTGCTCTGCACGTCCAATTCTGTGACACGTTTGATTGATTAATGCCTTGCTCCTGATGGACATATTGAATCAAACAACCACTTCTTGTCATTTTCAAGAATAGTTTCCACCACAGCCTAGGAACAAGTCACAAACCACATGGAAAATGGAGAAACACTGCCAAAAACTAAACCAAGTCCTTATGGAAAAATCCGATAGGCTTGGGGCCTCCCTTTCCAACTCAACAACTCTGTAAAGAACATTCATCTGTGTCAGATATTGCCCAGTAACACTAGGTCTGAGTTTCAGGGCCTCTTGCAACCAACTGACCCTATTAGCAGAGCATTCATCAAGCACTGCACATGACTGAATAAAGTTACCCAAAGTTTATGGCACCCCCAAATTCCAAAGTTTACCAAGAGTTCTTCCTTCTTTGTTTTATGTTTGCAGGATGGAAAATCTTATTCCCCACTTCAATCCAGACAGTGTAACAGACCACTAAAGCCTATACAACTCAGACACTAATCTCGTATGTATGTTTATCTCCCTTCCTCTGTCAAGAACATTTCTTAATAGGAAATCTTGGGTGTTTGCTTCTCCAGTCCACTTAATAGACTCTCTCTAACATAACAGATGATCTAGATGTCCCGTAGGATATTTAGTTGATTAAAAAGCCCTTTAATGTGTCTCAGCTGAAAGCAGAAAAGGTGACCTATACCCAAAGCAAGATAGTAAAAATATGTCTTCATTCCTGGAGAATGTTCCTGTAATATTAAGGTTGAATGACAAGGGCAAAATTATCCTAATATAAAATGTCAGCTTCAATGAAGCTATCAGATTTGTAATTAACAGGTTACAACTACAAAATTAGAATTATTCATAATTCATACGCTTTTTGTACTGGTCACAGGGCTGACTCAGATGGGAATGTGGTAGCACCTGCCACCCTCAACTGGTTTCTGTAGTTTCTCCAGGGATGCATTGCAAGTTCATGATCTTGATAAATGTTCTAGATACATACAGGAGTAGAGATTCCCTTTTGGACCTTTCTAACCTCTATTTCACCTTATTGGTTAAGGATCATTAAACAGTAAGCTGCTTGTTTCAGCCACTGTATATCATACTACTGAAGTATCAGCTTAAAGATATGTCGACAGTCCCTCCAATAATTCCCCTACAGGCAATGTGTGCGTGGTTATAAGGTTCAGGACCACTTCACAACTTATCACTGCACCAATGTGTCAGGGCTCTTCAGATGATCTAGATCTATGACCAAACCTAAGTATGAGACTTTAGCAATTACCATTGTATTATTTCAGTCTGGAGCACCCCCCCCCCACAGGCTAAGCAACTCAGGATGCATTGCCCATGAATAGACACTTATTATAAACCTAAACCCCGTGCTCTTACATGTGTTGAACATGGCTTTGCACTGATGTTTGATGCTTTCACTAGCCTCTGTCACTCTGGCATTACTTCGTTGTCCTTTTTTTTTTTTTTTTTTTTTTTTCTACTTCACCAAATTAACAACAGTTTTGGCAATCTTGGGGTGAGGACTGTTTAGTTGCTTTTCCTCAGTACTTGTCATATTTTATATGCTAGTCATTTTATTTTATTCATTAAATGTTTTTTATTTTTTACATAAACATTTATATTACTACATGTATATACAATAAACTACCTACAGCAAGAAGAATCATGAAGCAATCAGAATTTATATAGGCGTTATGTTCTTAGTGTTTTGGCTATTTGTATTTGGCAGCCTTGAAGAAAACATCTTTATTATCTTGGTGTGATAGAGATTGATATATATTGAGAATTTTAGACTTCATTGTCCTTACACGATCATACAACCCACTTTTTCTGTAGTCCCCAGAGCTGGGATCATTGTGTAGGTTTTCTGTCTGCTCAATCAGTGTTTAGGCTAGCATAAAGGAAATTACCTCTCAGCCTTTTTAGATTAGCAAACAGGTAGAATTCCCATTTGGCTGATAATGTAGCGAGTGTTTCAGTGTCTAAACTCCTAGATTTCTTTCTCAATAGTCTAGTAGGGAGTTTTCAGCCTTTCAGCTACCCTGACTGCAAAACAAATGTAATCTCAGCTTGTAGAATTATTGAAGCCATTATATGCAACCACCATTACTAAACACTCTAGCCATCATCAGCAAGTACAGATGGGTATGTGTGTGAGAGAGAACCTCGGGTCATACACATTGTCTCTGATTTAGAAATCCCAAGGGTATAAGGTAAGAGTTTGAATGATAGTTGCGAATACTTCCTTATTCTTCTCTCAGCACCCTTACATTCCTCAGTAACTATTTTATCTCCATGAGATAAAATGTCTTTGAAATACTTTCCAAGACATATTTATGAATTCTCATTGTGAAAATTCCAATTCTTTTATAATAACTTGTTGTGTGAAGGTTTTAGTTATTCAATACTTTGCAGTTTTGTTCTCTAAATCCAGACTCCTAGTAAGTCTTCTTCTTCTTCTTCTTCTTCTTCTTCTTCTTCTTCTTCTTCTTCTTCTTCTTCTTCTTCTT
>OU015743.1:93910963-93940662 GCA_907169655.1 Acomys percivali | reverse complement strand
TTCTTCTTCTTCTTCTTCTTCTTCTTCTTCTTCTTCTTCTTCTTCTTTTCCTTCTTCTTTGCCTTGTATGTTTTATGCAATTATCACATGAATATACCAATACCTACACATGAAGGGCAAAGAACAATTTCCAATTCTCTTTCAAAGGTACCTTCTATTATGCAGTTGGTTTTGAGAAAAGGACTCTCATTGGCCTGGATGCATCCAGGATCCACCTGTACCTGCTACCTGCCTCATCATCGTGGGTGTGAGTTGATGCACCTGGCTTCTTACATGAGTTTTGGGGGTAGGAACTTGAATCGTCATGTTCCAGATACAACTGTTTTGTCAGCTAAGGTATTTCCTCCATCCTAAATGAAGTTGTTTTTCTAATATTTAAACTGAGTAATTCTTGCAAATAATCTTTCTATATACATGATTTAACTAATACAAAGACCTGGCTCTGAGAATCATAAATGAATATTTTCATTTCAGGTTCTTAAAGCTAAACCAGTATCTTGTTTGGTGAGGTCTCTGGTGGAGAGGACAGAGAGGTGGTCTATCGATATTATATCTAACATTCAGCATTTGCATCTTTTCTGGATTTCAAAGTGTATCTTACTCCTCTTTTCAAACCATTCCTCTTCAGCGAAAGTGTAATCCACAAGTATAATAGTGGTTAGAAATTCAGATTAATTTTCTTTTTTATTATTAATTTATTCTTGTTACATCTCAATGGTTATCCCATCTCTTGTATCCTCCCATTCTTCCCTCCCTCCCAGTTTCCCCTTATTCCCCTCCCCTATGACTGCTCCTGAGGGGGATTACCTCCCCCTGTATATGCTCATAGGGTATCAAGTCTCTTCTTGGTAACCTGCTGTCTTTCCTATGAGTGCCACCAGGTCTCCCCCTCCAGGGGACATGGTCAAATGTGAGGCACCAGAGTACATCAGAAAGTCATATCCCACTCTCCACTCAAGTGTGGAGACTGTTCTGACCATTGGCTAGATCTGGGTAGGGATATAAAGTTTACTGCCGGTATTGTCCTTGGCTGGTGCCTTAGTTTGAGCGGGACCCCTGGGCCAAAATCTGCCTATCATAATGTTCTACTTGTAGGTTTCTAGGACCCTCTGGATCCTTCTACTTTGCTATTCTCCCATGCTTCTCTCATCTAGAGTCCCACTAGGATGTCCTCCCCTCTGTCCCAGTTTCCTGGTAAGGGAAGGCTTTCGTGGGACATGCCCCTTGGGCTAGTATGCAGATATAAGTGAGTATATACCATTTGAGTCTTTCTGCTTCTGGGTTAACTCACTCATTATGATCATTTCTAGCTCAATCCATTTGTCCACAAATTTCGGGAATTCCTTGTTTTTAATAGCTGAGTAATATTCCATAGTGTATATGTACCACAGTTTCTTTATCCATTCTTCCACTGAGGGACACTTAGGTTGTTTCCATGATCAGGCTATTATGAATAAGGCTGCTATGAACATGGTTGAGCAAAGTTTCTTGTTGTGTGCAGGAGCATCTTCTGGGTATATTCCAAGGAGGGGAATAGCTGGGTCTTGAGGAAGCCCTATTCCCAGTTTTCTGAGATAGCACCAGGTAGATTTCCAAAGTGGCTGTACTAATTTGTATTCCCACCAGCAATGAAGGAGTGTTCCTCTCTCTCCACATCCTCGCCACCAGAAGACTCTGAGCTGCAAACCTCAGCCACCGCCTCTGGTTTCGCTGCTGCTGCCTCTGCCGCTGCTGCTCCAATCCGAGAAAATCCGCGCTCCTCCCATGTGCAGGGGCAGGCAGGTCCTCCGCACCCTGGTCCCTCTGAACCGTGGAGCACTCTTGCTGCCATGGTTTTGGGACCTTAGTGTTCCTGGCTCAGAAATCTGTGCAATTCCCTGAATTGTTCACTGGAGCTTCCAAACATGGTACACACTGCTCGCCGCCATCTTGGATCGCCTCAGATTAATTTTCAAATGATAATTTTTGTCACTGTTTTTACTTCTTCCCATTCAGTGGACAGTGATACAGTACTGTAGTTTTCATTTGCATCACCTTAATGCTGCTATTTTAACTGATTGTGTCTTTTTTAGTTATCCAAATTATACATTCCTCATACAGGCCAAAAACTAGTGCTACAAATCAAATCAAAGTGTCTACTGGTGCTTTGATCAAAGATGATCTGTGCTGTAACCTTAATTCTTCAAAATAATTTCCAAAGTTTTCCTTTAAAATAGCTTTATATATAGAAGCATAGGTGTATATTTTATTTATGTCTATGCATGTTTCTATACATATATATGTATATATTGAATTTATAATGTTACATAAAAGAGTTACATGAATCATTCTTCATTCTAATCACTATGTCTTCTTAAACTATTAGAATAATTGTTTTATAAATTTTATTCTTAAAAAAGCTTGCAAATGAAAGTCATCACACATGGAAATTAACCAGCCCCAAAGCCTATGCATCTCAGTCAACTTCTACAGAGTTAGAATAGACATTTAGAATGAAAGCTGTAGGCCTTCACTTTGAGTTTTAGACTTCCACTATTAAGTATATTTTTTATGCATTTATTGACTACCCAAACTGAAAGTGTTCAATAACTCCAGCCATCACGGGGTCCAAATAAAACTAATTTAAGATACCCCCTTATCCAAGTATGAATAGCTATCATTGACAAATCTGACAACAAATGTTAGATGGGATGTACAGGGAAAGGAACCATTATTCATAGTTGGAGATGATGCAATTTAATATACCCATTGTGGAAGTCAGTTTGTCTGTTTCTCCAAAACACAAACACAGAACCACAATATGATCCAGCTTGTATAGTCCTGTGCAATGACCCAGAGAACTCCATATCCACCATATAAGCACCCTTATGCCTAACACTGCCTTATGCCACTGAATTTCTTAGGACAGGTTACCTCGTTTGATTGTAACTCCATTGCTGAGTACATCAGAGTTTCAACTGTTCTGCTTTGTAAGCAATCTCATAAAAAAAGTCCTAGTTTATGTGTCAATTGTAGGTATGAGGATAAGGATGAGAGTGGGTTGATTGAGTTTATATTTAACTGGGATTCCTTCTGAAAGAGTTAAATCATATTACCACAAGGAAAGTTTATGAGAATATGCACTGCTGAGTCATCTAAGATTATCATATCTTTGTATTTCTAATACTTTCATATATATATAAGAAGTAGCATCTCAGCATTGTTTTAATTCAGCTGTCGCAATGAATGTGGGTTTCCTCCTGAGACTGTAGCAGGTTACATGTCTATTTCTGTATTGAGTTTTTTTTCTAATTATGTTAGAGCTTTGTATAAGCCCTGAATATTAACCACTAGCCTTTAACATATAACTGTTTTATAAAAATGATATATTCAATTTATCTCTTAAACTGTATTTATTGTTGTGTGTATATGTAAGTGCCTCAAAATTCCACATGCATTTTTTATTAATACATATACAAAGGCATTTCAGAAAGCATTGCTGCACAACTGGAGAATAAATTGTCCAGTTTCATAGCTGGCACCACATTTGGAAAGCATTTCAACAAGCTTTCAGACTTGACAGAAATATCCAGAGTGCCAGTATGAGACCGCAGCTGTATACGTCTTGATCACTAAAACAGTACAGAGGCTCCTTGGCCGATGTTTAGATTTGCATCTCACTTAGAATCCTACAGCTTCCCCTGGCCTTCCTAACACAATTACAGGAGAACTTATTTTCTTGCAAATCTAATAAGGGCGTTATGTGGGTTCTTCGAGCCTAATGCATTTTGCCCTTCTTGCAGAGCCGCATGATGGCTAGCACAGCGCTCAGTGCTCCTGTTTTTGTAAACATGAGATAGCTCTCACAAAGGTCACATATCCCACACAGGACATTGAATGTTGCAGTAGAACCATGCCACTAGAGGTATTTCCAGAGTCCAAGAAATGGAACATTGAGAGACCTTCTAAGTATGGGGAAAAAGTTGTCTCCATGTCATGCTAAGTAACCAAATGTCTAACAATGCTCACAATGTGAGCATCAGAGAGGGGCTCTGTAGGTGTAAAATGTGACAATTTCTTTTTTGTAGTGGCTCCATACCCTGCAAAAGGCATTAGTTTTCAAAAGAGTGGTTATGATTTGCCTTTTATGTACCATTATGTCTAATTTATTTTATGCTCAAACAGTGAAAATTATTTTCTCCTCCAATTTATATGACAAACATAAATGAATACTCAAATTTAAAGGCCCCGTTGGTTTAATTTGACCATCCTCTGCATCACCATAAAAGTACCTACTTCCTCCTAAACCATGCAAATAGAAATAATAGCTGTTGGATTCATTCATCTCAAAAAATAAATTAAAATGTTCTTGGGATGGAGCACTGCTCTCATTCAGGAAGGTAGGGAGATGCCCATGGGAAAGACAAAGCACAGCAATGCTTACAAGCAAGGGCTCAAGCCATCATGGATCTAGTTAGCAATTAACCTCAGAAAAGTACAGATAACAGAAATTGGTAAGGCAGTTTAAGCAACTGTATCTAATAAAATAAGATATGTAAAACTCTTACATATACTTTAAAATAACACTTATGTGCTCATTCATTTTTCTAAATAAGAATGAGGCTAATTTTGTGCAAGAACTAAAGGATGGGAGACAATCCAGTATTATGTCATCCGTTTCTTCTCACAAGCTCAATAATAAGTATATGGAAAATTGGTTAAACAGAAATCCATCAGTTAGAATAATTACAAATTCTTAGGGATACATTTCATAAGCTAATGAAACAGAAGCACCTCGAAACCAAGGGCATTGCAAGGGTCATGCTGGGAGGCAGGGTGGTCAATACAGCTCAGAAAATGCTAAACCCTGAACTTGCGCTCCACTAGTGAGTGCAGGAATCAGCCTGGGCCTGGACTGAGAGCACCAGTTCTTCCTACATTCTCTCTCTCTCTCTCTCTCTCTCTCTCTCTCTCTCTCTCTCTCTCTCTCTCTCTCTCTCTCTCTTTCTCTGTCTCTCTGTCTCTCTGTCTCTCTCTCTCCCTCCCTCTCTGTCTCTGTATCTCTGTCTCTGTCTGTCCGTCTGTCTGTCTGTTTCTCTCTCTCTCTCTCTCTCTCTCTCTCTCTCTCTCTTTCTCTCTCTTTCTGTGTGTGTGTGTGTGCGTGCACACATGTGCACGCTCATGTATGTAGGTGTACGTGCACACCACGGTACATGCCTGGAGGTAGTATCACTGCTTTCCTCCCAGCCTTCTCCTCACTTACTGAATATGCCACCATCTTCACCACCTCCTCCTCCCTCCTCCCCCTCCCTTCTCTTTCTCCTCCCTTCTCCTCCTTCCTCCTCCTCTTTCTCCTTCTCCTCCTCCTCTTCCTCTTCCTTTCCTCCCTGCAAGCTGTTTCTGCAAAACAAACAACAGAGTGAAAAGGTGAGGGGTTATTTTTAAAAACATAAGATACTGCTGACCCTGTATCATTTTGTTTCATATCATTTTGTTTTGTTTTACAATTCTGCCTTTGTGGAGAACTGGATAAAAAGTAGAAGTGTCTAGTATGACCCCAGGTAGCAGGACCAATCAACCTCTACCACCTTACACCATCTTACAACTGTTCACTGTGGAGTCTTTTCTAATTATTAATATAATTATGCCCCAATATTTGAAATGGGGAAATATGTATGAAGCATAAATTATTTTAATTTTATTAGATTTCATAAACTACATGTCTCACATTAAGTGTTGACCTGCTTGAAATAAAGTAACAATTACAGTGAATGGCTCACCACATTGTATTAGTTACTTTAGCAACACTGTGACCAAAATACTTGGCATAAATAACTCAAGAAGGAAAGGTGCATCTTGACTCATAGGTTCAGGGCTGACTCCACAGTGGTGGGAAGGCATGGCCATGGATATGTTTCCATTGATGGTTGTGGAGTGGAAGTGCAAATTCATTCCTTGATGACACAATATCAGAAGCAGAGTGTGACCGAAAACAGCCATAGTTATGGTCTTCACGGTCCTACCACACTTGACCTACTTCCAGCAGCCAAGATCCACCTTCTAAAGGCCTCATAGCTTTCAAAATAGTATCATAGGCTGGTAACCAAGAGGCCAGTACATGAGCCTGTGAGAAACACTTCAGTTTCACACTATGAAGCTGTTATAAGGAAAATTAGTATGACATAAAGAAACATAAATTCACAGTAAGCACCTACAATAACTTAGCAATTGTTGTGAATAAATCATGTTGACTTTTGGGTTTAAACCAATCAAATAATCAAAATGGCATGAGTTTTAAATTTTTCTAAGGAGCATCATCTTCAGCCTACTGGCCCAATACATCTGACAGACATATTTGTGAGGCAGGAACTATTAGGATTTGTTTACCCTATCTTGGCAGAGTTTGGCTGTTGACTCTGCCTGTATCCAAGGCTGCCCTTTTTTAGGCAGAATTCTGTCTGTAGTAGAAATGAGGCCATTTTTCCCAGTGGCTTGCTTGCCACATTTGAAGCCATCTCCATTGGGTGACTATTCAGGTAGCAAACTGTCTCTGTCATCTTCTCATTTGGAAATCTAATAACCTGCCTCCAGCTATACTCAGTTAATCAAGTTTACCTCTTCACAAGTCTCTGATAGGGTTGAAGACTAGATAGTTTAGTTTTTACATTTAAGCTTAGTTGTTTAGGAGGTTAAATGTTTTTGGTCTAGATAGATATTTCAAGTTGATAATAATGAGATATAATAGATAATGATTTACATTCAGAAATTTAGATGCACCAAGATAGGAAAGATGTTTTCTTTAAGGCTGCCAAATATAAATAGCCAAAACACTAAGAATGTAACATTTATATAGTTCCTCATTATTACATGGTTCTTCTTGCTGTAGGTAGTTTATTGTATATATGCTTAATAATATAAATGTATAAGTAAAAAATCTAAGGGAAAGGTAAACTTTGAATATCTTGAATTTTTATATAAAATTAGATTGTACAGATGAAGTGACACAGTCTTTTTCATTTGTTTTTCTATGGGAGGAGCCATAGCAAAAGGGTTTTTTCTAGACATAAATTGCTGAGTAAATTGTTTCTGCCGACCTACTATGGTTACAACAAATTGGAAAAAAAGCAGAATTCTATATGAAAATTGATCATATTAAAACACAATATGAAGGACCAGATTAATAATTAATAAATTCTCTTATTTTTTATTTATTTTACTAATTTATTCTTGACACATCTCTATGGTTATCCCATCCCTTGTATCCTCCCATTCTCCCCTCCCTAACATTTTCCTCTTCTTCCCCTCCCCTATGACTTCCTGAGAGGGATAACCTCACACTGTATATGCTCATAGGGTACCAAGTCTCTTCTTGGTAACGTGCTGTCCTTCCTATGAGTGCCACTAGGTCTCCCCCTCCAGGGGACATAGTCAAATGTGAGGCACCAGAGTACATGAGAAAGTCATATCCCACTCTCCACTCATGTGGAGACTGTCCTGTCCATTGGCTAGATCTGGGTAGGGGTTTAAATTTTACCGCCTGTATTGTCCTTGGCTGGTGCCTTAGTTTGAGCGGGACCCCTTGACCCAAATCTGCCTATCATAATGTTCTACTTGTAGGTATCTAGGAACCACTGGATCCTTCTACATTGCTATTCTCACATGGTTCTCTCATCTAGAGTCCCACTAGGATGTGCTTCCCTCTGTCCCAGTTTCCTGGTAAGTGAAGGCTTTCGTGGGACATGCCCATTGGGCTAGTATGCAGATATAAGTGAGTATATACCATTTGAGTCTTTCTGCTTCTGGGTTAACTCACTCATTATGATCATTTCTAGCTCAATCCATTTATCCACAAATTTCGTGAATCCCTTGTTTTTAATAGCTGAGTAATATTCCATAGTGTATATGTACCACAGTTTCTTTATCCATTCTTCTACTGAGGGACACTTAGGTTGTTTCCATGACCATGCTATTATGAATAAGGCTGCTATGAACATGGTTGAGCAAATTTTCTTGTTGTGTGCTGGTGCATCTTTTGGGTATATTCCAAGGAGTGGAATAACTGGGTCTTGTGGAAACCCTATTCCTAGTTTTCTGAGATAGCACCAGATAGATTTCCAAAGTGGTTGTACTAGTTTGCATTCCCACCAGCAATGAAGGAGTGTTCCTCTCTCCCCACATCCTAACCAGCATGTGGTGTATCTTGAGTTTTTGATGTTAGCCATTCTGATGGGTGTAAGATGGAATCTCAGAGTTGTTTTGATTTGCATTTCCTTGATGACTAAGAAGGTTAAGCATTTCTTTAAGTGTTTCTCAGCCATTTGATATTCTTCTGTTGAGAATTCTCTGTTTAGTGCAAAGCCCCATTTCTCAATTGGGTTATTTGGTTTGGTGGTGTTTAATTTCTTGAGTTCTTTATATATTTTGGATATTAGACCTTTGTCAGATGTAGGGTTGCTGAAGATCTTTTCCCAGTCTGTAGGCTGTCGCTTTGTTCTCTTGACAGTGTCTCCAGCCTTACAGAAGCTTCTCAGCCTCATGAGGTCCCATTTATTAATTGTTGACATTAAGGCCTGGGCTGTTGGTGTTCTGTTCAGGAAGTTGTCTCCTGTGCCAATATGTTCCAGGCTCTTCCCCACTTTTTCTTCTGTCTGACTTAGTGTCTCTGGTTTTATGTTGAGGTCTTAAATCCACTTGGATTTGAGTTTTGTGCAAGGTGACAATATGGGTCCAGTTGCATTTTTTTACACATAGATATCCAGTTAGACCAGCACCATTTGTTGAAGATGCTATCCTTTTTCCATTGAATGCATTTGGCTTTTTTGTCCAAAATCAAGTGACCATATGTGTGTGGATTCATATCTGGGTCTTCAATTCGATTCCACTGATCAACCAGCCTGTTGCTGTGCCAGTACCATGCTGTTTTAATTACTATTGCTTTATAGTACAATATGAGTTCAGGTATGGAGATTCCTCCAGAGCACCTTTTATTGTACAAGATTGTTTTTGCTATTCTGGGTTTTTTGTTTTTCCATATGAAGTTCAGAATTGAACTTTCAATCTCTTTAAAAAATTGTGTAGGTATTTTGATAGGGATTGCATTGATTCTGTAGATTGCTTTTGGTAGGATGGCCATTTTTACTATGTTCATTCTTCCTATCCATGTGCAAGGAAGATCCTTCCACCTTCTCATGTCATCTTCAATCTCCTTCTTCAGAGTTTTGAAATTTTTTTCAAACAACTCCTTCACTTGCTTAGTTAGAGTAACTCCTAGATATTTTATATTGCTTGTGGCTAATGTGAAAGGTATGGCATTCCTAATTTCTTCCTCTGCAAGCTTGTCATTTGTGTATAAGAAGGCTACAGACTTTTTTGAGTTAATTTTGTATCCAGCCAAATTGCTGAAAGTGTTTATCAGCTGTAGGAGTTCTCTGGTGGAATTTTGAAGGTCACTTATGTACACTATCATATCATCTGCAAATAGGGATAGTTAGACTTCCTCCTTTCCCATTTGGATACCCTTGAACTCCTTTTGTTGTCTTATTGCTCTGGCTAGAACTTCGAGTATTATATTGAAGAGATATGGAGAGAGTGGGCACCCTTGCCTTGTTCCCGATTTTAGAGGAATTTCCTTGAGTATCTCACCATTTAATTGATTTTGGCTATTGGCTTGCTATCTATAGCCTTTATTATATTGAGGAATCGCCTTGTATCCCCAGTCTCTCTAAAACTTTAAACATGAATGGATGTTGGATTTTATCAAATGCTTTCTTTGTATCTAAAGAGATGATCATGTGGTTTTTTATTTTCAGTTTGTTTATATGGTGGATTACATTGATGGATTTCCATATATTAAACCATCCCTGCATGTCTGGAATGAAGCCTACTTGGTCGTGATGAATGATATCCTTTATGTGTTCTTGTATTCATTTCTCAAGAACTTTATTTAGTATTTTTGCATCGATGTTCATAAGTGAAATTGGTCTGAAATTCTCTTTCTTTGTTGAGTCTTTGTGAGATTTAGGTATCAATGTGACTATGGCCTCATAGAATGAATTTGGTAATGTTCCATCCAATTCTATGTTTTGGAGTAGCTTGAAGAGTATCGGTGTTATCTCGCCTTTGAAGGTCTGGTAGAATTCTGCACTGAAACCATCTGGCCCTGGGCTTTTTTTGTTTGGGAGACTATCAATGGTTGCTTCTATTTCTGTAGTGGAAATGGGACTATTTAGCTTGTTTATGTGTTCTTCACTCAAATTTGGCAAGTGAAATTGACCAAGAAAATAGTCCATTTCCCTTGGGTTTTCAAATTTTGTGGCATATATGCCTTCAAAGTAGGATCTTATGATTCTTTGTATTTCTTCAGTGTCTGTTGTTATGTCTCCATTTTCCTTTCTGATTTTGTTGATTTCAATACTGTCTCTCTGCCTTTTAGTTAGTTTGGCTAAAGGTCTGTCTATCTTATTGATTTTCTCAAAGAACCAGCTCTTGGTATTGTTTATTCTTTGGACTGTTTTATTAGTTTCTAATTTGTTAATTTCAGCCCTGAGTTTGATTATTTCCAGACGTCTACTCCTTTTGGGCGTTTCTGCTTCTTATTTTTCTAGGGCTTCCAGCTGTTTTGTTACTCTGCTTATGTCCGATGTTTCCAATTTCTTTTTAAAGGCACTTAGTGCTATGAATTTTCCTCTTAACACTGCTTTCAATGTATCCCACAAATTTGGCTATGTTGTTCCCTCATTTTCATTGAATTTCAGAAACTCCTTGATTTCTTTCTTTATTTCTTCCCTGACCCATGTGTCATTTATCAGAGAGTTGTTTAGTTTCCACGTTTGTGTAGGCTTTTTGTTGTTTCTGTTGTTGTTGAATTGCAGCCTAAGAGCATGGTGATCTGATAGAATACAATGTATTATTTTAATCCTCTTGTATCTGTTGAGGTTTGCTTTATGACCTACGATGTGATCAATTTTGGAGAAGGTTCCATGGGGTGCAGAGAAGAAGGTATATTCTTTTTTGTTTGGGTGAAAGGTTCTATAGATATGTGTTAGATCCATTTGACCCATGGCATTGGTTAATGATATTATTTCTCGGCTTAGTTTCTGTTTCAATGACTTATCCCACAGTGAGAGTGGGGTGTTGAAGTTTCCCACTATTATTGTGTGGTGATCGATGTGTGGTTTAAGTTTTTTTAGCAGATCTTTTACAAATGTGGGTTCCCTTGTATTGGGAGCAGAGATGTTCAGAATTGTGATGTCATCTTGGTTGACTTTACCTTTGATTGTATGAAGTGTCCTTCTGCATTCCTTTTGATTAATTTTGGTTGAATGTCTATTTTGTTTGATATTAAAATGGCTATGCCTGCTTGCTTCCTGTGACCATTTGCTTGGAATATTTTTTTCCAACCTTTTACCCTGAGGTAAAGCCTATCGTTATAGGTGAGATGTGTTTCTTGAATGCAGAAGAATGTTGGATCTTCTTTATGCACCCGTTCAGTTACTCTGTGTCTTTTTATTGGAAAATTGAGACCATTGATGTTGAGAGATATTAACGACCAGTGACTGTTAAGAGTCTTAATTTTGATGTTGTTTCCAATCGAGTGTTTGTGTAGCTGTGTGTTTTGCCATGGTATAGGTACCTAATTCCTGAGAAGTTTTGGTTGTAGCTTGACCCTTTGGGATGGAGTTTTATTTCTAGTACCTTCTGTAAAGCTGGATTTGTGGATAGGTTTTGTTTGAATTTGTTTTTGTCATGGAATATTTTGTTTTCTCCATCAATGGTTATTGATAGTTTTGCTGTGTAAAGTAGTCTGGCCTGGCATCTCTGGTCTCTCAGGGTTTGCAGGATCTGTGTCCAGGCTCTTCTGGCTTTTATGTTCTCTGCTGAGAAGTCTGGTGTAATTCTGATACGTTTGCCATTGAATGTTATTTGGCCCTTTTCCCTTGCAGCTTTTAATATTTTTTCTTTGTTCTGTTTGTTTTGTGTTTTGATTATTATGTGACGGGCAATTTTCCTTTTCTGGTCAATTCTATTTGGTGTTCTGTAGGCCTCCTGTATGTTTATAAGTATCTCTTTCTTTAGATTGGGGAAATTTTCTTCTATGATTTTGTTGAGAATAGTCTCTGGGCTTTGGAGTCTGATATCTTCTCTTTCTTCAATGCCTATTATCCTGAGATTTCTTCATTTCATGGTGTCCTTAATTTCGTGGATGTTGTGTGTCAGGAGTTTTCCAGATTTGGCATTATCTTTAATGGTTGCTTCAAGATCTGTGATTGTATCTTCTAGACCTGAGATTCGTTCTTCTGTCTCTTAGATTCTGTTAGAAAAGCTCACCTCTGTGTTGCTCGCCTTCTTCTCTGAGGTCTCAAGTTCTCGTTTTTCTTCTGTCTGTGTGTTTATCATTGAATCCATTTTCGTCTTCAGATCTTGAACTGATTTTTTTTATTTCTTTCATTTGATTTTTTGTATATTCCTGAGTTTCTTCCATTGCCTCTTTATAGGTCTTCAGAGCTTGAACCATTTTATTTATTTCTGTCATCTGGTTGTTTGCATTTTCCTGAAATTTTTCCAGTTCCACTCAATGTGCTTCTTTTATGTCTCTCACCTATTTGGCTGCGTCTTCCTGTATTTGATTATGAATTTTATTTGTTTCCCCCATTAATATGCTCATTATTAAGGATTTGAAGTCATTTTCTTGTATTTCTGTTGCATTTGAGCTCTCTGAGTTGTTTTCTTTGGGATAGATGGAAACTGGAGGTGCCATGTTGTTTTGGGTTTTTTTTGCGTATGCTTTTACGCTGTCCTTTAGAATTCTTGCCGGCTTTGTTTTTGTTGGGTAGCTTCCCGAGTTGTACGGAGGGAGTCTGATGATAGATTCACTTGTTTTCTCATGATTTCCATAGGCTGGAAACTCTGATGTTTCACTCTTGTGGATGGCAGGAGGTTGGCCCTGTCGTTTTGGGCTCTCTCAGCCAGTGATCCTCAGCTCCCCTATGCTGTGGGTCCTGCAATCGTTTTGGGTCTCTGGATGAGCGTTGGGTCAGGCCAAGGTATCCACAGCCTTCTGGGTTCCCTGCCAAGTCCAGCCAGGAACACTGGGCCCAAACCACCCACCGAGCTCAGCTAGAATCTCAGGTCCTGAACCGTCTGCCGAGCTCAGCTAGGAATTCTGGGCTCAAAATGCACACAGGGTCCAGCCAGTATTTTTGGGCTGGTACTGCACACCAAGCTCAGCTAGGGGCTTTTGGCCAAACTGTGTGCTGTGTTCGATTACTGATTCATGCCCAAACCATCCTCCCAGCTCAGCCAGGAATACTGGATTCAAACTGCACCCTGTGTCCAACCAGAGTCTTAGAGCCAGGACTGTGCCAAAAGCTCTACTAGAGTCTCTGGGCCCAATCTGTCTGCCAAGCACGGTTACGGACTCTGGCCCTAAACTGCACGCTGAGCTCCACCCGAGTCTCTGGGGAGGAATTGTGTACCAAGCTCAGCCAGGGACTATGGACCAACACTGCACGCTGAATTCAGCCCAGGACACCTGGCCTATACTGCGTGAATAGTCTAGCCACAGTCTTGAGGCCGCTAAGCCTGTGTGCCCAGCTCAGGAAGAATCTCTGGGCCTAACCTGCCCGGCAAGTCCAGCTAGGGCCTCTGGGCTGAATCTGCGTGCTGACCTCAGCCTGCATCAGGGCCCCAAAGCTGCCTGCTGAGGTGAGCTAGTATCTTGGGCAGAACTGCTCGTTGATGTGAGCTAGCGCCTCCGGTGGGACTGAGCTCTCCACCCAGCCTGCATCACAGCGTGTGAACTGTGGCTGCGCTGAGATGGCACCTTTGGTGGGCCTGAGCGCTCTGCCCATCCTGCGTCATAGCAGGGGAGCTGTGGCTGCACTAAGCTGGTGCCTTGGGCAGAATTACTTGCTGCGCTGAGCCAGCGTCTCCACATTACTGCGCACTGAGCTGTACCCGGGACTCTGGGGCTGAACTGTCCGCCGAGTCCAGTTTGGGTCACAAACACCACGCGACCCAAATCCTGTCCAGTGTTGCCTCTCCCACAGTAACTCCCACCAGCCACCACACTAACCGCCTCCACTGGAAGGCTCTGAGCTGCAAACCTCAGTCACTGCCACTGGTGCCACTTGTGCCGCCACTGCTGCTCTGCCCCAAGAAAATTCGTACTCCTCCAGTGTTCAGGGGCATGCAGGTCGTCCGCACCCTGGTCCCTCCGAACCGTGGAGCACTCCTGCTGCCGTGGTGTCTGGACCTTGGTGTTCCTGGTTCAGAAATCTGTGCAATTCCTTGAATTGTTCACTGGTGCTTCCAAACATGGTCCACACTGCTCGCTGCCATCTTGGATCCCCCAATTTATAAATTCTTATTTATCTTCAACTTATAGAACAGAAGAAAGAGAAACAAAAGCAGAAGAGGATCTAGCAGTTGTTTGCCTGAAAAGATGAGAATAGCATGATGGACCCTGAGATAAAATTGACCCTGTTACTACAATGAAATACCTGGCAGAAACAAATTAACAAAGTTTTCTTTTAATTACTTTTAAATTTTAGTCTCTCTAATGGAGAAGTTATGGCAACAAGAGCTTGAGGCAGCCAGCTACAGTGTTCCTAGACTCAAGAAGCATAGATGTGTGTTGATAGCCTCTACCCTGCTCCTTCTTTTGTTCATGTGGCCAAAGACCCCAGCCATGGAATGGTGTGACCTACACTTAGTGTGGGCTGCCCTACCTCATATAACCTAATCTATACAGGCATGCCTTGAGACTTGACTCCTCTGTGCTCCTAGATGCTGTAGAGTTGACCATCATATATTAACCGTCATAGCAGGCAAGAGCAAAGTTTGACTTATATTGAGTGTAGTGTCTACACAGTGATACAAAGGTCAAGGTGAAGTTGAAACTATTGATTTCAATCTCTATAAAGTGGAAGATGAAGTTAAGAATATAGGGAATCATTGGAGTATATGAAAATATACATATACATTTACACATATATACACATATACATACACATATATATACATATATGTATGTATATATATATCTATATACATATATATCTATATACATATATATATATATATATACACACACACCAAATATCAAAATGAAATGAAAACAAAAACGAAAGTCATGAAATGAATTTCCAATAATAAATATGGATTGTGATTTTTTGAAAGCACATTACATTGTTTTTAAAAACGCAAGGGATCAGTCATCAGAGCGACTTCCTCCAGCAGCTGATAGGTACAGGAAGCAGAGACCCACAGCCAGACATTGTGCAGAGAGAGTCTAAACTGGAGTTCTCTGTCAGGTCCCTCCCTTTGGACATGAGAGAACCTTGCACAAGAGGGGGAGGGAAGATTGTAGACGTCGGGGAGAACAGAGGACACCTAGAGAGCTCCGCCCACTGAGTCAACTGAGCAACCCTCTTACGGGATAACAGAGGCTGAAGCGGCAAGCGTGGAACTGGCATGGCTCCCATGTGTATGCTATGGCTGTTAACTCGGTGTTTTTGTGGAACTCCTAACAGGGGGAGCAGGTTTGTCTCTGACTATTTTGACTGCTCTTGGGACTTTTTTCCTCTTATTGTGTTGCCTTGTCCAGTTGCCATTTTTATCCAAGGCTTTTGCCTTGTTTTATCGTGTCTTGTTTTGTAGTGTTTGGCTGCTGTCTCTGAGAGGTGTGTTCTTTTCTGAAGGAAAATGGAGCGAGTGAGTGGGTCTGGGAGACAGGGGAGGTGGAGGAGGAGCTGGGAAAACTTGAGGGAGGGGAAACTGATCAGGATGTACTATATGAGAGAATATTTTCAATTAAAAAAAGAGAAAAGAAAGATAAGGGATTAAATACCACTTGATATATATTATTTTAAAATAAGCTAGAATACTGATCCAACATCTGGTGTCTGTGTAGACTAAAGCAGTGAAATTTTGTCACTGTCGAATTATTCATCAGAGAAGGGACAAATGAAAACGTGTGTGCCCTTGTGGGCATCACTGAGATCATGCGAGAAAAGCTCAAAAGTGCCATAATTTTCTGAAGGGAGCTCGCTTCTCCTTCAGGCAGGAACCCTAAAGATATTATGAGAGCTGATACTTACCATGCCCAAGTTATTTGCCTCCTGAGTTCTGCACTGTATGCATCAGATGTCATGTTTGCACAATTTTAGTTCAAGCATCACCTAACTCTAAGGTTGGAGTGAACAACCTATTTATCTTCCGTCTCTTGACAAGGGAAGCATCAGGCATTTCCCACATGATTGAACTACCTGAAGGGGTTGTCACACAAAGGAACTTCAGGGAGCAGTTAGAGCTTCTTGTCTGTTCATTCCTCACTGGAAGAAGAACAGGAAGCAGCTGCCCTCACTTGTCTGGATCTAGGACTTGAGAAAGATTTAGCTAATTGGATATTGCTATAAAAAGTAAAAGAATTCCTCTCCAAATTAACCTTGGCACAAAGATGCCCTTTCACATTTAGGTTACAGATACTCCAGAGAAAATCATGCAATGCACCAGCACTTAACTGCCCAGGCTAATAACTTCTACAGGAAGAAACGAGGAGATCATTTTCCTGTTCCTCCTGTCATCAGAGCGGCAGGGCTGAAAACTCTCTCCATGAAGAGAATTTTTTTTAAGTTTATGTGGAACAGTTGGCAACACACATTCTTATGCCACCCAGGATAGCCTCACAATACAGAAAGGATGATTGCATTTATACATTAGGGTACAGTACTTTCAACCAAGTGGCAGAGACTGAATCTACCACCCTCATATCGCAAATCTCAAAGCCACATATTTTTCACTATTCTGCTACATCACCCCTATGGAGGTCTTATAAAGTTCAGCCTCCACAGCACTGAACCCCTTTTAACTCAGCTTCTGTAGGCCCCCAGAACTTTGCATTGCAGGCCATTCTAGTGTTCAAACTGACAATAAATTCAAATTCTTCATGTGTATAACTTTAGTCTGTCAAAAATTCACCGAACAACAGTGTTAATGGGTCCTCTTTGAGGAGTCATTGCACAGATAATGCAAATTGCTTTCTGAATTTTCTCTACAAGGTTCCCTAAACCACCTTTCAATGATTGTTGAATTGCTTGTGTGTTCATCCACTGTTCCTTTCAGAGAACATGGTGACCATTCACACACAAGAGAACAAAACTCTACCTTTTCAATTGGCACAGTTTCCTAGAAAATACTGTTGTACATTAGCCAGGATGATGAACTTTGAATTTTCAATATTTATCATGTTTTTACTCATTGAGGGATCTTGATCTTTATCCTGGTTCATCTTCATTGTCTCTTGTTCTCCTGTGCTGTTCTGAAATTCAGCAGTTTCCCTCTGTGTCAGTTGTTGTCAGGGAGGGTAGGAAAGATAGAAGCAAAACGATGTACCTTGGCCTTTAGAAGTTCAAAGTATTTTTTAAAATTTCTGTCCTTAGCTGCATGCCTGACGTTTATTAATCTGTTACCTAGCCCCGAGGCTACTTCTTGACCAAAAAAACAAAACAAGGACAAGATGGCATGTCCTTTCTCAGGACATGGGCATCCAAAAACTCTGATCAAACAACTGATCAGTTTTTCTGGATAGATGCTTTCTAACCACCGCTACTAGATAGTGGAAATATGTGAAATACTTTCCATGTTAATTATATGTAAAATAAGTTCTGTTATTCATAAAATGAATGAAGTTTTGGTAACTTACTAGAAACGTTCTCGTCTTACCCCATGAGAGGAAAAATTGCAGTGCTTTAGCTTTTATTCCCATGCAGTTTCTGTCACAGCTCATAAAGTTTGGTATACTCATGGGAGAGAATTAAGTGTGAATATTGTATGCTATTCCTCACAGACAATTCAAAACAAATGTTATCAACTCTTGTAACAAACATCATGGCATATAAACATTCTTCTGCCAAAGTTACATTTAATCTATAAGAAGAACAAATCATAGTACATCGTACTAAGTAGCCCGGCTGTGTAGTAACAGCACAATGTAAGAAATTTCGTAGAAAATCATATAAAATTTGATTCGACAACCCAACTTATATAAAGAAAAGCAGGACAGTGTTTAGAAGACATGCACTTTTATAAGTAGATCTACTTTAAAATGTTTTCCCTAAGTGAATTAGGATTTTTATAAAAATGCAATTAAAAATATTTTTAAGCACTGTAAGTATAGTGATATGTTCAGCTTACAATTTTACACAGAAAGCCTAGCAGCAAATAATGTTTGTTCCTCAGTGATGTTTGAAGTTGTTAGACTAATGAGATTTACCTTCTTAAGTTTCTAGCAGTTCTGAAAATAAAAACAAATAAACGTCTTTATTAACTGAAACTGAGCACATATTTTTGTTCATAAATATTAGGTCTGATTTTCCATATCACTACCATAGGTATGCATCTTTTACTATAAAAGCCAATAATTCACATAGTATAGGGCAGGCTAAATTCCATCCATTTCTCACCAAAGTTTAATGTTAACCCTACTGAATGAAAGTAAGGCTATTAACCCAACATTTTTACTTAAATTAAGGAAGATTTATTTTCTGCCAGGCAGGGCTATTGCCCTAAAGCAAGACAGAAGAGTTCATCCCTGAACATAAGAGATGTGGTGTCTTTCTACCCCTCAAACTGCAAGGCTAGAAGGTTTCCTAAGGGTTGGAGAATTTCCAGAAGAAATTTAGTCACATAGGAACTTGGCAAAACATCTCAAAATTATTTGGCCAAACACTCCATCTTATGAGGGTGGATATAAAGCCAAATGCACACTAGGTGCAGACCGAGGTGTCTAAGAAGGTGCAAGCTGCAATGCAATCAAATTATAAGACATAGAAACTTAAGTTTTACAGAAAACGGAAACAAACTTAATTTGACTTTGAAGCAAGATGGCTTCTGATCCTAAGATAGGGTCAGGCTGGTCCATCAGTTAGGTTTTCAATATGCTAACAAAATACCAGAGAAGAGTAGTCTAAGAGAAGGAGATTTATTGTGGCATATGGTTTTAGAGGATTCCTCCCATTGCTTTTAACTTGAAGTGATGCATAACATTACATCAACAGGAAGCTAAGGTAGAGGGGCTGGCAGTTGGGAAGAAGATAAGCACTTCAAAGGCAGTCCTCTCAACTACCTATGTCTTCCAGCCAGGCTGTGCCTCCTATTTCCTGTCACCTCCAGGCAATAGATTCAACCCATTGATGAAATAAAACCCCTCCTGATGGAATCATCCCTTCCTAAGTGCAGTTATCTGCCAATTGCATTTTGACATGTGAGTTTCCAGACAATGTTTGAGATCAAAAGATGCTATTCTACCGCTAGCTCCCGCAGGCCTGTGTCCATCTTACAATGCAAAATTTAGTGTAGAGAGGAATTGCAATCCAGCAACAGAGCTGCTATGAAAATATCCAAAGATCTTCTCAGTCTGGGTGTTCCATCCGGAATGCAGACACTGCACACACATTTAATCCCTGTGGCTGGAATAAAGACACGCCCTCAGTGCATACCTTTACACCCAAAAAATGAAAATAAGGTTAGGCGGGGTGTGGTGGCACATGCTTTTAGTCCCAGCACTCAGGAGGCAGAGGCAGACAGATCGCTGTGAGTTTGAGGCCAGCCTGGTCTACAAAGCGAGTCCAGGACAGTCAAGGCTACACAGAGAAACCCTGTCTCAAAAAAATAAAAAGAAAAAAAAAGAAAAGAAAAGAAGGTTAGTTTATAAAAGGAAGCAGGTATGTTTAAAGTGATATCTAATTGAGAGGCAGACAAAGTGACAAATCAGAGAAAGAGTTGACACACTAGAACAGGACCCAACTCTCCTCTCTGGAGAACAGCACAGGAGAGAGAGAGGTGGCATAAGAGAGAGCAGCACAGGAAGAGGGAATGTAGTGTGAGTGGTGTAAGTAGCAGTTTTATCAGGACAGTTTTGCAGAGACAGGTTGTAGAGAGAACAAATTAGATGCATGAAGGAGAGATAAACATTTTTTTTGTTTAGATCCCAAGTGTGGGATGAGTAACAGACTTGTGAGAGAGCAGGTGGTGTTTATCCCCTTAGAAGTTGAACCACTTTGTGGCAGAGCTTGGCTATTACCAGCTGAAAAACATTCTTGAACAAGTTCTAAAAGGAGATATAAGAACAAGCCAAAAACAACAGGCAGTATCCTTGGAGACTTGGGATGGAGTGGTTGTTCATCGCTGGCTTTCGAGATGCTCCTCAGGAGAACCGCTCCACTGAAGGCTTTGGGGCTCCAGGCTTCAGATGCTGCTCCAGCTCCCACTGATGTTCCAGGTTCCAGTTACTCCATGTTCCAGCAGAAGAAATCCTGCTGATGGTGCCAGGAGAGTCGTTCCCAGGAACTGATAGCCAGAGGGTCTCATTTTTGTGTTCTTTAATCTTCTTCTCCTTAGGCTTATGCTGGTCATCTTACAAGGAAGGTACACTCATTTGATAAGTTCATAATAAAATATAATTATTAAGAAAATTGAGCTTACAGACACAGGTGAAGACAGGCAAGCCAGAGATGAGAAGAAGCCAGATTAGCATAGATTGCTAGAGTTAGTTTGAGACCAAGCAGAGTAATTCAGTCTGAAGTTGTGAGATGCCAGATTGAATCAGTCAGCTTGGTGAGGAGTTTGAACCAGAACAGCTGAATTGAACCAACCAGCCAGAGTTCAGAAAGAACTAGAAAAGGTGAATTGATTCGCCAGTAAGTCTCGAAGACGACAATTATTTCAGGAGAATAAAAGCTACTCTTACATTAGTGAATTTCCATGAGTCTCCAAACTCTCAAATGTCCCAGCACTGTTCAGAAGTCCACATGGGAAATCACTTCTGAGACTCAAGGCAACTCTTGGCTAGAAATTACACAAAAAAAAGTTTTAGAAGATGCCATTGGTCACAGAAAAGAAGGTATGGCAGCAGAAACATGAGGCAACTGGTCACTGGTGACACAGGAGGCAGGAAACAAGGAATGAACAGAAAGTTGGGCTGGGTTATACTGCCTGCTGGACATTAGGTGGGCCCCGGGGACCACAGCTACAGCTGTCTCTCAGAACATGAATGGCCAGGCATGGCCAAATGAATCCTGGGAGAGAACTTCGGCAACAAGGTTCCCAAAGAAGCATATTTTTCAGGTGAATGTTTCTCAAGCGTGTTTCACCCTTTAACATTCTTGAGTTTGTATTAAGTGGGATCCAGACAAATCACAAAATACCCTCAGGGCATGTTTTATTTTGTGCCAAAGGAAAATACTTGACCTCTCTTTAGTGATTATCCCTACACTGGCCCTGATTTTATACATATTTGAGGTGAAAATTGGAAGTCCAATTTTTCTATTCTGTTTTCCAATGATGATTCACACTATAAAACTGTATATAAATGAGAGCAACACCCTTGGAATACATATTCTTAATGTGGTGATGGCTTTAAACTTAAACACAGAACACACAAAATAACTGAACCAAGGCAAGATTGAACAAATGACTTGCCACAACAGAACATGGAAAGCCTCTAGTCACATTCCCAGTTAAAACCCCGGTTTCCTTCACAACCTCTGTGATCTTTCACTGTGCGCATTTCTGTCTACATTGTGGTCTTCTTAGACCACAGTAGAATCATCCACAAAGCTCTGATGATAACATTCTAACTGAGCTTTCTCTTCTTAACACTTTAAAACTCCTCCCACAAACCAGTTACCAAAGTTAATGAGTTACATAGCAACATAAATCACCACATTGTTCCTACTCTTGGTTCCAATGTCTCTATTGGTCAGCGTCCTCTAGGTTAGCGGTTCTCCAACTGTGGGTTGTGACTCTCTCACAGGGGTCACCTAAGACCATCAGAAAACATAGATATTCACATTATGATTCATAACAGTAGCAAAACTGTGGCTATGATGTAGCTGCAAAATTTATTCTGTGGTGGGGGAAGGTCACCACAACATGAAGAACTGCATTAAGGGCCGCAGCATTAGCAAGGATGAGATCCACTGATCTAGAGGAACATAACTGATAAATGTGTGTGAGTGAGTGTGTGTGTGTGTGTGTGTGTGTGTGTGTGTGTGTGTGTGTGTGTGCATGCATGTGCTGGGATAGCATAATCTCCATTAGTCTACTTAAACTTCTTTTGCATTTGCCTCAGCCAGATCACCTTCTTTACCTTTGAGGGATAGTTCCTTCAGATCACATCTTCTGTTTTGGAAGCTTTTCTTATCCTAGGCTGCCCATGCCTCGGTTGCTTCCCGTTGCTGTCATCCTCCTCCTCTTCTAAGTATGGCAAAGATGCCAGTCTCTGGGATCCTTATCATCAACATTCACGCCTTGGGTACTTTTGTCTAATTCCCTTGCTTTAAGTGACATCTATTACATTCATCGCTGAAATTCTAAATCTCCTCATTTGAATATTCCTTTGATCTCCAAACTGATGAATCCAGCTCTTTCTATGTCATTTCCATCTCTCGTTAGGGCACAATATGTGCGCTTCCTACTTCAAAACTGTTCTCACTGCTTCCTCAAACACAGGTTCTTTTCGCTGTCAGTAAGGTACTTACTAACCTCAGGAAAACTAAGTCACATCTTATGCACTGATGTGTGTGAACCTGTTCTACCATTGAGGAATAAAAGGGAATGGAACTGAAGACTCTCCTGAGGCGAGGGGGAGGTGTCTTCCTTCCTAAAGGAAGAGGCAAGGAAAATGTCTAATCTTTATCAATTTGATTTCTGAACAAGTAGTCTGCTACTGATACTTTGGTGCCTTTTTAACTTTCCTATAAAAGAAGTACTTCCACTCAGCTTATTCCTTAGTAGGCTAGATTCACTGGTAGCCTGAGAAAAAGTGGTTTTAATAAAATAAGATGATAAGACTCTACAGGAAGGAGAAGTAGGAGTGCTTAGGAACACACTCATAGGCACACACAAACTCAAATTGGGTTTTGTACGCCAGCTTCTAAGTAGTGCCTGACCTCTGTGGCCTATGGTAACAATTCCATGGTGCATCTAGACTGCTCTGTATGCAGGTAAAATCGTGCTTCTTTGCTTTAAAAAAGAAAAAGACTACATCACAATTCAATAAAAATCTTTAGAGTTTGAATTTGACATCTAGACTCCAAAAAAATATAGACGAAGAAACAATAGCCTTTGCATGCCTGTCACCCTCACCTGGCTCATTTTTTAAATTTTTTTAGTTTATTTTTTAAAAATTTATTTGCTTTACATCCCAATTGTACCTCCTCCCTCGTTTCCTACTGGTCCCACCCTCCCTAACTCCTTCTCTTCTCTCCTCCCCTTCCCTCCCACTCCCCTCCAAGATGGGGAGCCCTTCTGCCCTACCAACTGACCCCAGCCTATCAAATCCCACTAGGACTGCCTACATTCTCTTCCTCTGTGGCATGGTAAGGCACCCCACCAGGGGGAAGTGATCAAAGTGCAGGCAGCAGAGTCCCTGACCGGGACAGTTCCTGCTGCCCTTAATAGGGGATCGATATGGAGACTGAGCTACCTCTTGGCTATATCTAAGTGGGGAGGGGCCTAGGTCTTCTCTTTGCATGGTCCTTGTTTGGTATAACAGTCTCTGCTGCCCCTCCCCCCCAGCCCAGATCCATTTGCTCTGTTGGTCTTCTAGTGGAGCTCCTGTCACCTCTGAGTGCTTCTATGCCACTACTCATCCATAGGCCTCCCTGAAAAAAAACTTCAAGTCCTGAAGGAAGAAATTGAAGAAGATCTTAGAAGATGTAAAGATCTCCCATGCTGATGCATAGGTATGGTTGACATAGTAAAAATGGCCATCTTATCAAAAACAATCTACAGATTCAATACAATCCCCATAAAATGCAAACACAATTCTTTACAGACTTTGAAAGACAATTCTCAACTTCATATGGAAAAAATGAAAACCCAGAATAGCTAAGACAATCCTGTACAATAAAAGATTTTCTGGAGGTATCTCCATCCCTGATCTCAAGCTGTACTATACAGCAACAGTAATAAAACCCTGGCTCATTTCTAACACTCTGTATTAGGCTCACGCTTTGCTAATGTTGCTTCTCCAAAGAACTAGCATTCAGTTTTTCCTTTGAAAATCAAAATACAGACAGCTAATAGGACACGCTTCAATCCTTACTGTTTTAGTTAATCCCAAGGTTACAGCCTCTGAATGCTGGGTTTCATGCATTTGTCAGGCCATGCACAATGTCTTTTCTCACATATGGACATCACTGATCTTGAAAGGGATACCAAATGAACTGTCAAAGAACACTATATTATTTTATTTAGCTTCTTTTGGAAAAAAAATTAGCCTTATATTCTCCTAATAGTGTAGTTATCCCATGCTGTACAGTGGCTCATTCCTTGGCTATTGGTCCTCAGGAAATGAAGGGCATAAATTAAATACATAGTAGTATAAGAGGGGAACATAAATTACCCCAGAAGGGAAGTTGAGGTGATGGGGAGAGCAGCCATCCTGTTTGATCCCTGAGCCTGAATTTTTTTCTTGTGAGAAACAAAGCATTCCACTGTCTGTCACAATTCATTTTACCCAATAGTTGCAAAAGGAATAACCCAAATTCTTGTGTTATCATCCTCAAACTATCACAATTCTGTGTCTTTAATGTCACTTGATACTCCATTAGACTAGACACTTCTGGATGTTGCAGTACAAATGTACATTATTTTCTATACAGTGACTCTATATTAATATCCTAATCATAATACAGCTTTGTCAAGTGGATCCCTTGGTTCAATACATCTACAAAATCCTGTGACCATAGTTCAGATATTGGTTCACCTCTTCATGATGCTGTTTGCCACAACACTGTCAGCTTAAAAATAAGACAAATTCATTAAACTGTGTTTTAATGCCAGTGATAATGAATAATTCTCTCATCCCCCTCCCATTAGACAGGTCTGACTTAGTCAAGTTGGTAGTAACTTGTTCATTGGTCTCTTCAATCAGTGGTGCAAGGAATGAAGACTCAGCATGTGCCCCTGCTATTGGTAGTCCATGCCATGGGGCTAATTCTTAGCGTGGTGTCTACTGAGACATAGCCCCCACCCAAAGCCCTGTGACTGTTGCATTCAAAGTGCAAACACGGGGTTTGAGAGGTTAAAGAGGCTTATGCCTCTCTGCAGTGTATCTCCTGTTCTTCTCCCAAGTATTAGGGCTATTTCATTTAACATTCTATTTAATCAAGAGTGATGTACGTATTAGACTTTGGCCTTAAAAATTTAACATGTCTACACAAAAATTCATGATTCTCTAATAAAATTTGAAATGTTGAGCCCCAGAAATTTTGTTCTTTATACTAGTGTATGCTCCAGTCTTCTCCTTAGGGATTTGTAGTCAAAACCATTAGGTTAAATACATATCTGCTCGTCTAAACATCTGCTCACCAAGCCTTCTGCCGTCTTGGTGCCTGTGAGTCATGGGTGTCAGGATGCTCTAAATTGGCTGCTGGAACAGGTCACTTTACTTTAATCTCATCTAATTCTGACTTTAGGCCTATGATACACTTCATTGTTGAGGAAATTGAGTTTTAGAAATGGTAGGACGTATTATCTGCAAAGGGACAAAGCTGTTATTTAGACCTAGGATTTTCAATGAATCTAAGAAAAATTTGTCTTAGAAAAGTAACACTCAGTTTTTCACAGAATATTGTATCATCTTCTTTCCTCCATTCTCTGTTTCTCTATAAATGCATCCAATTAAAAAAAAAAGTTTACAGTACATACATAAATGTGGGGTGGACTCATAAAGATGTGATATTCCATGAGCCTATGAAAATTTAAAAGTGTGTGAATTTTTTTAAAAATCCCTAATATAGGATATGAAGGACTCAATGAGGTTTAAGTGACTCAAGAGACATGAAAGGATAAAGCTATAAGGATCCCACCAGAGATCATCACAAAGGCACAGTTTATAGTCACTTGAAAAGCTGAGGAAACACCCAGGATCGAGAGACCTGGCTATAGTCCCAGGTTTTCAGAGTATAGAATTTTTGAAGTTATAAACTATATGCAGGCACCTCACTCTGCAGCTACACAGTGAGCAGGAATGCTTCACATAAGCAAACAGTTTGACAGAAGCTAAGATAAGTGGTTAGCTGGAGGAGAAGTTTTGCACAAGCAGGCAGTTTAACAGATAAATTAGCTTAGACATCCTGGCACTGGGTTCCTAGAATAAGGTTGGGTAGTTTTCCATGGAATCTCCATCAAGGAGACCAAATTCTAGTTAAACCTGAAATAGCCTCAGGAGGAATGCAAGATGGAGGAAACTCTGCACTGTCTTGCACAATAGCAGAGGGTGTTCCAATATGTACCAGACTCTAAGGATATTCTTTAAAAGTCATGTCTAAACCTACCTTCTATTTTATAAACTCTGTGTGTGTGTGTGTGTGTGTGTGTGTGTGTGTGTGTGTGTGTTCATATAAAAGGCTTTAATTGGAGTTTTCTATGCAAATAATTGTTCTAATTCCAGAAACCAGAGGTTGAAAAATTAAAAGCTCAGTGCCAGGTGTGGAATACCACCCTAGGAATTTTTATTCTGAAGTATCCCAGAAATGTCTTAAATATTACAAAGTGTTACCACTGCTCTTGATTTCCCACTAGAACTGGATGCTTGGATTCTGTTGCTACAGAAATTATACACATTGATCACAGGACACAGAGAAATCAGGTCCTGATGGCTAGATTTCATCATACTGGAAATTTTTAGAAAGGCTGCTGTGAGGAAAATGTCATCAACTCTCTAACCCAGCTGTGAGCACTGCAAACTACAATAATAGCCAACCCAGCATGAAAGATACACCCATGGGTATAAAAGTGGCATAAATGGTATGGGGGTAACCAACAACTGCTGGTGTAATTTAAAGCTTACTCCTCAAGAGGAGACACATGCCTCAAACAGAAAATTTGGCAAAGAAACTCAAGGTCATGGATCATACAGACCCTGGGAATAGACCCACTGTTATTTTGCTAAGTGGAAATAGTATCAAAGTATACTCTATGTTCATATTTCTCTACTTATGGATTAGTGCAAGGCCACATCACTTTCTCACTGCAACTCCAAGCAGACTCCAATACAGCTCCTGCCTCTTTTTGCCTCCCTTCCTCCTGTGCTTAGTCAGACTACTACCACTCAGAAGTGACCCACTATACCTCCCAGAGTCATCCTTTCTTGTCAGACAGCATGGCCTCTTCTGCCTTCCCTTATAGAGTTGTCTGTGTAAACCTCTTTCATGATGTCTAGGAAGTGTCCTATTTTTCTCTTCCATAAAAACTTCTGAATGAATTGGACCTCTTTGTATTTTAGTCATCGCTGTTTCCCAAACTGAGCCAGGGTTTCTTCCTCAGGAGGGGGATGAACACGTCCATCGTCACATCACATAGTACCTTCAGTCCTGCATTGTCTGCTGATCACTTGACTGCTGCTGTAGGGTACAAATTACTTTACAGAGTGGCAATAAGTATACTCACTTATTTCTAGACACTAGGCCAAGAGGCATGTCCCATGAAAGACTTTACTTACCAGGAAAGTGCATCAGAGAGGAGGCCATCCTATTGGGACTTTGGGTGAGAGAAGCATGGGAGAATGGATCCAGAGGGTCCTGGAAACCTACAAGAAGAACATTATGATGGGCGGATCTGGGTCCTGGGGTCCTGCTCAAACTATGGCACCAGCCAAGGAAAATATAGGCAGCAAACTTCGAACCCCTACCCAGACCTAGCCGATGGACAGGACATTCTCCACCGTTGAGTGGAGAGTGAGGTAGGTCTGACTTTCATACAAACTCTGGTGCCCCATTTTTGACCATATCCCCTTGATGGGGAGGTCTGGTGGCACTCAGAGGAAGGATAACAGGTAACCAAGAAGAGACTCGATACCCTATGAACATATACAGGGGAAGGAGGTCCCCCTCAGTCACCGACATAGGGGAGGGGAGTACAGGGGAAGCAGGAAGGAGGGAGGAATGAGGGATACAAGGGATGGGCTAACAATTGAAATGTTATATGAATAAATTAATAAAATATTTTTTAAAAATAAAATAAAATGTAAAACAGAGATTTCAGTAAATGTGATAAAAATCAATCACTTCACATTTTTCTGCCTATTTTTGTTGAATAAATAAATAGTTACACCTTTTTACAAATACCTTTCCTCATTTGGAATACAATATAGTTTTGTGAGATTTGGCAAGAAAATCAGCATATATGAAAGTTTCATTTATCTGAAAACATGAAATGCCTAACAGCCTCATGTTCCACTGGGATGAAGGCACTGAAGTAGAAGAATGTCTGTCTCACTTTAGATGCTAACAGAATGTTGTTGAAATGCCTATTAGGGATAAACAAAAGCAACAATATATGTAATGTCAACTTGTATTGTATGTAGTGCCTTGACACTGTTGAGCTTCTTGGGTCCCCAAATGCCTAACCCAGACATCATGTACTGTCTGGATATGCTTCCTCCACTCAGAATGGGGGAGGGGGAGAAGTCGCTACATTTCAATTGCGCTAACAGATCCTAAGTTTCCTGGAAGCCAACTAGATGATTCACATCACTTGGAAGAATGTTTATCATCCTGTTGGGGGAATTGGATGGCTTTGTGAAAATCACAAAGTCCATTGATACAAATACCTCCTCCTGCGATCGCTTTCCTCACTCTACTCTTCTGTAGATTGCAATGCCCTGTGAGGCCCCCTATAGCCTACACTAAGTTTCTCCTGAGGGATGCATATTTACATGAATAATACACTGCTATAACTCATCAACCCAGGGTGGGATGTCCACTGTCTGGCCTCCTTGGAATATCTAACCAGGTCTTCTCTTCCTTATCAGTACAGAGAGAGCAGGCAACCATAGTATACATCTATTTCAACAGACTGAAGACACACTTCTTTTATCAAAAGAAAAGGAAATTACATAAATTTTAATGAAAAGTTCACTTATTGTTATCACTGAGTTATGACCAGGTCAGATGTCTAAATAATAATAATAATAATAATAATAATAATAATAATAATAATAATAATAATAATAATAATAATATAGCCATAATACTTTTCAGGAAGACACTAGAAGATCAGAACAGTAACTATTTATTTCTGTTTCTATCACTATGTTCTCATGATCCTCTGAACACTGATAGAGAACCATGCCTTTCGTACATGAGACCTTGGGGAATTCTTTATCCAAAGCATAACGGTTTATTAGTTGTCATATTGGGAATAAAAGAAGAGTACATAAATATAAGTTAACAGCTAAGGAGATAAGCTGTGTAGACCACACACAACTGTGAGTAAATGACCGAATTAGGGATTAGCTAACTGCCCACATCTGAGAACTCTGTCTCTACCCACCACACAGAAAGAGAGCAGCACATGCATGTGCAACAGAAAGAGAACAGCACAGGCGTGTGCAACAGAGAGCAGCATACTCATGTGTGCTTTCTATCTTGATCTTGTGACTAATAACCCCATTGACCTGTTGTCGATGGTTCCTCGAAGTTCAGGGTTATTTCCTAAATGAATTTACTTACAGGGTTACTTCCAAAATGAATTTTCATTATCTGTAAATAATGTTTTTAATATTTTGTCCCTTTTTAATTTGTATTCCTCAGGCTCCTTGTCTAATGGAAATAATGGTACACTTGGAAAACGTTAGTCAACGATGACTCCCTTTTTACCCTTTAACTAATGCTTCTGGTGTTTAATGACTAAAAAGATACTGAGTTGTG
>OU015743.1:93871450-93910953 GCA_907169655.1 Acomys percivali | reverse complement strand
TTTCTTAGAATAATCACAACACACTTTTTATTTGTTTGTTTGTTTGTGTTAGTTTTGTTTGGTTTTTGGACTTCCTGAGACAAAGTTTCTCTGTGTAACCCTGGCTGTCCTGGAACATGGTTTGTAGAAAAGGCTGGCCTTAGACTCACAGATCTGCCTGCCTCTGCCTCCTGAGTACTGAGATTAAAGACATGTTCCCCAACACCCAGCTGATAAACTTTACAATGCAAAATACCACCAGTCTTATTCTGTCACTTCTCAGGTTAATATGTATGATAATACTACATGAATATCCTAACTTAGTTTAAGTCAACAGATCAACTTTAGACATCTTTGATGAGGGGTGTTCCAAAATATTTCTTTGTGCCTCCCAAAGGGTCAGCCCTGAGGGAAACTGGGCTCAGATTTTAATCACATCTGTCCCAGAGGACTTTGGACTAATCTAATGTGTTCACTTCTGATAATCAGGCAGCAGTATGAGTTCCTTTTCTCAAAGAGGAACTATTTTGATGCAATATTTTCCCCTGATTATGAACTGCACAGAGAAGTCAGATGTGTTTACATTGTAAATTTTCTATGGTGAGCCATGATTTATTCAGATGTGGATGTTGGGGGCTATTCCTTTGATATAAACCTGTGTGAGCTCTGTGAAGGCAGACACAGCATCTGTGGTATCTCTGGGGCCTTGGTATATAGAAGATGCTCAATAAATATTTTATTGGTTTTGCCTGAATTTGTTTGGGAACAAGGATTTTTAATTCTAGAGCTTTCATGGTTGTGTCATTAGAAAACTTAATTGTGTAGGGAACTGTTCTTCTAACGTGCGGTAAGAAATGCTTGTAACAATAGTCTGTCTTCTATGCAGTTTGTATTGTGCATGTTCGAGTGTACGTACTGTACAACGGCTTTAAATTTTTCACCATTCCTTAAGATATTTATTGCTCCTTAAAGTAAACTGGGCATTTCAGACATTAGTTCAATTTATTTCTACCCAAATCTTTTAATCAATCATCAGTACCTTAAATGGAAAACAAAAGAGAATTGCAGATACAAAATACTTGATAAAAATATGTAAAATTCATGCCTTAGCATTTTCAGTTCCAAATCTGTATATTCTTGTTCTCATCTATATTCATCATACTTAAAGACAATATTAAATATTGAAACAACCTTTTGTGAGGTCATATTTAAAATTAATAGTATTTTCCCTCCAACATCTAAAAGGACAAAGAAGACCACAAAGTAAGTGTTTGGCTTTAAGACTTGTGTTTTTATAGATACAGAGTTAATGTGGCATGTAATACATTCATAAAAAAATCTTTAATCTAAAAAAAATGTTTTCAAAATCTGTAAAGCAAATAAAAAAGTGGAGAAGTAGAGAAGAAAACAGTGGAGCAGTGCCTGGCATGTGTATGGGCCTGGACCCCATCCCTAGTGGCAGGTGAGGGAGGGGTGAGAAGGTACATAACCACTATGCCTGGCTTGGGGAAAATGCCTTTTAAAATATATATGCACATATATTTATAAATTATATACACATATATATACTTATATGTGTATATATCAAAGTATTATTAATAAATTTGTTCAAAATTTATTAATGCTTTAATACCAACAAATATAACAATGACAAAAAAATAAAGCCATACCCTCTTGGAGTAAACATTAGTGAATGAAGACGGACAGGCAAATAAAGTTGAGGAAATGCTGCAGTTACATTTGTATTACAGCGTGAATACTGTGCAGGATGCTCTGCAATGCAAAGGGCTCTACACTGTCTTCATGCAGAGAAAACCCCCCAGCAGAGGCACAGCTCCTCTACGGTTAAGAGTTTAATGGTGTTGGTGACCCAGAGTCCTCTAGTGTGCTCATCCACATATTCTGTATCACTCCTTGTGTCCTTATCACTTTTCCTGCGACTCAGACATGTAAATGGCATAGATGTGTGCAAGCTAAAATTCAGCCCCACCCTGACCCCTGCAAGATAGTCTCACCAAATAGCCAAGGCTGATCTTAAACTTGAGACTCTCTTGCTTTGGCCTCCTGAGCTTATTCACCATCATGTCCAGCTCTGATATTCAAGCTTTCTGGAATTCTGCCGTATATATAGTTTAGTCCTGGGCTGTGCCTCATCCTTTATTTCTCATGCAATTGTAGAGGATGACGATCCCACTATGTGTTACAAGAAGTTTCACATTTACTCTAAATCAGTTAATAATCATCCCAGTCTTTTGTGAAGTTAATTAATTCATCAGAGTGCCCCGGCAGCAAACATTTAATTTTAATATAATAACTATTTAATAGAAGCATCCCAAATACCAGGGACCCAACACTGCATTTTTCTCCATTTGTATCACATCATAGTTCAGCATCCATAAATGTCAGTGTATCATTCACCCCTGGACCTTGCCTTAGAGTAAATACCTCCAATCCCCGAGAAAACCATCGCAGATAAAAGAGCCCATGATGCTTATTATGGGGATTTTTGACTTTACAGTTGAAAGAGTAGGTGCCGCAGAACTGAGGACAGGAGGGAGTTGAACTGTGGTATAGTACAGCTGAAATTTTAGCACAGACCAGTGGCATCAATAGAGATGCCACTTACAATGTAAGGTTCCTTTACTTAAAGCCATTGGTGCCAGACTTCGGTAAGCACAAATTGACTGTTCACTGGATGCAATCTATCTCTATTAATTTGATCACACACCCAGAGAAACAGCTCCTTCATCTCAAGGTTAATTATTTGGAAGAAGAGTAGCTCCAAACCACCGATAATCAATGCTTCAGCTGTGAGAAGATAAATATCTCCATCCTGGAGGAGTGACTCTAGGACATGTACCAGAGCACCCACTATGACTGCCTGGGGACCATCCCCTGTTGCCCCTCCCATGCTGTTTTCCTCATAGTACATACTGAATTTCCATCATATTTTATTTCCTCACTAAATTCAAAATTCCATTATTCTCAAGAGTGATTCCAATTGCTTTCATCACAGCATTCAGTGTTTCACATGACTTGAACAATGAATATATTTAAAAATGTAGAATCTGAAAAAGCTGCCCCTATTTTACCTATATATATGAGAGAGAGAAAGAGAGAGAGAGGGGCAGAGACAGAGACAGAGACAGAGACAGAGAGAGAGAGACAGAGACAGAGAGACAGACAGAGAGAGACAGAGAGAGAGAGAGAGAGACAGAGAGAGAGAGAGAGACAGAGAGAGAGAGTTTGTCTGTGTGCCTATTTGCTTCCTTCTAAGTATTTGCTGTTATAAATTTCATTGCCCTCTCAAAAGAAATCACTGCCCTGGGTGTATTGCCTAAGACCAGTTAAGACAGTACTGAGGTATTAACAAATATCAATCTATTTATAGGAAAAATTTTGCATTTTAAAGATTGAAATAACTCAATGACATTCAAGCTCCAGCTCAGAGGATGTCATCAACATGCTCTGTGACCTTAATGGCCTTTGATTACTGTGAAATTCATTTTTGTATCAATAACCACTGGGCACTTGGAAGTTTTTGCTCAAGACAGGCTTCAGGATTCTCAGCAGAGTTACAGGATCTGACAAGTTAATGATACATATTCTGGCCACAAAGTCCAAAGAAGTGTTGTGTGTGTAGATATCTATCTTCTCTTCTCCAAATCTAAATTGAACCACAACCTATTTATTATTTTTCCTTATGACTAATCACAGACAACTTCTATATCTTTTTATGGACCTGAGTATTTCAATAGGGGAAAAAACCTATGATTTAGACTTGATTTGGACTCCTAACATTATATACTGCTAGCCACGAAGGTCACTTCACCCGTATCTTCTACTCCGCACGGGAGGCTACAGTGCATATAAAAGGATTCCATCTAATTGTAAACCCTGACTAGACAGCATCCTACCACTGGCCAGCACTTTAGCCAGAAGACCTCTCAAAGTCTCTGTGCTCATTAAGCTGCTTCCATAATTCCACTAATTAGAGCCCCATGGAGCCCGTGCCTCAGCCTATATCCTTGCTCAATAAAATACTGGTAAAGAAAGAGACGTTTCACATATATCTGGGAGGAAGTCTCATGATTAACTGATAAGCCCAGAGTTTCTGTGTTGTTGCATATGAAAAGGCAAAAGCCGTAAGATATAAAAGTTGCTCCCAATGTTTTCATTAACAGTCCTTGCCTGACACAACCTTCCTTTCTCTTAGGCGTTAAACAACCCTTTCAATTAGCACATGTAGGTTTGCTTTCAAAGGCATCCCTTGATTCTCTTTTCTAGGGATAGAGTTATTCTGTGTGGGAATAACACACAAGCTTAAATTTATGATTCTCTCACAAAGGAAATAATTGAAGCTTAGTTAGTTAGTTAGTTAGTTAGTTAGTTAGTTAGTTAGTTAGTGGATGTGTAGATAATTGTATGTATACACATATACATGCACACATCACAATGTGCATGAGAAGATGAGAAAACAACTTGAGGAATTGGCTCCATCCTTTCATCGTGAGTACCAATAAGTGAAACACAGAATATCAGGTTGCGCAGAAGGCAGCTTTATCTACTGAGCAATCCTGCTGCCCCAGAAAAAAATGAACAATTATCTTTAAACATATCTATCTATTTTATATATTTTGTGTGTGTGTGTCTGTGTCTGTCTGTGTGTGTGTATGTGTGTGTGCGTGTGTGTTTGTGTGTCTGTGTGCACATAGCCATGTGCACCTGGAGTTACAAGTAATTGTGGGCCTTCAGGTGGATGCCAGGAAACAAACTTAGATTCTGTGTAAAAGCCGTAAGTACTCTTAACTTCTGAGCCATCTCTCTAGCCCAAGCGAAAAAATGTAAAGATATGGAATAAGAAATGTCTTAGAATTCTGTGATTCTAAAGAAGTTAAAAGGGAAATCAAATTGTTACTCACTTTAGAGTAAAAAAAAAAAGAGCAATTAACAGGACCACTGCATGCCTCATTTACCATATGGCTTCTGAATTGGTTAATTGAAGAAAAGAGTTCATGTCCCCACTTGATCCAATGCTGACTTAGTGTGAGAAGCAAATTATTGTTAATTAAGTGTGGAAATAACCCTCAGGGGAGTTTACAGGGAGCACCAGCCTATCTGCCATGTAGTGTCATTGACATCAAGAGAGAGGAAGAGAATTCCAATAGAAAGCACATGCAATCAGTTGTGGTGTCCAGTTCAAGGAGGTTATGTGGTACATCAAGCAAGAAAGTCAAAACCATATCACAATCCGCTTTATGTACGCATGAACACATTTTTTTTTTTTTTGCTACTAGCTCCCAAGAATATTTTAGGTTGCCAGCTAGAATTTTACACCACATTAGTTAAAGACTTATTTTCTGAGTAATTCTAGTAAAATGTGTGCCTATCACTGCAAAAATTGTGACTAGGGAAAATTGGATATGTGTTGCATGCACAGGAATCTGTTGGAAAGAGGATGCTAGAGCCACAGGACCCCGTGTTTCTGGGATCACCCCCTCTACTGCTATGACAGTAACTGTATAGACCAGAGGATTAAGAGTTTTCTTTGCTGTTCCACAGACATCACCGGGAGCATAACCAAAGGCAAATATACACATTTATTCATGTTTTCTTAAGGAGTCTACCTTATATAATAAGGAAGGGTTTAAGTGGACCCAGGGCCAACATTAGAACAGCAACGTAAGCAAGCCCAGCAGGCCTTTACACAATCACTAGCATTTTCTTAATACTATACTGTGAATATAAAATTGGCTTTCATCTCTTAAAGCCTGTTCTTTTCTGAGGAGGAAGTGGAGGGGTAATAGATCTTGGGAGGGGGGGTAGGAGGGGGCTGGGAGGAGTAGAGGAGGAAACTATGGCCAGGATGTGTTATACGAGAAGAGAATCTACTTTCAGTGAAAAGTGCTTAACAATGAATGAAGCATGAAATGTACCTTCCACTCTGCTGCCATAAAGGAAAGTCACCATGTGGTGACACAGGTAAGTAGGATTCAGTTAGTGTGTAAGGAGGAATGGAAAACCATTAAATTAGTAATTATACAGTCTCCTAATGGTAGGGTGAAATTTCATCATCTCTAGCTGCATTGACGGTGGTGAGACAAAGAGCAGCCCACGTGGAGTGAGTTACCCAGCCCTGAGCGCAGGTCCTACAAAGAAGCTGGTAGCGGCATGCACAGTCCACTCATCAGTTCTACTCATCTTACTTTTCCTATCCGAACATCATAAAGAAACAATGTTTCACAAACAAAAATGGTTCTCCAGACACTTCTATTCTTTTCCGATTGTTCTCAATATGCTTGAAAACATATTTAATCTTTAAAATGATATGTTGTATATTTGGTATGAAATGTTTAAACTATAAAAAAAGATACAAATAAGGAATTTTAGTAGTCAAAAGGCAACCAATATAGATAAACATTTATATCTCTGGTCATTTGTTTATGTTTTCAACAAATATTACTAAGGACCAATTATGTGTTAAAACAATAATCTTGCTGGTTTCTTCCTGGCACATCCATATATTAAAAACAGAACTTTCACAGAACCAGGGCCATAGTCTGCTGCCTGGAATATATGTTTGCATTTTGAATTGTGTACATATAGCAAATACGTTCATATTTTCAAATGACCTTGCTTGATCGTTTTTAAAGCCACAGTATTTTGTTAGTGCACCCCATCACAATGTAGATTAACCAGAATTATGCCAACGGGGGAGACAACATCTTACAAGGTCAAGTATCTATTACCAGATCTGAAAAACGCCATCGCCCGGTGAGGAGGAGGAAGCTCCTTGAAAAAAAAAGAATGGCGCTTGTCTTCTTCTTGCTGTCTGCATGACAAGGAAGATTAAGTACACAAACACAGACAATGAATCTGGGAATTTCTACCAGCTTGTCGTTTAATTTAGAATTCTTATTAATTCACACTGTTCATTCGTGCTGTATGTAGCACGCATCTTGATTACAAATGCTGCTGCTTTATTGTCTGGCCAGCAATTAGGCCGTTTGGCTTTCCCTTGCTTCTCTATATTCTCAAGCGAGCATTTTGGCTGCTCTCGTGCTTTAAAAAGTGGCAGCTCAGGCTTCATGTGAGTCCTCTAGTAAGAGGGCCAGGGGTTGTCTTTGACCTGAACTCTCTTGTCAGCTTCTTGTGGCACTGCCTTGCCTCACCACAGAGGAAGAGGCTCAGTCCTGACAGGACTTGATGTGCTGGGGTGCATGGGAAGGGTGGCCCCCTTTTCTGAGGAATAGGGCAAGGAGATGGGGTGGATGGAAGGAGGGTGGGACAGGGAGATGAGGAGGGATGGGGCTATGACTAGGAAAGTGAATAAAATTATGTATGTATTTATTTATATATTTAAAAGTAAGATACTCTCTTGTCTAATATTCAGATTCCAACTTCCTTAAAATCTTGCATTTGGGTATGTTCTAAACCACTCAGCAGCCCTGGCTACATTAAAGCTTCCATGAGGGCAGAGACCACACCCACATTAATCATTGCTGCATCCCTGAGGCCTAGTGCATCATAATAGTCTAACAACTAACAAAGGTAGGAAATAACAGTAAGTAGGTGGGAGGTGAAATGATCTGTGCCACGGTGGTACCAGAATCTAGAAAGCCAGTGTGGAGAAGTTAGACTAGTACAGTGTTTGGATCTGTGATAATCGTCTTGTTCACTGTGATCCATCCTCAGAGGAATTACCTTACCAGCTTTCACCCCTCTCCCCCTTCATTGCAAACTAATGACCTTTGAGACAGGGATTCTCCGCAAAAGAATGTAAGTAAGGCATTGAGATAATGCTATGTTCAGTTTCTATATCTGGATTACTGATCTTTACTGCCCGTATGTATCAGTCATTCCTGACCCATGGATGTTTTGTAGGATGAGAATATTGTACTTTCAGCATTGGTGGTCCAAACACTGGCTTGTAGTTATGCCCTGATGTTTCACAGCTATGAGTTCTTTACCTGGCCTATAACCTTCTCTAACTTGGGAAATACAAGTGATGTGGGAAAAGAGAATGATTTACAATGTCACAGAGCCCTACGTGAATTTTGTCTCTGACATTACCCATGTAGAGGGTATATTTGTCAACTTTTCAGGCTCCAGATTTATCATCTGTCAGATGGAAAGAGGGATTTCCCATATTTGCTGCAAGAATAAAAATACACAATGTGTGTCTGACGTATAGTTAGTGTCAAGTGTTATTAACCCACCATGGATGCCACAGTGACCCTCAATATCAAGCTATTTCAAGTTCTGCCAGATTTGTCCTCTAAGTTATTATCAAGGCTCCTAGTTTTGCTCAAGCCTCCATAAACCTGTAACTTGCTGTTTTCCAGGCTTCCAGGCCAATACAAACCTTGTAGATTGATTCAATACACCAAGTGAGTGTTAAAAACTAGGTCTTGGGGCTGGAGAGATGGCTCAGAGGTTAAGAGCACTGGTTGCTGCTCTTCGAGAGGTCCTGAGTTCAATTCCCAGCAGCCACATGGTGACTCATAACCATCTATAATGAGATTTGATGCCCTCTTCTGTCCTGCAGGCAAAACACGGTGTACATAAAAATAAATAAATCTTTAAAAAAAAAAAACTTGGTCTTAGAAATGTGAGCAAATGAATAATAAATGTCTGGTATACCAAAGGGACAAATTTCACATATTTCTGTGAGTAGTCACAGAGCTCCAATTTGCATTATAACTGAAATAATAATTTTCAAATGTATTTTAATTCAAATTGTAACTTTGCATGAATGTTTTTTATCCGTTTTGTGACTGCTATGGGGTCGCAATTGATGACATAATTAATTGAGAAAAATTTGATAATGTTCATAATTTTAAGATTTATATACATCTTATAATGCTAGTGCTTAAAAATCATATTAATGTACAGATGAGTATATCAGGTACAGAGTTTAATGGTGTCAATTGTTGAGTTAGTAGTATGAAACTTATAATGTAGCAGTGTCTAAGTATACAGTTAAGTGTCAAATGTACAATACATGACTATCAAGTGTAGAGTTTAATAGTGTCATGTAGAAAGGTAATGCTAAGTTTACAGTATAATACTGTTACATGTACAATTTGGTAGTGCCGAATCTACAGTTTATTAATGTCTAGTGTACAGCATAACAGTGTTAAGTGAGTAGTATAAAGGATACAGGGTAATATTTTCAACTGCAACATTTTATAGCATTTCATGGACAATTCAATATGATAGTGCCAAGTATATAGTTTTTTAGTGTCAGGTAGACCATATGTTAATGTCAAGTATACAGTTCTATAGTGTCATGTGTACAATATGTTAGTGTTGAGTGTACAGTTCCATAGTGTCAATATATAATGTGGTACGGTATAGTGTAATAGTGCTGCATATAATTTAGTTGTGTCAAGCATACATTCTATCAGTGTCAAGAATATGTACACCAATACCGTAATCAGACTTGCTGATGGACTCTGATAATAATACTGTAACATTAACTTTGTATTTTTCTAAAATAAAGAAAATATGGTGAACTTTTTCAGATAACTTAACCTTTAAAATTCATATGAAAATTAAAACAGAACTCTTGGAACTAATTACCACAAAGATTTTAATTATCTTATTAAATAAATATTAACAACAAAACCATGCATTTAGGATTTTGTTCTTTTGCTTTCTGTGTGTGTATGTATGTGTGTGTGTGTGTGTGTTCATGTATTGCAGATACAACATATGTGCATGTGAAGGCTAAAGGACAAACTTGCATATCACCTCCAGGAACAGTATTATCCATCTTGGTTTTTTTAGATAATATATTTCATTGGCCATTTATCATCCTTATCATACATACTGCATTTCCAACTTCATGTTCTCTCTCTTATAAAACCCAGTGAGCCCACTGAGAGATATCTGTATGTACATGGATGTAGGAAAATATTTGTGCGTATCCTTCCAAGGGCCACATCCCAGAAGAAAACTGAATCTCAACAACCCCTCCACAGAGCCATTCTTTATCAGTAGCTTCTCTATAAGGTGTGAAATTCCTTGTGTCTCTTCCCATCCACCCTGGAATTTTGGCTGGCTTGATCCTGTGCAGGTCACGTGTGGCATGCGTTCACAGCCACAGTTCCTGTGTGCAATGGTGCTGTCATATATAGCAATGCTAGTTTGCTGCAGGTGTCTACTACCTTTATTTTTAACAATCTTTCCACCCCCTCATCCATGATGGTCCCTAAGCCTTGTGGGGAGACCATGTGATATAGCTGTCCCATTTAAAGCTGGGAACTCCACAGTCTTTTATTCTCTACAGGTGGAAACCTGTTATGGGCCACGTTTTAATCCCCATCTCCTATGAAAACAAGCTCTTCTCATGAAGATTGAGAGCTGTCCTGACCCATGGGCATAAAAATGGAAACTAAAGATATGAGTCATTTGTAGGCATAATGTTATTATATAGTCCAAATGCTGATTTCTGTTACCCTACACACACCTTGTCTGGTTGTACTTATGATCTGAAGATCTCCTGTCTCAGTGTTGTATAAACTATGCTCCCCAATTGTCCCCTTGTATGCCAGTAAAGCAAATTACAGCCAATCACTGAACAAGGGAGAGAAAAGTGCTAGACTTCCTGCCATCCAAGGGAGGAGGAGTTAGAGGAGGAAATAAGGGATTCCACAGGCAGAGGTGCAGGAGAGATGAAGAAAGTTCAGCTGGGGCAAAGAGAGAACTAAAAAGCAGGAAACTTGGGGATTTCAGCAAATATGAAGTCAGGATAACATAGAGGGTTAAGAACAGACTTAAACTGCTCAATATTGTGCTGTAAAGCCTTATAAACAAATATATTAAAAAGTCTCAATTATTTTTGTGATAGCTGGGTTAAGAGAGAAACTAAGAAAAGCAAAAATTTTATTAAAAAATATCCTCAACAGTCATTACTATGTCCATTTGGCAAAATACTAGGATTGGGTTCTTCCCTTGGGCCTGGAAAAACATTGGATATTGACATAATTAGTGGTACCATACATGTTTACATCTTTTGGATTAGGCCATTAATCCAATCAGAAAGTGTTTAATTATTGACCACTCCAAGCCATTATGATACAAGCTGACATATCTTGCCATCCTGAGGCTACATTTTGCAATTCATGTGGGTTCCAGAGCTCAAACTCAGGTCCTTGTGCTAGCTAACATGTGCTTTACAACTTAAGGCAATCTCTCAAGCCTATTATTTCCTTTTTTTAAAAACAAGACCTTTCCATGTAGCCTAGATTGGCTTCTAACTTGTGACTGACTCTTGCCTCTGACCCCCAATTGCTGGAATTATAGGCTAGGATACTATGTCCAGCTTTGAAAAGATTCATCTGAAGGATGGAAAAACCCTCAGCAACTATGGTTGACTTTTATGTGCTACCTTGAATGGGTTTAGGGACACTCATTTGTCTGATAAAACGTGAGTATCTGTGAAGGCTGTCTGTAAGGGACTAGCATTTGAGTGGGTAGACTGATGCAGAAAGACGGCCAATGGGGGCATTACTCAATCCCATTAGGGCCAGAACAGGATGGAAACAAAGGAGCATAATTTGTACTCTTGACTTGAACAGGACTTCCCTCATCTGTCCTCTAACATTGAGCTTATAGGGTTTGCAAATCCAAATTGAGACTCGGGTTCACAGCTCGGCTCCTCCCTTCTTGACTCTGTTCCTCTTCCCTGTGCTTTTTGGGGGCCTTTTGAATGCCAGGTAATTACAGCACCGGTTGGCAAGCTTTCTTAGGTCTCCAGTTTGAAGATGGCAGATTGTTCTACTCCTCTGTAATCTTTTGAGACAATTCATACTCATTGCATACAAGTAAACACACACACACACAGACACACACACACACACACACGCATGCATGCACACACACACACTCTACTGATTATATATATTTCTCTGAAAAACATTGACTAATACAATTATATAATTCCAAGGACATGGTCAAAGTTTTTTTCTTTAATTAATAGGATATTTTGTATCGTCTCTAAAATTCTCACATATGTATATGCTTTTATGACTGAAAATGACTTGCTTATGTAGAAAGAGGTAGTGATAAAATAGAGACATAAACAGAAATACTTAATTTCTACTCATCTCCCTGGATTGGTGAGATGAGAGAGAAGCTGAGCTCTCCTTCCTGGAAGCATCCATGCACCATGTTGCTGTGAGCCTGCTGTCCTCTTTCTCACTCAAGTGTCAGTTGGAAATTCTTCCAAGAAGCCTTCCCTTCCCAGAGTTTTCCAAAGTGAAATTAACCACAAGGCTCTGCCTTTCCTGCTTCCAGGAGGAGCCATTTGTTGGGTTTTTCCACTTGATTCTTTTTTTAGGTCTTTTGTTCTGGGGGTGCTAGTGTAAGACCTGTTCACCTGGAGGACCAAGAGTTTGCAGCTTCTGGCAGACTGCCTTTGCTTCTGCAGAGAGACTCCCATCTGCTCCATCATCTCATGTGGGCAAAGCTGGGGAAATATCCCAGTTCTCTGTCTGCTCCGTGTGAATTGTAGATTTGTTTTCATTTTCCCCCCTCCAAGGCCCAGCGTCATGTGTGTGGTTTTCCTAACTCATTAGTTTAATTCATTCGTCCTAACTAACCTTGGTGGCTTCCCTGCTTCCACATAATAGATTTCTCCTCTAAGCAATACATCTCTCTCAACAGCATAATCAATTCTGAGAGCTATTTTCCAATCCTCCACTCAAATGCTTCATTTGTGTGCCCACCAACTGTTTAGAATAGTGTTTTCCTACATTCTGCCAAAAGTATATATTTTCAAACATTTAAAATTTTTGACAATCTGGTAGATAAAATGCAACATTTCATTAATGTAAACTGGACTAAACTTGAAGCAGTATATAATTCTAGGAAAGCGTGATATTATATCTTAGACACAAACATATATATTTGTCATTGAACATTTCTTTTTAAACGCCCTTCCTTTTTGCCATTTTCAATTAAACAACTTTATTTTTCTACTTCTGCTTGTACATTTTTCAAAATTGAATGTAGGAAACTAGACTTTTTAATTTTAAGGAGTAAACAACACATTTTCTTAGGATAAACTGTCTTGAATGGAGGATCCCTTTATAAAATCTACACTGGCTTGAGAATGTAGATCAATGGTAGAATACCCTTAAGCTTCAAGGCCCTCAGGTCTGTCTCCAGTTCCATGAGGAAAAACACAGATTCTTCATTACTAAAATAATATTTTCTAATATATTTAAATGCCTTTGTGTATAATTTTTGAAGACTTTTCTCCAAGTTCAGGTTCATTCAAAATATTTTAATGACTAGTCATTTGTCTTCCACAATCATTGTCTTTACCCATTATGCCTCTTATCCATTACTCTGTAGTTTTCCTTTCTGAATTCTATGGAATTATCCTCAGACTTTCCCTCATAAGGAATTAATTGTTCTGTGTTTCTTTTCTGTCTCTTTATAATATTATGCTGTCTGTGTTGTTTTGATTTGTGTTCTCATAGCTTGCCTATCTCCATATTCACCCCTATTCTGCACATAAAAACATATCTAAAAGTTCTTGTGTTTAATATTTAATATACGGTCTCATTAAACTTAGTAAAAGGAAGAATCTTACAATCATGTCTTTATTCTTTGACTGCCTTCTTTGATTTGGTGCTAATTGAGGGTGAGCTGGCTATTCCTGGGTCTCTGATTTATTATGTATACTTTTCACATCAGCCTGTGCTATAGCATATGCAGAGCATGTTCACGATGTTATATCTCTTCTCCTTTGCCAGTCCAAATGCAACTTTATCAGCAGCAAATAAGGACTAAGATGAGATAGATGGTAAATGTCAGATGAGTACATTGATAAGGAATAAAGCTCTCTCGTGCTGTGTTCACCCATACCTGGGTACAATGTAAAAAGAGTATGCATTCCTGACTTTGAAGTGAAACACCAACAGGTGGGTTCTGTTAGCTTGATTTTAGTCGATTGATTTAGCATTTTAACCATTATCTGGCTTCAATTCAAATCACTGAAGATCACTTCACTATCAATAGTGACATTTATATAATATGTTAATTCCAATCTTAAAAAATCCAAAAGTTTTCTTGAGCTTTGCATAGAGAATATAGATGGCCGACTTTGGTTATTAATAATATACTTGTGTTCTTTCCTCAGCACCATTGCACTCTACCAAAGCCATACATTACTAACATATGTAAACATTGTCTATATGGAGGATGGCAGCAGGGACAATAGACACCTGAGAATTGGAGACATGCTAAGGTTGGTTTCTTTCAGTGACTGTAGTGTGTGCTTCATAGAGCAATTGAGTGCTTTCTCCTTTTCAATCATGGGATGAATTTAAGACGTTCTTTTGTGTGTGTTTTTTATGAATGCAAATGCTGTGGTTTCACATGAAAGCAAATTATACTTTCAAATTAAACAGCATGTTTCTTACTTACATGACTAACAAAGGACAATGTTTTGAAATCACAAACATGTTTACTATACTCAATTGTAAATAGTAGGTGAATTTAAATAAGAGATATATTTCCTAGCCACTTTTGAGAGTCTTATGTTCGATTGAGTTGTTTAGGAGGAGTTGTTCTGGTTTTTCTTTTTATTTCTTTGTGTATTTCAGATACAAATCATTGTGTTGGATGAACAGCAGGCTAAGATGTTCCCCGTTCTGTGGGCTACCCTAAACTGACTGCGGCTTCCTTCTCTGTACTGAAGCTTTTAAGTTTCATGAGATTTTACTTGTCAGTTGTTGACCTTATTCTCCATGCTGCCCGCAACTTATTCAGAAATTCCATGCTAAAATTGAAGTATATTTTCTACTTCTTTTTTCCCCAGCAGTTTCAGGGTATCAGGTCTGATGCTGAAGTGCTTGATCCATTTGGAGTGGAGTTTCAAGTAAGAAGAGAGATAAGGATCTAGGCTCATTTTCCTGCATGTTGAAATTCAGTTTCCCCAGTTTCCCCAACACTAGTTGTTGAAGAATCTGTATTTTCTCCAGTTTATACTTCTGAGGCATTGTCAAAAATTATGTAACTGTGGAGTTCTGTCTGGATCCTCAGTTCTATGCCATTGATCCATATGTCTGTTTTAGGAGCCAGTACAATGATGTTTTTAATACTGTGATTCTGCAGAATAATTTTTATTTAGGCTCTGTGGAAGTTAAACAGTAAGGCCACTGAATATCCAATTCTTAAAGACATTCTGAAGCTGATTTCCTCAGAAACTGTGATTAATTCTTAGTTTAATATTAGTTGCTATAACAAGACACATTGCTAAGGCAACTTATAAATGGAAGAGTTTAGTTGGGGGCTTCCTTATAGCTTCAGAGGGATGAGTTCATGGTCATGATGGCAGGGAACATGGCAGGAGACAGGAAGGTGTGATGCTGGAGCAGTGTCTGAGAGCTTTATGCTTATCTGCAACTTGGCAGCAGTGAAAGAATGAATCTAAGCCTGGCAAGAAATTTTGGTACCTCAAAGCTCACTTCCAATGACACACTTCCTCCAGAAAGTATGAACATCCTAATCCTCTCAAAAGAGCACATCAACAAGGGACCAAATGTTCAGACACATCAGCCTATGGGGCAAGTCTCATTCAAACCACCGTGATGCCCAATATTCTTTTTGTTCAAGACTGCTTTGCTATTCTTGAGAATTGGGTTTTGGTTTTGTTGAGTTTGTTTGTTTTTTTTGTTTGTTTGTTTTATATCTACTTACTTATTTTTGTCTTCAAATAAAAGTTGGGATTGCTTTAGTTCCATTTCTATGAACAGCATTGAGCTTTTTATTGATATTACTTTAAATCCGCAGGTACTTTTTAGTAGGATGGTCATTTTCACAATGTTGATTCTTCCAATCAGTGAGCAAGGGATGGCTTTCTGTCTCCTAATGCCTTTCTTAGTATCTTTGGCGTCTTAAAATGTCCCTTATAGAGGTCTTCCCTTGCTTCCATGATGTTTATTCCCAGAAGCTTTATTTTCTTATGCCAGTTGGGGATGGATTGTTGTCCTGATCTCTTTTTTCTGTCAGTCTGCCATTGGTATAGAGGAAGGCTGCTGATTTGTGTGTTGATTGTGTGTCCTTCCACTTTGATAAATGAATGTTCAACAATACTAGATATCAGGAATGTGTGACTTAAAACTGCTTACGTTTTCATGTCACTACATTAGGCTGTGATCTGGAATACAAACGACAAGTTCTGGCATGGAAATGGAAAACAGTGAGCCCCTACATACTTTGGTAGGAGTGTAAATTAGAGCAGCCATATTGCATGTCATTCTGGAGGTTTCCCAAAAATCTAGAAGTAGAAGTGCCATATGACTCAACTATGCTGCTCCTGGTAATATACCCAAAGAACCTGTTATCACATGACAGAGGCACTTGCACACCCATGGTTTTTGCCTCTCTGCTCACAATGACATGGACTCATGCTAGTTGTCCATCCACGGGTGAATGGACAACAAAATATGGTCCATACACACAACGGAACATTACTCAGATTAAAAGAAAAAGTTATGAGATTCGTAGGTAAGTGGGTAGAATTGGAAAAATTATTCATACTGAGGTAACTTGGGCCCAAAATGTGTAGTACCATATGATATCTCTCATATGTGGATCCTAGTTCCAAGTCATTGTTGTTCTTGTTCTTGTTCTTGTTGTTGTTATTTAACCTGGAGCTCAGACAGAATCCAGGAAAGGAGAAAGGGAACTCTGGGCAGTGGTGAAAGCACATGTTAAACAAGGGGCATAGTCAATTATAGGTGAAATGAAAGTAGACAAGGAAAATGCTAGGTGAAAAAAGTCTAAAATAGAAGACACTTGCATAAATGGGTGAAACCAGGGGGGTGAAAAAGAGGGCTACCTCAAAGGAAGGTGACTGAAAGTCTTATGGAAGCCTACTGTCTCATAACCAAACTTAAGATAAATTCAGAGATGGTAGAACACATGTGAAAGGAATGAAAATAGGAGACACAGGAGTTAAAAGGGTTTAGTGAGGATAGGGCAGGCATGCAGGAGAGGTGAGTAATATGTGGATTAAACCAAACTATGACTGTATGAAAAAAAACATGAAAACTCACTAGTTAATAAGTTAATTTCAAAATAAAATGATAAAAAGAGTTCACATGAAGTTACTCTGCAGGTGGCCAGGCAGTGTTGCTCCCAGATACAAGAGTTATTCAAAGAAAACCACAGTACAAGAAACAAGATACATCCCTGTAGGTTACTGGTCGTATTGATCCCAGAGCTCTCCAAAACAACACAGATTATTGTCACTGCCATCGGTTACCCTCCATAATTTCATGCTAAGACCCTACTGCTGAGGGCATAGAGAAATCGACCTCAAAATGACTGGGAAATCTTCCTGATAGCTAGGTTTCATAGTGTCAAGAAATGGTGCAGGTTACTGGAGAATAAAATCCATCAATAGTCGTACACGGAGCTAGACCCTGCATGCTATAATACAAACCTGTCAGGCAAAGTGTACCTACTGGCACAATAATAATATGACTGTTATGGGATAACTCACAGCTTTCTGATTAAATCTGAGACTTGCTCCATTGGAGGGAATATTTGGTCTGCTACTGTAATCCTAATAAAAACTCAGGGGCTGGGGAAGGTCATAGGTTCTATGGTAGATTATGATATTGTTTTTTTTTTTTAATGGTCATGGTTTCAAGGAGCCTTCTAAATATGTATGCTTATACTCTTAGACCTAGACCAGTGTTGGCTGGAGAAGCTTCTTTTGGCAGTGGACAGCAGTCAGTAGAACAATTAATAACTGGTCAAAGTGGTGAGACTAGGAAGACTGAGTGCTCAGCCTTGAATGATCTATATTAAGTGACCTATATTTAAGGCTCAGAGAACATTGTGGGAGAAGAGACAGAAATAATGTAAGAGCCATGAGATGAACTTCTGTGAAAGGCTGTCCTCTGGACATGGGACGGCTCTTGTACTCATGGACTTAAAGCAGCTTCATCTACATGCACAGGACAGGAAATGCATATGACCTAGCAGACAAAATTCTTGCATAGATGGGTAGATAATCCCAAAACTTCATCACATACTAAGGAGCTATTGGGACTTGATAGCTGCCATGGAGGAAGAATCATTATTTGAGTGTGTAGTCTCTGGCAGGTTTCCTTTGGTCCAATGGATGGCCCTATGCACATATGAGCCCTAATTATACTTAATGCGACAGCAAAAGAAACAGAAAACATTGTCATATTTTATTGTGTGCATGTATGAAATTCTGAAAAATGTTAAATGATGGGAGGAAAGAAAGTTAAAATCCATATTCAGATGCCTAGTGGGTCCAACCCTAACTCCAAGGGAAGGAATTACCGTATTTGCGGGCTGAGCTCACTCTTACAGTAAACCTAAGATCTTGGGCAGGTGTTATCACCTTAGTACCTGTCATGATTCTAGCTTCCAATGGTCCGTCATTGTAGTAATTATGCAGATCAATTTCTAGTCACAATGTTTCCAGTTTCATTGTGCGACTAAAGCCAAGCTTCTCTCTAGCCTTTGACCTATTTATTATATCAGACTAAGACAAAATTATGCTCAGTTCTAAAAGAGGACTCTGTCTGAAGCTCAACCCAACAGGACAGTGGTGGCACTTAATGCATCATCTTGTTCTAACTCATTTGAATTGCTCTTATTCTTCCTAAAACACATAGCAAACAACCAAATGTGATTCATAAAGAGCCATATGGTTCAATACATAAATGTCTTCACAGCTTTGATAGATGAATTAATTTTTCTAAGAATTTACAAAAATGTTAAAGCACAACCTTCCACAATCCTTTTTATCAGTTTTACCTCCCTACACTTGCTCTTTGATGAGATGGTCTAGGCTGCAGCCTCGGAGAACAGTTTTCAGGGAAGGAATGAAAGATGTTAAAATAAGCATTTAATGTACTTGTAGCTCTTCAATCTGATTCATGGTTCCCTCAACCTATGGTCAGGCAAGATTGCTAGACTATGAGTACTCAGACAGAATTTGATTGAACACCACAAAATAATGTTGTAAATTGATGTCTTGCCTTTAAAACTCATTTTAAGCTATGTGTCAAGAGACACAAGTAAATGTAAGTATCTATAAAGTAGAGGCAAGAGCTTTGGGAGTCCCATGCCATCTTTGGTAACTTTGAGGATAATCTTTAGTGTACATGTCCCTATCCCAACAAATAGCAACAAAAAACAAAACACAAATGAAACATGTATACAAATTTTAATACAGCAACATGGCTATTCTGACAAAGGATCACATCCAAAGACCTTCTAGGTTTGTGTGATGGGGCTAAAATGCAGACACACCAAACATATTTAAATACCTATGGCTTGAATACAGACACACTCAGTAACCATCTTTACCCCCAAACAATGACATCTAATTGAGGGACAGACAAAGTGAAGAACCAGAGAAATATTTGATAGAATGAGTCAGAGATAATATATGGCCAACACTCACAAGAACAAACAGGAAGGAGAGGCTACTTAAGAGCAGTGAGGAAGAGAGAGAGAGAGAAGTTAAGTTTGTTCAATTATAGTGCAGTCAGTATAGTTCAGTTTGTTGAGTTCAGAAGCAATTTTTCCAAGCAGAGCAATTCAGTAAGCAGCAGAGAGAAGCCAGATTGAATAAGTCAGCTTGGAGAGGGGTTTTGAGGCAGAACAGCTGGGTTGAATCAGCCAGCCAGAGTTCAGAAAGAACTAGAAAGGTGAGCTTATTCAATAGAAAATCTCAGAGGCTGAAAACATTCTAAGCCTAGGTTAGCAGGCAGAAGTTGGAAGCTGAAGCCTTCAAGGTCTGAGCTGGCAGAAGATTAGATTGTATGGAGGCTAGAAGCTTCCAAGCTTGGGTCTAAGGATACTTGGATAGAAAAACTTGGGGCTCAGTCCAAGCCATGTAATCATACAGCTTGAGTTATGGCTCTCATCTTACCCCATCATGATGAAGAAATTTAAAAAATTACAAAAAAATGTTGATTGTCCCCTACCAAATTTTATTGTAGGTTGAAGTAGCTTCATATTAGAACTACTATGACTTTTAAAGTAAAATAACTGTGGTTCGTAGGGTAAAGCCAATCAGATTATTTGCTTTTTCTTCATAAGCAATTAAAGCTTAGGCAAGTTATTCAAGCTCCCCTGCCTTGATTTATCATTATGAAATAAAAATAGCACAGGTATATAGAATTATTGTGCTATCTCAGTGTTTACTTTCTCAATAGTAAGATATAAGAATTTAAATACTATAAATATGCCATGTGAGAGTTTATTAAGTATTAACATCAATTTGGTGAGCATTTTCATTTATTTTATAGATATTCTTTCTTAAATGTAAACTTTACACCCACCTATCTTTACTTTTTACATAGAATTTTGTCATAAACAAATTTAAAGTATCTACGCTAATAAAATTTAGCTATTTAATTATAAGACTCTACCTCAAAATACCTATACTATTGAGAATTCTTAATTTCTATAAACACACAGTTTATAGTTAAAACATTTTCAACCAAGTCATTTTAAATCTTGGCATATAAATTTTTATCATTAGTAAAAGTATAAAAATATGTTGACTTATTAAATGTCATTTTAGAGATCCAAGATGGCGGTGAGCAGTGCGGACCGTGTTTGGAGGCTCCAGTGAACAATTTGGGGAATTGCGCAGATTTCTGAGCTAGGAGCACTGGGGTCCCGACACCACGACGGCAGGAGTGCTCCACGGTTCAGGGGGACCAGGGTGCAGAGGACCTGCGTGCCCTTGCGCACGGGAGGAGTGCAGATTTTCTCAGATCAGAGCGGCAGCGGTGACACCACCAACACCAGTGGCAGTGACTGAGGCTTGCAGCTCAGAGCCTTCCAGTGGAGGCAGTTAGTGTGGTGGCTGGTAGGAGTTGCTGCAGGAGAGGGGACTCCGGACAGGATTTGGGTAGTGTGGTGCAGTGTGACACAAACTGGCGGACAGTTCGGCCCCAGAGTCCCAGGTACAGCTCAGTGGGTAGTGCCATGGAGATGCTAGCTCAGCACAGCAAGCAATTCTGCCCAGGGCAACAGCTCAGCGCAGCCACGGCTCCCCTGCTGTGAAGCAGGCTGGGTGGAGCACTCAGGTCCACCAAAGGTGCCAGCTCAGCGCAGCCGCAGTTCACCTGCGGTGACACAGACTGGGTGGTGCACTCAGGACCACCAGGGGCACCGGCTCGGCGCAGCCGCAGTTCAACTGCTGTGAGGCAGACTGGGTGGAGTGCTCAGGTCCACCAAAGGCGCAGGCACAGTGGAGCCACAGTTCACCTGCTGTGTCGCAGGCTGGGCAGAGCGCTAAGTTCCACTGGAGTCGCTAACTCACATCAACAAACAGTTCTGCCCAAGACACTAACTCAGCTTAGCAGGTAGTTTCAGGGCACTGACGCAGGCTGTGGTCAGCACGCAGATTCAGCCCAGAGGCCCTAGCTGGACTTGCCGGGAAGATTAGGCACAGAGATTCTTCCTGAGCTGGGCACAAAGGCTCGGCAGCCCCAAGACTCTGGCTACACTATCCACACAGTATAGGCCTGGAGTCCAGGGCTGAATTCAGCGTGCAGTGTGGGTCCATAGTCCCTGGCTGAGCTCAGTGCACAATTCCACCCTGGAGACATGGGTGGAGCTCGGCGTGCAGTTTAGGTCCAGAGTCCGTAACCGTGCTTGGCACACAGATTGGGCCCAGAGACTCTAGTAGAGCTTTTGGCACAGTTCCAGCTCTAAGACTCTGGTTGGACACAGTGTGCACTTTGAATCCAGAATTCCTGGCTGAGCTGGGCGGACTGTTCGGGCCTGATTCAATAACTGACCACAGCACGCAGTTTGGCCAAAGCCCCTAGCTGAGCTGGGTGCACAGTCCCAGCCCAAAAATTCTGGCTGGACCCTGGGTGCATTTTATGCCCAGAATTCCTAGCTAAGCTCGGCAGACGGTTCAGGCCTTGAGATTCTAGCTGAGCTAGGCTGGTGGTTCGGGCCCAGTGTCCCTGGATGGACTTGGCAGGGAACCCAAAAGACTGTGGATACCTTGGCCTGACCCAACGCTCATCCAGAGACTCAGAATGATTGCAGGAACCACGGCACAGAGGAGCTGAAGATCACTGGCTGTGAGAGCCCAAAACGACAGGGCTAACTTCCTGTCATGCACACCAGTGAAGCATCAGAGCTTCAAGCCTACGGAAATTGTGAGAAAACAAGTGAATCTATCATCAGACTCCATCCATCCAACTTGGGAAGTTACCTAATGAAAACAAAGCGAGGCAAGATGTCTAAAGGACAGTGTAAAAACATATGCAAAAAAACCTAAAACAACATGGCATTTCCATTTCCAGCTATCCCGAAGAAAAAAAAACAGAGAACTTAAATACAAAGGAAATACAAGATAATGACTTTAAATCCTTAATAAGGAGCATATTAATGGAGGAAACAAATAAAATTCATAATCAAATACAGGAAGACGCAGCCAAACAGGTGAGAGACATAAAGAAGCACATAGAGTGGAACTGGAAAAGTTTCAGGAAAATGCAGACAACCATATGGAAGAAATAAATAAAACGGTTCAAGCTCTGAAGACCTATAAAGAGGCAATGGAAGAAAGTCAGGAATATACAAAAAATCAGGTGAGAGAAATAAAAAAATCAGTTCAAGATCTGAAGACGAAAATGGATTCAATGATAAACACACAGACAGAAGAAAAACGAGAACGTGAGACCTCAGAGAAGAAGGCGAGCAACACAGAGGTGAGCTTTTCTAACGGAATCCAAGAGACGGAAGAACGAATCTCAGGTCTAGAAGATACAATCACAGATCTTGAAGCAACCATTAAAGAAAATGCCAAATCTGGAAAACTCCTGACACAAAACATCCACGAAATTAAGGACACCATGAAAAGAAGAAATCTGAGGATAATAGGTATTAAAGAAAGAGAAGATACCAGACTCCAAGGCCCAGAAACTATTCTCAACAAAATCATAGAAGAAAATTTCCCCAACCTAAAGAAAGAGATACCTATAAACATACAAGAGGCCTACAGAACACCAAATAGAATTGACCAGAAAAGGAAAACTGCCCGTCACATAATAATCAAAACACAAAACATACAGAACAAAGAAAAAATATTAAAAGCTGCAAGGGAAAAAGGTCAAATGACATTTAATGGTAAACCTATGAGAATTACACCCGACTTCTCAGTAGAGACCATAAAAGCCAGAAGAGCATGGACAGAGATCCTGCAAACCCTAAGAGAGCACAGATATCAGGCCAGACTACTTTACCCAGCAAAACTATCAATAACGATTGATGGAGAAAAAAATATTCCATGACAAAAACAAATTCAAACAGTACATATTCACAAATCCAGCTTTACAGAAGGTTCTAGAAGGAAAACTCCATCCCAAAGAGTCAAGCTACAACCAAAACTACTCAGGAAATTGGCAACTATACCATGGCAAAAACACAGCTACACAAACACTCGATTGGAAACAACATCAAAATTAAGACTCTTAACAGTCACTGGTCGTTAATATCTCTCAACATCAATGGTCTCAATTTTGCAATAAAAAGACACAGACTAACTGAATGGGTGCATAAACAGGATCCAACATTTTTCTGCATTCAAGAAACACAGCTCACCTATAACAATAGGCATTACCTCAGGGTAAAAGGTTGAAAAAATTATTCCAAGCAAATGGTCACAAGAAGCAAGCAGGCGTAGCCATTTTAATATCAAACAAAATAGACTTTCAACCAAAATTAATCAAAAGGGATGCAGAAGGACACTTCATACTCATCAAAGGTAAAGTCAACCAAGATGACATCACAATTCTGAACATCTATGCTCCCAATAAAAGAGCACCCACATTTGTTAAAGATCTGCTAAAAAAACTTAAACCTCACATCGATCCACACACTATAATAGTGGGAGACTTCAACACCCCACTCTCACTGTGGGATAAGTCATTGAAACAGAAACTAAGCTGAGAAATAACATCATTAACCAATGTCATGGGTCAAATGGATCTAACAGATATCTATAGAACCTTTCACCCAAACAAGAAAGAATATACCTTCTTCTATGCACCCCATGGAACTTCCTCCAAAATTGATGACATCGTAGGTCACAAAGCAGGCCTCAGCAGATACAAGAGGATTGAAATAATACTTTGTATCCTATCAGATCACCATGCTCTTATGCTGCAATTCAACAACAACAGAAACAACAAAAAGCCTACACTTACGTGGAAACTAAACAACTCTCTGCTAAATGATACATGGGTCAGGGAAGAAATAAAGAAAGAAATAAAGGAGTTTCTGAAATTCAATGAAAATGTGGGAACAACATACCCAAATTTGTGGGATACATTAAAAGCAGTGTTAAGAGGAAAATTCATAGCACTAAGTGCCTTTAAAAAGAAATTGGAAACATTGCACATAAGCAACTTAACAAAACAGCTGGAAGCCATAGGAAAAAAGAAGCAGAAACACCCAGAAGGAGTAGACTTCTGGAAATAATCAAACATAGGGCTGAAATTAACAAATTAGAAACTAAGAAAACAGTCCAATGAATCAACAAAACCAAGAGCTGGTTCTTTGAGAAAATCAACAAGATAGACAGACCATTAGCCAAACTAACTAAAAGGCAGAGAGACAGTATTGAAATCAACAAAATCAGAAAGGAAAATGGAGACATAACAACAGACAGTGAAGAAATACAAAGAATCATAAGATCCTATTTTGAAGGCATATATGCCACAAAATTTGAAAATCTAAGGGAAATGGACGATTTTCTTCATCAATTACACTTGCCTAAGTTGAGTGAAGAACAGATTAACAAGCTAAATAGTCCCATTTCCCCTACAGAAATAGAAGCAATCATTGATAGTCTCCCATCCAAAAAAAGCCCAGAGCCAGATGGTTTCAGTGTATAATTCTATCAGACCTTCAAAGCCAATCTAATACCGATACTCTTCAAGCTACTCCAAAACATAGAATTGGATGGAACATTACCAAATTTATTCTATGAGGCCATAGTCTCGTTGATACCTAAACCTCAAAAAGACTCAACAAAGAAAGAGAATTTCAGACCAATTTTTCTTATGATCATCGATGCACAAATACTAAATAAAATTCTTGCAAAACGAATACAAGAACACATAAAGGATATCATTCATCATGACCAAGTAGGCTTCATTCCAGGCATGCAGGGATGGTTTAATATATGGAAATCCATCAATGTAATCCACCATATAAACAAACTGAAAATAAAAAACCACATGATCATCTCTTTAGATGCCAAGAAAGCATTTGATAAAATCCAACACCCATCCATGTTTAAAGTTTTAGAGAGATTGGGGATAGAAGGCACTTTCCTCAACATAATAAAGGCTATATACAGCAAGCCAATAGCCAAAATCAAAGTAAATGGTGAGATACTCAAGGAAATTCCTCTAAAATCGGGAACAAGGCAAGGCTGCCCACTCTCTCCATATCTCTTCAATATAGTATTCGAAGTTCTAGCCAGAGCAATAAGACAACAAAAGGAGATCAAGGGTATCCAAATGATAAAGGAGGAAGTCAAACTATCCCTATTTGCAGATGATATGATAGTGTACATAAGTGACCTTCAAAATTCCACCAGAAAACTCCTACAGCTGATAAACACTTTCAGCAATTTGGCTGGATACAAAATTAACTCAAAAAAGTCTGTAGCCTTCCTACACACAAATGACAAGGTTGCAGAGGAAGACATAGGAAAGCCATACCCTTCACATTAGCTACAAGCAATATAAAATATCTAGGAGTTACTCTAAGTAAGCAAGTGAAGGACTTGCTTGAAAAAAACTTCAAAACTCTGAAGAAGGAGATTGAAGATGACATGAGAAGATGGAAGGATCTTCCTTGCTCATGAATAGGGAGAATTAACACAGTAAAATGGCCATTCTACCAAAAGCAATCTATAGATTCAATGCAATCCCTATCAAAATACCCACACAATTTTTTAAAGACATTGAAAGTTTAATTCTGAACTTCATATGGAAAAACAAAAAACCCAGAATAGCAAAAACGATCTTGTACAATAAAAGGTGCTATGGAGGAATCTCCATACCTTATCTCAAATTGTACTATAAAGCAATAGTAATTAAAACAGCATGGTACTGGCACAGATCAGTGGAATCGAATTGAAGACCCAGATATGAATCCACACACATATGGTCACTTGATTTTTTACAATGAATCCAAATTCATTCAATGGAAAAAGGATAGCATCTTCAACAAATGGTGCTGGTCTAACTGGATGTCTAAGTGTAAAAAAATGCAACTGGACCCATATTTGTCACCTTGCACAAAACTCAAATCCAAGTGGATTAAAGACCTCAACATAAAACCAGAGACATTAAGTCAGTTAGAAGAAAAAGTGGGGAAGAGCCTGTAACATATTAGCACAGGAGACAACTTCCTGAACAGAACACCAACAGCCCAGGCCTTAATGTCAACAATTAATAAATGGGACCTCATGAGGCTGAGAAGCTTCTATAAGGCTGGAGACACTGTCAAGAGAACAAAGCGACAGCCTACAGACTGGGAAAAGATCTTCACCAACCCTACATGTGACAAAGGTCTAATATCCAAAATATATAAAGAACTCAAGAAATTAAACACCACCAAACCAAATAAACCAATTGAGAAATGGGGCTTGGAACTAAACAGAGAATTCTCAACAGAAGAATATCAAATGGCTCAGAAACACTTAAAGAAATGCTCAACCTCCTTAGTCATCAGGGAAATGCAAATCAAAACAACTCTGAGATTCCATCTTACACCCATCAGAATGGCTAAGATCAAAACCTCAAGCGACACCACATGCTGGAGAGGATGTGGGGAGAGAGGAACACTCCTTCATTGCTGGTGGGAATGCAAACTAGTACAACCACTTTGGAAATCTATCTGGTGCTATCTCAGAAAACTGGGAATAGGGCTTCCTCAAGACCCAGCTATTCCACTCCTTGGAATATACCCAGAAGATGCACCAGCACGCAGCAAGAAAATTTGCTGAACCATGTTCATAGCAGCCTTATTCATAATAGCCAGATCATTGAAACAGCCTAAATGTCCCTCAGTAGAAGAATGGATAAAGAAACTGTGGTACATATACACTATGGAATACTACTCAGTTATTAAAAACAAGGAATTCCCGAAATTTGTGGATAAATGGATTGAGCTAGAAATGATCATAATGAGTGAGTTAACCCAGAAGCAGAAAGACTCAAATGATATATACTCACTTATATCTGCATACTAGCCCAAGGGGCATGTCCCATGAAAGCCTTCACTTACCAGGAAACTGGGACAGAGGGGAGGACCTCCTATTGGGACTCTAGATGAGAGAACCATGTGAGAATAGCAAAGTAGAAGGCACAGTGGATCCTAGAAACCTACAAGTAGAATGTTATGATAGGCATATTTGGGCCAAGGGGTCCTGCTCAAACTAAGGCACTAGCCAAGGACAATACAGGCTGTAAAATTTAAACCCCTACCCACATCCAATGGACAGGACAGTCTCCACACTTGAGTGGAGAGTGGGACATGACTTTCTCACGTACTCTGGTGCCTCACATTTGACTATGTCCCCTGGAAGGGGAGACCTGGTGGCACTCAGAGGAATGACAGCAGGTCACCGAGAAGAGACTTGATACCCTATGAGCATATACAGTGGGAGGTAATCCCTCTCAGGAACTGTCATAGGGGAGGGCAATAAGGGGAAAATGGGAGGGAGCGAAGAATGGGAGGAAACAAGGGATGGGATAACCATTGAGATGTAACAAGAACAAATTAATATAAATAAAAAAAGAAAAAATAAAAAAATAAATGTCATTTTAATACTTCATGTTTTGTGGATTATCTTTTTTTTTAATTTATTCACTTTACATCCCAATTGTAGCCCCTCTCTCATCTCCTCCTGGTCTCACCTTCACTCCCCTCATGCTCCCCCCTCCCCTAGTCCTCAGAAAGGGGTAGCCCTTCACCTTTTTTATCTAACCACAGCCCATCAAGTCTCATCGGGACTGCCTATATCTTCTTCCTCTGTAGCCTCGCAAGGCCATTCTAGCAGGAGGAAGTGATTAACAAGTGGGTACCAGAGTCCATGTCATAAGTAACCCCTACTCCTCATATTTTGAGACCCACAAGAAGACTGTGCTGCCTATCTATTACATCTGCGCATGGGGTCCTCACCATGCATGGCCCTTGATTGGTGCATCAGTCTCTGAAGGCCCACCTAGGCCCAGATTTGTTGACTCTATTGGCCTCTTTGTCCCCTCCTGGTCCTTCTATCTCCCAACTCTTCCATAAAACTCCTTGAGATTCACCCCAAATTTTGGTCTCGGCATCTGCTTTGATCTCCCAACTGGGTGGAGTCTTTCAGAGAATCTCTATGATAGCCTTCCATCCTCTTCTTTCTCTTCAGCCACTTCTGGTGTCTGTTCTATTTGCCCATCTGAATGAGAATTAAGCATCCTCCCTAGGATCCTCCTTGTTATTTAGCTTCTTTACATCTGTGGATTGTAGTGTGGTTATCCTGTATTATGTGGCTACTATCCACTTATAAGTGAATATATATCATGAATGTCTTTTGGGTCCTGGGATACCTCACTCAGCGTGATCTTTTCCAGTTCCATCCATTTGCCTGAAAATGTCAAGATTTCCTGGTTTTTAATAGCTAAGTAGTATTCCATTGTAAAAATGTGCCGTAGTTTCTTTATCCATTCTTCCATTGAGGGACATCTAGGTTGTTTTCAGATTCTGGCTATTACAAACAAATCTACTATGAACAAAGGTGAGCAAATGTCCTTGTTGTATGGTGGAGCATCTTTCAGGTATATGCACAGGAGTAGTATAGCCAGTTCTTTGCAGTAGCACTATTCCCAATTTTCTGGTATAGTGCCAGACTGATTTCCAAAGTGGTTGTACACGTTTGCATTCCTACCAGCAATGGAAGAATGTTCCCTTTTCTCCACATTCTCACCAGCATGTGCTGTCACTTCAGTTTTCTCTTAGCCATTCTGATGGGTGTAAGATGGAATCTTAGATTTGCACTTCTCTGATGAATAAGGATCTTGAATGTTTCTTTAAGTGTGTCTAAGCCATTCTAGAGTCCTCTATTGAGAATTCTCTGTTTACCTCTCTACCCCATTTTTAACTGGATTATTTGTTTTGGTGGTGCGTAATTTCTTGAGTCTTTATATATTTTGGATATTAGCCCTTTGTCAGATATAGGGTTGGTGAAGATCTTTCCCTAATCTCTAGACTGTCATTTATTTCTGTTGACAGTGTCCTTGGCCTTATAGAAGCTTTTCAGTTTCATGAAGTCCCATTTATTAATTGTAGAGCCTGAGCTGTTGGTGTTCTGTTCAGGAAGCGGTCTCCTTTGTCAATGAGCTGAAGACTCTTCCCCACTTTTTCTTCTAACAGATTTAGTGTGTCTGGTTTTATGTTGTGTCTTTAATCCACTTGGACTTTAGTTTTGTGCACAGTGATAAATAAGGGTCTATTTGCATGTTTCTACTAGTAGGCATCCAGTTAGGCCAGCGCCATTTGTTGAAGATGCTTTTTTCATTGTATGGTTTTAGCTTATTTGTAAAAAATTAAGTGTCCACTTGCATGAGGGTTTATTTCTGGGTCTTCAATTCAATCCCATTGATTAGTCAGTCTATTTCTATGCCGGTATCATGCTGCTTTAATTACTGTTACTCTATAGTAAAGCTTGAGATCAGGGATGGAGATTCCTCCAAAAGACCTAGAAGATCTATTTTACAGAATTGTCTTAGTTATTCTAGATTTTTTTCCATTTGAAGTTTAGAATTGTTCTTTCAAGATCTGTAAAAAATTTTGTGTTGATGTTTTATGGTAATTGCATGGAATCTGTGGATTTTTTTTAGTACAATGGCTATTTTTCCTATGTTAATCCTACCTGTTCGTGAGTATGGGAGATCTTTCCATCTTCTGATATCTTCTTCAGTTTCTTTCTTCAGAGACTTGAAGTTTTGTTTGTACAAGTCTTTCACTTGTTTGGTTAGATTAACACCAAGGTAATTTGGTTTTTGGTTTGGGGTGTGTGTGTGTGTGTGTGTGTGTGTGTGTGTGTGTGTGTGTGTGTGTCTATAATGAAGGGTGTTGTTTCCATAATTTCTTTCTCAGCCAGTTTGTCTTTTGTATATAGGAGGGACTACAGATTTTTTTTTAGTTGATTTTGTATCAGCCACTTTGCTGAAGGTGTTTATCAGCTGTAGAAGTTCCTTGGTAGAATTTTGGGGTCACTTATGTGTATTATCATACCATCCCCAAAAGTGATATTTTGACTTCTTCCTTTCCAATTTATAACCCCTTAATGTCCTTTAGTTGTCTTATTGCTCTAGCTAGGACTTAAAGTGCTACTATATTGAAGAGATATAAAGAGTGGTCAGCTCTGTCTTGTTCCTGATTTCAGTGGAGTTGACTTAAGTTTCTCTCCACTTACTTTGATGTTGGCTATAGGCTTGCTGTATGTTGCCTTTACTATGTTTAGGTATGTGCCTTATATCCCTGATCTCTCCAAGACTTTTAACATGAATTGAATTTTTACAAGTGCTTTTTAGCATCTAAGGAGATGATCATATTTTTTTCTTTCAGCTTGTTTAAATTGTTGATTACATTGATGAATTTCCTTATATTGAACTATCCCTGAATTCCTGGAATGAAACCTTTATGGTGAATGATATTTTTGATGTGTTGTTGGATTTGGTTTGTGAGTATTTTGTTGAGTATTTTTGCATCAATTTTCCTAAGAAAAAATATTTTAAAATTCTCTTTCTTTGTTGGGTCTTTGTGTGGTTTAGGATCAAGATGATTGTGGCTTCATAGAATGAGTTTGGTAATGGTCTTTCTGTTTCTATTTTATGGAATATTTTAAGAGCATTAGTATTGCCTCTTCTTTCAAGGTCTGGTAGAATTCTGTGTTGAATCCATCTGACCCTGGATTTTTTTGTCTTGAGACTTTTGATGACTGCTTTTGTTTCCTTAGGAGATATAGGACTATTTAATTTATTTTCTGATCTTGATTCAAATTTGGAGCCGGCCATGGTGGCACACATCTTTAATCCCAGCACCAAGGAGGCAGATGCAGATGGATAGCTGTGAGTTCGATGCCAGCTTGGTCTACAAAGTGAGTGCAGGACAGCCAAGGCTACACAGAGAAACAATGTCTCCAAAGGAAACAAAAACAAAAACAAAAACAAAACAAACAAAAAACCCCCACAAAATTGGTAAGTAAAATCTATCAAGAAAATGTCCATTTCATTTAGAGTTTCAAATTTTGTAGCGTATAAGCTTACGACGTAAGACATAATGATTCTTTAGTGTCTGCCATTATGTCTCCCTTTTCATTTCTGATTTTGTTGGTTTGGATACTTTCTCTCTGCCTTTTAGTTTGTTTGGATAAGGGTTTGTGCATCTTGACAATTTTCTCAAATAATTAGCTCTTGGTTTGTCAGTTCTTTGAATGGTTTTCTTTGTCTCTTATTATTCCTCTTAAGTATGCCTGCTTCTTTTTCCCCCTGGGGCTTTCAGGTGTGCCATTAAGTTGCTTTTATGAGATCTCTCTAATTTCTTTGTGAAGGTGCTTAATGCTATGAACTTTCCTCTTGGCACTGCTTTCATTGGGCTCCGTAGATTTTGGTATGTTGTCATTTTCATTGAATCTAGAAAAGTATTTTTTTTCTTTATTTCTTCCCTTACTCCGTTGTCACTGAGTATAGAGTTGTTCAGTTTTCATGTGAGTGTAGGCTTTTTGTTATTTCTGCTGTTGTTGAAGTCCAGCTTCAATCCATGGTAATCTGATAAGACCCTAGGAATCATTTCACTTCTCTTTTATCTGTTGAGGCTTGCTTTGTGACCAACTAGATGGTCAGTTTTGGAGAAGTTCCCGTGAGGTGCTGAAGAAGAAGTGATACTCTTTCCTGTTTGGAAGAGAAGTTGTGTGGCTGTCTGGTAGGTCCATTTGATTCAACACATCTGTTAGTTTAATTGTTTCTCTGTTTAGTTTCTGTTTCAATGATCTGTCAGTTGGTGAGAGTGAGGTGTTGAAGTCCCCCAATATTAATGTGTGTGGTTCGATGTGTGATTTAAGCTTTAATAATGTTCCCTTTACAAATGTGGGTACCCTTGACTTTGGTGCCTAGATGTTCAGAATTTTGGTGGAATTTTCCTTTGATGAGTATGACGTGTACTTCCTCATATCTTTTGATTAGTTTTAGTTGAAAATCTATTTTGTTAGATGCTAGAATATCTACTCCAGCTTGCTTCTTAGGTCCATTTCTTTGGAATGCATTTTTCCAGCCATTTGTGGATATATCTTATTTTTGATTTCTTTTATTTGTATTTTTCTTCAATTTTAAAAATCATATGATAAGCATTTGCTTAAATCCAGAATATGCAGATGATAATTGAAGGAGTATGTGATAATAATATCAGGGCATGATTTCAAAATTATATAACAAAATATTTATTTAAAAATGTTACCAAAGTATTTAGTTCCAAGTTAACCAAGACATTCTTTGAACTTGGTTAAGCAAAGATCAAAACAGGCTAAGTTACAAAACTATATTTGTTCTGGAAATATGCAAGGGTATCACCATTTGGTATATCCGCTATTCTTTCCCCGCGAAGTGCTCTCATCACGGTTGGCAAAATCAATTGTCCACCAATTTGTGGTCAGTTTCTCTGTGATCAGTGAGGACCTTTCAGTTCTATCATCAGTCTTCAAGCCTAATCTAAGTAGCACAACCTTCAAAAATATCTATACCTTACAGTAAGTTTGGAATCAGCAAAAATGAACTTTGAATATGTCCTCCTTTTATAAGCTTGGTTGCTATTTGTAATCCCTTGAGTTTTTATATGACTTTTACAGCAATAATAGATTCTGCAAAGAAGTCCTCCGATTGCATTAAATTGATAGCTGTGGGGGAAGATTGAATGTAGCAATTATTGGGGTGTTTTTTTGTTTTGTTTTGTTTGTTTGTTTGTTTTGATTTGTGAACAGTTTCCTTCCACTGATTTACATCTTCTTTCGCCTTGCATTCCTCTCAGTAGCAATTTGTAGTTTTCAATTTTCTGGTTTGGTATTTCTTCTAATCACTTAGTCCTCTGTGATTTTTGTGCTACTGTAAATTGAATTCTTTACATTCTATTTACAAATATTCATTATGACTATAGATACCTATGTGATTTTATACTAACTTCCTGGTTGTTGTTGCTCTATTCACTATTGTAATTTTGGGGTTTCCTCTCAGTGATCTCCTGCCACCAGCAAATGCAGTTATTTTACTGTTTCCCTCATAACCAGACCTTCTTTTTTTTTTCTTGTTAATTGCATAATTAGAATTTCTCCTCTAGTGCAGAATAGAAATGGAGAAATTAGATGTTCTTGTCGTTTCTGATCTTAGAGAAATGCTTTGAGTGACTCAGCCTTAACCACAGTGTTAGTTCCACGTTTTTCACAGGTGCCCTTTCTCTCCTAGATGAGGTCAGGAACATCACTCTGTAGGATGTGCTTGTACATTGGAATGCCTCATGTGCCGGAGCTTTGGTCTGTACTATGGTAGTGGGAGCCTCAAAAGGGATTAAAGTATCTTTTCTGAAACAGCAATGCAGTCAGAAAAGAAAACTGCAGCAGGTTGTGCACTCCTATAATCCTACGATCTGAGAGGTAGAGGCAAGAAACCACAGCCAAGCCTCCATCGTAGTGCCTGGTGTGCAGGTTAGATTTGCACACTGCTCCTCTGAATTGCTGGGAAGACGTCCTTGCTTTATTTTATTTCATTTGCGATATGCTACATTTCTTGGTTTCATATCTCAAACTAACTGCTCTCTTTGTATAAATCTCATTTGACCATGTTACATAATGTATTCCACACACTGTTGGATTGGGTTTGCTTATAGGAAATATTTTGCATCTATATTCACAAAGGTTACTGCCCTAAAGTCTTTCACTTGTTATATCTGATTTAGTTTAGAAGAACACTGACTTCATAAATGTGATTAGATATCACCCCTGTACTAGTATTTTTCAAGAGATGTAAGATTAGGGTCTATTTTTATCTTATTTATTCACTTTACATCCTAGGCACGGCCCTTCCTGTCTCTTCCCGGTCTTACCCTCCATTCTCTCCCCTCCCTTATTCCTCAGATATCACCCTTGGACTGGTATATTTTCAAGAGATGTATGGTTACAGTCTATTTTTTAACTTATTATTTATTCACTCTACATGCCAGGCATGGCCCCTACTGCCTCTCCTCACATGCCCCACCCTCCTTTCCCTCCCCATCCCTTATTCCACCTCACCTCATCAAGTGGCATCAGGACTGATTTTGTCCTCTTCCCCTGTGGCCTGGCAATGCAGCACCACCAGGGAGAAATGATCAAAGAGCTGGCAACAGAGTCCATATCAGAGAGAGCCCCCATTCCCCTTACTAGTAGACCCACATAAAGCCTGAGCTGCCCATCGGCTACATCTATGTAGAGGACCTAGGTCCAGTCCATGCACGGTCCTTGGTTGGTGCTTCAGACTCCACAGGCCCCTCTGGATTCTGGTTACGTGGCTCTGTTGGTCTTCTTGTGGAGCTCTTGTCACCTCTAGGTCCTTTTATCCTCCCTCCACATTCCCACTAGACTCCCTATGCTTTTTTCAATGTTTGGCTGTGAGTCTCAGCATCTGTTAGGAACTGCTGCTGGGTGGAACCTCTCAAATCGCAAGTCTAATAGGCTCCTGTCTGATAGCATAGCAGAGTACTATTAACAGTGTCGGGGATTGACTCCTTTCCATGGGGGCGGGTCTTGGGTTGAGCCAGGGATTAGATGGGCATTCCCTCAATCTCTGCTCTATCTGTCCTATCTTTATACCTACACATCTTGTAGGTTGGGTAAGTTTTGGATCAAAGATTTTGTGGGTGAGCTAGTGTTCTCCTCCCTCCATTAGGAGTCTTGTCTAGTTAGTGGGTGTCCTCTTCAGTCTCTAAGCCCCTGCTAATAAGAGTCTCTGCTAGAGCCACCCTCAGTTCCTGCTAGAGGTCAATTCTGACAGTTTCTTTTCTCTCTGTCCTCCCACCCTGTCCTACCAGGTCTGATATCCACCCTGATGGTTATAATATCTTATATTTCACTTATATCTTAAGCTGGACCTTTTCTTAGATAAGGGTTCCAGACTTCTCTTGGCCACATCAATTATTCCTAGGTGTGTCTTCTGTGATATTCTCAGTGAAGACTCAGTTAAATGGGGGAGTTTTAAACAGTACACGCATAAAGCTATCCAAATAAAAGTTACTTTTTAGTCTAAACTGTTAGCAAATCTAGCAACAAAAAAGAGTCACCCACCCACCCTGTCCTTAAAACTAGGACCAACTCTAAAACATTCATTTAAATGGAACTTCTGAAATTAAATTGAAATGCCCCAAAATGGAGGACCAAGCCTCAACTTCCGAAAGTCCTACGGAGAAATTAATCAAGTAATATGTGATAAAACAAAACTTTCCAACTCGTTAGACCCACACAAGTTTATCTGTTCGTATTAAATGAGAAACCTTCTTAGATGGTGAAAAAGACATTCAACTGGCTACTTCACCAACGAGCAATCATTATGGACAAAAGGCATATTGATCCCACATTTCACCCTGATAAATCCAACTATGCTTAATGCCTAGCAGCATTTCTATTGACAGGAATGACCATGAACAGATAGGTGGCTTACAGATGCCCCTCTCCCTCCCTTATGCCAACACTCTGCCACGGATTCCATTATTTCCTGCTTGGCCCACTGATATAACCCTTAAGTTGATTTCAGCAAACCTATCTACTGTTCTTTAATTCATCATCCCCCCCCTCGTCCTGTTAAAGGTCTTGGACGATCTCTGGTCGTGAAATGAATAACCCACCACTGCCTGTTTCCGAGTTGTTCACGTGCCACAGTGCTTTTTTTTCTTTGCATCCTTCCTTCCTTCCTTCCTTCTTTCCTTCCCTTCTTCCTTGCATCCTTCTGTCTTTTTCTTTCCTTTGCCAACAGGGTTGCAATATGTAGCTCTTGCTGACCTGGCCAGGCTATCTTTAAACGGAAAGAGGCCTACCTGCCTCCTTTGTGCTGGCAGTAGAGACTACACCACTATGCCTGGCTGTCCTTGTTTGAAGGCAAACTCATATCCTCCTTACTTCACTGCACATAAAGCAGTTTATATTGCCTATATTACCTCAGAGCATTTAACATGCCTTTTCCTCTACTTGCACTAGATCCCGATGTGCCTAATTAATCCTAGCCCAGCTCTCGGAGACCATATACAGTGTTGCCTCCTCAAGGCAGTCATACCTGCTAGCCTAATACTCATCACAACTTTGTCCTTTACAATACAATTGTAGACCACTGGCAATGTAACTGGGTATAAAGATTATGTTTTCTCCAAAATAACACTACTTCACAACAGCTGGGACTTTACCCTACACATTATTATATTCCTAGTTCCCAGTCCAGTGAACTAACAAATACAGTTATTTTTAATCCATTGGTATAGAATTTTGTATATTGATACAAAAGCAAATTTAATTTTAAAACATTGATATAGAAGTCAAATTTTTTTACTGCGCATTATTGTTTATTTTCTTAAACTCTACACATTTGTTTTTTTTTACATAATTTAATAAAAACAGAGCAGCTAAACAAAACATCAAATATAAAGTAAAATATATATAAACCAACTTGAAAACATAATACATTCAGTAGATTTATGCTCAGTTAAATTTGAGATAAACAACAAAATACTTCCTTTACTGCAGTTATGTCTCAACCAAGATTTTTGCTCTTCTTCCAAGGCAGTTAGGCCCCATTGTGCTTTCCCCCTGCATGAGAGAGGCACACAGCCTATCTAGCTAGAAGTCAAACTTAAGATTATTCTACACACACACACACACACACACTCACACACACACACACACACATATATATATGAACCAATAAAACTCAATTATAGTACAAAGTTTACTCACAATACCTTGAAAGTGCTATTTCAGGCTGTTTAGGATAATTAAGTAATATAAGCTAGTTGTTAGTTGATAAAATTATGGTCATGTCAGTTACTAGACATTAAAACAAAATATAAAGGGGATAGAATTTATAAATGAAATGAAAGGTAGAGAATTTTTAAATACTGTCATATAAATTGTTCAATATACTTCTAACAAAAAACTTTATAATAATTAATAATGTTTCTATTTTGTAGATTTAAAAAAATTGACTCTCAGTTTTAAAAGAATATATTTTGTGGTGAGAACAGCTGTTCTCATTGTCTAGATGATTTCTTATTTGAGTACCAAGGAATGCTCTTGCACTGAATATGGCTGTCTATCATACAATGGCAATACATAAACTCATTTTCTTAATAACAGAGAGTCACCATCATATTGTGGATTTAATACTATCATAAATAAATTGTATATGTATTTATTTTTTATAATCTCTTAGACCTTAGATTTAGTCCTACTTATCTGAAAGAGAACATCTTTTTAACTTTCCTAAAATATCATCTTATTTCATAATTTTAATTAAGTACACTAAGAAATCTTTTAATCTTCAAATTTCTATTCTCAACAGACCCATCTCTGTTCATTTAGTAGTATAAGACATTTATTAACTTATACTATAAATTATTCGTTCACATGTATATTGACATATAGACCAAAGTGTTCCAGATGAAAAATAAGGATGGATTCATTGCAGGGTTACATATTTAGGGGTGTGTGTGTGTGTGTGTGTGTGTGTGTGTGTGTACAGTCAATCTTTTTCAATTTGAATGTCACCTTTAAACATTTATGCTATTTACTCTTCTTCCTAGAGGGCTTAAGGCAATTTCTCCTTTGGTGCCTTTATCAGATGCCGTAAGCAACAGCTTCAGCATGTTAAGTCATGAAATTCTTCTTCCAGTTTACTGGAAAATCTGTAAGCAGAACGCTTGTAGCTTCAAACGCATAAGCCTTCAAGAAAAGATTTGACTTTTAAAAGTAGGTCAGGTGTCCTCACGCTGGTTTGGCATGCATCAATATAGCAAATAAAAGCAACTTTACCCACTAGGCACCCCAAATGAGCCTTTAAGTCTATTTCTAATGCTTCTTACATACCTTGCCACTTAAGTGGACAGAGTTTTGTGCAGTGTTGAACAGGAAAAGCATGACCTCTTTTCAATAGCAAATTCAAAAAAGAAAAAAAAAAGTCCTTGGAATTGACTTTATGCTAAAGAAATAACAGGGACCAAAAATTTCAATTTTATTTATGCCTAATTATGTACACTTCAGGGGTATTATTAATCTTTATGAGATGATGTCTACATCAAAAAGAAGATAATTACACAAGCATGTCCAAGGGCAATAGTATCTTGTGACCACCCAAACACTAATGATAACCACAGCAGGAAATAAAATTTGAAGTTTCAAAGCCAACTTCTAAATTAGCCAAACTATTAAGGCACAATTAATGAGCCTGGGAAATTTCCATAGGATGAGAAAATAACTATGAAGCTATAGTCATCTTGGCACTATTCAGGGCTTAACCCTCCCCACCCCCAACACATCAAAGTAGTATACCAATTTCATTGTCTTATTCTAAGTAATATTTTCAAATAAATTGATGCTGTTTTCTATAGTAACGGCTATAAGCTAAATCTGTAACACAGACCAGTTGTCAATTTGGTATCTTTTTTTCAAATCTTGGAATTTCAGCATGCATAAATCTTGTGGATGGGTTCCTAGTCTGAATACAGACTTTTTTCCCCAATGAATATTTTTATTGTGCTTAACACTTTAATTATGACACATCACATGTCACCAGCTGCAGAATTTTCCACCTTCAGCATTATGTCAGTGGTCAAGAGTTGTGATTTTTTTTCCTGGGAGATTTGAAGTCTAACTTGGCGTACCAGTGAGTTTATTAAGGTTACTTACAGAAATAATTGGTACGGGTCTATGTACAGGTAGCATGGACAATTCAGAGGCAGCTCCATCATGGAAGAGGCAGATCACATTCAGCATGGCTTTAAGTCATGAAAGCTGGACTCTGGAGGCCTGTTCATGACTTGCAAACAACATGGAACATCATGGAATCACCTGTTCTCAGCAGTCCTTCTACCTATGTAACCTTAGGGGGATGGAAAGGCCTTATGAATCAGCTAAGTTATAAGGAATTCCTGAAACTTGGGAATTGTCTACTTTCTGAGTCTTAAGGAATTTCCTGGAGGATGGAATGTTTTGGGTGGGAAGAAATTGCTACAGAGAACCAATTTTATCAAATAGGTGACTATATGTTCAGGGAGACCTTGTCTCAAAAGAATGAGTTGTAAAATGACTGGGAAAGATGCCCATTTTCAACTTCCAACTTCTTACCTACATGCACATGCATGCACACACACACACACACACACACACACACACACACACACACACACAC
>OU015743.1:93852456-93854503 GCA_907169655.1 Acomys percivali | reverse complement strand
AAAGAAAGAAAGAAAGAAAGAAAGAAAGAAAGAAAGAAAGAAAGAAAAGTAAAAAGTTTCAAAAACTGAAAAATGGGTAGTATCAGAGACATGAAGATCTAATCTGTGGAAGATAATTAAGAGAGTCAATCTTGTAACATGCTCCTGACAAGGAAGAGCAACTTCATATGGTACAGACTCTGATGTGACAGGATTTAGTTAACACTATCGGGAATTCATGAAAGAAATTGTGCTCTGACAGAGGAAAACTTTAAATCCAAAGGCAAAGTAAAGCAAAGATGTTCTCGGATGCTGGTGAGTTGGTACAACTTTATGGATGAAGGAAGCTGCAGCTGCATTTGAAGGATGTGAGATGGGCCTATACTCTAAGCTTGACGGCTTCACTCTAGGAAAGCTATAAGATTATTAGTGTTAGAGTGGAGCTGAACTTGACCCATGTACTGACATTGTTTGTAAACTTTCCAGATTATTGAAATAACAAAGTTGCCCTTGGTGTTGGGAGCTATTCTCTGACATTATGTATGTTTGGGACAGATAATAAACAATTATGTCTTATATTATGTGTTGCCACAAAAGGTTATTGACTACACGGGGTAACCTGCCCAGTCAGAACTTACCAACTCACAGACTTTCCCTTTTGTCCTTTAAAAAGCCACTCCTTCCAAACAAACAAACAAACAAACAAAAACACCTGCTGCTTGCTGTCTGCCTCTGCTCCAACAACCATAGACATCCCCCTCCCCAGCTTGTCCCTCTTGGATCCTAAATCTTCCCTGGGCTGAGAATTTGGCATCTGAGTGTATTCTGAGCTGACTCTAAGGCTTACCTCTTTAACTTCAGTTCCTGAAACTTGCAGGGACCTTCTTCTCTTCACTCTTAGGTCAGAGGAGGAAGGAAAGATATTTCCTTAATATGTATGTTACTTTCATCAACTCAAAGACATTTAAAAATGTGCATAAATGAAGAATCACAGAGGCAGAAAAGATTACATTCAGCATGTAAAGACGCAAAGCTTGACCAGACTCCAAGATATAGAGAAATAGAGACATGAGCAGAGAGACCCAATGATAGAGAAATACAGATACTTGTCAGACACAGACATGAAGACAGTAGAAGGTAGAGAAACAAGCATTTGCAGAGACAATGAACAACTAAGAAAACCAGAGAAAGACACACAGATATATATTTTATATATATATATATATATATATACATATATGTGTGTGTATGTGTGTGTGTGTGTATATATATATATATATATATATATATATATATATATATGAATAAACATACACAATCATGACAAAGAGCCAGGTGTAAAAAGAGATGAAGAGAAACATACAGGAAAAACATACAACTCAGGGGCTGAGGTGCTAGAGAAAAGCTACAACCATGGGAGACACAGGAAGAGAGCAGTAGAACTTCCCAGTCACTTTGCTTTGTAGATGGCTATACCTCCTGTACTGAAGTCTGTCCTTATGTCGTTCTGTGAGGGTCAGGCTGTCAGTCACACCTGGCTAATTTTGTTTTTATTCACTCATTTGTTTTATTAATTACAGGTCAGAAACCAGAAGATCTGCTTTTAAAATTTGCACGGATACTTATTAGACCAATAAATTAGAATTTCAGATTCTCCCAGGATGTCTCATAGTACAAAATAAAATCTCTAGGTTATTTCCACCTTTTAAAAGGAAACACACTATGATAATATTCAGATTATGTTGATGACTCTGAGAATAGCTGGTTAACAAAAATGTCAAATGCAGAAAAATAACCAAAAGTATTCCTGATAAAAGAGGGGGAGAGAATAAATATAAGTTTTTTAAGTGTTTACTATGTTGCATAAGATAATATAGAATTTACTTTTTTCCCAATACTTTCTTAAAACTTTATTCGCTTTACATCCTAATTGTAGCTCCTTCCCTCATGCCCTCTCCCTCCCTCTCCTAGTCCTCAGAAAGGTGAGCCCTCCTCCCCTAACATCTGACCTCAGCCTATCAAGTCTCATCTGGACTACCTGTCTCCTCTTCCTCTGTGGCCTGGCAAG
>OU015743.1:93827456-93847456 GCA_907169655.1 Acomys percivali | reverse complement strand
AAAAAAAAAGACCACACATACATGCACACACAAAGACACACACACACACACACACACACATACACACACACACACACACACACACTTGATGGTGAAGCAAGACAGACTCCAGCAAACAGGTTCCAATAAGCATCTTCTACAAGGTTCTCTTACTTTACACATATATGTACGTACGTACATACATACATACATACATACATACATACATACATACATACATACACAAAGCTCCAAGGAGCAAGTTCCAACCATATTCACATTGATCCATAGATACACATCCACATCTTTGTAGATAGAAAAGGATTCTAACCACTTTATTTCTACTCCCATAGCTTACATTTCCCAGCAAGATTTTTAAAGCATTACAAAAATCATGATGTGGATACATTTCATTTTTTCTTTAAGTGAATGATTGTAATAAGCATACGTAAGAAAAACATGTTCTCCAATACCCTCATATGATCAGAATTTGTATGTATTACGAGTGAGAAACAAATACGAAAAACAAATTATTTCCAAGAACCCATATGCATTTGTAACTAAGCAACGTGTTGTATATTAACAAAAGGTGAACAAGTAAGGTAATTTCTCAGCCAGCGTTTTCTTTACCAGCAATCTGCAATTTGCAGGTACAAAGAAAGAATCAATTTTCTTAAAAAGCAATCTCAAAAAAGTCTTCAAAGAATCACAAATCTAAACTTTTATATAAAAATAGTCAGCCGGCCAGGTGTGGTGGTGCACAGCTTTAATCCCAGCACTTGGAGGGCAGAGGCAGGTGGATCTCTGGGAGTTTGAGGCCCAGCCTGGTCTACAAAGCAAATCCAGGACAGCCAGGACTGTTATACAGAGAAACCCTGTCTTGAAAAAACAAAAACAAAAACAAAAAAAGGCAGCCGTTTCTACTTTAAAGCCTCAAGATGTTGAATCTACTCATTAATGATTTTTATTAAATCATATCAGGAAGCTGAGGGCAGAAATGGGTACAGGAAATAACTGGCCTTGAAGGCCAGCTTCAGTAGAAGAGTCATGTTAACTAGTGCTAGTCCGAGCTGTCGTTCCTGCTCACCAACCTCAACAAGTTCACGGCTTAGCCATTAAGAGGGCACTTTTCTGAACTTCAGACTGCTTCCTAAGATTTCCTACATCCTAGCCAGTAGCAAAACAATTTTATCCTGACCTTATTAAACAATCTGTTTTTCCGAATTCTTTCTCAAGATGGTGGTCATTGCTAACAATCTACATCAGCAGGTTCTTTCCAAGGGCGGTGGTTGAACCATTAGTCTGCCCCAGCAGCAATGCCTGAAAGAGGCCAAGCATTGTTATTATGAGTGCCAGTGATGCTGCCCAGTGAGGGGCTGGGGGCCCCCTTCAAGTTCTCATACAGCTCGTATATTAGGAAGATTATAAAGGCTGCAAGAACAACAAGGAGAGCCATGAGCCATAGCAGAATGACGTCCTCAGGACATGGAGTGCTCAGAGCTCTGCCTCAACAAGCATCACCCATCACGGCTGTACTAACTGGTGGGCTACACTCCATCAGTATTAAAGCTGTTTTGCGGTTCCTCTTCCACGGCCCCTGATAGTTTGTCTTTTTAAAGAACTTGTTTATTTTGTTCCTGTTTTAATTATTTGTTATTTTTCATCTTCTGCTCTGAAGGTTTTTTCTTTATGTCTTCTAAATTTGAGTTTGGCTTATTCTTCCTGTCCTTGCTGCTTGGTGTGCAGGGGTAGGTTGTTGGAGGCCTCTTGATAAAGTCCTTAATTCCCATCAGTTTTCCCCTTACTGCTGCTTTTACTCCACTCCAAGCGTTTTGTTGTGTTATGTACTCATTGTCATTTGTTTCAGGAAATTTATTCTTTTCCCTCTCTCTTTCTTCCTTGATCCATAATTTCAAGTTGCTTGATTTCTGTGCATTCACATAATCTCCAATGCTTTTCTTCTTACTCATTTATATTTTTGTCATGCAAAGAAAAAAAGTCATTATTATTTTAAAATCAAAGATTACAAAAGAGCTATAATAACTAAAAGTAAATAAATGAAAATGATCATTAAAATTATCATCAACAAAGTTGAGGAGCCAAAATAAATAAACAAAACCCTGCACGCACACAGCTTAAAGATTAAAATATGATGAAAGAGAAAACCTGAACAGACCAGGAAAGACTCAGTAATAAGTCTTTCCTCAAAGAAAAGCTTAAGAACAAAAGTTTTGCTATCGATTCTATTAAATATTTAAATAAAAATGAACACTGTTTCCTTTTCAACTATTCAAAAAAGAAGAGGACAGAATTATTCCAAACTCATTTTAGAAGGTCAGTATTTCCCTGAAGAGAAATCTAGGCCAGAATACACCACTAGCAGCAACAACAAAACAAAGCTTCCAGGCCAGTGTTCCTGGTTACCTGAGTTATAAACTGTTAAAGATTATGAGGACAACTTCAGTTTGATTTAATATATTTGTATTATGTGGCAACCATGAGTGTATAGACACAAGAGATAGAAAATAATGGTTGAAAAGTGTTATGTTTGGGTGTCAAGTTGACAAGGAATGGACTTTTGGTGGTTAATATTTGGAACATGAACGATACAGGATTGCCTGGGAGACAAGCAGGGAAAACATCTTGTCACTGGATGTGGCAATGATTTTCTAGGATTTTAAACTAAAACAAAACAAAAAACCCACAAAATAAACCAATAGATAAAGATGATGTAACCAAAGTAATAACTTTTCTGTAATGAGGACGACTCTCAATACAATAAATACCCCAAAGAACAGTAAAAATTTCTTATAATGTACATCATAATGGATTAATACCCAAAGTGTGTAGAGAACATAAATATCTATATATAACTCTACAACAAAACAAGTGACTGGTTCTTAAAAATGCCCTAGAGGCAGAACAATCAATCAAGTATTCGAGTGCCTCTGTGATCGACAAGTGGAAAATACCAACCATTAATCTTTTATAAAAAATACTTTATAAAATTGTTTCCCAAGTCTGAAGAGATGGTTTTGTGGTTAAGAGAATTGTCTGCTTCTTCAGAGGACTCTGGAGGGGTGTCTGAGTTCCCAGTACCCACAGGCCGCTCACAACTTTCTGAAACTCCAACTTCAAGGGACCTTCTGCCCCCTTCTGGCATCTGTGGACACTACAATGCACGTGGTAAGCACACAAACTTGGAGGTAACTTACATGTATAAAATAAATAAACACTTTAAAAATTATTTTTATGTATATCAGAATATTTGGAAAAGTTTATGAATTCTTTTTAAACTTATACTACATCCTCAAAATGTATTCATAAATCCATAGTATTCATTATGGATATGGAAATATTTCAACTTCCATAAGCATGATAAGTCTAAAGTACTTCCGGCCCCATAGATTTTAGACACAAGATACTCAACCTACATTTCGAACTCTGGGCTGGAAATATACACACACCCATTAATAAGCACCACTGAGGTAACAGCATTTCTAAGAAATGCCCTGTTCAAAACTCAGAGAAACGTGATGATCTTCCTTCTTTCTTTTGCTCCTATACCTGGAGGTCTGCTCTTTTCTGAAGGGAAGAATAAATAAATTAATGATAGATAGATAGATAGATAGATAGATAGATAGATAGATAGATAGATAGATGGGTGAATGGATTTAAATGCAAACACACACACATAGGGAAAAAACTACTATTATGAGTGAATCTAGTAGTATCAAATGTCAACATTTCTGTAAATCAGACAGATTTATAGACAGCCTTGGTCTACTAATTATTTTTTTAAAGTGGAGATTTGTAGGATGAAGTTTCCAAAATAGTTTTTTTTTCCTACAAAAGTTTGACCAAAGAGCAGCCGTGTCCTCCAGCAGCTGGACTCAACTTTCCTGCGGACATATTCTTCCTTGCAAAGTGCTGTTTAGAGAAGCAACTGTATTCTTCTGTTGCCAATTTTCCCAGAAAGCTCTTTCTCAGGGACTGGAAGTCATCTTGGAAGTCTTATCCTCTAAAAACCTAGGGAGGGACTTAAAAGAAAATTTGAGGCAATGATGTAACAAGGCAAAACTTACAACAAATATACCACATTTTTTTCTATCCACTCTTTGGTTGAGGGATATCTAGTCTGTTTCCAGATTCTGACTATTATGAATAAAGCTGCTATGAACATAATTGAGCAAATGTCCTTGTGGTATGGTGGGACATCTTTCGGGTATATGCCCAGGGGTGGTATAGCTAGGTCTGGAGGTAAAACTATTCTCAGTTTTCTGAGAAACTTCTGATTGATCTCCAAAGTGGTTGTACTTTGCAATAGAGGTTTCACCAGCAATAAAGAGGTGTTCCCCTTGCTCTACATCCTCACGAACACATGTAGTCATTTGAGATTTTGATCTTAGCCATTTTGATGGGTGTAAGATGGAAGCTCAGGGTCCTTTTGATTTGCATCTCCCTGATGACTTAAGGACTTTGAACATTTCTTTTCATGCTTCTCAGCCATTAGAGACTCCTCTGTTGATAATTCTCGCTTTAGTTCTGTACCCACTTATTTATTTATTTATTGAATTCACTTTACATCCTGATTGTGTCCATCTCTTTCTCTCCTCGTGGCCCCACCCTCTGTCCCCCTTTCCCCTATCACTCCTTCCCTATTCCTCAGGAAAGGGGAGCCTCTACCCAATCCACCCCAGCATATCACATTGCATCAGGATTGAGCACATCCTGTTCCATTGAGGCCAGGCAAAATAACCCACCCACGAGGTCATTATCTGAAAGCAGGCAACAGAGATCATGCCAAAGACCTCCCCTGCTCCTCTTATAAGGGAACTGCATGAAGACTAAGCTATCCATCAGCTACAAATGTATAAAGGGCATAGGTCCAGTCCATGCACGGGCTTTGATTGTGCTTCATTCTCCATAAACCCAGCTGGATACAGGTTAGTTGACTCTGCTGGTCTTCTTGTGGAGTTCTTGTCCCCTCTGTGTCCTTCTATCCTTCCCTTCAACCTCTTCCACAAGACTCCCAGAAATTCTAACGTTTGGCTGTGAGTCTTGGCATCTGTTTCGATCTGCTGCTAGGTGGAGCCTCTCAGAGAAGAGCTATGTTAGGGTTCATCTGCAAGCATAGCAGGGTAGGGTGTCATTAATAGTGACAGAGGTTGGTTCTCTCTCATGGGGTGGGTCTCAGGTTAGGCCAGACCTTGATTGGAGATTCCCTCAGTCTTTGCTCTACCCTTATCCCTGAACATCTTGTAGGCAGGGTAAATTTTGGGTCCAAGCATTTTGTGGGTGGGTTGGTGCTCTCCTCCCCCCACTAGAAGTCCTGGCTGGCTGGGAAGTGACCTCCACTGCTAGGAGTCTCAGCTAGAGTCACCTCGTATCCTCCCATGAGCCTACCTTGTTGTAGATCTCCTGCTTGTGTCGGAGATGCCCTCGCCTTCACCTCCAGTTCTCTCTCTCTCTCTCTCCCTCTCTCTCTCTCTCTCTCTCTCTCTCTCTCTCTCTCTCTCTCTCTCTCTCTCTCTCTCTCTCTCTCTCCCTCTCTCAACCCTCTGGTCTCCTAGCTCCTCTCTCCCCACATCTGATCCTCATCCTCATTTCCCTCCACACTCACTCGCCTACTCTGTCCCCTCTCTCTGTACACTTCCCACTGTCTGTTCTATCTCCCCATCTGCTTGAGGAGTAAGCTTCCTCCAGTGGGCCCTCTCTGTTACTTAGCTGCTTTGGGTCTGTGAATTGTCATATGGCTATCCTGTATTATATGGCTAATGTCCATTTATAAGTAAGTGCATACCATGAGTGTCTTTCTGGGTCTTGGTTGCCTCACTCAGGATGATCTTTTCTAATTCCATCTATTTGCCTGAAAATTACATGATTTCCTTGTTTTTAACAGCTAAGTAGTATTCATTATGTAAATGACCACATTTTTTAATCCATTCTTTGTTTGAGGGACATCTAGATTGTTTCCAGTTTCTGCTATTACAGATAAATAAATAGGCGAGCAAATGTCCTTATGGTGTGGTAGAGCATCCTTTGGGTATATGGCCGGGAGTAGCACAGCTGGGGGCTAGAGGTAGCCCTATATCCAATTTTCTGAGAAAGAGCCAGATTGATTTTCAAAGTGGTTGTATAAGTTTGCACTCCCACCAGCAATGGAGAAGTGTTCCCCTTTGTACACATCCTTGTGATCATGTGCTGCTACTTGAATTTTTTATTTTAGCCATTCTGACCAGTGTTTTATGGAATCTCAGAGCCATTTTGATTTGTGTTTCCCTGATGACTAAGGACTTTGAACATATATTTTCGTGTTTTTTGGCCATTAGAGATTCCTCTGTTGTTAATTGTCTCCTTTGCTCTTTATCCCATTATTAATTGGATTATCTGGTTTGTTGGTTTTTAATTTCTTAAGTTATTTATATATTTTTGATATTAGCCCTTTGTGGGATGTAGGATTCGTGAAGATCTTTTCCCATTCTGTAGGCTGCAATTTTGTTCTATTGACAGTGTCCTTTAACTTACAGAGTCTTTTCAATATCATGAGGTCCCATTTATTAATTGTTGATCTCACTGCCTGTTGCTGATCTGCTCAGGAAGTTGCCTCCTGTGCCAATGAGTTCAAGGATTTTCCCCACTTTCTCTTTTAATAGATTTAATGTATCTGGTCTTATGTTGAGGTGTTTGATTCACTTGTACTTGAGTTTTGTGCAGGGTGATAAATATGGATCTGTTTGTATTCTTCTACAAGTAGTCATCCAGTTATACCAGCATCATTTGTTACTATTCAGCTATTCAAAGCAAAAACATGCAATTTTGTTGTTGTTGTTGTTTTTATTTTGTTTTTTGTTTTTTGTGTTTTTTTTTATTCATTTATTCTTGTTACATCTCTATGGTTAACCTATCCCTTGTATCATCCCATTTTCCCCTCCCTCCCATTTTCCCCTTATTCCCCTCCCTTACGACTGTTCCTGAGAGGGATTACCTCCCCCTGTATATGCTCATAGGGTATCAAGTCTCTTCTCGGTGACCTGTTGTCCTTTCTCTGAGTGCCACTAGGTCTCAGCCTCCAGGGGACATAGTCAATTGTGAGGCACCAGAGTACATGAGAAAGTCATATCCCACTATCCATTCAAATGTGGAGACTGTCCTGTCCATGGGCTAGATCTAGGTAGGGGTTTAAATTGTACCACCTGTATTGTCCTTGGATAGTGCCTTAGTTTGAGCGGGACCCCTGGGCCCAAATCTGCCTATCATAATGTTCTACTTGTAGGTTTCTAGGACCCACTGGATGCTTCTACATTGCTATTCTCACATGGTTCTCTTATCTAGAGTCCCAATAGGATGCCTTCCCCTCTGTCCCAGTTTCCTGGTAAGGGAAGGTTTTCGTGGGATATGCGCCTTGGGCTAGTATGCAGATATAAGTGAGTATATACCATTTGAGTATTTCTGCTTCTGGGTTAACTCACTCATTATGATCATCTCTAGCTCAATCCATTTGTCCACAAATTTCGGGAATTCCTTGTTTTTAATAGCCATTCTGATGGGTGTAAGATGGAATCTCAGAGTTGTTTTGATTTGCATTTCCCTGATGACTAAAGAGATTGAGCATTTCTTTAAGTGTTTCTCAGACGTTTGATATTCTTCTGTTGAGAATTCTCTGTTTAGTTCCAAGCCCCATTTCTCAATTGGGTTATTTGGTTTGGTGGTGTTTAATTTCTTGAGTTCTTTATATATTTTGGATATTAGACCTTTGTCAGATGTAGGGTTGGTGAAGATCTTTTCCCAGTCTGTAGGCTGTCGCTTTGTTCTCTTGACAGTATCTCCAGCCTTATAGACGCTTCTCAGCCTCATGAGGTTCCATTTATTAATTGTTGACATTAAGGCCTGGGCTGTTGGTGTTCTGTTCAGGAAGATGTCTCCTGTGCCAATATGTTCCAGGTTCTTCCCCACTTTTTCTTCTAAGAGACTTAGTATCTCAGATTTTATGTTGAGGTCTTTAATCCACTTGGATTTGAGTTTTGTGCAAGGTGACAAATATGGGTCCAGTTGCATTTTTTTTTTTACACATAGACATCCAGTTAGACCAGCACCATTTGTTGAAGATGCTATCCTTTTTCCATTGAATGGATTTGGCTTCGTTGTCAAAAAACAAGTGACCATATGTGTGTGGATTCATATCTAGGTCTTCAATTTGATTCCACTGATCAACCAGCCTGTTGCTGTGCCAGTACCATGCTGTTTTAATTACTGTTGCTTTATATTAAAACTAGAGATGAGGTATGGAGATTGCTCCGGAGCACCTTTTATTGTACAAGATCGTTTTTACTATTTTGGGTGTTTTGTTTTTCCATATGAAGTTCAGAATTGAACTTTCAATGTCTTTAAAATATTGTGTAGGTATTTTGATATGGATTGCACTGAATTTGTAGATTGCTTTTGGTAGGATGGCCATTTTTACTATGTTAATTCTCCCTATCCATGAGCAAGGAAGATCCTTCCATCTTCTCATGTCATCTTCAATCGCCTTTGTCAGTTTTGAAATTTTTTCAAACAAGTCCTTCACTTGCTTACTTAGAGTAACTCCTAAATATTTTATATTGCTTGTAGCTAATGTAAAGGGTATGGCATTCCTAATTTCTTCCTCTGCAAGCTTATCATTTGTGTATAGAAAAGCTACAGACTTTTGTGAGTTAATTTTGTATCCAGCCAAATTGCTGAAAGTGTTTATAAGCTGTAGGAGTTCTCTGGTAGAATTATGAGGGTCACTTATGTACACTGTCATATCATCTGCAAATAGGGATAGTTTGACTTCCTCCTTTCCCATTTGGATACCCTTGATCTCCTTTTGTTGTCTTATTGCTCTGGCTAGAACTTCGAGTACTATTTTGAAGAGATATGGAGAGAGTGGGCAGCCTTGCCTTGTTCCCGATTTTAGAGGCATTTCCTTCAGTATCTCACCATTTACTTTGATTTTGGCTATTGGCTTGCTGTATATAGCCTTTATTATGTTGAGGAAAGTGCCTTGTATCCCCAATCTCTCTAAAACTTTAAACAAGAATGGGTATTGGATTTTATCAAATGCTTTCTTTGCATCTAAAGAGATGATAATGTGGTTTTTTATTTTCAGTTTGTTTATATGGTGGATTACAATGATGGATTTCTGTATGAAGCCTACTTGGTCATGATGAATGATATCCTTTATCTGTTCTTCTATTCGTTTTGCAATAATTTTATTTAATATTTTTGCATCGATGTTCATAAGAGAAATTGGTCTGAAATTCTCTTTCTTTGTTGAGTCTTTGTGAGGTTTAGGTATCAACGTGACTATGGCCTCATAGAATGAATTTGGTAATGGTCCATCCAATTCTATGTTTTGGAGTAGCTTGAAGAGTATCGGTATTAGCTCGCCTTTGAAGGTCGGGTAGAATTCTGCACTGAAACCATCTGGCACTGGGCTTTTTTTGCTTGGGAGACTATCAATGATTGCTTCTATTTCTGTAGGGGAAATGGGACTATTTAGCTTGTTTATCTGTTCTTCACTCAACTTTGGCAAGTGAAATTGATCAAGAAAATCATCCGTTTCCCTTAGATTTTCAAATTTTGTGGCATATATGCCTTCAAAGTAGGATCTTATGATTCTTTGTATTTCTTCAGTGTCTGTTGTTATGTCTCCCTTTTCATTTCTGATTTTGTTGATTCAATACTATCTCTCTACCTTTTAGTTAGTTTGGCTAATGGTCTGTCTATCTTGTTGATTTTCTCAAAGAACCAGCTCTTGGTTTTGTTGATTCTTTGGACTGTTCTCTTGGTTTCTCATTTGTTAATTTCAGCCCTGAGTTTGATTATTTCCAGATGTCTACTCCTTTTGGGTGTTTCTGCTTCTTTTTTTTCTAGGGCTTCCAGGTATTTTGTTACGTTGCTTATGTGCGATGTTTTCAATTTCTTTTTAAAGGCACTTAGTGCTATGAATTTTCCTCTTAACACTGCTTTCAATGTATCCCACAAATTTGGGTATGTTGTTCCCTCATTTTCATTGAATTTCAGAAACTCCTTGAGTTCTTTCTTTATTTCTTCCCTGACCCATGTGTCATTTAGCAGAGAGTTGTTTAGTTTCCACGTACATGTAGGCTATTTGTTGTTTCTGTTGTTGTTGAATTGCAGCCAAAGAGCATGGTGATCTGATAGGATACAAGGTATTATTTCAATCCTCTTGTATCTGTTGAGGCCTGCTTTGTGACCTACGATATGATCAATTTTGGAGAAGGTTCCATGGGGTGCAGAGAAGAAGGTATATTCTTTCTTGTTTGGGTGAAATGTTCTATAGATATCTGTTAGATCCATTTGACCCATGGCATTGGTTAATGATGTTATTTCTCGGCTTAGTTTCTGTTTCAATGACTTATCCTTCATTGAGAGTGGGGTGTTGAAGTCTCCCACTATTATTGTGTGGGGATCGATGTGTGGTTTAAGTTTTTTTATCAGATCTTTTACAAATGTGGGTGCCCTTGTATTGGGAGCATAGATGGTCAGAATTGTGATGTCATCTTGGTTGACTTTACCTTTGATGAGTATGAAGTGTCCTTCTGCATCCCTTTTGATTAATTTTGGTTGAAAGTCTATTTTGTTTGATATTGAAATGGCTATGCCTGCTTGCTTCTTGTGACCATTTGCTTGGAATATTTTTTTCCAACCTTTTACCCTGAGGTAATGTCTATCGTTATAAGTGAGATGTGTTTCTTGAATGCAGAAGAATGTTGGATCTTGTTTATGCACCCATTCAGTTAGTCTGTGTCTTTTTATTGGAGAATTGAGACCATTGATGTTGAGAGATATTAGCGACCACTGACTGTTGAGAGTCTTAATTTTGATGTTCTTTCCAATCAAGTGTTTGTGTAGCTATGTTTTTGCCATGGTATAGTTGCCAATTTCCTGAGTAGTTTTGGTTGTAGCTTGACCCTTTGGGATGGAGTTTTCCTTCTAGTACCTTCTGTAAAGCTGGGTTTGTGGATAGGTACTGTTTGAATTTGTTTTCATCATGGAATATTTTGTTTTCTCCATCAATGGTTATTGATAATTTTGCTGGGTAAAGTAGTCTGGCCTGGGATCTGTGGTCTCTTAGGGTTTGCAGGATCTCTGTCCAGGCTCTTCTGGCTTTTATGGTCTCTGCTGAGAAGTCGGGTGTAATTCTGATAGGTTTGCCATTGAATGTTATTTGGCCCTTTTCCCTTGCAGCTTTTTATATTTTTCTTTGTTCTGTATGTTTTGTGTTTTGATTATTATGTGACGGGCAGTTTTCCTTTTCTGGTCAATTCTATTTGGTGTTCTGTAGGCCTTCTGTATGTTTATAGGTATCTCTTTCTTTACGTTGGGGAAATTTTCTTCTATGATTTTGTTGAGAATAGTTTCTTGGCCTTGGAGTCTGATATCTTCTCTTTCTTCAATGCCTATTATCCTCAGATTTCTTCTTTTCATGGTGTCCTTCATTTCTTGAATGTTTTGTGTCAGGAGTTTTCCAGAGTTGGAATTTTTTTAATGGTTACTTCAAGATCTGTGATTGTATCTTCTAGACCTGAGATTCGTTCTTCCATCTCTTGGATTCTGTTAGAAAAGCTCACCTCTGTGTTGCTCGCCTTCTTCTCTGAGGTCTCACGTTCTCGTTTTTCTTCTGTCTGTGTGTTTATCATTGAATCCATTTTCGTCTTCAGATCTTGAACTGATTTTTTTATTTCTTTCACCTGATTGTTTGTATATTCCTGACTTTCTTCCATTGCCTCTTTATAGGACTTCAGAGCATGAACCGTTTTATTTATTTATTTCATATGGTTGTTTGCATTTTCCTCAAATTTTTCCAGTTCCACTCTATGTGCTTCTTTTATGTCTCTCACCTGTTTGGCTGCATCTTCCTGTATTCGATTACGAATTTTATTTGTTTCCTCCAAAAATATGATCCTTACTAAGGATTTGAGGTCATTTTCTTGTATTTCCATTGTATTTGTGCTCTCTGGGTTGTTTTCTTTTGGATAGATGGAAACTGGAGATGCCATGTTGTTTTGGGGTTTTTTTGCGTATGTTTTTACGCTGTCCTTTAGACATCTTACCGGCTTTGTTTTTGTTGGGTAGCTTCCCGAGTTGGACAGAGGGAGTCTGATGATAGATTCACTTGTTTTCTCACGATTTCCATAGGCTGGAAGCTCTGATGCTTCATTGTTGTGGATGGCAGGAGGTTAGCCCTGGCGTTTTGGGCTCTCACAGCCAGTGATCCTCAGCTCTCCTGTGCTGTGGGTCCTGCAATCGTTCTGGGTCTCTGGATGAGCGTTGAGTTAGGCCAAGGTATCCACAGCCTTCTGGGTTCCCTGCCAAGTCCAGCCAGGGACACTGGGCCCAAACTACCCACTGAGCTCAGCTAGTATCTCAGGGCCTGAACCGTCAGCTGAGCTCAGCTAGAAATTCTGGGCACAAAATGCATCCAGGGTCCAGCCAGAATTTTAGGGCTGGGACTGTGCACCCAGCTCAGGTAGGGGCTTTTGGCCAAACTGCGTGCCATGGTCGGTTATTGACTCAGGCCCGGACCATCCGCCCAGCTCAGCCAGGAATTCTGTATTCAAACTGCACACTGTGTCCAACCAGAGTCTTAGAGCCGGGACTCTGCCAAAACCTCTACTAGAGTCTCTGGGCCCAATCTGTCTGCCAAGCACAGTTAGGGACTCTGGCCCTAAACTGCACGCCGAGCTCCACCCAAGTCTCCAGGGCAGAATTGTGCACTGAGCTCAGCCAGGGACTATGGACCCACACTGCACGCTGAATTCAGCCCAGGACACCGGGCCTATACTGCGTGGATAGTCCAGCCAGAGTCTGAGTGCCACTGAGCCTGTGTGCACAGCTCAGCTTGAATCTCTGGGCCTAATCATCCCGGCAAGTCCAGCTAGGGCCTCTGGCTGAGTCTGCGTGCTGACCTCAGCCTGTGTAGGCGCCCCAACACTGCCCGCTGAGCTGAGATAGTGTCTTGGGCAGAACTCCTTGTTGATGTGAGCTAGTGCCTTCGGTGGACCTGAGGGCTCCGCCTAGCCTGTGTCACAGCAGGTGAACTGCGGCTGCACTAAGCTGGCACCTTCAGTGGGACTGAGCGCTCCGCCCAGCTTGTGTCACAGGAAGTGAACTGCGGCTGCGCTGAGATGGCGCCTTCGGTGGACCTGAGCTCTCTGCCCAGCCTGCGTCACAGCAGGTGAACTATGGCTTTGCTAAGCTGGCGCTTTTGGTGGGCCTGAGCGCTCTGCCCAGCCTGCGTCACAGCAGGTGAACTGCGGCTGTGCTGATCTGGTGCCTAGGGTGTACCTGAGCGCTCTGCCCAGCCTGTGTCACAGCAGGGGAGCTGTGGCTGCGCTGAGTGTTGCCTTGGGCAGAATTGCTTGCTGCGCTGAACCAGCGTCTCCACAGCACTGTGCCCTGAGCTGTACCCGGGACTCTGGGGCTGAACTGTCCGCCGAGTCCAGTTTGGATCACAAGGCACCATGGGACCCAAATCCTGTCTAGTGGCCCCTCTTCCGCAGCAACTCCCACCAGCCACCACACTAACCGCCTCCACCGTAAGGCTCTGAGCTGCAAACTTCAGTCGCTGCCGCTGGTGCCGCTTGTGCCACTGCTCCTGCTCCGCTCTGAGAAAATCCGCACTCCTCCCGTGTGCATGGGCCCGCAGGTCCTCCGCATCCTGGTCCCTCCGAACTGTGGAGCACTCCTGCTGCCGTGGTGTCGAGACCTTGGTGTTCCTGGCTCAGAAATCTGTGCAATTCCCTGAATTGTTCACTGGAGCTTCCAAACACGGTCCACACTGCTCGCAACCATCTTGGATCAAAACATGCAATTTTTAGGCAAATGGATGGAACTAGAAAAGATCATCCTGAGCGATATAACCCAGAACTATAAAGACACTCATGGTACGTACTCACTTATAAATGGGCAATAGCCATAATGTACAGGTTAACCAAGCTACAACCCACAGATCTAAAGAAGCTAAGGAGGGCCAAAGGGAGGATCCCCAAATCTCAGCCAAAGGAACAAATAAAATAGGCATCTGAGGTATATCGGAAAAGGGAGCTGTCTGGGAGAGAGGGTGGGAAGGGTTATAGGCGTGGAGATGAGGTATGGGGAAAATGAATGAGATAGAGGAAGTTTAGGCCTGAGAGAAAGACCAGACATGGAGGGGCAATCTCTGGGACAAGAGTGTGACTGGGGAGTCTATAAGGGTGATCTTAGGCAGAACTTCTAGCAGTGGGGTATATGCAGCATGAAGTTGCCACCCCCTGTAGCCAGGCAGAACTTCCAGTGGAGGGAGAGAACATAAACCCACCCATGAAACCTTCAACCCAAACTTTGCCCTGCCTACAAGTAATGTAGGGATAAAGATGGAACAGAGATTGAGGGAATGGCAAACCAATGACAGGCCCAACTTGAGACCTACTCCACAGGAAAGAGCCAACCCCTGACACTATTAATGACATTCTGCCTTGTTTGCAGACAGGAGACTAGCAAAACTGTCATATAATCAGCCTCATCCAGCAGCTGATGGAAACAGATGAAGAGGCCTATAGCCAAGCAATAGGTGGAGCTTGGGGAGTTTTGTAGAAGAGTGGGAGGAAGGATTGAGAGATTTGGAGGGGCCAAGGACATCACAAGAAGACCTACAGAGTAAACTAATCCATAGTCTCATGGGGGATCACAGACACTGAACTACCAACCAAAGAGCTTGCATGGGCAATATGAACCGATGGACATATGTAGCAGATCAGATGTGTAGCAAGGTCATCATGTGGGTTTCCTAACAATGGGAGAAGGAGCTGTCTCTGACCCTGTTACCTGCTTTTGGATCCCTTCCCCCTAGCTGGGCTGCCTTGTCTGGTCTCAGTGGGAGAAGATTTACTTAGTCCTGCTATGACTTGAGGTGCCAGGATGGGTTTGTATCTCTCTGCTCCCCTCACCTCACCCCTGCTTCTCTGAGAAAAAGTAGAAGAGGAGTAAGGAGAGGGTACATGAAGGTGGGTATGGGTAGAAAGTGGGGAGGGGCCTGCTATCTTACAGTTTTAATATCAATATAGTGAGGAGGATCATGGTTCATGGCCAGCCTCGGTTACAGAATGAGCCAAGCCAAGGGGGAGGAGGGTATGGATAAGTACATTAGTGTGCTGTTAATTCTTAGTTTTTTTGTAATTATTGGTCTAAAAGTATAAATCATTAAAAATGTTATAAAGAAGGGAGAGAAGAAGGAACAACTAACCACAATATAAAACAAAAGACAACAGAAACACAACAGCAGTTTATGACTTCATTGTGTTTGTTTGTTTTGGTTGTTTTTTTGTTTGTTTTTCATTTGTAGGTCTGGAATATTTACAAATTTAACACTTTCATCAAAATGAAGAGAAAGTTAGCAAAATTATACTGCTCATGAAATGTAGATACTATTTTAAATAAGATTTTTTTAATTTCATGTGAGTCACTAATCCTTATATACTTAAATAATATTTAAGTTGCCAATGAAATATATTACTCTATTTTGGATGTGTTAATTATTTAATAAAAGTTCTAGTGTTTTAATTTTTATTATGCTAATTTACTTGAGGAAAGAGTTGTGGGGTGTGCGTGTGTAGGGTGTTGTGCATGCATATGTTTATGAGCATTAGCACATGTGCACTCGTACATGCAGGCTGGCTGGAAACCTCTGTTTCATCTTCAGGTAAATGATCTATTTCCTCTTTGTGACAGTCTCTTATTGTCCTGCAGTTCTCAAATTAGAGTAGATCCTGAGATAACAAGTCCCAGGAATCCTCCTGTCTCCACATGCCCAGCTCTAGGATTATAAATGCATGACATTACACGGGCTCTGGGGCTCAAAAGCAAGTCCTGTGGCTGCGAGGCAAGTGCCATTCAGACTGAGCCAAGTACCTTATAGACTGAAGCATCCCTTAGGGTTCTCTTAATATTTTCTTTACTATAAAAATTGTATTAAATTTAAATCAAAGTGATTTTATGTAAATTTGTAATGCAGATATCTGGACATGGAAGAAAGTGTTTAAACATTCTAATATCAATTGTATCTATCAACTGGGAAATGGCTGTTTATTTTAACATTATTTTTACATGAATGTTCATTGAAAAATTTGGCCAAAGAAAAAGAATTTATTCACATATCCTAAAACAAATGTCTTCTTTTGAGTATAGCTCTATAATCTACACCTAAGCAAAATATAATCAATCTCAAAAATAATTTTAAAGTTCAGTAAATGAATATTAAATAGTGAGCTATTATTTTCTACCCATCTGTTTGGCAAAGGTTCTATAGACTGCTGAGGAAGCAGGTCTGTGGAGATGGACACCTGACAGGAAATTGTGTGACCACAGAGGAAAACAATGGAAATATCTCTCCAACCCCCTGAAACAGCCAAGAATTTAAACTAGACAAAAGTATGGAAGCTTGTGTGTGACATCTTCATCAGTATTGTGCAGGGTGCTTTGAATGTAATGGAAATGTATACAATCACTAGGATGAAGAAGCAGAGGGTTATTTAAGAACATACAAAGTATTCCTGATGCAGAACAAACATAAAGCAGTAAAATGGAAAAAAAATCACACTAGAATTCTTTTTTCACTTTTTTTGGGGGGGAGGATGGCCATTTTTTTTAATTAATTTATTCTTGTTACATCTCTATGGTTATCCCATCCCTTGTATCCTCCCATTCTCCCCTCCCTCCCAGTTTCCCCTTATTCCCCTCCCCTATGACTGTTCTTCAGAGGGATTACCTCCCTCTGTATATGCTCATTGGGTATCAAGTCTCTTCTCGGTGACCTGTTGTTCTTCCTCTGAGTGCCACTAGGTCTCCCCCGCCAGGGGACATAGTCAAATGTGAGGCACCAGAGTACATGAGAAAGTCAAATCCCTCTCTCCACTCAAGTGTGGAGACTGTCCTGTCAATGGGCTAGATCAGTGTAGGGGTTTAATTTTGGGTAAAAGGTACATTTAAATGCATAGTAGTGATAGATGCTTGCAAACATGCCTCAATGCTATCGATTATCTATGCCTGACAATTAATTATACTTACCTTACACTATATTATAGCTTGATATTTTAATAAGAGTTTAAAATGAGCTATTATTGCTTTTATTGCCAGTCAATGAGACTTAAAACATAAAAAAACTACAACATAGCAGTTTATTTATGGATTTTAACTCTAGTCTTGAAATTCTTATATGCTACCATTTTTTGTGACCTTTGCATGAAGAAATTTGTTGTAAAGACTGCATGACATGGGCTTTTCAAACATAATTATGTAGTATATCGACTCATAAGAACTTTCAACCATAACAACTTTTAGGGTTTTATTTGAATCATTTAAATAATGTATATTGTATTATATGCTTTTATTGTCATTCTCCACCCAATTTGTTTCAACTGATCTCATATGCCTTTAAGAAATTATTTGTGTGCCCTTTTGCTTAGAAAATGAAAAATGAAAGTTATAGTCATTATAACTACAATTTAAATATAGTTCTATAGCTCTGTTCTTCCTCCACCATTTTGGCTATGATCCTGTCAGGCAGAAAGATAAAATAAATGCAATTCATTAAGATAAATCCCCCACTGGCCATTCAACAATTTAGAGAGACTATTTGAGAGACTTCCCTTTTCTACAATGCAGACTTAACAATCATTCACTGAGTATACATTCCCACAGCCTGATCCAAGCTGTAGTCCGTTGTCTTGGGAGTCATTACGACCTCCTGAAAAATTCAAGACTCCCCTGGCATTTTGTAATTATCTCATACAGGTTGCACACGCTTACAGTGCTCCTCTATCAAAACCTTCTGGTCTCACAACACTGCAGAGCACAAACACCTAAATGTATTTCAATTCACGTTTGTCTCATGCTGTCCCAGTACCTTAAGACTTTTATTAGCCACATTAATGATGCTAAACAGAATATCTAAAGGTGACTCACATCCTACAGCGTATCTTTCTAAGAAGCAAAGAGAAACAAAGTAAGCTAATCCTTAGAAGGCTTCCACAGAAAGGAGTATTGGTTGATTTGGGTCTGCAAATTTAGGAAACAAAAATGTCTGTGTGTGTTCACATTTCATGTGTCTTAAAAACAGCAACAACCAGCCTTGGTTTACGTGATTGACACCTGTGTTAAGACTACATCCAAAGCAAGGATTATCAAACACAATGTAGCAGACAGAAGAGCTAGTTATTTACTTAGTTTCGACGTCAGACATAAATTAACAGAATTAGATTTATCTAAGACCCAAATTAGTATTTAGGAGAAGTTCAAATCATGATCAGAAGTCACAAGCCTGTAATTTAATGCTGTACCTCTAGAGCATACCACCTGGGTCCCTCAGCTATCCAGCATGAATTGAAAGGCGAGGTGGAACTAAACAATCCAGGCACACTTAGCTGCATCTACATGCCTGAAATATCTAGGTAGTACAAATTACTGTCACACGGGGTTGATATGGATGAGTTTAGTATCAGTTCATATTTCTCTAGGAAGTTAGGGCCATGCTATTTCAACCCCAGAGCTTTTCCTCTTCAGTTTGTGGTGTGCATTCAGCACAGGCAAGTTCCTGCATCCTCAGCGTTCTGCCGCACACATCTTTCTATGTGCTCTTCCCATTCTCACATCGCTCACTCGATTTGAAGCATCCAGGGATGTAAGCGCTCATAAATCCTTGGCCCTCCTGTGGTGTCTGTTTGTTCATTCTTCTCACATCCATGAAAGAAGAATTTTTCTCATTTCACTGAGACTGGGCTTGACCACGTGACTCGCTTTCGCCAATGGGCTGTTAGCGGGAAGATATAGCACTACCGAAGTGCGGAGTATTTTTGTGGTTGAGCTTGCTCTGTTACTGCCTTAAGAAGAATATGAGTGGGTCGCACCAACAGCACAAAGGAGAGGCTGACAGACTCAGACACTCCGAGTAAAGCACAGCCTACAGAAGAGGTAGAATATTACCTACCTCCTACACACAAGATAAACAAAGGCTTATTGTTTGTACTCTGAGATGATGAAGTTCCTAATTATGGAACAATAGCTAACTGATCCACATTCTCTGAATCCCATCCTTACCCTCTGGAAATTTCTGTCAAGAATGCTCTCTGCTGAGGGATCCTAACAGATGGGTGATAATTTTCTCTTGCTTATGTGCTATGGTGTAAGTAGGTGTGTCTATAACTCTTCGTGAGGCCCAATGTCAAGTCTACTTAAGAGAACATTTAAGAATATGAATGAAACTTTATTTGTATTGTTTTAAACTTTTGACAATTTTTACACACACACACACTCTCTCTCTCTCTGTTATTCTCACACCCTTCTCTCACAAAAACCTTCATCTCAATAATCCTAGTCAATTTGGATATCCTCTTTTTCTCTACTGAGTTTAAGATTATTTCCATGCATAAGAGTAGAGAGTTATTTACTGAAGCATGGGCAACTTATTAGTGGCTAGATCACTGAAGAAAAACAGAGTTCTCACCCAGCACTCATGGACTGCCCATAATTCCTGAGGGAGGGGCAAGACCTCATTAGCTCCTTCTCTAACTATGTTGAAATGTTCATGGGTCCAGTCTTATACACGTCTAATGCAGGTAACCACAGCCACAGTGAGTTCATGAGGGCAACGGTGATGTCGTGCCCAGCAAATACTTTCATAACACTCTTTTCTAACTTCACATTCTTCCTGCATCCTTTTCTGCCATGTTTCCTGAGCCTTCAGAGCATGGGTGACATAGAATCTTGTTTAGAATCCAGCACTCCACTATCACTTATAAGACACATTTTAATAATTTGTAAGTCTCTGTATCAAGTGCTACCCAGTGTGACAAAAAGCAGCTTCAATACAGGATGCTGAGACCAGGATAAAGTATAACTATCAAGATAAATATGCAGAAGGCATTTTGACATAATGTACACTTACGGGAGACAGGTTCTCCCAAATAGCATGACCTCCCCACCTGTAGTCTTTAACT
>OU015743.1:93806876-93827446 GCA_907169655.1 Acomys percivali | reverse complement strand
TGTGTGTGTGTGTGTGTGTGTGTGTGTGTGTGTGTGTGTGTGTGTGTTGTTCTGGATAGGAGAGGGAAAAGTGGTATTTTTCTTTCTGAATGGCTTAGTTCACTCAACATAATTATTTTTAGTTCCCTCTTTTTCCCCACAAATTTGATTTCTTTTCAAGGCTGGTGGTCTCCATTGTTTTGAACCCTGTAATAAGACAGAACATCACCCCTGGGGAACTAGCAGAGCAAAGCTGTATACCCCATATCACCCAGCAAGCAAGTGGATGGAGAGCAGGAACTGGGAGCCCAATATTCTACCCAAGAGCTCACCTGGCATGACTCCAGTTCCTTCTTTCAGGCCCGACCATCTAAAGGTTCCATAACTTTACATTTTTGGATATTAGCCCTTTGTCAGATGTAGGGTTGGTGAAGATCTTTACCCAGTCTGTAGGCTGTTGCTTTGTTCTGTTGACAGTGTCTCCTGCCTTACAGAAGCTTCTCAGCCTCATGAGGTCCAATTTATTAATTGTTGACCTTAGAGGCTGGGCTGTTGGTGTTCCGTTCAGGAAGTTGTCTCCTGTGCCAATGAGTTCAAGGTTTTCCCCCACTTTTTCTTCTAATAGATTTAGTGTCTCTGGTTTTATGTTGAGGTCTTTAATCCACTTGGACTTGAGTTTTGTGCATGGTGATAAATATGGATCTCCTTGCATTTTTCTACATGTAGACATCCAATCAGACCAGCACCATTTTGTTGAAGAAGCTATGATTTTTCCATTTTATAGATTTAGCCTGTTCAGATCTAGCCAATGGACAGGTCATGGTCCACAATTGTGTGAAGAGCAGTGACTGACTCTAACATGAGCTCTGGTGCCCCCTATTTGCCCACTTCCCCTTGGTGGGGAGGCCTGGTGGCACTCTGAGGAAGGGGAAGCAAGCTACCTAGATGAGACCTGATAGTGTGATCATATGGTAAAAGAGGAGGTCCCCTTCTGTCACAGGTCTAGCTGAGGGGGATAGGGTGAAAGAGGGAGGGAGGGGGAGCAGGAAGATGCAATTGAAAGGATAACAATCTCGATTTAATGTGAATAATTTTTTTTGTTTTGTTTTTCGAGACAGGGTCTCTCTGTATAGCCTTGACTGTCCTGGACTTGCTTTGTAAACCAGGCTGGCCTCGAACTCACAGCATTCTGCCTGCCTTTGTCTCCCAAGTACTGGGACTAAAAGTGTGCGCCACCACTGCCCGGCCCCATAAATTATTTTTTAAAATAATGTTCCATAACTTCTCAATGAAACAAAAGGGGGCCATTCAGGACTTTCACACATGGCCCTTCAAAGAACACTTAATATCAATAAATAAAATATTCAGAAGCATTCATTATGAAGGATGTGACAAGGAAATGTGCTTCTTTAAATCTGGCCAATAGGAGTGGGATTTGACAGAATGCTTCACCCACACGTCTCTGTGCTTCAGTGTTATTTTTCTGTATAAAACAGGGTGATGACTACTCCAGTGTGCAATCTTGTGAGGGTCATGTGTGCTGAGGACCCAGGGTTTTTATAGCAAGCCTCACACAGCATCAGCCCTGCAGCAGTCATTCTTGCTGTTCGTCTTTATTCTTAGCTCTATACTTTTGTGGTGTATGAGGTTTATCCTGGGGAGACACAATGCATTTATCCATTTGCTCCTTAATAAGGAGACCATGAGAGACCAAAGTAGCAACTACACTAAAATCCAACTCAGTGAGGCAGCCACTGTTAAGATTTCCTTACGATAATATGGTTAAGGGGTTGATTACTAGGGCAGAATGACTCAGAGTCAGATGCACCCCAAAACTTCACTTCAAAACAGATTATAGCTCAAAACTGCTGCACCCTAGAGCTCTGCAGACCAGATGGCATGATGACTGTTCTGCAGGCAGCACAGCTAACCACCGGGCAGCTAGCTGGTCAGACTCTCCCCTAGTAGTTGTTTTCTGTTTCTGTAACTTTGAGATGGAGCCTTGCAGAGCCTTAGAGACTTCAACTTTCTCAGACACATGTAGGGTTTGGTTACTCCACAAGTATTATGAGCCTCCTATTCCTTCCTCGAAGGAATGTTAGAATTCAAAAAACAAAAATCACTGCAGTACACAGTGCTGTACTCAATGCTGAAAGGTAACCTGTATGACGTACTATTTTTTCTTTCCATCATTCTCTGGGCTATTCTCCTTAGCAGTCTGGTAAACGGCATTCATTCTTCATCCTTCTCCCTGTGAATATGTGGGAAGACCCAAGTTCACCTTTCCCCTGACCTCATGGGACCTCAAGGAAGGACAGAAAAATAGCAACTCAATAGATGCTTAAGATCTAGCACCTAGTACAAAGAAGAACAATAAAGAAAGGCCAAGACTTTGAAGAATTGGTAACTATAAAATGCTAAAATTATTCTTATTTTACATTTATTTAATTTTTAGGGGGAATGTACAGTGTGTGTGTGTGTGTGTGTGTGTGTGTGTAGACAGAGAGAGAGAGAGAAAGAGAGAGAGAGAGAGAGAGAGAGAGAGAGAGAGAGAGAGAGAGAGAGAGAGAGAAGATCAAAGAGTGACTTCAGTGAATCACCTCTCTCCTTCCACCATGTAAGTCCAGCAATCACACTCAGGTCATCAGGATTGGCTCTAAGTGACTTTACACACCGAGCCATCTAGCTAGTCCATGATTCTTTTAAACTAATCATTTATTTTATACTAGAATATTGGCTCCCAAATTTACCTGCCTCCTTACTTTCAAGGTATCACGTTAAACACATGAAAAGTCTAAGACATATTTAATAAAGACTTATTAAGTTTGCTCATGAATTCTTGTATGAAATAACTGCATAAATCTGATTTTTTAATTTATATTCTATCTCAGAATCTAAAACTTAGCAATCGTGTTTTCATGATGTGTCTTTCCTTTTATTTCAGAGATAGTAGAGTTCTTGGCTTTTATTTTTTAAGTTGGCATAAGTACAAAATAATCATTTTGTTGTATGATTTTCACACATGTGTGAAAAATATATTGACAAAATGAAACTTAAATTCAAGTTTGATATCTCTATCTTACTCTGAAAAATCTGACTCATAGTTCAGAGATGTGACTGGCAGCTTCACTTCTGTCTCCTCAAGGCTAGGTTGCTGAGGGAGCTCTTTGCTGCAAAGTCACCCTAATCCCAGTCTACCCAACAGAGACAGAACCAGGAAGATCTTGCAGCTTATGGGATCCACTCATGGCTGACATACAGTGTCCTGGAGAGGTGCTTGGTATGTGATTTCTGCATACCACATGTGGTTAGACAGCTGTTTTCATGTTTAATTTGATACATTTGTATCGAATTGTCTTTCCAAATGCCCTTGGGCAACCTCCACCACTCACAATGAGATTTCTGTAGAGTAGTCTATTCTTACTGCCAACAAGCACATGAGCAGTAAGGGTTCTATTTGTATGAAAGTTGAGGCTCATTGCCACTCAAAAAGAATCACAAAAAAGGGAAGAAGAAAGAAAGAAAGAAAAGAAAAGAAAATCTTCTCCACTCAGTTCTCCCTCCAAATTCAGTATCCAGTTTGTTTGCAGAGATTGTCACAATGCCCAGGACACAGTGGGCACTTGATAAATGTTAAATGAATGAGATCAATTATTACAATAAGAAAGAAACACTGAAGGCCACTTCAGAGTTTTCAGCACTGTAGCAGTCAAGGTTCTTTTGCTTAAAAATTATAGCAATTCTCTTCATGATAATTTAACTATTGTCTCCAAAGGGATAAATTGTTAAAAGACTTGAATAACCTCAGAGAAGGAAATCGACATTCTTAGGGACACAAAGGTCACAGGACCGTGGAAACCTCATCTCTATTCTCTGCTGGCTTTGTTCTCTCAGAACAGCACACTCTGTGGAGTGATCAGAGGCGCTGTGCCACCCAAACAAGGTTGCCCACACGGGCCTTTCCTTTGTTTTCAGGAAAATGTTCTGCTTCACCCATCTTGATCCATGCACTTTCTCAAGATGAGCTAAACTAATGACTCCAAAATGTATTTAATTGCTTTTTTCCCTCTCCAGACTTCCAAGCCATCATGTCCCATCAACTTATTAGCAAACAAATGAAAGATGATGCTAGGTTAAAAAAGAGTAAGTGTAAATCCATCCTCACATCTCTTCCTAAGTGACTTTTATCTCTTTTCATCATATTTTAATGCCATCATAAAGTAATTGATCTCCTAGGCAACTGGTCTAACCTTACCTTCTTTTCCAAATTCAGTTATGTATTAGTCATTAGCTTTTGCTTCTATCAGACTTTCCTTTATCCCTTCCCTCATTTTTCCTCACCCCTAGCTCTCCCACTTAAGTATGCTTTTCCCTTTTCCTGGACTAATGGGGTACCTTGGTATTAGAGTATTACTTTCTCATTCTTTATTCTAATGTAGACTTCACATTGCTATAGACTACTACAGCACAATAACTCTTAACATCAAATCTGCTCCTTATTCAGGGCCTCTCAATAGCCCCTAATGGTGACTTAACACAGCACAATCATCACCTTGACACTCAGCAGCCACTGAAGAAAATGAATCTGCCAGACCAGGGAGGCAGCTCTCACTACATTCATGACCTTCTCTGGTGCACAACTTTTCAAATGTCAACCACTTGTCCCCAACTAGAGCTTCGACCTACTGGAGATAGAAAACTGTCTTTCTGCTGAGAAGACCTGTCCATTTTCTGTCTTACTAACAGTTTTCTTGTGAGTTTGATAATTTTCATTACGTTCTTCATTTTCACTACATGCAGTGGCTCTCATCATACAGCTAGGGTGTATTTCATGTTTTTTTTTTACTTCTTCGATGGCTAAGCGGGATGTTGGGAAGCAGAGTTACTACTGGTTTTCTTTGTAGATTATTCTGTAAAAGGATTTCACTTTTCTTAAGATGTTTAGGGTACTGATAGTTTGACATAAGAAGGAAGACTTCAAAATCCCTCACAGATTTGCATGACAAGCATATCCGTGCTTTGCAGGTCTACCCCTGAACTTTTGCAGATGTAGAGAGACAAATAATAACCATTTCACTTTATGTTAAATATAAGAGAAGACCTGGAAAATTAGAAGCAGAATTTGTGTCTACTGAATTATTTATGGAAATTTCACAATATCTTCTGAAACCCTGTATACCATATAGCTTGTTCTGAAACAGAGGGAAGTAAGAACTTGCTAAAGATTAGAGGAACACTGAACGGCCTAGTATGGTGTCTCTATTTCCAAAGTTACACAGCCACATGGACCGTCCAAGGGAGATATAACACCAAAGAGCATGAGACTACCTTGTTAACCAGTGTCTCCCTCTTTGTGTGTCTGTCTGCTGTGTGTCTGTCTGCCTGTGTGTGTGTCTGTCTGTCTGTGTCTCCCTCTCTTTCTCTCTTCTCCCCCTTCCCCTTCCCACTCTCTCTATGCATGTGTCTGTGTGTATTCTTCTTCTCACACTCTCCTCTCTGTGTGTATGTGTGTCTCTGTCACTCCTCTCTTCCACCCCTTTCAGTGTTTCTCCCACTCTCTCCTTCCCTTCTCTCCCTCTCTCCTTCTCTCTCTCTTTCCCTTCCCCTTCCCTCTATCCTTTCTCTTACTCAGAAAGCTACAACATAAAACTGACAGAAAGAAGCTGGGCATGGGTGCCACACACCTGTAATCCCAGCACTAAGGAGGCAGAGACAGTCATATTGCTGTGAGTTTGTAGCCAGCCTGGTCTACAAGTGAGTCCAGAACAGTCAATGCTACACAGGGAAACCCTGTCTCCTGAAACAAACAAACAAAACCTGTCAGAAATCAAGGGACATCCCTGGAGAATGTAATATTATGAGGTGCATAACTACTTGAGAAAAAATATTTTGGTATTAATCTCAACTAAGAGATTGCTAGATATTATAAAGCCAACACATAATGTGCTTGTGGAAATAGCAAGGTGGTTTTCTAGTGAACTGTAAGAGGAATGTAGACTATAATAGTTCAAAACAGCTCTCTTTGACCTGGCAGTAGAATCAGGCCATAGAAACATGTAAGCATATCACAAGAGGCTAGAGATAAGTTCGTAAGCAGGGAAGAATCATGGGTACCAGATGTAAACCACACTCCCAATTGCCCAACAGTGAGGTATTCAGCCAAAACCATTAGTGGAGTGGCTCGCCCTGGGACACAGACATGGAGGAAACGTAGATGAGTAAAGGCCAGCTCTACCCTCAGGAAGGTCTCAGTTCCGTGTGACTCTCATATCACTTGCTGGGGCTTTGTGTTAATCAGTGTTTAAGTTCCTCAGTTCCTCCCAGTGTGGAAAGTACTTTGGAATCCCTCCTCTCAGTCACTCTCTAGTCTTCTTCTAATTCATCACTGTTTGTGCTTGAATACTTGATATCTCGGCTCTCAAATTGTTCTTATCTGTAAAAAGGAGAATTGCAGGGTTCTTTTTTTTTTCCTCCTGGGTTGCTGTGGCACTATAAATAAATAAACACAGACTAATTATCCATGCTTTTCTCTCTTTAAAAAAAAATTAGCCATTAATCTCCCTGACCTGTGTTGTTTATACCACGGCAGAAAGTGAATTTAATCACTCCGCCAATTCTTATGCATGGAACTTCCTCCAGTGACAGTATCTGGCACGTTTGCTCTCCTCCCACAGGCCATCACTGACTCCACGGGGCTCCGTCACACTCTCTCCCCACGCTTGCTCCCGTGATCAGCTGATTATCTTGAAGAGAATATTGGTTGTTGCCTACACTTCAGCAAGTAAATCAAAGTGATGCAAGTGGCTTAGTTAACATATGCACCCAAGTACAGGTGAACTCATTCAGAGTATCTGTCCTACAGATGATGAAGGCTTGAAAATCAAAACAATTTTATCACAAAGGAAAAAGACACTAAAGCTCCTATTGCATTTTTCTTCAATAATAGATTTTGTGACAGGCACTGATCTAATGGGGATCAAAGTCACCCAGCATTTAACCCTAACCTCTTCTTTCCCCAGGGTTCACATGCAAGGAAAGGGCAAGATGACCAATGGGATCATCAGTGAACATGCCTACGAGAACAGTGGGGTAGGAGGCACAGTTTTAAGCTCTGTTGGCTGAGCTTCGCTGTTGACATTCAGTGTGTTCAAAGTGAGTTTCTCTTCTGGGCCACTCTATTTGCTGCCTCTTTGATATCAGCTCTTGAACTCTCTTTACTGCCTTTTATTCTCTCTTTTTCTTTTTTGGCCTTGAACTTCAGAGCACTTATGTTAGCTATTTTTCAGATTAATGAAACTTTCAAATACAGACATTGTTAGTGTTGGTTGCTTTTTTAACAGAATTAAGGAGATATGGGGGGGGGGGTTGAGGAGGCCCCAAAGAAAAGCAACAAAGAATTGCTGGAGAGATGAAAGCTTTATGACATCTCTCATGGTGGTGGCCAAGCATGTGTGCTCTTGCCATGTTCAGAACTATACACTTGAAATCAATACCTTGCCCTGTAAGATTACTGTATGACTGACCTAAAAATGTTCCAAAACAAGTAAAATAAATAAATAAAGATGAGGCTGAAAGCTGATGCTGTGCCTTTTAGTAAGCTTAACAAGAAAGCATTATATTATATAATTGGAGCCCTGACTTGGAAACAATTTGTATCTTAGGATTTATGACTAGAAAAGTCATTGACTTTCATTTTATTCATATATATTTTATTTTATTTGCTTTTTAAAAAATATTTAAAACATTAGTAGAACTATGTCACATCCCATTTCCTTTCTCTAGCCCCTCCCACCTACCTTCCCTATAACTCTGCCAAGACCCCTGAGACTCAAGTTGATAGCCTCTTTTTCTTTTATTATTGTTGTTACATACATTTGTGTATGCACAAATATAAATAAGTACAAACTGCTGAGTCTGGTTGTATTGTGTGTATATGGTTTCAGGGCTGACCATATACCATTGTAGAACCAGTAAGGGGATCATCCCTGGAAGAGCCTATTCTCCTAATCCCATCAGTCATTTGTTGTCTGTACTTCTTTGTGAAGGAGTGAGACTTTATTAAATTTTCCCCTTTTAATGCTGCCAATGTTTCTGTCTTACTTTTGCAACCATTTCTACGATAGACTGCTTCACAGCAGATTTTATGGCTTTCTGGCTCTTAGAATATTTCTGCTTATATACATGTATATGCATATTCTGAAAATATGCACACACACATACACACATACACAGAGACATTTTCTAGAAACATTGGTGTGTTAATTGCTGATTATGCTGTTTCTTTCTTTTATCATCTTTGCTATATTAGGTCCCCTGTTACTATCACAAAATAAGCAATGCTTGTAGAACAAAGGCCTGGATCATTTTAATTACCACCATCATCACAGCTGTTAAACAACAGTGACTTTCTATTTCTTCCTTTTCTGCTTTCTTTCTATCCTCCGACAAATATAAGTAACAGCCACAAGACGCTGAAGACAGGGGGCTTATAGGAAAGCTGGTACTCAGCACTAGAGGATGAAAAATTGTTGGTAGGAAGTCATGACACTTGTGATTTCCTGTGCACATGTCAGTGTTTTAAAAGCATGGTTCCTGTGGGACTATGCTATCGAGGTTATAAGAGTCATGACTGACTGGTAGCCTTCATTAACAAAATGACATTTTAACTGAGGTCTGATGATAAATGTGCTTATTATCCTTGCGTGTGTGATTTTTGATGAAACTGACCCTGCTCTCACTAGGATCGTATTAAATCCTCCTAGTTACTTTGTAAAAGGAAGCCTTCAGCTCTTACTCTCTTGGGACTTCTAAAGGTGGCCCGAGAGCAAGACACTGTTCAGGGCTTTGAAAAGAAACCATTAACCATGTTTTGCTGTCTTCTGTTTTGTCTTGTTCTAGGAGAACTATAGACACTCAATAGCAAACAACATAAAACCGTCTGACAAAAAATAAGCCACTGACCTAAAGAGATATTTCTCAAAACAAAATGCACAAAAAACCCACATGTCTGTGAAAAAGTCCCAGCATCACTAATACTCAAAGAAATAAAACATTGCTTCATCTCAGTAAAAACGACCATCATTTTTTATTAATTTATTCATATTACATCTCAATTGTTAGCCCATCCCTTGTATCCTCCCTTTCTTTCCTCCCTCCCGCTTCCCCCTCTACTCCCTTCCCCTATGTCTGTGACTGAGGGGGACCTCCTTTCCCTGTATATGCTCCTAGGGTATCAAGTCTCTTCTTGGTGACTTATTATCTTTCCTCTGAGTGCCACCAGGCCTCCCCATCCAAGGGACATGGTCCAATATGGGGCACCAGAGTTTGTGTGAAAGTCAGATCTCCTTCTCCACTTAACGGTGGAGAATGTCCTGTCCATCGGCTAGACTGGGTAGGGGTTCAAAGTTTACTGCCTATATTTTCCTTGACTGGTGCCATAGTTTGAGGAGGACTCCAGGGCCCAGGCCTGCCTGTATTTTTCCAGGACCCTCTGGATCCTTCTATTTCCTCATTCTCCCAGGCTTCTCACCCCTAAAGTCTCAATAGGATTTTCTCCCCTCTGACCTACTTTCTTGGTAGGTAAAGTTTTTCATGGGGGCGTACCCCTTGGCCTAGTGTCTCGATTTAAGTGAGTATATACCATTTGACTCTTTTTGCTTCTGGGTGAACTCACTGATTATGATAATTTCTAGTTCAATCCATTTGACGACCATCATTTTTTAAAGAGTCTTTGGTAATATGTACTAGTGCAGATGGAAAGAAAAGAAAGTCCTTGAACACTGCTATCAGGAATATAACTAATAGGGTTACTGTGGAAAACAATATGAAATCCCCCTTAAAAGTTAAAAATAGAATTACCATATGATCCAGCAACCCTACCACTGGATATGTCTTCAGTGAAAAGTAAATCTAGATATCAAAGAAATGTCTGAATTCCTATAATCTTATAGTGCTGTTCATGCCCAGTAAGAATTACAAATAACTTACATGTTTATCAATCAGTAAGGAAAATATGATACTTAAACAGCATGGCCTACTACTCAGCCATTAAATGTAATCTTGTCTTTTGTGACAACATGAATGGAAACAAAGATCATTGTATTAAATTAAATCAGCCAATCACAGAAAGACACACGGGGCTTGACTCCATCATATATGAGCTTTTCAAAAATAATCTCAGACATTGAGAGTAAAGTAGTGACTATTTTGAGATTGGAAGATTAGAGAAATGTAAAGAAGGAAGAAAATGTAATCAAAGTCTAATAAGTTACAGTTATATAGAGTAATAATATGTTGCAAAGATTCTGAATTTTTCACCATAAGTAAATAGCAAAAAAACCATAAATATCCAAGGCTTGATTTACACACCACATACGTGTGTAGTCATTTTCCAGGAATCCCATGTATGAGTCAGCCCCTGAATTAACTGACATACATATCACTGGGACTCCACTGCCAAGGTCAGAACACCTCATGCTGAGCAGCCAGGATTGGAGCTGAGCAACATCCTTTTATGTGCACTCATCGGCTATGACTGTGTCTGCTAATCCACGCCACACCAATGCACTGTGAAAGGGAACATTAAATATGATGCCATTCCTGTCCTACTTCACTGTGGTAGAGGCTCAGTAAAAGTTTATTGCAAAATTGCACTTGATAGCCTTGGTCCTCCTCAACTCTAGCCACATTCAGACTGTTGGTTTTCTTTTCTTTAAGGAAACAATACATTGTTAACTTCTGTTCTCAAGAAAAATCTTACCAAGATTTGTACATACCTTTTCTAAGAGAGATGAATGCCCCATTGCTGTAGCAGATAGAATGTTTGATTACTTCCTCTGAGACTCGTAATTCAAAATTCCTTCCAACTTACTTTTCAATGTTAGCCTCAAGAAAAGGGGGGGGTCTATTTATTGAAGCCAATGTATTTCTGTCCTTGGGAATAAGAAAAAGGGTTGGAAAACAGTTTACTCAGAATTATTGTTACAGTAGGCAAATTTATCTATGGATGTTTACACACAAAATTGGGAAGAAATATCCAATACTTTTGAAAGAATTCTCTTCATTGGCAGATGACTAAACCCAGCATCCTGACGTCTGACTGCAGTGCAACGCTACTGGGAACAGAGAATAAAAAAAGAGCAGAAGAATTCTGTGACTGGTTTATGCCACACTTGGTATTCTAAAATTTCCACCCTACTACTTATTCCAAACAAACCCAAACCGTGCCCAGATAAGACAAGGGACTTACTCTTCACTTTAGCAAGTCATAATGAGCCAGTTGGGAAAAGACCCCCTACCAAGCCCCTACTAATGAGGCAGAAAAAATGGTTACCATAGGTACAAACTCAGGTGTTCAGTGATGCTGCGGTCTAACAGGCTTAACTGTCCAAACCCTGCTCCATGTAATGATCTGAACACAGGAGCCATGACAAGATGCTAACACTCACTGCAAGGTTCTCCACTACATTTCTGATATTTTAGACAGCCGGTGCTCTAAGTACAGCTGCTATATTTTTCCTATCTCAGTTGAGAAGGAAGAGGGCAACCAAGTGTTTTACTCTAACAAGTAGGTAACTTGGGATTAACAACAAGACAATCTGACTCCAAAGACCATTTTGAAACCCTCACGGCATTGGCCCTGGCTGTTATTGCAGAACGTGCCTCCCACACACCCAAAGGACAGGTGCTACATACCATTTGACAGAAGCACATTTCATAACTCCTATTCCGAGTCTTTGGTGAGATTAGTTAAGAAGCCATGAAATCTGACTCTCACACGAACTCTGATGCCCCTTTTCTGACAATGTCCCCTGGATGGGGAGGCCTGACAGCACACAGAGGAGGGATAGCAAGTTACCAAGAAGAGACTCAATATCTTAAGAGCATATATAGGTGGAGGAGGTCTCCCTCAATCACAGACATAGGGGAGGGGAGAAGGGGGAAAGTGGGAGGGAGGGAAGAATGGGAGGAAACAGGGGAAGGGCTAACAATCGAGATGTAATACAAATAAATTAATAAAAAAATAAAAATAAAAATAAGTAAAAATATTTTTAAAAAAGAAGATTATTTGATGCCTCGGGTGAACTTTGAAGATTTCTGACAAGATTTGCTAATTCAAAGACCTCCCATGCCAGTGCCCTTATATATTGACTACTTCGAATATTTTTCTTTTTTGATGTACTCAAAATATATCTTGGCCTATTTTATTACAAATATTATCAGGATCTATCATTGCACAGAGGCCAGGAGTTTTGTAGGACTCCATCCTGTAAGGAGTGGCCTACAGCATTCCCTCTGGTGTGCTCTCTGGGGCACTTTATCTTGTCTTTCGCTGCAGTGGAGAGATCCAGGAAGTATTAGGAATCAAATTTATGCACCTGTGCCTCATGAAATTACGTTCCCCTGCAGCATGAAGAGTACCTACCTGCTAGGTGAGTACTGGCCTCATCCCCTGGAAACCAGGACTGAACAGTGCACAGAGCTCTGAGATTAACGTGACTGCTTTCCCAGATTTCTTCCAGAGTTTCAAGTTAAACTACTTACAACTTTTTCTACCTATCTGCTTGCTCCCATTTTATAGACAGAGCCATTAATTTAAAATCCTGCACATTGTCAATTCTTCTCCAGGAGACTCCACTAGCATAACAGTCGACCACAGACTGATTAAAAAAAAAAAAAAAGAAAGTGAATGTTTTATTGATGGAGATGAATAATAACACCTGAACCATGACTCCAATCTTCCAGCCACAAATTCTAGAAATTAACAGGTTAGGTCACTGACAAGGAGAACAGAGTACGGACCACTAGCCACATAGCTCCATCATTACTGGACGGTCTCTTGAGTTTCAACACTCAGGTCTTTCAGCCCAGGAGTCTTTCAGTGTAGGCCTCCAAGCATGACTCACACCCTAGAAAGGCACGCAGCTTGAGCCATTCATTTTCTAGTATCTTTGTATTTGCCACAAAAGCACATGTTGAACAAGGAGAGGGGAATGTGATAATGGCCCAGACACTTCAAAAGCAGCTTTACAGAGGGGCATGAAGAGGCCAAATTTTGAACCATTACCTGCTTCGAAAATGTAAGACTAGTGTGTGCAGTCTTGGCCTATGCAGTTTGCTTACATGTATCTACATTATTAGCCACTCTCCGCACCACATTGTCAGTAAGGGAACCTCCACATCTATATAAGATATCTGACCCTCTTCCAGCACAGATCTGAAGCAGATGTTGATCAACGTTCTGGACGGATGCAGAACTGAGACCACACCTTGTCCTTCAGCCAATTGAAAAGAAGAACGCATTCCTAGAAGCATGCATCACAAAGCACGCTGTCTCAGCTACGGCAAGTCTCCGCAGATGCTAAAACCTAAGAGTGAATTAAGAGATACTTGGCTTAACTTATGTGACGGTAAGATTTCAAAATGAACATGGCCAATATCGAGAGGTGCAAAAGACAACATCCTATCCCATCAATCACTTTTGGTGCTATTGTGAGAATTTTCTGCCCGGGTGTTGTCGGACTAAACAAAGCCTGTCCTCTACCTCAGTCATTGTCTTCCCAATGACAAAACAAAAGTGTGACTCCACGAAAGTTAACCCTGGGAAACTACTGTGCCTTGTTTTGTTTTATTTTTTTCAGGCTGTTGACAGAGCAATAAAGTGAAGGGCTATTGGCAGGAGCATGGGTGAACTTAAGCAGCCATACAAGGAGGTCTTCATTCAGCATGCATGATGGGTCCCCAATAGCTGCTTAGATGAAGCCACATTCCCCTAGGCTTCCCTGCTCTATACATGCGAGCCCCTACCTGAGACCCTAAGGTCATGTGTAATCAGGGCAGAAGTGCCTACAACTGGTTGCGGGGAGAAGCTAGTTACTAAGGTGAGAACCTCTTCATGCTCCTTTTCTATGAGGGAACATCAGCAGTTAAAAGCCCTGCTGGGGTGTTGTTTTGCAAGGCCTTATAGCTGAACTCATGAAGATGATGACAGCTTGGCTTAGAGGAGAGTCCTGCACAACAGAAGCACTCACACCATTCATGTACACCTCCTGCTGAGTCCAGCAATCGCTTAGGCTTCACACATCTCTGATTTGCTCACCGCGATCCCCTCTTGATTCTATTAAACCCCTGGGAAGCTCCCCAGAGAAACCTGAACTCTGATCGCCTTGCTATGGGATGCGCTACAAGGAGGAAGTCAAAGGATTGATTTTGTAAGGAAACCTTTCACAAAGGAGAGCTGGAGTCTAGTGCTTCCATTAGCACAAACAGACTGCCTTATCCTAAGGCTGCATCTGAAATCTGACTCAGCTAATGATTTCATTAAATCTTCTTGACCCACACAAGAAATCCTTCTCCGTGTCTGCCTTATTGGAGATGAGCATTGGATTCTTCCCTTCAGTTCAATGCTGCCTAATAGTCATGAGGCCCAGGTGTGTTTCCTGGCTGGTGTTGCCCAAACTGCTTTGTTTCTATAGCAACTATGAAGAGATGGTTTCTTTTACAAGCTTACCCAGCTTCAATTCAAATATTAACTATCAAAAACAACATACCCCTGCAGCTCTCCCTTTCGTATCATCAAGCTTTCCTTCATAGTCTGACAAGCTCTACCATCCCTCGCTTACCTCTCTCACTTCCTGTTATTTTGTAGCATCCACGAGGAATTAAACACATGCATAGTTTGCTGAACTGAGTTGTCCATTTCTAATTAAGAAGACATTTCCCTGTCATTTTCTTAACAGATTGGTTCTGTGGCTACAAATAAGACAAATCTACCCTTTATCTTCTGAGACAACTTGTTCCTTGAAGACCTTCCTCTGTGTCCTTGCTTTCCCAGGTCCAGCGGGACCACCATCATTTTTAATACCCAAAGCAAACAAGAGTACAGTGATCCTTCCACTTCATCAAGGCAATAGATAGATAATCATAAAACACTTCTTTCATGAGTGTGCGCTCAATAATCAAAGGAGCTCTCAGGAATATAATCAATAGTAATTTTGACTACAATTTGTTTAAAGCATTAAGAAAGAAAAAAGTGCTATAAAATATGCTTTAGTTCTACAGCTGTATCATTTTGTTGCTTTTTAACATTATATACACATGAGATGAACACAGAGTTTGCTGGTTCCAAAGTGTGTTGACTGTTAGTAATGGCTGACTGATTTGCTTATATTCAAATTTGAAAAGGGGGTAGTTATAATTTTTATTCTATAGAACTAAATAATTTATGAAGCCCAAATATTAATAACAAAATCTTGTCTATTCCTGATCTTGTGCCCATTTGCAATGAGATAGATGAGCTGGAAAGCAGGGAACTGTAATGTGGGACTCTGATTTGCTACTGGTAAGAAACACTGACCTCAGACTTGCTGAACAGAATATGATCTTTCTGATCCATCTACTCTAAATAAAACAAGATTTAAGCCCATGTTTTAGCTACTGTGTAAGGAAGGTGGAAGGACAAAAATGTTCAGATAAAAGTCATTTATTCATACAGTTGTTGGAAAATAAATCTGATTTGGGGAAGAGGCAAGGATTTGTGTGTGTGTGTGTGTGTGTGTGTGTGTGTGTGTGTGTGTGTGTGTGTATCAGATAGATAGATAGATGATAGATAGATAGATAGATAGATAGATAGATAGATAGATGTACATTGTTTTTTCTTTCATGTAGTCTGAGCATGAGACAAGAAACAATGTTGTCAAATATCCTTATCCCAATAGACTGTAAATAGCAACATTTGTAATGTGATAGGTAATGTATGGACAATTTCGTGAGGAAGTCAAAGATTTATGTAGAGTTATTCAAGTTTCACTTATTTTTTTTTCTTTACCTATCACTTGTTTTTACATAAGCATTTTTTTTAATTAATTTATTCTTGTTACATCTCTATGGTTATCCCATCCCTTGTATCCTCCCATTCTCCCCTCCCTCCCATTTTCCCCTTATTCCCCTCCCCTATGACTGTTCCTCAGAGGGATTACCTCCCTCTGTATATGCTCATAGGGTATCAAGTCTCTTCTTGGTGACCTGCTGTCCTTCCTCTGAGTGCCACTAGGTTTCACTTATTTTGAAACTAGAATTAAACATGGAAAGTGTGTTCCTTTGTTGAATTGCATTTCTTTGAACTTCTAGTTACGGGATACAGCGTGAACTGTCACATACAAGCGAGTACTGTTAGAAGCTCTACAATTTCCACTCTCTAAGCATGGCTGGAGACTACAAGAGCATGAGAGTCAGAAGACTCCCCTGGGGAGTATCACGTGACACTGGGGCAGTGAGCATGGGTAGGAGCAAAACCAACTCTATCCACGTGCACTTTCTGAACCATCTAAGTCCCCTCCATTTAGCCAATCAAATTCTTGTCTTGAACTCGCACATTCCAGTTATTGGCTCAGCAAACACATGACGTGTGTGGAGAGAGAGCATGCTCCTCTGGGTATTAGTGGAGGAAAAACATTCTCCTATGTCACTAATGTGGCATGTGAACTCCAAGAATTAGAATCGCCCTATCAAACTCAGTAGTTTATCTGTTCAGAATAATTCTATCTTCTCCACGGCAATGATTTCTTTTTTGATGTAGATAGAGTTTCTTTCTCTAAACACCAAGTGGAATAACTACTTTACATAGTGTGACCCTTGAGTGTTTAAGTAAAGGAGAAGCTGAGCCAGCTTGCCAGAATTCAGTGGGGCTAGCTAAGTAAAAAGTCAAAGGATGCATTACTTATCTGAGTATTTTACCATAATTACATGGTTCTACAGTACAAAGGCTGTATTCATAGATGACTTCTTTTGTAAATGGGTCAGTTCTTTGTTTCTAAAAAAATTTTTTTGTCTGTCTATTTGGTTCCTTGATAGTTCTCTTTCACATAATGAATACTTAGTGTAGCCAAGATCTTTTTTTTTTTCTTTTTTTGTAATTTCGTTTACAGTGTATTGGTCTCCATGAAAGTTCACTGAGACAATGCATTCCCAGCATCTTTTCCTCAACAGGTGAACTGCCCTTTTCAGGCACATTCAGGGATGCCGAGGGCTTCTCATTCAGCTCTAATATTTAACAGTGAAAAGTGGCCAGCATACTTGCCCTGTCAATTCTTACATATAGGATGCTATCATTTCCTTCTTTATTTTTATGTCTCCATAGACACAGTGACTCCTACAGCAAGAATATGATTCTATCCACCTCCCATCCCTTTCCACATTGCCTCCAGCCCAACTCTTCCCAACTTCATGCCTTTTTCTCTCTTTTCTTTGTTTCTTTCTGTCTTTTGATGACCCCTGAAGACCATTTAATGGTGCCCACATGTGAATCAGTGTGGAGCCACCCACTGGAACATAGGCAAAATATCAGTGGCCGCACTCTCAAAACTCATGATTCTTCTTTTCACAGCATCCTCCAGAAACTATCTACAAGTATAAGTACAGATCTCTGTGAGTTCAAGGCCAGTCTGGTCTACAAAATGAGTACATAACTGCCAGAGCTGTTACACAGACAAACACTGTCTCAAAAAAACAAAAAAATAAAAAATAAATTAATTAATTAAATTAAATTAAGAAAAAAGAAAAAAGAAAAGAAAAAGAAAGAAAAACTCAAGTGACATCACATTGTCAAGGATGTAGAGAAAGGGGAACACACCTTCATTGCTGGTGGAACTGCAAATTTGTACAACCACTTTAGAAATCAATCTGGTGCTTTCTCAGAAAACTGGGAGTAGGGCTTCCTCGAGACCCAGCTATTCTACTCCTTGGAATATACCCAGAAAGATGCTTCACCATGCAACAAGGACATTGCTCAACTATGTTCATATCAGCCTTATTCATAATAACCAGAATCTGGAAACAACCCAGATGTCCCTCAGTTGAAGAATGGTACATTTACTCTATGGAATACTATTCAGCTATTAAAAACAAGAAAATCTCAAGATTTGCAGGCATATGGATGGAACTAGAAATGATCATCCTGAGTGAGTTAACCCAGACCCAGAAAGACACACATGGTACATACTCACATATAATTGGATACTAGCCCAATATAGATGTCCTCTGAGAGCCTTCACTCAGCAGGAGATCAGACAGATGCTGGGATTTGCTATTGGGACTCCAGGTGAGAGTGGTATGGGGGAATGGGGAGATAAAAGAACCCAGAGGGTTTAGGAACCCTACAAGAAGACCATCAAGGCTGGCAGATCTGGACCCAGGGAGCCTGCACAAATTGCTGTGCCAATCAAGGACAATGCATGCAGTAACCTAGACCCCCTATTCAGATCTAGCCAATGGACAGCTCATTCTCCACAGTAGTGTGGAGAGTAGTGATGGACTCTGACATGAACTCTGGTGCTCCTACTTGACCACTTCCTTTAGGTGGGGAGCCCTGTGGTACTCAGAGGAAAGGAAAGCAGGCTACCCAGATGAGACCTGATAGGCTGTGATCATATGGTGGGGAAGGAGGTCCCCTTCTGTCACAGGCCTAGGGGAAGGGAATAGGGTGAAAGAGGGAGGGAGGGGGGATGGGGAGATACAAGTGAGGGGATAACAATTGGGATGTAATCTGAATAATAAAATTTAATTAAAAAATGCTTGACATCAGGGAAATAAATTTAGAACTAGGATTCTAGTTCACTTGAGTTTGAATGGTCACCATCAGGAATAAAAAATGACAACAAATGTTGCCAAGAGTGTGATGAAAACGGAACACTAACACACTGCTGCTGAGAGTGTAAGTTAGTCCCTGTTGGACACCCATAGGAGATTAGTAGGGAGAGGAGATGAAGACCTTTTTGACTCAGTTCCTTCGGTCAACTGTACTCTTCATCACCAGGATTTCAGAAGTCCAGATAAACAGCAACAGCAACAACAGAATAAGTCAGCAGCAGTCTCTTTGAAATGTTCTCTGGAGCTTTTAGCTCTAGGAGAATCTTGAAGTGAAGCTAATTCATATTCTCTCTCTCTCTCTCTCTCTCTCTCTCTCTCTCTCTCTCTCTCTCTCTCTCTCTCTCCCTCCTATTTATATGCCCTCATAGTCTGTCCCAGATGTTTTCCAGTTGACAAAGACCACCAACACCAACACCACCCTGGTGCTAGGGAGTGGGGTGGGGCAGAGTGTGGGGAGGACGAGACAATTCCCAGCTGACAAAGATCGCACATCTTCTCAGAAGGCTGTTTCCAACAGACAAAGAGCACACATCCTCTCATGAGGCTATGAATAAACTAAAGGTATGTGGGATGAAAACAAAAACATATTTATATAACATAACCAAAACTTCCACTACAGACAACAGTCTGGAAGTTTCTCAAAATACTATAAATAAAATTGCCGTGTGACCTAGGCACCTGGCTATCCATGTTTGTTGTTCTTCCATCCTCAATAGCAGAGAAATGAAAAAAACATGGGACATAAACACAATAGAATGTTACTCTGTTGTAATAAAAGTGCAATCATAAAATAAACTGGTGAACATACCGAACTTGGGACGGGAGAAGTATACTAAATGAAATAATTCAGGTCCAAAAAGACAAATGGCATAAGTTCCATCTCATATTTGAATCCTAACTTCAAATCTTTTGTTTTGAATATTTGACATGGCACATGTGGAAGCCAGGAAACTGGAAAAGATCCTTTAGGGGAGTACTGTAAGAGAGAGAAAGGAAGTTAAAATAAGGAGAATATAATTGAATTATTTCATTTATACAGCATGGGTCACCCCATCTCAAAATGAAGCAAATAGATGTAGCTTGACTAGGAATGCTAACTTGTTTTCACAAACTCCAAAAAGGAAATTACATTATTTAAATCACTGCAAAAATAGTTTTATAAAATGGAACTTTCATTGTATACAGAACAAAAGCAGGAGATCATTTCTTTAATATGATAAAATGTTTCTTCTCTGAACTGAAAGGAGTCATCATGGTTAATAAAGAAATTCTTGAAAAAATTTAACTAGTATTAAGGAAATAAAACAAATGCAAAAACATTTCATTAATATTGTTCTGATCCTACTTAGCCGAAACCAAGTAACCTCATCATTAATACTGTTCTGATAGTGCTAGCCTAAACAGCAACAACAAAAAAATAGAAAATTAACTCATACATTTGCAGGAATATGAGACATGCTGTTTATTCATACATGGCCTATTACCTACAAACAGCAAGAGAGATCAGTTAAAAACAGCTAGAACTACTGAGAATGTTTCACTGGTTATTTCATTTTGAAGAAAGACACAAAACAAATAATCCTTTTGCATATGAACAGCACTGCTTTTACCAGTTCAGCTTTGAGGGTGCCTTACCTGAGGGGAGCTGCAGTGAGTCTGTAGGTAGGAGAGAGTAATTGGACTACAAAACCAAACCAGTGTTGACACCGGCCTGTGATGCTTCCTACTGGACAGACTAACGAAGGAAAATGGCAAGTTTGAGGCAACGGAGAGACTCGGTGAGATAAAAAGGGGTGTGCGCACTGCAGTCACAGTGTGGGTGTGTGCACCGCAGTCACAGTGTGGGTGTGTGCACCGCAGTCACAGCGTGGTGGCCTCACCTGTGCCTCAGTCATAGTATGGTGGCCTCACCTGTGCCTCAATCATAGTGTGGTGGCCTCACCTGT
>OU015743.1:93762915-93806866 GCA_907169655.1 Acomys percivali | reverse complement strand
GATTTTAACACTGGAGGGTTTCACCATATACTATCTTAACACATTTTACTAAGACTTGAGGTTTATGAGAAGGAACAATTCATATTTGTTAGGTAAAAATCAACATCTGGCTGGGTCAAGCTAAAGGGAAAATAAGTTAAGTCAAAAAAAAAAAAATCACCCAGCCTTAAACAAACCATTGGAGGGATGAACAGTTCTATACCAGAATTCCTCCTCCACTCTCTGTTCCTTGCAGCATTGCTAGCCACCCAGGGTTGCATCGGTCCACTAAGGCACTGGACAGTACTCAGTGGACTGAGGTCTAGACCTCTCACTCTGGCCCTGCAGGTGGTGCCTAACAGCCATGTGGGCTTGAGCCAGTCACATGACCATGCAGGTCAATCCAAACAAAGGATTTGAGGGTGACAGTTTTATAGAGTACTTACACTCACAATAATCATGTTTCCTATCCAAACTAGTGTGTTTAATAGGATGTTGTATAAGTAGGGCATTTAAAATAGGAACCCTTAAATGTATGTAAAAGGTTCTCACTGAAAATAGTCAGAAGGAAAGGACACAGAAACTCCCTGAGGGCCAGTGAGAAAGCACTGTCAAACCACCAAGCCTGTACTAAATCAAGATGGTATGGGCATACCAACTCCCACTAGTTATGCTCTGAGGTCTGAGAGCAGCACTCACACACATACAAACATACACACACAAACAAATAAAACATACTTAAAATCCTTTTGAAGCCATACCTTTAATTGATCTCATGCCAGAGTTAAATCTTGTTGAGTATACTTGGATCTTTTATGAAAATTAAGAACAAACTTTGTCATGAAAATATGATAATTCACATAGATAAAAATATGAGCAGATGAGTATATCTAAACTTTTAATTTCATGGAAGGAGAATCACCATAATGAGAAGAAATGGAACTTTTCTGATAGAGCATTAAATGTTCCCCTTCTGTCTGGAATTAAATAACTAAGAAATAAAATTATTTATGTAAATAATTTGTGGAAAATAGTCCTTCAAGTTACTTGTTGTAATATTGGACTTTGAATTATAATTGTAAAATTATTTTAATAAAGCTGTTTTAAAAAAACATACATAGCTTCATTCTTTAAAAGTGAGAATCCTATTTTCATTATATGCTGCATTTTAGAACTTTTCGCCAGTGTAAATACATATAAAAGCATTTGAGAAATAGTGGTTCGTGGGTATAAATACTATTGTTTCCATGGCTCCTGATTGAAGATGGACCATAGTAGAATAATCATTGTCTTGAAGGTACAGCACAGCTGTGCCTATTTTCTAACCTCATGCATTTTATGCATAGTAAAGCATAAACTCTGCATTTCCATAAATTTGGATGTTGAGCACTTTATGGCAAACATAAATGCACTGGAAGATTCTGGTGAAATTTTCATGAGACAATATTTTCTGACTCAGTCTCTTCCAATTCACTGCTAAAATTCCATTGGAGCCATTAAAAACAAAGCTTATATTAATATTAACAACAGATTAAACATTTAGTCTAATGGCCATTGGAGAGGCAGCTTTGGGGTTGAGGTGCCCACTATAGTGAGACTCCATCAATCTCAGATGAGAGAAATGGAAAGGCAGTTGCCCCCTTTCCAACTCCTTGCTCCTGTGTTATATCAATCCAAACCCAATCAGCCATCTCTACATTATGTCACTTTTTCTTATCCCTTGCCTTCCTGGTAGCATCCTACCTCCTGAAACCAGGCAGAAGCCACAACTTCCAAAGAAGAAGAAAAATAAATCAAGAAAGAGTGTAGCCTCTGTATCTCCCATCCTAAGACTTAAAGATCCAACAAATAAGTCAGACTAGAAAAGAATGTGTGAAATCCTCTACAAAAAAAAATTCCTGATGGTTGGGGATGGTAAAATGTTTGCTGTTATCACTGAAACAGAATTTAAGAGACAGAAACACTCCACATCTATCACTGACAACTTCTTCAAGTGCCCTCCTCTTAGGAGATAGACCTGTGCTACCATCTTTACAGCCCTTGGTATGGGAAAGGAGTGGCCACGGCACCACAATAACGTTTCAGGGACAGCGAACCTAATCCAGATATCCTTAGAGACTACCTGTTTGGCTTGCTCCTTGCTTGGAATGAGAATGGGTATGTACTAAGAAGGAATATTGATTGTTCAGTAGTTAATTAAAAAGCCAGACAAGGATCAATAGAGGAAACTCAGTATACACTTCACCATCAATAACTGGAGAAAAGGGGCTGAAGAGATGGTTCAGCAGCGAGGTGGTTCTCCTGTTCTTTTAAAGAAAAATGATTTTTTTCATGTCTTTCAGTGTATCAGTGTATGGTGCTTAGCTTTAACTGTCAACACAACACAATCTAGAGTCACCTAGGAGGGAGGCCTCTGGGAACATATCAGGTGGATTGTTTTGATTGCATTCACTGATGTGAAAGGCCCCACCCACTCTGAGTGGTACCATTCCTAGGGCAGTGGATCCTGAATGGTGCAGGACTGGAGAAAGAGGACCAATCGTCCTTCATACATGCATTGTTCTCTCTTAATGGTGGGCCTACTAGGGCTGGGAAGACAACTCAGTGGGGAAAGTGTTTGCTGAGCACACATGACAATCTGAGACAGATCCCCCAAACCCACATGAGTCCAGATGGAATAACTTGTCTATGTAATCCTAGCAGTCCCATAGGAATATGGTAAGACATGACATGAAGAGAGGAGAGCCACCCAAAACTCATGTAATGGCTAGCCTACTATAGGCAGGAAATAACAAGAAACTCTGTCTCAAACAAAGAAAAAGCTGAGCAGTGACATAGACTGTGCTCTAATGGACACACACACACACACACACACACACACTGTAAAATAAATTAAGGCCAGAAACTATGATAACTATCATGTTAATAAACACTCAACTTTATTTGAAATTAGAAATACTGACATAAAATATTATCATTCAAGTATGAAATTGGCAAAGGTTTAAAAAAATCATTGTTCAGAATATGTAAACAAGCCTTCTTAAAGAAATGAATATTGGTGAAATCACTTGGAAAAGTAATTTTGCAAAATATATTAAGATAATTAAAATTAATAGTATTCTCAACAAATAATCTTACTTAAGACTTGACTCTTAAAAGGCGCTAAGAGAAATACACAAACACTTTTTTAAAGTTTATGCAACATTAGGTATAATGGTAAATTTTTTCCTCATTTTTTTTATTTAATTAATTTATTCTTGTTACATCTCAATGGTTATCCCATCCCTTGTATCCTCCCATTCTCCCGTCCCTACAATTTTCCCCTTATTCCCCTACCCTATGACTGTTCCTGAGGGGGATTACCTCCCCCTGTATATGCTCATAGGGTATCCAGTCTCTTCTCGGTGACCTGCTGTCCTTCCTATAAGTGCCACCAGGTCTCCCCCACCAGGGGACATAGTCAAATGTGAGGCACCAGAGTACTTGAGAAAGTCATATCCCACTCTCCACTCAAGTGTGGAGACTGTTCTGACCATTGGCTAGATCTGGGTAGGGGTTTAAAGTTTACCGCCTGTATTGTCCTTGGATGGTGCCTTAGTTTGAGCGGGACCCCTTGGCCAAAATCTGCCTATCATAATGTTCTACTTGTAGGTTTCTAGGACCCACTGGATGCTTCTACATTGCTATTCTCACATGGTTCTCTCATCTAGAGTCCCAATAGGGTGTCCTCCCCTCTGTCCCAGTTTCCTGGTAAGTGAAGGCTTTCATGGGACATGCCCATTGGGCTAGTATGCAGATATAAGTGAATATATACCATTTGAGTCTTTCTGCTTCTGGGTTAACTCACTCATTATGATCATTTCTAGCTCAATCCATTTATCCACAAATTTCGTGAATTCCTTGTTTTTAATAGCTGAGTAATATTCCATAGTGCATATGTACCACAGTTTCTTTATCCATTCTTCTACTGAGGAACATGTAGGCTGTTTCCATGATCTGGCTATTATGAATAAGGCTGCTATGAACATGGTTGAGCAAATTTTCTTGTTGTGTGCTGGTGCAGCTTCTGGGTATATTCCAAGGAGTGGAATAGCTGGGTCTTGAGGAAGCCCTATTCCCAGTTTTCTGAGATAGCACCAGATAGATTTCCAAAGTGGCTGTACTAGTTTGCATTCCCACCAGCAATGAAGGAGTGTTCCTCTCTCTCCACATCCTCTCCAGCATGTGGTATCACTTGAATTTTTGATCTTAGCCATTCTGATGAGTGTAAGATGGAATCTCAGAGTTGTTTTGATTTGAATTTTCCTGATGACTAAGGAGGTTGAGCATTTCTTTAAGTGTTTCTCAGCCATTTGATATTCCTCTGCTGAGAATTCTCTGTTTAGTTCCAAGCCCCATTTCTCAATTGGGTTATTTGGTTTGGTGGTGTTTAATTTCTTGAGTTCTTTATATATTTTGGATATTAGACCATTGTCATATGTAGGGTTGGTGAAGATCTTTTCCCAGTCTGTAGGCTGTCGCTTTGTTCTCTTGACGGTGTCTCCAGCCTTACAGAAGCTTCTCAGCCTCATGAGGTCCATTTATTAATTGTTGACATTAAGGCCTGGGCTGTTGGTGTTCTGTTCAGGAAGTTGTCTCCTGTGCCAATCTGTTCCAGGCTCTTCCCCACTTTTTCTTCTAAGGGACTTAGTGTCTCTGGTTTTATGTTGAGGTCTTTAATCCACTTGGATTTGAGTTTTGTGCAAGGTGACAAATGTAGGTCCAGTTGCATTTTTTTACACATAGACATCCAATTAGACCAGCACCATTTGTTGAAGATGCTATCCTTTTTCCATTGAATGGATTTGGCTTCTTTGTCAAAAATCATGTGACCATATGTGTGTGGATTCATATCTGGGTCTTGAATTCGATTCCCCTGATCAACCAGGCTGTTGCTGTGCCAGTACCATGCTGTTTTAATTACTATTGCTTTATAGTACAGTTTGAGATCAGGTATGGAGATTCCTCCAGAGCACCTTTTATTGTACAAGATCGTTTTTGCTATTCTGGGTTTTTTGTTTTTCCATATGAAGGTCAGAATTGAACTTTCAATCTCTTTAAAAAATTGTGTAGGTATTTTGATAGGGATTGCATTGGATCTGTAGATTGCTTTTGGTAGGATGGCCATTTTTACTATGTTAATTCTCCCTATCCATGAGCAAGGAAGATCCTTCCATCTTCTCATGTCATCTTCAATCTCCTTCTTCAGAGTTTTGAAATTTTTTTCAAACAAGCCCTTCACTTGCTTAGTTAGAGTACCTCTTAGATATTTTATATTGCTTGTGGCTAATGTGAAGGGTGTGGCTTTCCTAATTTCTTCCTCTGCAAGCTTGTCATTTGTGTATAGGAAGGCTACAGACTTTTTTGAGTTAATTTTGTATCCAGCCAAATTGCTGAACGTGTTTATCAGCTATAGGAGTTCTCTGGTGGAATTTTGAGGGACACTTATGTACACTATCATATCATCTGCACATAGGGATAGTTTGACTTCCTCCTTTCCCATTTGGATACCCTTCATCTCCTTTTGTTGTCTTATTGCTCTGGCTAGAACTTCGAGCACTATATTGAAGAGATATGGAGAGAGTGGGCAGCCTTGCCTTGTTCCCGATTTTAGAGGCATTTCCTTGAGTATCTCACCATTTACTTTGATTTTGGCTATTGGCTTTCTGTATATAGCCTTTATTATGTCGAGGAAAGTGCCTTGTATCCCCGATCTCTCTAAAACTTTAAACATGAATGGGTATTGGATTTTATCAAATGCTTTCTCTGCATCTAAAGAGATGATCATGTGGTTTTTTATTTTCAGTTTGTTTGTATGGTGGATTACATTGATGGATTTCCGTATATTAAACCATCCCTGCATGCCTGGAATGAAGCCATAATGGTAAATTTTTAAAGTAACATTTAGCTATAAGCAAATTATTACCTGTTAGATATCCAGGTGTTGTATCTTAAAATAATTAGAAATTATGTTTTCAAAGTACAATAAAGTTCTTTGAATGCAACAAGTTATATAATACAATGTCATAAAATTATAAAGATAAAAACAATGCATACAATGTAATTTCTGTATCCAGAACTTCATTTATATTTCAAAATTATGAAGTATAAGGAGCAGCCCTTGGTGCCAGTAAGATATCAAAGTGGGATTTTTTCCATGTTTGTGCCTGAGCAGAACCATCAATTATAACTACCTATGAAGGGCAGTACTTCTCAAAAGCCCAAAGAACCAGGCAATGGCTAGAGAAAAAGTTCACTGGGAGCCTGCATGTAGCACACACAAGGTCTGGCTTCCATTCCTGTCATTATAATTAATAATAATTGTGATAAAGAAAAGCAAGTGAGAGACTAAAGCACCTAAATGTGGCCCAGAAATAAGCAAGTGTGTACTGATGAGAAGGAAAGGACAAGCTCAGGAGGATCAGCATAACTTCCACTGGGAGCAATGGATCTAAACCTTCCTCATGCTGTGGTGACCCCCAACCATAACGATATTTCATTGCTACTTCATACCTGTAACTTTTCTACTGCCATGAATAGTAATGTAAATATCTGATATGCCAGATAGCTGGCATGGAGCCCCAAAGGGATCACAACTCACAGGGACTCAACTCAGTGACTTGGAGAAAGCAGAAGGCAGTGGTCACACACCAAGTATATCTACTGTTTGGCAGCCCCATAGCCTCACAGTCCATATGAAATTACAGTCTGCTCTAGCATGAAGTACCTCTAAGAGACACATCCTCAGTCTGGCACCTATGAGCCCAGGCTCCATGCAGGCCTCAATGATTTAGTCTTTAATGTTTGTGATTTCAAACTCCACACCGCCTAAGTTTCCAAACCAAACTACAGCTGCACTAACCCATAGAACATCAAACATGTCCGATCCAGGTCAGCATTGCTGACATCAAACACCAGGCTAGCAAGTATAAACTTAGACCAGCCGATTTGACCCAACAGGCTCCACTGTGGCGGTGTCCGGTCATATCCTAACAAACTGTAGTACCAGGCAAAGCCAGGTCAATAACTCTGGAAATGTCCCCCCTTGACTCAGTTCCCTGTCCCCCCTTGACTCAGTTCCCAGTGTCCCTGAGGACCTAGGTTCCTGGAATTCAGATCACTTCTTGGAGACCCAATTCAGTATTCACATACTTAGACCTTTAGGTCATATGACTCCGTGACATGACAATTTATACATTTACGCATTCATTTTTGGTTTTCATGCCTGTTCTAGTACTACACAAGCCTGGGACATCAACACATGTTCTAGAGGCTCTAGTGGACTCAAAGTACATCCAGTCCTATTTGAGAAGAGCCAAAGTCCATAGCCACCAGGATAAAGCCTACAAATTTGGTCCCCGTGTACCAAAGCTCCATAGCGTACGTTGCCGATTCTGCCTCCAACTCAGCTTCCAAGGAGCCAAGAGTCAGACCTGGCCCTGCACTCCCAGATCCACTCCTGTAAAAATATTCTAGGACAAGCTCTCAGAATTCTAGATCCAGACCTAACCCAATAGACACAGGAACCAGCCCATTCACGTGCTGACTCAGCACAACTGCATGAGTGTCCAGAAACATGTCTCTGCCTACCATGTGCTATTGGTCTTCCGAGAATCCATGAACCAGCTCAGTACTGAAGGCATTTTCCAAAAAAGAAAAACTAAGTCAAGGGTTTGCTAAAGCTGGAATAAATTAAAGTGCACAGATACTAGACAATGCATGACAACCAAGATCAAGAGTAAGAAAGCATTTCATTCTTAGTAACAAAATAAAAGTCCAGAAATAAGTGCTTATGAGTGTCTTGGAAATTCAAATAATTCTTCTAAGAAGGTCAGCAATTTCCACGAAAATGCAGAGAAATAACTTAATAAAATCTGGAAGACAATAAATGTCTAAAAATCTTACTGTTAACACTTTTCAACAGCACATATAAATACTCAAAGGATGTGTGAAGGAAGTCTCCCATATCATTTATCATTTATAGAGAAATGCAACTCAGATCACAATGGAGGATTTCCTCACCCCTGTGATATAAGAAAAGCCATATAAGTGCTGCAAGGATGTGGAGAAAAGGATTTTCTATAAACTCAGTGAGAAGGCAAATTAGTAGAGCCACTGTGGAAAACAGGATGAAAGTTACACACACACAAAATACACACATACACACACACAACAGCAACAACAACAACACTGCCATGTGATCCACATGTAATCATATTAATGAGTATGCAGCCAACAGAAATAAATCAGCATGTTGAACACATACTTGCCTTTCTGGGCTCAGTGAATTATAATTGCAATATTCAAAATAGGAGTCTGAGATAAATGCTTATCAACTGTAAAATGCATTTGTTTTTAATCTATAATAGAATACCATTGACCTTTGAAAACAAGGGAATTGCATCTTTATTTTACTTTTTAATTACTTTTGATATTATAGGTTAATTACACATTTCTCCTTTCCATTCCATCCTTCCAAACTCTCCAATATACTTCCCCCAATTTTCTTCAAATTTATGACCTATTTTAAAAATTAATTGTGTATATATAGTATATATATGTATATGTTTAATGATATATATATGTATATATAATATATAAGTATATTATTCCAAAATATGATACCTTTATGTATTTTTCATTTTTTGGAATATAATTTTTACTTATTTTTCATTTGCCATCCTTGTCAATAGCCCCATCTCTCCTCCCCTCCCAGTCCCACTCTCTCACCCTTTACCTCCACCCCTATTCCTCACAGAAGGGGAGCCCCACTTCCTATCCACTCCAGCTCATCAAGTTGCATCAGGATTGAGCACATTCTCTTCCCCTGTGGTCTAATTCAAGTCTGTGTATGGTCCTTGGGTGATGCTTCAACCTCAGCAAGCCCCTTTGGGCCCTGGTTACTTGGTCTTTTTGTAGAGCTCCCTTCTCATGCAGGTCTTTTTTTCTTCACCTCCCTTAAAGAAATGCTCAAGGTCCTTAGTCATCAGGTAAATGCAAATCAAAAGGATTCTGAGATCCCATAAAACATTGCTCAGAGTGGTTAAGAACAAAAGCTCAAGTGACAGCACATGTTGGTGAGGATGTGGAGAAAGGGAAACACTCCTCCATTACTGGTGGGAGTGCAAACTTGGACAACAAAATCAGTCAGGCAATTCCTCAGAAAATTAGCTCTACCTCAAGACCCAGCTATACTACTCTTGGGAATATATCCAAAAGATGCTCCAGCATACAACAAGGACACTTGTTCAACTATGTTCATAGCAGTTTTATTCTTAATAGCCAAAATCTGAAAATACCCTGGCTGTCCCTCACCTGGAAAATGGATACAGAAACTGTGGCACATTTACACAATGCAATACTACCCAGCTAGTAAAAACAAAGAAATCATGAAATTTGCAAGCAAGTTGATGGAACTTCATGTATGTTTTTCAAGGGTGACCATTTGGCAGTGGACAACCAATTGGTGTGTTCTTCCCAGTGGAAGGCCAAATCTTTGGTTCCCAACTTTCTTCAGACCTCTGTGAGGGGTTCAGATATTGTCTGTTTTTTTTCTATCAAGTTTAGCATATTCACTTGTGTCATCTTTATTCAGTTAACATTTGGGTAATCATATTGGTGATAATTTATGGGTATAGATTATGATATTACTAGGCACAGTCTCACAGCAAACTCTGATGCTCTGGCTCTTACAGTTCTTCTGTCCTCTCTTCAAAATTGTTCCCTGAGCCTTAGGTGCAGGAATGTTTTGTAGAAATATACATTAAAGCTGAACTCTATAACTCTGCATTTTTATTCATGTGAATTTCTGTAGTGGACTCTGTCTGTTGCAAGAGAAGTTTCTTTGATCTTTAGGTATAAGGACAAATTTGCTCAACCATGTTCATAGCAGCTTTATTCATAATAGCCAGATCATGGAAACAGCCTAAGTGTCCCTCAGTAGAAGAATGGATAAAGAAACTGTGGTACATATACACTATGGAATACTACTCAGCTATTAAAAACAAGGAATTCCTGAAATTTGTGGATAAATGGATTGAGCTAGAAATGATCATAATGAGTGAGTTAACCTAGAAGCAGAAAGACTCAAATGGTATATACTCACTTAATCTGCATACTAGCCCAAGGGGCATGTCCCATGAAAGCCTTCACTTACCAGGAAAATGGGACAGAGGGGAGGACATCTTATTGAGACTTTAGTTTTTATTTTTATTATCAAAAAAATAGCTAGGGCTGGTAGTACCCACCTTTAATGCCACCACTCAGGAGACAGGCAGATCTCTATGAATTTGAAGCTAACCTCATCTCCATAATGTGTTACAGGCCAGCCAGGTCCAAATAGTGAGAACCTGTCTTGACAAACAAAAACGCAAATTATAACAACTTAAAAATTTAGAGGGCACCAAGTGTCATTAGACACCCTGTATGTATAAAAGAAGATGGTTCTCAAAATAATCCTGTTTGAATCAGTCACATAGTGAGTTAGTTCCATACACTGGCAACTTTCAAGGTAGTGAATGCACAGATGCATGTATGCACATATAAACGCAAAGATCATCTCTCATGGGACATATACTGAAAGCTTTGAGAATCAGCAATCTCATTAATTCTAACAAGATGCTCTGTATTGTATCAATTGTACAGCACTAGGAGGCTAAGGCTCAGAGAAGTAAGCAGCTTAAAGTGTCTTAACCAACAGGAACAAAGGTGAGATTGTAGCCCACCTCACCCTGGGGCCAATGCCTTTTATCTCATCCACTTCACTGTTTGTTTCTCATGCAAAAATGCATCTCTTATATTCAACAGTGACCCCCCCTCAGTCTGTGGGCTCTCTAAAGCTTACAAATCATCATCATAAATATTCCCAAATGAGCACAGAATCTCATGCCTTCAGGGAGTTTTGTAAACATGTTTGAATAACCCTTCTTTATCAGAGTTTTCTACACATGAAACAAAATTCAGAAGCACAAAGAAAATCCTGATAAATTTGACTCGTAAGACTACTTTCCACATGAAGGAACATAAACAAACACAAATATCATAAGAGTTCATTGAAACATGTTCTTCAAATAGATAACTTCCTATAATAATTAGTAATTATTTAACAAAAATGTACAAAATGCATGAAATGAGTTAATAAGGGATACATTTGTAATAACCATGAGATATAGTTCATCTTTCTGTTCAATTCACCTCCTCATTCTATCAAGAATTCTAAGCCACATAGCAAATAACCAGAATACTTCAGCCCATTACAGAATGGGGAAAAGATATTTAAACAGGCGATCAATATTTTACCACCAAAAAATTAAACAAACATAGGGAAAACTGAATTGATGTCATATTAGAAGACATGAAGACATCATTGTTCATCTTGCTATGTCTGAAAAGCAAACATTTAAGTTAAGGGAAAATACATTGATGGCCGGAATCATGTTCAACAAAGTTCAGTACAATGACAAAACAGTTGAGAAGGGGAAAAATGATGGTAGAGCTGGAAAAGGAGAAGAGGTTGACTTTGCCTCAGTCCCTGCATTTATACGTACATGTATAAAGCTTCTCAAAAACCAGAGAAACCAAGAAAATTTGAAGTCTTGATAGTTTTGACATGAGGACAAGAAATAGAAAATAAATTGGTGTGCGGAAGATGCTTACACTGACACTTTTATACATCTGCTGTGTGTGAACTATATGTGTCATGCAAATTTCACTCATCTTTATCTTTTGTTCCCATTCACATTTAACATAATATTTTAATGGCTAGAATTATTTAATTCCCACTGACACTTGCACTCGTCCCCCACTCACGTCCAGAGCATTTCTTGACGTAACTGTTTTTTTCAAAACGCTATCCAGGACTTACGCCTTGGTCTCTCCTATACTTCTCCAATACCTCCTATACTAAGATTATCTGCAATAGCTATCACTTAACTTCAATCTGACATTTCCTAGTTGAAGTGCATCTTGTTGTAACAGGTAATTGTACTTTTCTACAATCCCATGTGCAATTGTTATGAACACCGTTTCTGTTGTTTGCATGACATTCTTACTCTGAGGAAGGAAATGAATCTAGTCTTTGCTAATTAGAATCTAGCCTAGAATATTTGACACAGATTATTGAACTAAGATATAAAAAACCATCCCAAAGCCCAGACAAGCATTTCTTCCACTAATATCTGTCAGTGTTAGATTGAACACCTCCTAAGTGCATAATTTAATTTCACGGGCTAATGCTTTTCATGGGAGTGCAGATTTGTGATGCTTGTAAATTTAATCATTAGCATCTCTAAAGAACCAAAGATTCTATTTTTAAAGTTTATATATTCTTTTTATTAATCTTTACGAATTTTGTAAACCGCATTTTGAGCATATTTACCTACCTTCTCCTATTTCTTCCCAAATATACCCCCTTCCCTTCCCACCCAGCTTTGTGTATGTATGTTTTATTCCTCTGTGTCAAGGCCAATTTATGCTGCTCAAATAGTCTTGAATGTATGGTCTGCCCATGGAATATGTTCGACTTGCTAGCAACTACACTCTAACAGAAAACTAAGCTTTTCTCTCTGTGCAGTACCTGGCAGTTGTCAGTATTTTTTTTTGCTAAGGGAGGGACTCCATGCCCAGTTCCCTCTTGCTCAGATTATGTGCGTTTGGTCACAACCACTATGATTTTATATTGCAGCTACCTATTTGTTTCCAGAAGACACTTTACTGTACCACTTCCGGGTCCTACCCTCTTCTGCAATCATCCGTAGGCCTTTGGAGGAAGGTTGGGCATTCTGTCCTATTCTGCCCTAGATCTATTATGGTCTACATCTTGGTCAGTTCACCATCTACCCAAATCAGAATCTTCCCTAATTATGGCTGAGAGATGTATTAGTCTATGAGTATAATGATAAATCATCAGGAATTGGTTTAATACCATATACATTTAGCAGAATAATAGTATTAGAGTCTCTACTACAGTCTATTATTTGTATAACCATATTTTCTTGGCACATTTATGATGCTAGGTATATGATTAATCTTATGAAGCTGGCCTTAAATCTGATCATAAAGTGGTTGGTATAAGGACATATGTACATATTTACAGTAGCAATTAAAAAGGAAAAAAGGTCATGAGTTTGAGAGAAAGGAAAAGGAAAGAAAAGATGATATAATTATATTTATAAGTAGAAAATAAAGCATGAAATGGTTTTTCTCACAACATTCATGCCACTTTTTCACCAGTGGGCATATATTGTCAAGCTGGTTATCGTAGCTCACAGGGTTGATGACATTGATGGTAGCAGCACTACTCTGGTACTATGCACCATGCCTCCCATAGGTAGGAAAACTAGGCAGTTAAGGATAAAGCTTCCAGGTCAATTCCACTTTCTTTCTCCATATTTTAGGACTCAAGTATGTGGAATCTTCATCAATATGCTCTAATCGTCTAGTTACCAATAGAGATTCCCTCTTCCCTACTGACTCTAGCCCAGGTCAAGTTCACATAAGAACCACCCAGCTAATATTGAAAAGAAAATTTTCATGGATTCACATCCCTCAACTATTGAATTAATTTGTAAATAATGAGTGCTGGGAAAATAAGAATTAATATATCCTCGAGATGAGCCTCTTTTTGGTTATCCAATGAGGGGTGGTCAGCCCTGAAAGCATATACTCACAAACTACAAAACAAGACTCAGAAGTTTCTATTTCTATATATTTTTTCATGCACATGCATAAATACATTATACATGTAGAGGGATTTTAATCCAGCCACATGGCTGCTCTGGCAAGGGATTATATCCAAAGACCTTCTATATCTGTGTGATCCAGCTGGAATGACACGTTTAATTCCTCACAGGAATACAGACATGCTCTTAGTAGACATCTTTAATTTCAAACAATGATGTCTAACTGAAGGACAGACAAATTGACACATCAGAAAGTTATATCATAGTGAGTCAGAGATAAATACATCCTACTCTCATGAGAAAAGACAGGAAAGAGAAGCTATTTAAGAGCAGTGTGGGGGTGGGGGGCTGATTCAGGAGTTTGTGCAGTTCAGCTGACTTCAGTACAGTTCTGGTTAGATCTTATAGTTAGAGCAGTCAGTGCAATTCAGTCTGTGGAGTTCACAGGCAGTTTTTTTCCAAGCAGAGAAATTCAGTGAGAGGCAAGAAAAGCCATTTTGAATCAGTCAGTTTGAAAAGGAGTTTTGAGCCAGAACAGCTGAGTTGAACCAGCCAGTCAAAGTTCAGAAAGAACTAGAAAAGGTGAGCTTATTCCACAGTAAGTCTTGGAGGTTGAAAACATTCTAGGTCTACATTAGCAAATGGAGGCTGGAAACTGAAGCCTTCAAGGTCTGGGCTGGTAGTAGATTGTATGGAGGCTAGAAGCTTTTAGACCTAGGCCTCGGGATTGTTAGAAGAGAAAAAATAATGCTCTGGGTTCAGCCAAAGCCAAGTATTTGTACAGCTTGGATATGACTCTTATCTCATTGCTTCCTCTGAGGAAATAAAAACAACATAAACATATACATACATACATACATACATACATACATACAAACAATATAATCAGAGAAAAAGAAATTATCACCTAGAAGGGGTTAAAGAGGTTTGAAGTGGGGGAGATTGAAAGAAATAAAGGAAAGGGAAGGTGGTGTAATTCTATTTTAATTAAAAATATAGTCAGCAGCCAGGCATGGTGGCTCACGCATTTAATTTGAGCACTCAGAAGGCAGAGGCATCCAGATCTCTGTCAGTTTGAGGCCAATCTGGTCTACAACGTGAGTCTAGGACAGCCAGGACTGCTACACAGAGAAGCTCTGTCTCAAAAAAAAAAAAAAAAAAAAAACCATAAAAAACCAAATATCCCCAAAACAGAAACATAGCCAGCACACATATGAAATCTAAAATACATGATTTTAAAATAATTTAGAGTAACACAATTATAAAGTTCTCTGAAAAAGATACCTGCTTTGGAAAATAAAAATAATATTTTCTGGAAATTGACAACTGGAGAGATCAACTAATGAGGATAACAAAGGCAGAAGACATTCTCAAAAGGAATATCCAAGTCTGAAAGATGCAAAGATCAGTTTATCTAAGTTTCTGGGAAATAGTTACTTTACAAAGGCTGTAGGCTATTTGTTCAATGAAGTAACAACCAAGTGTAATCTTGCTGATCCTTTTCTATTTTTTTCTTTTGAAACTGTTATGAAAATAAATGCATATGTGCTCAGAAAAGAGCATGTAAACGTTCATTGATGAATACCTCTAAGATGAGAACCTAGGGTGCCATCCACACTCACAAGAAAAAGTCTTCCCATCATCCTCTTCTTTCTCCCAAACATAACCAATGTGGCAACTCTAATCACTTCCTTGCTTCTCTTTATGGCTCTAAGCCATTGACACACCCTTAATCAATGGCTCAGCTTCTCATATTTTAATTTTTGTATGGATAAATACTCTCTACTGCACCTGGAATCTTGTAGTATACAGTCTGGGAAATCCACTTGTCCCATGGCATGAAACTCTAGTGAATTTCCTTTCATTAATGACATGAAATGAAAATTTCACTCATAGGATTCACAATTTATTATTGATGCACAGGGCCTATTTCATACCTATAGCAAATAATGATGCTATAGAATTATTTATATAAACCTCTGCAATATGAAAGTGACTTCTTTATGGTATATTCTCATACACAAAATTACCAAATTTAAAAATATTCATATTGTTAAATTTACCACATAATGCTAAATTTCTGTTTGGTATTTTTGGACCAGTTATCCAGTGGTAAATGAAAACTGTGTGTTCCCATGTCTCCATCGACTCTTGCTGTCAGACATTTTTCATGTTCACCCATCTGGTGGCTGTAGTTTTAAATTTTTACATATTATTATGGCTTAATTCTCCCATTGGGCTTACCATTTGAACTTTATCTTTTATGAAAAATATTCATTCAAATATTTGGGTATATTTTATAGCTTTTTCTTCATAAAATATAAATTTGTAAATGCTCTGAATGTTTTTTGTTTTTATTTTTGTTTCACTTATTCTAATAGTTTCTCCCATTTGTTTGGCTTATATCCTGTCATGACATATTTTGATAAACTGAAAGAATTAATTATAGTTGGACTTTAAATGCCTGGGTTTATTTTTTATGTAATATGTAGACATTTAAATCTTATATTCTCTATATAATAAAGATATTCTTTGATACTGTCATCTAAAGTCAAAGTTTGCCTTTCTCATTTAAGTCTGTACATATAGCCACTGTTTATGTATATAGTATCATGCCTAATATTAGTATTTTTCAGAAAGTTAATCTACTTCACCCACCATAACTCACATTTAAAAAAGTCTTTTGTGTATATCAGAGATTAGTATATGCACTGTCACTTTCTTATTCTTTATTCTGTGGTATCTAACACTACAGTAATACTACATTGTTTATGCAACTTTAATTTTGTAATATCAAAAGAATATACATAATCATTCTGCCTTTTGATGATTTATATGTGCATATACATTTGGACTATTGTTAGAATTTAAATAAATACATGATGTAGCTTGTGATTGAAAACACATTAATAATGTACTGTTAAGTGTGTCTACATCTTTTTTGCTAAGCAGAAAATTTTCTGTTCTATCTTATGTTTTAAAACTTCAATCAAAAAGGAACATTAATTTCTCTCTTGATGTTATAATTTTATGTTTCTCAGAGTCATCTATAAAAAGAACAGGTAGGGTTTTACATAGCTATTTTAGTATTGACACTATAAAATATTCATCATCTTTGGAATGAATTCATTTTATTTTAAAATGCTTTTACAGTTTGCTTGGTTAATAGCCTTGAGAAAAGAAACTTTATCAAGTCCTTCAGCGTGAGTTTCATTCCCCACTTACCCATAGTTTGTGTTACACACAATGACAAGTCACGGAAACTGTTACTTAGCAGGCTCTTGAAAGCATTTCAGAGTTAAGTCATGCAGGAATATACATCCTGTACCCAAGTGTTTAACTGTTGTAAGTGAATGATCATTGTAGACAATTCAGTAAGTAGAAAAGAATAAAACAACAGATATGGAAAGCAGCCAACACGCCATCATCCCAAATCAACAACTGGCGACATTACTGGGAACTGAATCTTATTATAGTTTTATGCACAGACACACATTTCTATGTGTGTGCATATATCTTCTCAGTAGTATAAAACAAGTTACTGAAATAAGCTGGTACCAGGTATTCTTTAATGATTTTAACGGCAGTTTATTTCATATTGTTAGAAAAATAGGCATATTTATTGTAACTTTCTTTGGAGCATAGGAAAAGATGAGAGACCATTCAGCTTCTTTTATGAAACTATAACAGATATTGGGAGCCAAAATGTAAAAATCAGGACAGATAAACAGATAGAACTCATGAATGTAAAAGCAACATCTGTAAATGAAATCACGTAGAATAGACTTGAGCAGCACATTAAAGACAAATCTAAGAAAGTCAGGCGGAGTTCAGCTCAGGAGAACAGAGCTCAAAATCAGGAATTGTACAGATACATTTTTCATCATCAAGTAAAATAGAGAAACAATTAATATTGGCTAGGCAGTGGATTAAGTGGCAAATCACACATTCTAGATAAACATAAGCAACTATCATGATAGTCTATCCAAAACCTCCAAAGGCAAATAGTATATTTTCTTAATGATAGGATGGACTCAGAGAAGAATTAAAATGAAAGGATAATTTACATGAGAAACTGGAGGGCTTATGAAGCTGCAATAATTTAGCTACAATATTATTTAAGAAGTGACAGGAGAGTCACTCATGACTGGAGTCAGACTTGGAAGAAACTCTTTGTAGGTTTCCATAAATCCTTAGGAAATATGAATTTTATCTCGTACGAAATTCCCAGAACTAGAGTGCTTTTGAAGTTGCTATTATTTAACTACAATATTATTTAAGAAGTGACAGGGCAGTCACCCTTGACTGGAGTCAGACTTGGAAGAAACTCCTTGTAGGTACCCATAAATTCTTAGAAAATATGAGTTTTGTCTTTTATGAAATTCCCTTAAGTGTGGAGTGAAAAATGTAAGTCAAGAAGTGACCAAGGAAGACACTGTCAGTGAGCAGAGTTCAGAAAAAAATGCTGGCTTTGCCCAGCAGGTCTTCATGTTCACCTGGAGGCAGCTAGGTAGAAGCCTGTGCTCTGTTTAAAAATGAAATCTGTTAAAAGAAAGAAAAAAAAAACAATAGGAACTTATTTCTGGTGTTCTACCTTAATGGTCTTAGTTTCCCCCCATGAAATAGGCAGCATGTTCATGTCCAAATAGGACTATGGAAGAGAAAGGCAGGTAAGCCCAGAAGACTAATGAATATGGCATCTGCATGCCAGTGTCTCTCTGGTACTCTCTCACACCTCAACTCCCTCGCCCACAACTTCACCTTTGCTGACAAGCAGCTGGAAACCATCAAACACACACATCTGGAAGATCCTACCTACCTACACCCACCTGAAAGACGAGATGATGCTGTAAAGCAACATTTCCAGTTTGGTACTGTAAATGGAGGGAGTCTGGAAGGAAGATGTACAGGATTAACACAAGCCCCACTTCTCAAGAGCAGTCCAGAGGCCTAGAAAGAAGAAGCCGACTTAGAAAATTCTCATTCATAGCTCATAATGTGGGGTGGTGGCTGGTGACAGGGAAAAAGAAGCCTTAGAAACAGCAGTGAGAAATGGTCACATTGTAACGTATGACCCTCAAGTATTGACGCTATGTGAGTGTGGAGAAATATATTTGTAATGAATATCATAAAACATGTCAACTTTTTTCAGTTCTAAAATATATACTCTGCCCTTCCATTCTATGTAGCACCACTTCATGACTCAGTAAGAGCTTTTGGAGGTTAAAAAAAATAAACTTAATATTTAATATAAATATTTCAGCAAGAATGCTAGGAAGCACATCGACTTCTCTTTATAAGATTTTCTTTTGTATGATAAAGTTTAAATCCAGGCTACCTTCACTACAAGAGATGACAGATATTGCATGACTCCTCCTGGACACAGTGAGAAAAGCATGGCTAAGGCATGCTGTGTCTTCTCACTCTCCATCAGAGGCTTGACCCTGGGGCCTTTCATGCTCAGTGCCATAGATTTCCAGGAAAATCAAACTCTGCGCTTCCCACACCATTTCCAAGCTTATTAAAAGACTGCTGATGCTGACTTTGTTTTATTTTAAAAATCAAATACAAGCACAGAATGTTAAACCTTCCAACAGGTTAAATAAAATAAAGAAGCTTTCTCTGTAAATCTGTGTGAGGTGTTGAATATTCTAGCATTTTTTTTCTGAGTTGGTAGCTTCCAACATCTCGAATGGTACTTCTGTGTGTGACAGGACATACTGTTTGAACGATAACTTTAATTTTGATGTTTCATCTCAAACAATATTTTGGAAGATTATTTTTAGCAGCAATTAAGTGTGCATATTTAAAATTTAAAAGCCCGAGAACCTGCCCATGAGCACAACTGAAAGAATAATGGGTCAGCAATGTTCCCTTGCTACACAGGATTCCTGTCCCTCCTGGAAACTGCAACTGCAGAGCTGCTTAAAACTTTTGTCATCACTCATAGCACAAGCAGGATTCTGAAATGTGGACAAGGTGTGCACCTTTGAGTGGAAAGCCAACAGAGAAACCCCTTCAGGTTACTCACCAAAAGAATACCATTAGACATGATTTTTCACTTACGGATTACTTTTTTATTTTCTTGCTTATTTGTTAATTTTTTAAAAAGGTGCCTGTGTCACCTTCCTACATTGGCCTTGGTAGGCTTTGATCTGATTCTTTCTCCTGCCTTACTGCCCTCAGCATTGATGCCTTCCCCACTGTTGTTTGGCTTCTTCGCTGGCCACGACACCCCTCCATTCGCCCCTCCTATCCCGTTACTCTCTGTACCTACTACTGCCTGAGGAATCACTTCCTTGTGATTCCTTCTCTAGTTTTATGACACAAACACACATTTTTAGTCTGGGAACGGAGGAGGAACTGTGATAATTGCCTTTGTGAAATGACTTCACCTTGATTTACTTCACATGGTGGTTTCCAGTTGCACACATTTTCCTGAAAATGTGATGATTTCGCTTTTCTTTACGGCTCGGTTCCCTTGTGTACATAGACATGTAGACAAGCTCCATTCTCCAGCCTGTGTGCACAGTGCAGCGATAAGCATGCGGCACAGTAATCTCTGTGGTAGGACTTGGGGTCCTTGGGATGTGTGCCCAGGAGTGCTGTAACTGGGACATACCGCCACTCTCCCTTCAGTTTGCTCGGGGAACCTCTAAAGTGATTGCTACACTGGCTGCGCACATCTGCATCCTCACCAGAAGCAGGTAAGTGCCTCCTTTACCGTGTCTCCATCAGCCCTCGCTCTCACTGGTTTTCGTGCCGCTGGACGAAGGTGAGAACTGTCAAAGCTGTTTAATGTGCATTTATTTCACTGGTGATTAAGGATGTTGGCACTGTTGATTTTCCTGGCCATTTGCACTCCTTTTCTTTCCTTTCTTTTTTGAGCCTTAAGAGGCAATTCTCAAAGAAGAAATTATGAATTCAACTTCATTAGGCAATTTGTTGATCATATGATTTGAAATTTTACTATTTAACTTTCCAGTTCTTATTACGTCCTAGATAAGAATCCCTTGTCTGGCTTGTAGTTTCCAAAGAATTTGTCCCATTCTGTAGCCTATCTCAGCACTCTGACCATTTCTTTTTGCAGAATAAAGGCTTTTTCATTTCAAACAATTCCGTTTATCACTTCAGGGGATTATTTTTTCTATTATTGAGTCCATTTTAGAAAATCCTTGACTGCACAAATACTTTGAAATGTTTTCTTTTTGTTTTCTTCTAACCTTTAAAGGAGTTTTAGACCTTACAGAGAAGCATTTTGTTTATTTTTAACTTATTTGTGTGCAGGGTGAAATATATGGATCTAGTCTCATTTTCTACATGCAGAAATTCACTTTTCTAGGAACCATCTTCTAACAACCTTGACTCTTCTTATCTATGTTTTTAACACCTTTGCCAAGAGTTAGATGGCTTTGTCTGTGGGTTTTATTTCTGAGTGTCCTCTTCCTGTTTCTGTTACATTTTCCTTACATGTCTATACTACGCCTTGTACATGTTGCTTCTATGCCTCTGGAATATAATTTGAGAGTAGGTATTATATTAATGCAGTATTACACTTTCTGCTAAGGATTGCTTTGCTATCCATAGTTATTTGTACTTCCATATAAATTTTAGAAATTTCTTTCTCTTTATTTGAAAAAACATCATTGAACTTTTGACTAATCGAATTAAATCTGTACATCATTTTCAGTAGCACAGTCATTTTTTACAATATTAATCCTGTCTTCCTTTGGAGGCATCAGTTTGACTTGATTTTTATGTTTCTTGTATTTCTGTGTTGTAATTTGCACATCTGTCAACACTTACACTCAGACCAAAAAGGGAAGGTTTAGCCCCTATGGGTCTGACTGAGGTGTTTTAGTTTATTGACCTGTTCCATGTCAGCACCACACATTCACTCAGGACCTCATTCCTTCAGAGCTTCTACCTCTCCACCAGCAAAATAATAATAATAATAATAATAATAATAATAATAATAATAATAACAATAATAGTAATAATAGTAACAGTAGCAGCAGCAGCAGCAGTTGCAGTAGTAGAATAGTAGGAAGAAGGAGGAGGAGGAGAACAAGAACAAAAACAAGAAGAAGAAGAAGCTATTAAATGCAGAGAAAGGAAAAGAATGAAATACAGGGATGGAAAAAGGAGACTAAAGAAATGGAGGTAAAATATTCCAACTGAAAAAAAATCCACAAAATCAAAATCAAATGAATATATTAAAAAGCCATAAGATTAGCCAGGCGGTGGTGGCACATACCTTTAGTCCCAGCACTCAGGAGGCAGAGGCAGGTGGATCTCTGTGAGTTCGAGGCCAGCCTGCTCTACAAAGCCAGTCTAGGACAACCAGGCCTACACAGGGAAACCCTGTCTCGAAAAACCAAAAAAAAAAAAAAAAAAAAGTAAAAATAAAGACATAAAATGACTCCAAAACGTCAATAAAATAAAAATTATGCTGACTACTAAGTAGAAAGAAAGTGAAGGCTCACAGATGGTGAAATTAAAAAAAAAATGGTGAGGCTCTGAAGTCGCTTCATTCAGAGTCCTCGAGGATTAGGAACTGCCAGTTACATGCATGGGGTGGAACAGGGTCAGCTGGACTTATGAGTTTGTGTTGGAAAGTGTTTTTTTTCCAGAGCTGTCTCACCCTGGGGCATTCTTTCTTTCGGAACAAGAGACATCTGTTGGCCACAGTTAGCTTTGCAGTCTATGAGCTGGGAAGACTCTGTCACTCTCCAAAGACTCCCTGGATTGGGCCCCATAGACTGGGCAATGTTTTATCGTAGAATGCTTGCCAAGTGCATTTGGGATGAAGAAAGCAACCACAGCACTGTGACTTCGTAGGCTGAAGACTGTGTACTATCGACTTCCTGAGCACATCACCATGTGGGAAGGATGCAACTGTAGATACTGTGGATACCGCTGTAACCACAGAGTTCTTAGCTGTACATGTAGACTCTTTATCCATCCACTAGCCACAGGCACAAGAACCTACCGAGCGATGGGGTAATTCTCAGTTGACGAGATCTGTCTCTACCACTGTGGTGATAGGGTATTTATTGATCTATTATTGTAATAATAATAGCTATGACCAAAACCAAAAAAAAAATTGGAGAGGTGTTTTATTTCCATTTATATATCCTCATTATAGTCCATCATAAAGGAAAGTTGGGGAAGAAATTCAAGGCAGAAGCTAGAGGCCGGAACAGAAGTGGAGGCCGTGCAGGAATGCTGCTTGCTGTCTTGCTTTTCATGGCTTGCACAGCTTTCTTTCTTATGTAACCCAGGACCATCTGCCCAGGAATAGCACCACCCACAATGGGCTGGGCCTTCACATATCAATCACTGTAAATCCTGTAAAGGCTTGCCTATAGCCTGATCTTAAGAAGGCTTTTTTTTCCCCCCAGTTGAGATTCTCTCTTCTCAAATGACTCACACTTATGTCAAGTTGATATAAAACTAGCCAGAGCATCAACTAAAATCTAGTACCATAGGATGAGTTAACAACACATAGGAGTAAAGATGAAATCAAACATATAAAAAAATATGTGTTAATAAGCTATAGACGTAAGCAGGCGAAAAACACATGCTTTATTTTCCCTTCCCAGTGCGAGCCAGCCTCCTGTAACCTGTATTTTGGCTTTCCATCGTCTGTTCTCTGCATAACTGTACGCTGAGCTTTCTTCATGCAAGGACCACGGGAGGCAGGACTCCATTTCACTGCTCTGAAGCAGTGCCTCCTACCACATAGAACATGAGGCCTTTTCACTGCAGACCTGTCCACGGTGGGAATCACTGCAGCATCAAAACTTGTGTCTGATTTTTAAGACTGTGAGGACTCCGGATTTGACCCATTTTTCATCTGGCTTATGGAGGTGTCTTCTGCTTCTCCTGTCCCTGAGAGGGAACCGTGGATAGGGTATGCTGGCTTGGTTTGCTGACGTGTGAGCCTTCCTGTCAGCTCTTCTTCAGTGTCCTTTCACTTCTTTCATGAGATTTCTGAAGTGTTTCTTCTATTGCTTTCTTTTTGCTCTGACTCTTTCCTATACTGGCTCAAGGAAAGGCAGCCTCCAGCTTTCTTTTTTTTTTTTTTTTCACTGTTCAGTTACAGACTTTATTTTTTAATTTTATTTTATTACACATGTATAAGAAAAACTACATACAACAGAGAGAACCATGTGACAATCATGAGAATAACGAGTTCTATGCAAGTTACATTCATAGTGACTTGGCCATCTGCATTCGTCTTGTTTGAAGCAAGTGTTTTTCCTGTCTTGTTGGGTCTAAATCTCCGAATAAGATTCAATATTTAGCCTATCTCAACTCTAATAGCTGAACTTCTTTACATGGCTTCAAAGGTGGCAAAATAGCCACTAGACAAAATGTCCTCATTCCTGCCTCCAGTCTTCTATCTTACCTAGAAATCATTTAGGGACATCTATTGGAAATATTTTCCATATAACTAGTCACTTCTTTCAAATATCAGTGTGCGTGTGTGTGTGTGTGTAGTATATGTACATGTGAGTGTGCATGTGTGTGTGCATGTGCGTGTGAGTGTGCATATGAGTGTGTATGTGTTTGAATGTGTGTGTATATGTGTGCGTGTGTGTGTGTGTGTGTGTGTGTGTGTGTGTCAGGTGAGACAACCTGTTCATGTACATGTGAAGGCCAACAATTGACGTTAGGTATTATTTTCCACTGTGTTCCACCTTAATTTTTGAGACAAGCTCTTTCACTGAATCCAAAGCTGAGTGATTATACTATCGAGAGACCTCTAGCTCTACTCCTCCAGGAGTAGGGCATACTAAACTATACACAGGAACACTGACAATGTAAACTCATGTCCCCAAGCTTGCCCAGCAAGCTACTTACCTGCTAAGACATCTCTCCAGTTTCCACAAGCACCATTTTAATAATAAAATAATATCCAATAAGGTAACAAAGAAATATCCAATACCTATATTTTCAAAGTACTTAATTTCATGTCATTCACATGTATTTTTGCTGATTTTAATAACAGTGAAATATAGCTAAATGCTTGTGAGTATTCAATAGATTTTCTCTGGGTTAAGTCCGGAGGAGCAGAGTTTGAGGGTCAAAGAATATGCATGTCCTTGTCAATCTGAATGCACTAGGCCCCGTGGCCCTGCAGTGTAGTGGTTAGCACTCAGGACTGTGGGTGCTTTAGGCCTATGTAATCTGTAGAAAAACCATACACTGTGCTCCTCAAGCAGGCAGCACGTCAGCTCCTCTTCACGTCCTTCCTGGTGCCCTGGGTCCTTTATGTGAGTGACTCCTTATGATAAGACAAACTTCAGTACGCTCTGTCCCTGAAAACGAAAGCCCGTGTGTGGCATTTGTCAGGATCTCTTCTGTTCTGTTTGTTTTCTGAAAACTCCAGTTTTTCAGAACGTGGCCGAGAGCTTTAATCTGGTCGCACCTAGACGCTATCCAGCACCACATCTTCAAAGTCTTTGGCTTTTATTTCCAAGATAATTTTTTTCATTTGTTCTATCAATATTTTGAGAAGTGGGGAGTTTCAGAGGATTTATTCTAACAACCTTTTCCTGGTCTTGCTCATTTGCTTTATTGCGGGAAGACTATATATCATTTCCGTAATGATATTGTGAAAAACAAATGGCTAAAGATGCAGAAATTCTGCATGTAGCCTTGCAAATGGCACACCTTGGGTCCTTCCGAGGGCTGCATTATTCACCTTCCACGCACAGTCAGTGCTTAAGAACCATGACGGTACACATGAACGCCGAACTGACAAGCGGTTTTATAAGGAGAATAAGTACATCTGTACAAGGGTCCATGACAGAAACGAGACACACGCTGACATGAAGGCTCCTATGGTCGGATCGTCCCCAGAAAGGAACCTGCTGGTTGAGCCGCGTGGTGCACCCTGACTCCCTTCTCGCGTTTTATCCAAAACAAGACAGATGGCTGGCCTTGTCTCCCTTCCAAAGGTTCTCCCTTCACTTTGCTCCCAGATGATGGCTTTATAAGATGGCTGAACTTTGTTTCTGAAGTGAGAGACTGCTGCTAGCCAAAATCAGCAGCGGAGCCTGGCTGCTTTCTGGTAAGGAAGATCTTACTGAGCAGTCACTAGTCAGCACCCGTGCTCTCAAAGGTCTTGCAGACAGCAGTTGCTCTGTAGCATGGCGTTTGCCATGTTTTCTTTTTATCTCTCTAAGTAATTAATTTCTTTACTTTGCATCCCAGTAGGAAGTTCCCCTCCCTCCTCCACTGCCAGTCCCCTCCCCTTCCCCTCCCTCTTTTCCCCTTGTGCCCCTCCTCCTTTCTTCTTAGAGGATGGGATATTCCCCCATGGGTTTCAATCCACTTTGGTATATCAAGCATGACTGGGCCCATCTTCTTCTATGGAGGCTAGGCAAGCCTGTCCGGTTAGGGAGAAGGGATCCAAAGGCAACAGAGTCAGAGACAGCCTCTGCTCCTGCCGTTAGAGGTCTGGCGTGAGGACCAAGCTGTACATCCATTACATATGTGTGGAGAGGCCTAAAACCACCCTATGGATGATCTCTGGTTGGTGGTTGTCTCTGCGGGCACCTATGGGTCCAGGCTAGTTGGTTTTCTAGGTTTTCTTGTGGTGTCCTTGACCTCTTTGGCATGTTTACTTAGTCAATTCTTTCTTAAGTAGCGTTATGTAGCAAGTTTCAGTGGCAACGGAATACAGCATTTTAGAGATTTTCTGTACAACCTCGAGCCTGTAGCGGAAAGGGCTGGGTGCTGTGGGTTTGTTAGTGGACCAGCGCTTGTGTTGAGCATTATTCCATGGGGTGGAATGCTTCAGTGGCACTGGATGCTCTCTTGCTAAGATCATGACTATTTCTTGCCTCAGCCAGTCTACGTCAAGGCGTCCAGAGATTCTGACCTGCTTAAGCAAGTGTAATGATGATTAAAATTCACTTCAAAGAAGGGCATGGTGGCACACGCTATTGGTCCCAGCACTTGGGAGGCAGAGGCAGGCGGACCTCTGTGAGTTCAAGGCCAGCCTGGTCTACAAAGTGAGTCCAGGACAACAACAATAATAACAATAATAATAAAATTCATTTAAAGAGGAATTAGAGAGCTGGCTTAGCAGCTACGAGTACTGGCTGCTTTTCCAGGGAATCGGGTTCAATTTTCAGGACCCAGATGACAGCTGTCTGTAACTCCAGCTCTAGGGATCCTACACCCTCACACAGATATTCATTCAAGCAAAACACCAATGTGCATGAAATTTTAAAAAAATAAGTTTAATAAAATCAAGGAAATGAAAAGGACTGAACTGAGAACACACAAAAGCACTAAAAATTAACTTAATGTTATTTTTAATTATCTTACTGGTATTATTTTTAAAACCTGGCTTCCATTATGGCATTTAATTTTATAAAATAATACTTTAAAAGACTATATTTGTGGAAAAAACAAGAAAGAAAACAAGAAAGAAAGAATGTAATAAAAGTATATTTTTCAGAATAAAGCCATGAAAATATGTAATTGTGTTCACAAGCATTTTACCCCCAAATTTCTAGACATTTTATTATATATGACTTATTTTCATCTGTAAATTTACATAATTTCAAAATATTCTGCATGAGAATGATTTATATAGAAACACTGACACTAATGTAGATAATTTGCAGACTTCAGTTGCCTGAATTTTAAAAATAGTACAAAGAGAAACCGATTGCTTATGGCATAAAACTTTAAGGTTTTTTTTGAGTAATCTTTGCCTCAATTATAAAAATATCTGTATCACTACTTCTATAAACTTACCTGACAAGCACCATTTTTTATTTGCTGATATACACTTTTTAAATATTACTTTTATTTTCTGAGATTATAATTACATTCCCCCCCTTCCCTTTCCTCCCTCCAAACCCTCCCCTATGCCTCTCTCCTTATTCACTACATATTTTTCATTAATTCATGTGTGTGTGTGCCTGTCACTGTGTGTGCATCTGTGTTCTTAAATACATAACTACAGCCCACCCAGCCTGTACAGTGTTGCTGCGTGCATCTGTTTTCAGGGCTGACCATTTGGTGTTGTAGAACCAGTTGGTGTGCCCATCCCTGGAGAAAACTACTCCCCCACTGTCAGCATTCCCTCCCTGCCTATAGTCCTTTGTGTAGGGTTGAGGCCTCCTGGACTTTCCCGATCTACACTAACATGTCTGTCATTGTCCTTGTTCATCTCATGTATATAGGAAGTCACATTGGCGAGAGTTTATGGATGTTGTTCCTGGTATTACTAAGAGACACAACCTTACAGAAAACTCCCTGTTTCTCTGGCTCTTGCAATCTTTCTGCCTCAGTGGTTCCTCATACTAGAAACTATCCTATTGAGTGAGGTAGTCCAGAACAATAAAGACAAAAGTCTCACATTCTCTCTCTCTCATGTGAGGTTCCTCGCTCCAAAACTTTATATTTGAGCACATACCATGAATAATTACAGAAACTTGAAAAGTAAGAATGGGACCATTGTGCACAGAGAGTGCAAGAGAGAGTGAGAAAACAAGGTACAAGTGATCTGAAGGAGGAAGCTGGGTTTAGCTATGGGAGGTAAATACCAAACGAGAATAAAATAATAATAATGGTGTCTGAAAAAGTCATAAGTAATCATATTATTAACTACCTAAAACTAATACACATAAGTCACATGTGACTGTACATGCATAGTTTAAATAAGAAAGTTCCATCAGGGCTAACAATACTCCCTCCCAGATCTAAAGACCATCCAATGAAACCCCAACACCAGGCACGAGAAACCTTCCTTTGATCTTTTGGTCAGGGTTGTCCAAAAGACTGCCAAAATAATGCACCCCAGGGTGCAGTAGTGGCATGCATACCTTGGTGAGAACCAACAGCTCTCTAAATGGATCTAAGACTCCCCTCAACAAAGGAGAAATCATACCTGGTACTGGAAACCTAGCCAACTCCACTGGGCTAGTGAAGTTATGTTTCTTGGAGGACAACCTGTAGTGCCTACTTTGCTAAACCAGCACAATCTCTAACTGTGTTCTAACTATTTCTTCCTATACCTCCAGGAATAGGTAACCCTCACCTTTCATCAAGGAAACTTCTCTTAGCAACAAGAGGAGATGATTACAGAAAAACACGGCCAATCAAAGCACAGAGTTGTGGAGCCCAGTCCCAAATAATACATCTACAGCACAGCACCTGCACCTGAGGCTCATGGATCACTGTGGAGTGTTAGTACAAACTTGTTTGTGGTTATCCTCCCCCCACCTACTTTCCTCTAGGCGGGCCCGTTCCTGTCCTTAATACCCCCGCCTTTGTGGTCATGTCAGCAGTGTTCTACTGTACACTCTTTCCCACTTCCCTCCTTCACGGCACCCACTTGCTAAGATCCTTTTTCCTCTCTCACAGACTATTTTCTAGTTTCAAGATTTGACCCCACTCCTGTACACACACACAGATATGTGCACGCACACAGACACACGCATTAAAATCTAGGATCCATGGACAAAAAAAAATATATGTCGTATTTTTTTTTACACAGGTTGATCTTCCTCAATTTCTAGTTGAATCCGTTTCCCAGCACGCGTTATGATTTTGTTTTTCTCTAATGCTGAATAGAATGTCTTCATGTATCCAGACCCCAGTTTCTCTGTCTATTCATCAATCAATGGGAATCTAGGAGGGCTCCAGTTCTTTGCTGCTGTGGTTAATGAAGTAATAAGAATGGTGTGTGGGTATCTCTATGATAGGACTTGGCGCCCTTGGGGGATATGCCCAGGAGTGGTGTAAATAGGTCACAGGAGACTTCTACCTTTCGGGTTTGGTTTTGTTGTGTTTTGTTTATTTGTTTATTTTTAAAATAAAACTCTACATTGATTTCCAACAGAGATTTAAATTTTACTTTCCCTTTGCAAACCACGTAGGCAAGTTACCTCATGTGCTCGCCTGACTTTCTCCTCTTTCTTTATTTGCTTGTCCTGCCTTCTCTTCCTCCTTTTCCTCCTTTTATCTTCATGTAATTAGCAAACATTTCTCCCGGCCTTTCCTCCTTTTGAAATCCATCGTGTTTTCCCAAATGAGACCCTTTCCAGATCTTGTTTATAACAGCCACAGGGCTATTAGATTTTGTCTTTTTTTCCTCCTTGAATGTGAGTAAATGTTTATAATCCTTGTCACTATAAGCAGGGTCTGAGGACATATAGTTTATATTTGTGTGCCATTATTTGGACTCTGAACAAGGTGACTAGATTATTTGTCTTTTTATCCTCAGGGCATTGCACAATCAATTTTTAGCAATTGTTGTTAAATTAAATCAGGCAGGGAAAATGACCCTATTGGTTTATTTATTCATTTTCCTCGACATAAAGTTCTGCAGCTTTGTCTCTCCCTCTCTTTCCTCTTATTAATTTTGCTTTTAAGGTGCATGAGAGAGTCACTTACTTCGGTATGTCAGTTTTTAAAAGAGAAAACAATGGTACAGTCTCAAGTTACAACGCTGTGTTATGCAGTAACAAGTAATAGTGGTATGAGCCAATAAGAACTAGGCTTCCAGATGTTTGAATTGAGAATTTTTACTCAAGGAAATAATATTATTCCCATACAAGAGCCTACTTTGAAGAAACTTGATGTTACTGACCCCACACTCCCCAGCCGATCTGCCTTTGAGGGTGAAGTCAACCATCTACCTTAAAAAGTATAAGTAAAAATATAAAGGCCATCTTTGAGAGATAAACACTTTCCTTCCTCATGCGGGGGTGAGCATAGCAGACTTCCCCTTCATTATTGTGACATGTGTCTCTGGGAATGGACTGCTGAGACACCTGGAATGATTGGATGGCTCTTTGACAGGACAATGGCTCATATGCACAGTCTCCGAGCAAACCTAGCCTCAGCATCTTGACGAATTCCGGCTCCGAGCAATTTGCAGCAGCTCTGTCACTTTAGATGATCCTCTTCCAGCCTCCAGACACCATGTCAGCTCTCCAGAGACAGGATGCACCATTAGCCTCACTGTTTTTTTAAGTGAAAAATGAATTTTTATTATTAAATTTCAAAATGCATGAGGGTTTTTCAACCTTTTTCCTCATGGGAGGATTGGGTTGCAATTTCTCCCACATACATGATAATAAACGTATGCAAGCACTAGATTTATATTAAACATACATTTTGCTCATTAAAAACAAGGAAGGCCATAGATTAGATCCCTTGGATCTCTTGTGTGAATGAACTTGGGCAGCCCACACACAGAGTTCACCATGTTTCCTGGTCTGTAAGTAGGACACAGTGTTATCCAACTGTCACCATTTCAAAGACTACATCCTCTTGTGGCAGGCAAGAACAACGGTCTCCAGAGTCACTTGGGGGGGGTCACGTTGCATGTGAGCACATGGATGTAGAACACATCGCATCTGCCCCCAAGTAAGCCCAACCAGTGCTAAGAGACGAAAACAAACATGTACTGAAATCCTTCCCCTGCCCTACCTCTCCCTCTGTTCTATTTTGTTATGCATGTATGACATCTATACAGATAGCTCTTATTAGTAAAGGTAAAATGTGCTAATTTCTGTAAACCTGCAAGATACAAATTCCTTGAGAGTGTGGCCAATCAGCTGTCATCCCAACGAGGCATAAATGCAGATAGCATGAGGATATGCATCTTAGAGGCATTTTATGAATGTGTGAAATGGATGAAAATAAAATGTAATTATGATTTGCTGTGCTGATATTTATTTTTCATTTAACTTTCCTTTGTAAAGATTGTTCAGTGTCTTAAGTCTTCCAGAAACTCTAGTTACACCAGGGTTCATTTAATCTATTGTTTGACATTTAAGCTCTTCCTCACTTTAATCTATTATGAATTCTCCTCCACTAAACAAGCTTTCATGTTTTTAAAAAAATAAATAGAATTAATGATTCCTAGAAAAGTACACATGATTTAGAATATCTCACATTCTCAATCACAGAGTATGGGTCTTTCCCTTGCCTCCAATAGCATAGATAACAAACTGTATACCTCTTTTGTTTTCTTCATATCTAAAAAAGACAAATCTTCATGTAGTGCTTTAATTTGCACCTTCAGAGCTACTGTCAGTGGGTTTCTCAGTCATGTCGATTTAAGTTAGGTTATCGTCTGTACAGTGCCTATTTAGTGGCTGGCTTATTGTCGATAAAATTCTTCATTTAATCATCTGTCTGAAAATATATATTGACTATCATTTGTGTCCTTTTTATTTTATTTTTTCTTGCAAGAATCACTTTGTGGGAACATAGCGTTGTTCACTATATATATATATATATATATATATATATATATATATATATATATATATAGTTTCTTCACTCTTTCTGAGATTACAAGGTAATTGAATCATAGCTCCTTTTCCTTTCCTCTCTCCAAACCCTCCCACATAGCCCTCTTTTTGCTCTTTTTCAAATTCATGGCCTCTTTTTTCATTAATAGTTGTTAAATGCATATATGTGTATGCATAACATTTATATATTCTAAATACAACCTGCTTGATCTACATAATATTACGTGTGTGCATGTTTTTAGTTCCAATCATCTGTATTGGATAATCAGGTGATGTTCTCCTCATTTGGGAAGACTATTTCTCCCATGCTCAGCATTGCTTAGGTACCTGGAGTTCTTTGTGTAGGACTGGGGTTTCCTGGGCCTCCCTCCTTCCACTTTAGTATGTCTATTCTCACATATTGTTGTCCTTGTTCAGAGATGCCTTGGAAGAGTGAAGGCACCCTGTCATAATCCAACAGCTCATCTGATTCATGTGCCCCCTTGGTTTTTAGTCTCTATGCTACAACTTAGGGATATTAATGTATTACTTGTAACCATCTTCCTTGTACATCTGTGGTACTACCCATCACACTTTCTTTTTTATGCTTTCTTATAAAAATAAAATTTCCCCAAAATTCTCATCATTGTTTTATTCAACAGAATAATAAAAGGAGCAGCAAGATCCTTGTTTCAGAAATTCTAGTAATGGTATCACATGCATTTATAATAAGACAGAGCTCAAGCTATAGGATCAAATACTTTATTTGAGCCAAAGTGTCATTTAAATGAGATATCACAGTAGATTTTAAATACAAAATTTATGTGTTAAAAATGCAGAGCTGGGAGAGGTGAGGTCTCTCCATGCAGAGGAATCTGTGGAGCCCTAGAATGGTCTGGGAGATCTAGGGATGGTCAAGTTGAGTAGAGAGAGAAGCCAGTAAGGGCTCTACCTAGTTATCTGTTCTCACTAAAGTTAGATTCTAGTAGGAAAGTTGTGATAACTAATTTTTAAAAACTGATATTGAGACTAGAGAAATGGCTAAGAGTGTGTATTGCTCTTTCAAAGGACCCAACTTCAGTTTGAAAAACCTACACTGACTTAGCTTATTAGCCCTAATCAGATGCCTTTTTCTGGCCTTCATAGACACCTGCATTCATGTGCCCACAGCTACACACACATTTTTAATTATATACAAGTGCAATTTAAAATAAAATCTTTTTTTGAAAAGGTGGTAAGACAGGAAAATTTTACAATGCATTGAGAGAAAACATAACATAGACAAGGTTCATTTTTTTCAGTTATGGGCATCACAGCTAGGAGTTTACAGTGGATAGGACAAGGAACGCTTGGGAGGTCTTATCTCCAGACTCAGGAGCACCAATATACTGTGACTCTCCCTTTTTGTGGGAAAGTTGGATTTAACAAGAGGCTAGTGCTGAAAATCTGGGACCATTTTAACACACACACACACACACACACACACACACACTTGGGCTTTAAAACACCGTTTATTATTTTCTAACATTTCGATTAACTTATGTTTATGTGGTTCAGATCTCTGCTGAAACTCTCAACTATGTCACATAAGATTTTTAGACATAGTAATCAGCTATTTTAAACTCATCTTCTGTAGCTCTTTGTGGATATGTTTTGCATTGTCTTTTATGACTCATTTGATTTTTTTGGTCAACTGTTGGTTTCCTGTCCTGTCAGTAAATTTCCAGGAAATTCTGGGCATGAGACATTAAATAATAATAGAGATAGCGTAGGTTCTGGATGATGCAGGCTTTGTCTGGTTAAAGTCTTTTGTCTTTATTCAGAGAGATGATATTTTGTTTCTGGCAGACAGTGAGGCTGGTAGACAATTTAGATCTCTTGTATGGGACTGATCTGACTCAAGCTTGCTTTCCTTCTTAGAGAGGGTGAGCCTATTTTTAGTTTATCTATATTCATATGACATACTCCTTTGTTTGTCTCAACTGAAATTTCATGCTATTTTCCAGGGTCCCTCCCCGTTGGCCTTACCTTCTCTGCTCTGGGAGACTGCCTGAAGCTCTGTTACCGTCTCTGTGTTAGAGTGGCACTTAGAAATTGGCAGATATTACAAAGGGAAAGACAGGTGAATATCAGGTTCAGCTTAATGCATAATTGAAGTGTTTTTCAAACATACAAATTTCACCATTCCAACTTCTCTGACTCTCATGGTACTGTATTTTTGTTAGAAGAATAAAAAAAATCATCTATACCCCTTTGAACAGCATTGATTTAATAAATATTAATTTATTACCTTGTACTACATAGAAAAAAATTTCCAGGAATCCCACATTCTGTTTACTCAAATTGCCAATTTGAATTCTTCTACATTCAAATCCCCACAGTTCTACTTGTCCTTGTTACATAGGAAGCTAAGCGAATGGCTGGAAAGTAGCTTACCTTGCACTTATTCTGGCACTTTGAACTTTGTGTTAGGATTCTCATCACTTCATGTGCGCCCTTAACCCCTTTCCACGTCCATAGGCAATTTCCCCCATTAAAATTCCTTCTCATCAACATCAGGCGTCGGTTTGTTTGCTGAAGAGGGAATCAGATATATGGGTCTGTTTTTCTGTCCTTGCCACTTATAGGAATAGGTCAGCAGAGAACCTGAGTTATATCCATATGCATGGTTTTCCACTTCCTCTCTGGGAATCAGAAAATAACAGTAACTTATTTGAAGTTTGTGATTATTTTCTTCATTAAAACACACACTCTCTTCTGTTGCTGGATTTCTTACCACAGCCTTGTCCAACTCACTCAGGCTATGCAGGGGTCAAGGTCCATCACGTAAACACTGATGGGCATTTTTTCTTTGTCTTTGCACGGGAGAAAAAGTTTAGTGTCCAGACCCCTAAGTTCAGGCAATGGGTTTGGATCATTCGCAAATACTGTGGCTGCTTCAGAGCCACCTGATATATAGATATATTTGTTCCAGAAATTCCATGGAACTGATAGCATTAGGAACATTTTGCTTCATCGTAAAGCACAAGTAAATTATTCTTCTTGCTATTAAAAAAATCACAAAGACATCTTCCCAGGGTCAGGAAGGTGGTTCAGAGATTAAGAGCATGTACCATTCTTGCTGAAGACCTGAGCTATGTTCCAAGCCTTCATATCAGGAGACTCACAACGGCTTGTAATTCCAGCTCCAGATATTCTGATGCCCCCTTCTTTCCCCTACACATACCCACACACTTCTGATATGCTCACACAGAGATACACTTAACTCCATATAAATAAAGACCCGCAAAAAATAAAGTGACAGGTGTGGGGTTACAAGAAGGTCTTGTCATCAGAAGCTGCTCCGTCGACCTCTGTGGTCAATGGAGTCAGTGGAAATGTTCACCTGAGCAAAACAAAGAACAGGGCAAGTGGTACCTCCTCCAACTTCATGCAGCATCTCCACTTGCACCTCATCCTGACCTAATGTCTACTTTGCTCTTACAAGTCAATCAGTCTACATCAGAAAAAAGAAATGAGAGAGAGAAATATAGAAGTGAGAGTTCTAATTTAGGGAAGTTCTATTAGAATTTAATTTTTTCCTTATGGTTCACATCCTTCCTCTTCATTCTCTGCAGTTCCTTAAAGTGTACATGATCATGAGCACATGCATGTGCACACACGCACATGTGTACACACACATGCATGAGTGTGTACACACACACGTGCACACACACATGCACACAGACACACACATGCACACACATGTGCATACACACGCACATATGCACACACATGCACACAGATATAAACACATGCACACACACAGACACACACACAAAGGCACACACATGCGTGCACACATGGATGTGGTGGTAGGGGTCTTGAAAATAAACTTACTAGAATGATGCCGAATTGGTTGAGGCTGATGATCACTGCTAGAGAAAAGGCCAAAGAGTAAGTGCGTGCTGATCTGTGCCACACTCTCAGGATCTCGGGGGTACTGATATCAATAACAAGGGAGAAGCATTAGAACAGCTTTTCCTCTTCGGGCTGTGGCTGCGCAGGTGCACATGGTGCAATGCTTTTGATTGTGAGGAAATATTTCTGAGCATTTCTAGATAAGGATTCATTGAAAATAAGAGTGTCTGTGATTCCTTTAACTAGGAAAATGTAGGTAAATTTCACCCCTTACATTAAAAGTAGAATTCTGATGTGGGGCATCAAAAGTCATCATTACTTGAATATAACTTTTAGAAAGTTTGTGTTTCCATTTTGGGATTCTTTCATTTTTATTACATTTTTTTAAAACATAAAACAGTACATACTTACAGGGTATCAGGTAACAGTCAAGGGCACATATATTGAATAATGTTTAAATTGAGTTAAACATATCAATGTCTCAAACATTCTCATTTTAGAGTAAGAATATACAAATGCTTCCATTGATTTATTTTTATTTGGATGTATTTAGTAAAATATGGCTCTGGATAGACTTTCTTCTTCCACCACATGGGTTCTGGGATGTAAACTCAGGTAATCAAGCCCGGACTTGGTAGCATGTGTCTTTCTGTATTGAGCCACATTTCCAGCCCATCACTTTATTTTTCAAAATTATTACACAGGATCCAGGAAGAAATCCTGGGAGGCAGCATTGTCTAGTGGGTTCAACTCCGACTTTGGAGTCAAGTAAACACATAATTCATTTTTGCAGCTTCTTGGTTGAATGGATTATCTTAACTCTTTCAGATGTGAGGAAAATAGAATTTAAAAGTTTAAGAAATTTACCAGAGTTTGCAAAGAATAAATTATTAATCCACATCTGTTATGTTCCAAAACCATATTCTGTCCTGGATGTTATACTGATCATCAAAATAAGAAAGCTTAAATTTATGCTTTCTTCTCATCAGCTCTCAACACGCAAGCCTGCCCTTCACAAGTTAGTGGCTAACATGGCTAACACTAAGTCAAGAACAAGTGCTTAGAAAACTGTGCTCTTGAGTAGAAACTACGCAACTTTAGAGCAGATGGTACACAAATGGAGGTAGAGCCCACAGCCTTACATTCAGCTGGTCTTGACTATAGTAGGCACTGGATTCTGATGCTACCTACCTCTTCACTCTGTTTCTAGTAATACAAATCATTAGGTTTGATTTGCCGAGCCATACTTGACTCTGTAACAAAATCTGCTTTAAGTGATTCAGAATAACAACAACCACGATGATAACAGCAACAGTTATTGGCTCCTGTCCCATGTAGCTTAGTCACAAATCTTCACCAACTTGTCGGCTCTTTCTTGACCTGTAGTGCTTAGTTTCACCGTCAGCAGAGCAGGACCTGGAGTCCTCTGCAGTCTTGAAGATGTGCTCCACAGCCTTCACTAACCCTTTCCCAAGGTTACTGGTGATTTTTGCCCATCTCTTAGTTCCACTGTTTCCTGAACTTATGCCAAAGCTTCACTAGGCACAGCTGTTTGGCTCTCTTCCAGTTACGTTTTTAATGGAAGCCACTGAGAATGGGGGCCCCGCCCCCCATCATGTTACAGATCTCACAGAAGCCTTGACCTCACTCCTACTGCCTATCTGTAGTGTGACGTGTATGGCCTCCCATGCTGAGAACAAAGCCATGTGTGAGTTTGTGGTTATGCTGGTGGGAAAAGACTCCTTCTAATGAGCCACGTGTGGTAGCACAAAGGGGTTATCAAGACCAATTATGGAAAGCACCCTACAAATGTAGGAGTAAGATCAGGTTTTGTGCCAACACACTGGAAAAACAATAAAGCCACAGAGCTGCTGAAGACAGGCATCTGGGTGGCGGGTTACCAGGTGGTACAGTTAGCATGGGTGGAATAGCATTTGAACTCTATCACAGGAGGAAGTATGATCTTGACATTGAAAGATTCTGCGAGACAAAGCACTTGGGAGAACCTTGGGTTGGGGGTACCACAAGAACTTCATCAAGAACTATTCTGTGATCTCTACTGAAGACCCTTTTCACCAGGATGACTGGGCAACGTGGACCTCACGCCCCTCAGGGTGGACATGCGCGTTGTGAGGGATGATCTCAAAGGACAGGCTATTCAGGCCTGGGACTGCCTGTTGCTGAAGGCTTAAAAACCTGGTGGACTGTGACACCTTGAGGTGATCATGAACCACTCCAGGGAAGCTGCTCAGTGGTCACCTCATGGTGGGACTCAGAATGAACATGACAGATGAAGACAAATATCCAACGCAGCATAGAGAATCTGGTCAAATACAACAGCATGTGAGGACTGAGGGAGTTGATAGGGATCAAGCTGTCCTGGCTGAATGAAAGCCCCATAATCCAAAGTCCAAGCGAGAAGCTAGATGCCCCAGGATCCTCCAGGACAAACGCAGCCTACATGTCCTTCAATTACACCCCTGTGATGAACAAAAAGGAGGTAAGTAAAAAATTAGACAATTGCACCTTTGTGCATGAACTACTACTGCCTTTACTATAACTAGTGGGGGGAAAATGACGTTTGTCCTTTTCAAGATTAACTGCCAGATTATGAGTTCAATTCTTGCTTTTCTGAAAAGTAAGATGACCTTAGGCAGGTAACTCATCGATTTGTCACCTTCTTCAACCAGTGACACGGACGTTTGTAATGTTTCCCTCAAGTATCATTTAGACTTACAACTAATAATATTTGTTAGTAGGCATAGTGATGATTGATAAATTGTTACATGAAATTTTTCTGGAAGTTTTATTCTGTACAGGTTGAACTGAGAGGTTGACCTGGAATCAATCTTCCAGCTCCTATAGCAGTAACTCTCCCATGTTGACACCACAGGATTCTGGCCAACAGGTCAATCGTTTTGCATTTAAAACCACCAGGGATTTCTAGAAGGGAAGAAACTGAGAGACTAAGCTTTAGTTAAAAACATGTGTTGGGGCTAGGAAGACGATCATCAATGTTCAGTGGCTAGGCATGACAATGGAGTCCATGAGCAAAAATTAAAATTATTCTTGACATTAGACTGGCTTTGGCACAGAACCCTAGAGGTAGCAGAGATCTGGTGTATGGGGTAGGGGGTGGAAAAGAAATGCTAAACTCTCTGTTTTTCATGAGACAGACTTGCACCGCTGAGAAAGCATTGTTTGTGTGACTTAAAATTTTGAACCTTTAGAAAGTCTTCCAACATGACAGGGAACTTCTTTAATTACAAAATGGATTGTAAACCCCTCGCCCTGGCTCTCAGGGAAGGAAGTGAACAGAAGTCCAGGCTGATCCCAAGCTTGACTCTAGCGCATGGAGAGGAGGCTTCCTATGGGAAGAGAGGCTTTGTCGCAGAGATGCCTCTGCACACAACACTGCAGTTTTGCAGAGAAGAGTTTCCCCCTCAGAGATTTCAAAACACAGCTGATTGATACACAGTCATCACGTAAACCTGGACACAATGACAATCAACTAAAACGAAAGGACTTGCTGAGCTCAGTACTCATTGACATACACATATCGTTTCATTTCGTCTTCAACCAACTCAGTGAGATGAGGCTCGGTGAGGTTTTAAAAAAAAAAGCCACACCCAGCTGACAAGTAGTGAATATCACGTTGAATATAAGATCTGTCTGATCCCCCAGCCTCACGCTTCACTCATACTCTATTTCCCTGAAATCACTTGATGATGTGATCCTATCTTCTTAGCTCTCTGTTCATCTAATTCTCAGGCTGCAGCTGTTCCTACGTAAGGTTTCTGCAGAGATCGGTTTGCAGTCAGCCATTGAAGAGCATGCACCCCCAGGGCCTTACACTTCAAGTTATATTCCAGGCTCCTAAAGTGCGTTAGGTTTAAAAGCAGTCTGGGCTCTGTCTGTCATCCCTGGTTAGGCTAGCATACATTAACTGGATATTCTAATATGCTTGCAAAAGCAGACACCCAGGCAGTGTGCCTCTGGAGCACTGAATTCAGGCAACTATGCAAATGAAGAGTCCATTTGCTTTCTCTAATAATTTGCTGTCAAACAAGCAATATAAGGTTTTTAAGGATCTCTAAAAATAATCCCAGCAATCCAAACCAGTACGACTAAAGTTCACAGAGCCCATAGTAAGATGAACATAGCACAATGATGACAATTGATTTAAATGTCTTTAGCAGGATAGGAACCCAGTGAATGTGATATGTCTTGCAAGGTCAATTAGATTCGACTTGATTTAAACTTGCCCTTCATGCCCGGGCTCCCCTTCAAACAGATGTGCACACTAACCGGTGTGGGCAAACTAGCCAAGCCAGGAGCAGCTTCTGGGAGAAACCTTAGTTTTAGCAGCAGTGAATCCTATATCGAATGAAAGGATTCTATCTCTGTGAGCTGTCCTGTGAAAACCTGAGAAACATAACACTTTTAAGTACCAGACTAGGAAGTTTATTTAATATAAACTTTCATTACACACCCTAGAAGGGGGTGTTTTCAAACTCTTTAGTCAACAAGCCTGCCAAAGGACTTTTGTAGGCACTAAGGGAAAGTTATCTGCTATTTAAGATATTGTCTATTTGAAAGCTTGGTGTGTTCTAAAAGGAAGTGTGGAATAAGACAGGCAGGCAGACAAGATGAAAATGGTAGGCAGACTGATGTACGCCCAGTCTTTCTTCTGTTTGTGTGAGAACTGTAGAGACAAAACTTTTAGCACAGGACTCATTTCAACCCCATGGGATCCATGTGACTGAATCACGCGGTAGCACCTTGGTGTGTCAGAAAATGATGAAGTAGGTCCTTAGAGATGAAAACTAACCTGAACATAAACCTCTATGAGTAAAATGGAAATGAACATGACTCATAAATATTGGCGAATAGAACAAAAGAGTGAGGCATTGAAGGGTACAGAAATATTTTCACTGCTATGGTCCCTGGAGACCTACTATTCTTATTGGGATATAAATTGTTATGTTTTATGTTGGAATAGAAACTTATTTTTAATGAGTGCTATTTATCACTGATGAAAACATGTGCTGTTCTTGTTCTCTGTGAGAGGGTGAGGTCTCCTTGTAAATTATTATCATTATTCAACGTACGTTTTATTTTAAAAACCTAAAGAGATAGAAATGTCATACTGGGAGGCCTGACATACTTTCCTCTCTAGGTCAAAACAGTCCTCCAACTTGAGATTTAGGTTTCCTGGGCTGAGTCACGGTGCTTCCTGCAGCTATGCTGACCCCAGGGGAGATTGGAGACCCTCTGCCTGCTTTCTGCTTTCCCAGACAGGAAATCACTTTTGAGATGAGTGAAAATAGGACAAAATTTTGAATTATACTTTTTTTTTGAGATTCTATGATGATCCTTTCTGAGAAATGGCTTGTATAGCACCCAATGGGCAAGAACACAGGTGGTCTTTTCTGGGAGATTAGCAGGAAGTAGCTCTAAAGAGATTGTGCCTTTGTTGGTGATGGACACAGTGAGATGCAGCAGAAAGAAGTTTTGTTGCAAGAACTAGGAGTCACTGATACAAGAAGGAAAGAAATGAGGGAGAAAGACAGAGTATAAGAAGATATTAATATATTTTAAGAAGAAAACAGTGGTTGTACACCATCCATATTAAATGTGATCTAATAACACTTCATCTCACTGGATATCCATCACATTATCTGGCTGCCTTGCAGTTTGAACACTTACCAGTGCTCTAGTCTTGGAGGAAGAAATCAGAAACTTTACTTTCCCAAGCTCTGCTGTAACTAGCTTAGGCATATAGTGTAAAATCTGGCCATTAGAAGCACACAGCAGGACTTACCTGTGAAATTCATGCAGCTGAGGAAGCAGTCAATGCATGCAATCTCTTTACTGACCTCTGTCTTGGTAAAGTAATGACAGCATGTGTTCTGGAGCCCAGTATCAATACAGGCCAGCAAAATATGCTAAAGCACTTGTGTTTGGTGGCCATGTAGTCTGTGGCAGAGCATCACAATGACACTGTAATTGGGGTACTGCTCCAGGCCAAATCTTCTTCAACCCTGGGTGTACATACTGTCAGAAAGAGCTATCTACAATGTATCACTAAATCTGATCCTCTTCCTCAGCTAGAAAGTGCTCTATTGTTAGAAACACACACACACACACACACACACACACACACACACACACAGAGGCAGGCACACACACTCACACAGAGGCAGGCACACACACATGCACTCACACAGAGGCAGGCACACACACACATACATACACACACACAAACACAGGCAGGAGCACACATGCACACACACACACACACTCACACAGAGGCACACACACAGAGACATACACACAGAGGCAGGCACACACACAGAGGCAGGCACACACACATGAAGGCACATGTGCCTGTACACACACATGAAGGCACATGTGCCTACACATGCATGCAGGCACACACATGCATGCATCCCCACACAATCTGTGGAGATATAAGAGTATGAAATCCAGAGAAACCCACTATGAAGAAATGATTCTGATGATGATTTACATAAACAATTAAATTTAAATCCTTAGGGTCAGAATGAGTCATCAGCAGAAACAGCCCATCCACACAAACAATACTTAAAGAATTTTGGATGAAAACGAGGCAGGAAAGGACACCAAATCACAAACCACTGTGGAGGGTAACAAAATAGCTGAGTGTAACTGATCAAAGAGTAAAGTTTCATGAAGAGCTAACGTGGTTCAGCTCCCGTAATTGAAAGCAGAAATTCTGCTCAGTAAAGGGTCGTGATGAATATTTTACATGATGACTTAGTGTTTGTGCTCCTGAGAATGACGGGCACCGACCAGGGAGTGCTGTGCTTTTGAGAGTGACTACTCTTGTGCACGTGAACCATAGGATGGTCCTAGGAACCATAGGGTGATTCCTCCAGTGATAATCCCTAACTGTGGTCAGGCATGGATATGGAAATTACTACATCAGAAGACACATATGGTATTTCAGAGCAACTAGGAGTTACCATTATAATGTTGGTATTGGTGACTAGTCAGAGTCCCCAGTTCTTCACCCGCTTGTCACAGGCTAACTAAAATGTGTCACTTTCCTAGGTGAATCTTGATAGGACAACAAGGAGGATACTATCACCCTAAGGAGATGCAGAGTAGCTTACGAATTAGGACAGAAGAGAATTATTTATCCAGTGACTACTATTTAAAATTTTACTTAACAATTAATTATTTAGCAAGTAATAACTTCAAATTATATGAAATTCTGCCGTTTGTGTATCTCTAGTTGTAAATAGGACAAAACAGTTTAAAAAAACTGTTGTAAGGTTCATAACAAAATTACAACATGGCATTATGTATTCTTTCATAAAATAAAATGGAAGATCACCACATTTTATGGTAGACTTGGAGGAATGATAAAGCCTTCCTGTGGTCCCTGTGCAGATAATGCCCACCTTAGCTTTCTCCCCCAGATATTTATGGCCTGAAGACTGCTCCCTGTGGTGGATGACCCTAGTGAGATCAGCTACCCCTGCTTCCTTGCTCATCTCAGTGCAATAACCCTGCCTCTCTGTTCACTTCTAACTAGCTCCTGGAACACAAGACAACCCTGGTTCCTTACTTAAGGCAGAAATGGGATTGCAAGGAACAGCCGACTTGCAACTTGAGTGATTCAGGCTCTCTGTCAATATGTGCAACCTCTCCTGGCCCATATGTCAATCATTCCATTACTTTTTCAATCTTTGGCAGTTTAGAGGGCAGAGGTTTGATTTAATAACAGTCTTATTGCACCTGTCCCAATTCCAAAAGAAATCAAGTCTGTGGTTTTGAAATGTGGCCACTTCACCTGAGTGGAAGATGAGGAGTCCACTTCATGGGGTAAATCAGAATGGCAGAGCAGGGTCTCAGAACTAGCTTTGCTTTGCTGCAGTATTATACGCCAGGATTTGTTTTCTGATGTGTAATTTTATTTGTTTTTTGAAGACAGGGGTTCCCAGTATATCCTTGGCCATCCTGCATTCACCTTGTAGACCAGGCTGGGCTCTAACTCACTGAGTTCAGCCTGCCTCTGCCTCCCTGAGT
>OU015743.1:93721655-93762905 GCA_907169655.1 Acomys percivali | reverse complement strand
GTACCACAGTTCCCTTATCCATTCCTCTGTTGAAGGACATCTAGGTTGTTTCCAGATGCTGGTGAATACAAACAAGGTTGCTATGAACACAGTTAAGCAAATGTCCTTGTTGTTGAACATTTTTTGGGTAATGCTAATGAGTGGTATAGCTGGATCGTGAGGAAACACAAGTCCAAATTTTTGAGAAGTGCTAGTTGATTTCCAAAGTAGTTGTACAAATTTGTACTCCCATCAGCAATGGATGAGTATTTCTCTTTCCTCATATCCTCACCAGCACGTGCTGTCACTTGCGCTTTTTATCTTAGTCATTCTTTCAGGTATAAGATGGAATCTCAAAGTTGTTTTGATTTGCATTTCCCTGATGACTAAGGACATTGAAGATTTATTTAACTGTCTTATGGCCATTCAATATTCCTCTACTGAGAAATTTGTTTAGCTCTGTACCCTATTTTTTAACTGAATGATTTTGTTTGGTGGAGTTTAGTTTCTTGAGTTCTTCATATATTTTGGATACTAGCCCTCTGTCAAATGTAGGATTAGTGAAGATCTTCTCCCAGTCTGTAGGCTGCCATCTTCTTCTGTTGACAGTGTCATTTGCCTTATATAAGCTTTTCAGTTTCACAAGGTCCCATTTATTAATTGTTGATCTTAGAGCCTGAGCTATAAAATATCTTGGTGTAACTCTAACCAAACAAGTGAAAGACTTGTATGAAAAACTTCAAGTCTCTAAAGAAAGAAATTAAAGAACATATCAAAAGGTGGAGAAATCTCCCATGCTCATGGATTGGGAAGACCAATATAGTAAAAATGGCCATCTTACCAAAAGCAATCTACAGATTCAATTCAATCCCTAGCAAAATATCTACACAATTCTTTATAGTCCTTGAAAGATCAACTCTCAACTTCATATGGAAAAATAAAAAACCCAGAACAGCTAAAACAATCCTATACAATAAAAGATTTTCTGAAGGAATCACCATCCCTGATCTCAAGCTATACTATAGAGCAGCAGTAATAAAAACCAACATGGTACTGGCAGAGGAATGGGCTGGTGGATCAGTGGAATTTAGTTGATGACCCAGAAATAAACCCACACACTTACAGACTCTTGATTTTTGACAAAGAAGCCAAATCCATACAATTGAAAAAAGATAGCCACTTCAACAAATGGTGCTGGTCTAAATACAAATAGACCCATATTTATCACCCTGCACAAACTAAAGTGGAAGTGGAGTAAAAACCTCAACATAAAATAAGACATACTAAATCTATTAGAAGAAAAAGTGGGAAGAACCTTGAACTCATTGGCACAGGAGACAACTTCCTGAATAGAACAGTAGTGATTTTATTTTAAAATGAGCTTATTTTATCTTGGTATTACTTATAGCCATGAAGACTTGATCACCCAGAATGGATGTGCAATGGGATAAATACATTTGTTTCTCCTAAACTTTACCCCCGATTTTTGATAAGTAAAATTAATAATTGAAGAGACTACGGCGCTTTCTAATAAAACGTGATGGTACAATACAGTGCCCTTCTTAGCTATTAAGGCTTCTGTGTTTTTCTTCATTTTGGCAGTACTACACCTTCAACACTTTCAGTCACACCCTAACTGGATACTATTAAGCTGTTTGCTTTGTCATCACTCATAATTTCATCAAGCAATTTGCTTAGTATAGTAGTAATATTTTTGTATTAGAGACCAAGGATCAAGAGTCTGGGAACTCCTCATCCACCACTGAGCATTTTGAGCCTGGGCTGATATATCTATAATAAACAGGCAACAGATATGAAAGGGAGCTCAAAATTAGGAAATCCATCAAGATTACAGATTAAAATACATATACCCATCTTAATCAATAAAATTGTTTCCTCATTTGTAAAACAAAAGGATCATGAATAATTGAATGGGTAAACTTTATTAATATGTGATATTAATGTACTTATCAACTATCAATTGAACTAGCAACTACCAACTCATTGCCTATGACTAATACCTTCTCCTAGTTGTAGATAACCATGTGATATAAAAATAAATATTCCCTACTTCTGTAATGGCTTAGGTTGCATGACAATACCTTTATGACTGGTTGCATCATATTTCTGACTCTGGCTTAAATAATTAAAATATACAAAAATTTTCTAACAGGTTTCTGATGGTCTATGAATAATATAACTAATTAAATCGAGCAGAATTCAAACTAACCTAAGGAATTTTTGTTAACTTTACCTGCATTATTAATGGGTAATTACCCACTTATTTCTGCCCACACACCCATGAAACAATCAATACATTTTCTAAGCTGAAATAAGATAATTAATGGATCATAATTGGGAAAAGAACCTGACTGAAATTCTATATACTGGTATACAGATAGGTTATTTGAGCTCAGTAGCTGTTCCAAAGTTTGATCTTATGAGGGAATGTTATAAAATATGATTTGTGTCACCATACATCTTTGCTGTATGGTGGCTGTGACTGTAACTGGAGGTGACCACTTATTCCTCTCAGAACAGGAAACACTGAGACAGACTGCAGAAAACATGTCAGGATTTAATAACTGCGTGCTGAGCCATCTGTGTTAGTGGAGAGAGGAGCTGCCTTTGAAGAAAATGAAAATGAAAGATCATGTGTGTCAAGTCCTCAGAGGATGAAGTGTACAGTGGATTTTATTTACATAAGCTGGAGATTTCATGCTGAAAAGCACCAGTCACAGCTGATGAAAATGATTACCTCAAACCACAATAAAAAAATTATTAAAAAGTTAATACCCTTCAAACTATTGCGGTAGTGGAGGAAAATTGACCATAATCTTCATAAAATTAATGAAATGAATAATAATTTCAGATACAACCACATGATGGAAATTATATGAGGACAGATTAAAGCTTCTAGAGATGATAACATCCTCATTTAAGTACTTATGTTTAAATATTAAATTAAGTACAACAAATAACTTAAACAGATACCATGACTATAATTCTACATATAAACAGTACATATTTTTATTTTTTATTATTTAATTAATTTATTCAGATTACAACTCAATTATTATTCCATCACTTGTATCCTCCAATTCCTCCCTCCCTCCCCCTTTCATCCTATTCCCCTCCCCTAGGTCTATGACTGAGGGGGACCGTCTCCCCAATATATGTTCATAAGTATCAAGTCTTATCTTGGTAGCCTGCTTATTCTTTCTTTGAGTGCCAACAGGCCTCCCCACTAAGGGGAAGTGATCAAATATGTTTATTCACATTCTTTGAGTTGAGATTGGGAGTATTTCTTCCTTACCTGTGTCGTCAGTCGGTAAGGACAGCCTACGTATCTGTTTATTACAGTCTATTGTGGAGAATGCACATTAAGCACTTTGTCTGATTCAGTAGGAAATGTCTGATGTTGTGGGATGTAGTTCAGTATTTATTCCTAAAACTTCATCTGGAGTACTTTTTGTTTGAAAAAGACAATTCTAATTTAAAATAAAATAAAAGCAGAATTTACAGTGAAACACTAATCTGGGCTTTTTGGATCATGAAAGTTGATGTAAGTACACATATGATTCATTTGAGTGCTAAATTAAACTGTAGTATGTACTGAATTCTCTCTGTTAAATTTGGTCTCTCAATCTCTCTCTATCAATCTCTCTGTGTGTTTCTGTCTCTGTCTCTCTGTTTCTCTCAGTGTGTCTCTGTCTCTGTCTCTCTGTCTGTCTGTCTGTCTCTCTCTGTCTCTGTCTGTGTCTGTCTGTCTCTGTCTGTCTCTGTCTGTCTCTGTCTCTGTCTCTCTATCTCTCTCTCTCTCTGTATCTGTCTCTGTCTGTCTCTGTCTCTGTCTCTCTCTCTGTATCTGTCTCTCTCTGTCTCTGTCTCTGTCTCTCTTTGTCTCTCTCTCTCTCTGTCTGTCTATCTATCTATCTATCTATCTATCTATCTATCTATCTATCTATCTATCTCTCCGGTGCTGCTATTGTTTGAATATACTGTTGCTACAGGCTGGTGTGTTCAAATGCTTGCTCTCAGCAGGTAGGCTGCTGTGGTTGGTACAGCCTCAATAGAAATGGGTCACAGGATAGCCTAACATGGGGTCAGGTCTCAGGTCCCTCCACTTCTTGACTATTATATTTAGTCAGGTACCCCATGCTCCCATGAGACTAACCAGCTGCCTCCTGATGTCCGTCTCCATGTTCTCTCTGCTGTGAGGGATGGCATCACCTCAGAAGGTAGTCAGAGCAATGAGAAATCCTTGTTCCCTCAAGCTTTTCTTTCAGATACTCTTTCAGAGTGACTGGAAAAGTCGCACATCAAAGTGTAACTCCAGGAAGAACCAACCAAACTTAACAGCAGTTTCCAGTTTTCCCTTGGCTCGGACCCAACATCCATGGAGACTACTGCTCAGCAGCAGAAGTGGGGTGATGAAGAGAATGAGCTGAAATTTCACTTTTAAGTTTTTGTTACATTTGTTTTCATTACTTTATGAGAGCGGAATGGCATATGTGTGCCAAGGTGCTCATGTGAAAGTCAGAGAACAATTTGTGGAAGTTGACTCCCACACAGGTCTCCAGCCTTAGCAGTGGGCAACTCTACTCACTGGGCCATCTCTCAGGCCCAACAAAATGGAGTTTTCTATTGAATAGAGAATTATAAACACTTAGTATTAGATTTCTAAGGCAGTGTAGAGAGACAGCAAACTGAAAAGGACAGGAGTCTGACCTTCAAAGGCAGAACTGTGTGTTTTTAGCTCACAAGGCAAGCTTCAGTCTCTCTCATGTGGGTAAATGAGAGGGCTATCAAGGGAAGGGAGCTGTGACCTTTGTAGAGGTCTGGTGAGAGGCGTGGGAATGGGGAAATTGTTACAGCCATGGGCCTGTATGTGTTTGCCACCTCTCTTCCCTCAAATTCCCTACTGTAAGCAAGAGAGATTACTCTGGGAGACAGGTTATCTCTGCAAACCTTCCTTTTGAGGATGACAGAACGAGGTCATTTGTAACCTTGTGGGAATCCTATTTTGCCATCAAGAACTCTGTCACCCAGAGACTCTGCTCATTGGCGTAGCAGAGCTGAGACCATGGTGGCTCAGAAGCATGCCAGAGGGGAGAAACAACAGGAAGGAAAGGGGGAGAGACGTCCTGGCCAATGCTAGAAAGAGACACAGAACAGAGAGGCCGTGCAAACCCATGTGATGAGGGAACTGGGAGACAGGCTGATGTTAGGCTTGGCTGTGGTTCCCAGAATCAAGTACCAGGCTGCTTTTTCTCTAAGGCAAAGAAGGTTTATTGTTACATTGTTTTCTCAAAGGCAAATTAGACAAACAGTTTGGGTACACAGTAGAATAACAGTCTTAAGTGACCTCAAGATATTTTGTTAACTCTGGCTGTGAGGTCTGGAAAAGTTTCAGTCTCTTAGAATGTAAGAATGTTTTCATAATATTACATATATAGAGTAAGTGTTGCTGGGGAATGACTGCCTTTCATATGCAGCTGTTCTTTTCTAATGAGCTACAATCTCTGCCTTTGCAATACAGAATCCAGTGTGCATTATTTCTTTTTAAAAAATTTTTTTTTACTTTTATACATACATTTATATTATTACACGTGTATACAATAAACAGCATACAGCAAGAAGAACCATGAAACAATCAGGAGTTATATAAATGCTATATTCATGGTGTTTCACCTATTTGTATTTGGCAAACTTGGAGAAAACATCTTTCCTATCTTGGTGAGTCTACAACTCTGAATATAAATCAATATCTATCATATCTCATCTCTATAAACCTAAAAACTTCTATGTAGACCAAAAACCATCTTAACCCCTAAACAACTAAGCTTAATGGTAAAATTAAACTATCTTGTCTTCAGTCCCATCAGAGACTTGAGCAGGAAAAAAATTAATTACCCAAGTAAACAAGCAGTGCAGGCTAGCAGCTTCAAAAATGAGAAAATGACAGACACTGTTCACTGCCTAGATAGTCACCCAAAACTCTTTATAATGTTGGAGCATCATCTTCAGCCTTCTGGCCCAATATAACTGACAGACGTATTTGTGGGGCAGGAACTATCGAAGACTTGCTTACCCTGTCTTGGCAGAGTTTGTCCGTGGACTCTGCTTGCATCCAAGCTTGACCAATTTTAGGCAGAATTCTGTCTGTGGCAGAAATGAAGACATTTTGCCCAGTGACTTGTTTGCCACATTTGAAACCATCTCCATAATAAGGTTGTTTGATGCTCATCATCTTCTCTGAGGTAGGCTGGGTGTTGATAGGAGTTAACCTGTCTTATTGTCAAAGGCTCCGTAAAATCATAAAAACATCTTTAAATGCCATATTTTAAAAGCCTCTGAGGCTTTTGAAGGATTTCTCTAAATATTTTACCTTATCTAGCTATAGAATTCTATCTATCTCTTAAACCTAGGGTGTATACTCTGGTGATGAAACTAGAATAGTAACTGACATGACCATGAGTTGATGAACTAGCAATTAACTTGTATTGCTTATTTGCCTTAAACAGCCTGCTATAGCACCTTCAGAATATTGGAAGTAAACCTTGTATCATAATTGAGTTGTATGGGTACACTACCTCCTATTGTAGTAGAAATATATTTAATTTGTGTGAAGAATAATCTTGGATTTGAACTCTGTACCAGTGTATCAAAATTCAACTTACTTTGCATCAATATACAACATTCCATACCAATGAATAAAAAGAAAACTTTGGTTGTGAGTAACAGTTAAGACCTTAAGTTGAGGAGTAGGTTCAATAAACTACTTTCTGTCCTGTCATCCCTATATATTTCTATATCCCCCGCCCCTTCTTTCTTTTCAATTCCTATTTCCATACCTATGGGAGACATCTTGAAAATGCACATGCAACTTTACTACTTTGACAGGGTTAGTCTCCGCATTCATCTTTCCCTTATAAATTACAGCCAGCATTGCTGGGCTATCTAACCAATTTCTTCCTTGAGCCCATTGTGCAGCAGCACAGTGCAATGATTAACTTTTGTACATAAAATACCATGAAAGTAATTAGAAAAACACTCAGTGTAAAGTTCTCTGTTTCCACATACTTGAACACACAGGTATACACATACCTACAAGCAAATCTACACTTAGAGTTTTTTAATGTATAAATTTAATATATTTATTTATTTTATTCACATGAGTGGTGTGTGTGTGTGTGTGTGTGTGTGTGTGTGTGTGTGTGTGCCCACGCATGCACGCACGCATGCACATGTACATGTGTGTACAATTGCCACAATAGGTATATGGAGATTTCTTTACTAAACCAGCATAACCCCTAACTGCATTCTACCCACAGATAAATGTAGAAATTTCCATTATCAAGGAAATTTTAACTTATCTTTGCAACAGATGGGGATCATTTCAGAAAACCACAACCCAGGCCCAACAGGTATATCTTCTATAATAGAACTCCCACACCTGAGATTCAGGGAGCTCTGTGGAAGAGGGAGTAAAAATATTGTAAGAGCCAGAGAAGTTTACTGTGAAATAGGGTCTCCTAGTACTATCAGAAGCAAGACCCACAAAGTCTCACAAAATAACTTCCCAAACATGATTTGAACAAGAGCTACAATAGAAGTGCTAGAATAGGTAGGGTTAATCCCAAGCCAACCCGTATACAAAGACTACAGACAACTAAGGAATGCTTATGGTGGGACAAATCGCCTTCCCAGTGAAAGAGCACGCCAGTAAGTTGTGCGATATACCAAATGATCGGCCCTGAAAACATGGACCCAAGTAAGATTTACGAAAACATAGCAGGTTGTAATTAGGGCTATATATGTATATGGCATATGGCAGGATTTGGATGGAGGTAAAGGAATGGGGAAATTCTATAACTACATTATGATCCCCTAAGTAAAAGAAATAATAAAAACAAAAAAGAATTTGAAATTTATTAAAGAGAAACACCAGCTTACTTATAAAGGAAAAGCCATTTCCCAACAGAAACATGAAAGTCAAGAGAGCAAGGAATGATGAAATGACGTACTTGGAGCCTGAAAGATAATTACTGATTATTTAAGTAGTGTCAAGTTACTATTCATAAAGACTTTCCAAAACAAACACAAAATACAAGAACTAAAGACCATTAAACTAGCCTTAAAGATGACCCTTATAGGAATGCCACACATAAAAAAAACATAAATAGGCCAGGAAAGAATGAATCCCCTGTTATTTAGTGAGTCTCTGAATAAAAAAGAAAAAGGAAAAAAGAGCAGGCAATGCAAGTCAGTGGTAAAGCACTCGAGTATCCAAGAGACCTGGTTCTATCTCTGACACTGAACAAAATTTACATGGGAAAAACAAATAATCAAGTCAATGGGAACAATCAGCTGAACAGAAACTTTTCAAAAGAAGTAAAAATGGACAATGAGTATTTCTCGCTGGCTCATAGTCACCATCAGAAAGACACAGATCACAACTGCGTCAGTCCAGGCAGAACGGTTGGTAGGAGTGCAGGGGAAAGAAACCCTCATGTGTGCTCAAAGGAGCATAAGTCTGTGCAAACGTGCTTAAGTGAGTATGGAGGGTCCTCAAAATGTCATATTATCTAGCTACACCCTTCCTGTTTGTTTACCTGAACTAATCAAATACAGCAGGAAGCATATTTACCTGCACACCATGCTTATCACGGTGACTTACACAATCGTCAACTCAGAGACTGGGAGTCTGTCAACAAATGAATGGGTAAGGAAAACGTGACACACAGACACACGAACACACATTCATGGGAGGGAGGGAGCGAGGGAGGGAGGGAGAGAGGGAGGGAGGGAGGGAGGGACGGAGGGAGGGAGGGAGGGAGGGAGAGAGGGGGGAAATTTTATTTATAACATAAAAAAGAAGAAATTGTTATTTTCCTAAAAATTAATACAGCTAGGAATTAGCATATTTTTAAAAGTAACCTAGACTTAGAAAGAAAACTAATGCACGGTCTCTTAGAGGGGAAAGCAGAAACATGAAAATTAAAGGGAAATTATGAATGAGGAGATAGGAGTGGTGAGGGAAACGGGGAGTAAAAGACAGTAAGAGGAGCCCATATGATCAAACTGCAAAATATGCCTATATAAAAACATCACAACGACATTCATTATTTTGTACAAGTAATACATACAAAGATAGAGGACCATATCAATTGCTCAGGGAACTGCAACATTTTATGAGCTGTATATTATATTTTATATTTGTTTACATATAATGAAATTACTTTTCAAAAATTATAAAAATCTCTAAACTAATGAACCACTACCACCTTCGCCAAAGGAAAGATAAATTTTCTTACTTCTAAGTGTTAAAACTGTTTCAATACAAGTCCATATAAATAACATGAACAATGTGGAAGCATGAGGAATAATTTTATGTTCTTAAACTTGTACCAACTCTCTGCAGATATGTCTGATTCATACAGCCAGTGTTGTATTTCATTGTAAATGAAGTATAATATTTGAAAGTAAAATAATATTGCCACAATAAAAATCTTTAAAGATTACTGTGGAATTTTAATTAGATGCAGACTATGGCTTTCGGGTACATTTTATGTTTCTAAGAAGTGTCATAACTCTGTCGATTAATTATGCCTGTGGTCCAGTGATAGAATGAGACATTTAACAGATGAATCTCATTATTATCAAATGAGCTAAACTAAGATTTCTTTTTTAAAAAAATCACATTTAAGAAGTCATATGAATTTCATGCAGTGTAGGAAATTGGAGCTAATTTGTTTTCGATTCATGATGTGTGAGTGTGGGATATACCAGGCAATCATGAAGTGTAAATAGTTCAAGTCTTGTCTGGGATTAGTCCAGTCTCTATACCTGTAATGCAAACTAAAAAACGCCAACTTGGGAACACAGTTTTGCAAAAAATAAATAAATAACCACTAATAGGAAAAATAACACTCTGACATGGTTCATAAACCAAATATTGATAGTAAAATATGGTCATTTTTAAGTCACAGATGATAAAACATAAAATTAACAAGGTTAGCCTTTGAGACTGAAATGCCTATTGCCAGAGGGTTCAGAAGGAGTACAGCCGTTCTCTAGGAGTGACTTTCCCTGCATGGCTGGTGGCATCACCAGAAGTCTACCAGGTGACACTGCCCATGAAGGCTACTCATACCCTGTGCAGCACAGACTACCAGCCTAGCCTCTAGCACTTATAGCCTAGAAGACCTTACTGGAGTCACATGAACGACTGAGTCTGATTCGTGGTTGCTGGTCACTCTAGGGGGTTGGTTGTGGTTTGCTAGTAGCCATGGTCAAAGAGTGAATGAAAGGAAAGAAATTAGATTCAGGTATTTTCCTAATTCCTCTCTCCTGTCTATCCTTGTTTCTCTCATATCTAGTGTTGTGGGTGAAATGTGGTGGTGGGGGTTAATAAAGGATGGGAAAAAGAAGAACCCACAAAGTAGAGAAAACCAGCTACAGTGATATTTATCTCTACCTCTTGCTTTAAATTATTTTACTTAAAAAAGAAAATCCTTACATTCATACTATCTCTTACATTGGTTCCATGAAAGGCTCTCTCTTAAGTGACACTATTTCACTATGCGTTTACCTACCAAAGGCATATAAGCATATGTACAGATGAGTATGCATATGTTCCATGAGTTAGATGGCTTGAAATACTTAGATCTATTTAATCTATATCTAACTCACTACAACAATCCCAGACACACTGCATAATTAATAGGAAACTTAACTAACCTTAACACAACATAACTAGTAAAATTTTCATCTCCTGAGTTAACACCAGTTAACTTGAAACCCAAATACTACAAGTAACTTGAGAATGAGTTACTAGAGAGCATTGTGCCCCATAGCGTGGTATCAGTTGTAGGGTGGAATTAAGGGACAATCTCCAGCTGTGGAGTTTTTAAAGCTAAGTGGAAACACAGAAGAGTTATGCCTGTGTATTTTGAATCTTCTAGAACCATGATGAAGGTGCATCTTTTGCTAGGTTCTAAAGTAAAGCAATGCTGATTTGCTTGGGGTAACTTAAGCACATGACTCTTTCCTCTACCCACCATACTAGGAAAATCCAGAGTGATAAAATATATATAAGATTATCTTGTCTGATACAGCATCTATGCAATAGTGGATAGGAAATAGTAAATTTTCATTTTTCTCTCTAATTTATTTATTTATTCACTTTACATACTGATCACAGCCCCCTCGCTCCTTTCCTCCATCTTCCCCGTTCTCCCCTCAATGGAAATGAAGGCACAACACACCCAAACTTACAAGACACGATGAAAGCAGTATTAAAAGGAAGGTTGATAGCACTAAGTACCCTCATGAATAAATTGGAGGGATCTCATATTAGCAGTATATCCCCACACCTGAAAGCTCTATAACAAAGAGAAGCAAGCACACCAGGAAGGAGGAGATAACAAGAAACCATCAGAATCAGGGCAGAAATAAATAAATCAGAAGCAAAGAGAACATTGCAAAGAATCAACAAAACTAAAAGCTTGTTCTTTGAGAAAAATCAGTAAGGTAAATAAACCCTTTACCAAACTATCTAAAGGGCAGAGAGATAATACCCAAATTAACAAAATCAAAAGGGGACATAACAACAGACACAAGGAAATCAGAGGAATCATGATGTCTTACTTCAGAAGCCTATACTCCACAAAACTGGAAACTTTAAATGAAATGGAAGATTTTCTCAATAGATTCCACTTATGAAACTTAAATCAAGATCAGATTTATAATCTAAATAGTCCTATAATTCCTAAGGAAATAGAAGAATTCATTAAAAGTCTCCCAATCAAAACAAAAGCCCAGGGCCAGATGGTTTTGATGCAGATTCTACCAGACCTTCAAGGAAGAGAATATCAATATTCCTAAAATAATTCCACAACATATGAAAATCCATCAGTGTAATCCACTGTACAAAGAAACTAAAGGGGGAAAATCACATGATCATCTCTTTAGATGCAGAAAAAGCCTTTGATAAAATCCAACACCTTTTTGTGATAAAAGTCTTGGAGAGATCAGGGATATAAGACTCATACCTAAACATAATAAAGGCAATATATAGCAAGCCAATAGCCAATATCAAATTAAATGGAGAGAAACTTAAAGCAATTCCACTAAATCAGGGACAAATCAAGAGTTTCCACTCTCTCCCTGTCTATTCAGCATAGTACTTGAAGAGCTAGCAAGAGCAATAAAACAACTAAAGGAAATAGTAAATTGTCAATGAGCATGATCTGTTGAGTTCAAGAAATATAATGGATGAATGTCTAGGCAAAGACTATGCTTCCTGTTGGATAGAGAGCCCCTGTGAATTATTATTAGATGCCATTCTTCATATGGCATGAAAAAAAAAGATTTACAGATGTCTTTTTTTCTGCTCATACAAAGAGCAGAAGACCAGCCTCAATTGTTCTGTGCGTCACACATACCTTATACATTACAATTTTAGGACTGTATAATGCTTGTGAGAGATTATGTTTTCAGAACAAAAGAACCAGACACTCACATTGGATGAGACCTGACAGAATTTTTTCTCTCAGCATGCTAGACACTGACATCCTGTATCTTTCATGTTCCAGCACCAAGTGCTTCAGTTGCTGTTCCTCATCAGAATAAGACAGCTCCCAGGACACCTTCAAAGAAAGTTTCCGATCCAAATTGGTCCAGCATTTCAGACTGTCCCACACAGGACTCTGATTAAGTCTGGAATTTCTCAACATTTAGAAACTGGGCCACAAATATTATTCCTGGCTGTATAACCACCATTTCCCCAAATTTATTTGGGCTCCTACAAAGGCATTTTCACCCCAAATCAGCTGGAAGAAACTTTAAAAGAACAATGCCTTTAAGGGAGGTCTGGTAGGATTTTTGGTTGCTTTCTTGGATTATTTTCAATGGGAGTTGGTTATAAGTTATTATTGGCCTTATTTAGAGACAAAACAAGGTTGGACTCAGGGATATCTCTTTTAGTTTATCTTACATTCTTAGGTTTAGACATATGGGTTGTAAAGAAATAAGGGGGGAAAATGAAATATATAGGGAAGATAGAACAAAAAGTAGATTAGTGAATCTACTCCTCAACTTAATGCCTTAATTGCAAGGTTATTTTTAATTCACTGCTATAGAATTTTGTATATAGATGCAAAGTAAGTTTAATTTTAGATACAGTGGTAGAGAACTCAAATGTAAGATTATTCTTCACAAACATTATATATATATATATATATATATACTCTAATATGTGATATTATACCCATATAACTCCATTATAATATAAGGTTTATTCTAATGCCTTGAAAGTCCTATTGTAGGCTGTTTAGGATAAATAAATTATACAAGTTAATTGTTAGTTGATCAAATCATAGTCATATTAATTGCTAGTCTATTTTTATCACAAGAATATACATCTTAGTTGCAACAGATAGATATGATTCTATAGAAGGATAAGGTAAAATAATTTGATAATGTCTTCAAAAATCTCAGAGACATACAGAGTATAGCATTTTAAAATGTTTTTATTATTTTAAAGATTCATTGACAATGAGACAAGTTAACTTCTGACAACACCCAGCCTACCTCAAAGAGGATGATGAGCATCAAAGAACCTCATTATGGAGTTGGCTTCAAATGTGGCAAACAAGCCCCTGGGGAAAATGTCCTCATTTCTACCATAGACAGAATTCTGCCTTAAAAAGAGCAAGCATGGATGCAGGCAGAGACGACATCTAAACTCTGCCAAGACAGGGTAAACAAGTCCTCAATAGTTCCTGTCTCACAAATTTATCTGTCAGATATATTGGGCCAGAAGGCTGAAGAAGATGTTCCAACATGGTAGAGAGTTTTGTGTGACTATTGAGACAGCAAACTGTCTCTGTCATCTTATTTGGGAAACTCCTAACCTGCACTCCCGTTATATGCAGGTAATCAATTTTATTCCTTCTCAAGTCTCTGATGGGGTTGAAGCCCAGATAGTTCAGTCTTACAGTTAACCTTAGTTGTTTAGGAGTTAAGATGTTTTTAGGTCTAGATAGTTGTTTTAAGTTAAAAATTACAAGATATGATAGATACTGATTTATATTCAGAATTTTAGGTGCATCAAGATAGGAAAGACACTTTCTGCATCTTTCCAAATCCAAATTGCCAAAACACTAAGAATGTAACATTTATATAATTCCTGATTGTCTCATTGTTCTTCTTACTGTAGGTAGTCTATTGTATATATGTGTAATATTATAAAAGTATATGTAAAGTATTAAAAAATATTTAATAAAAATTAAATAAACTAGGAACATTGATATATCTAGAGCATGGCTTTATTATAAGACCTAATAGGAAATATTTTATGTAAAGAAACTGCACAGCATCTAGCATGTGAAAGTATTAATAAATATTCATTCTTCCAAAAAAGAAAAAAAGAGAAATGCAATGGACTGAAATTCTTTAATCATATATACAATGTATTCTAAATCAATAAAATTTCCTTTAATGGTTACAAAATCATTATACTTTTTGCTGAGTCCATATATAAAACAGCTGCATGAGCAATGCAAAGCTTTGTTCACTTTAATTTACTGCTAACATATTATGGGTTGGAAAAAATGCCATTTCTAGAAATTTCTTTATACTTCGCTTCAACACAGGTTGAGCATCCACTTTGACAATGTCTTCACACACTTACAAACAAGCCACTACCAAATTCTGACAAGCCTAGTAAGTTGGTTTCTTTACCTCATTTTAGCCTAAACTGTCCTCATCTTCCAGAGTTTTGCTGCTTTTCTATTTCTTCTTGAGGATTTTTATTTGATTATAGTTTATGAGGAAACTGTCTTTTCATCTAAGCTGTAAGATGTGTGGGTATGAGGTTATTTTAGGGTCCTTTTGTTGTCATTTCAGGGTCTGCATAGTAGAAAGTGATGTAATCCACATCAGTTCTCACGCTGTTGTTGTGTATCATTTCCCCATGGGTTTTGCTGAACATTCATCAATGTGACATTTTCAATGACCAAGACGTTGTGTTCGCTGATTGATTTTTATATGTTTAGTTTCATGGATCTGCTCATAATACATCAGTTCCTTCCTTTTCTTTTCTTTGGATTAATTTTGTTCCTTTTTCCATTTTCTAATTTTCTTAAATGAAACCTTGGGTTCTTCTTTCTTAGCATGGACATTTAAAGCTGCGTGTATTACTCTAAGCGTTCCTTTATCTGACTTTACAGGTTTTGCCATGCTGTGCTTCCTGTTTGCTTCAGCTGAAACGCCATTCCCTTCCAGCGCTGGAGAAACGCCTCAGTGGTTAAGGGCACTTGTTGTCCTTTCAGATGACCCAGGTTCGAGTCCCATTATCCACATGATGGCTCACAACTGCCTGACTTTAGTTCTGGAGAATCCAGACCCTTCTTCTGACCTCAGTGGGCACCAGGCACACATGTGGCACACAGACACACATGAAGGCAAAACAGTCACACAGAAAAAAAAATTAAAATAAAAAACTAACCAGGGCTATGAAGCAAAAACAAAACAAACAAATGAACAAAAACGCACTCTCTTTGAATGTAGAAATATCTTTTTTTTTAATTAAACATTTTTTTGTTTTTTTACATATACATTTATATTATTACACATATATACAATAAAGTACCTACAGCAATAAGAACCATGACACAATCAAGAATTAAATAAATGGTACATTCTTAGTGTTTTGGCTATTTGTATTTGACAGCCTTGAAGAAAACATCTTTCCTATCTTGGTACATCTAAAATTCTGTATGTAAATCAATCTAGTTCACAACTTGTCATTTTCAACTTCTTATAATTGAAGCAAATTTCTCATAGATAATATATAGTTGGATAATGCTTTGTATTTATCTTTTTCATAAAATAGTTGTCTCTTTATGGACTGCTTAGATATCTTGAGTTTAATGTGATTATTGATTTTTAAAACAAATCTATCATTCCACTTGTTATCTGATTTCCCATTCATTTAAACTTCCTCTTTTTCTTCTTATTGAATTTTTATAGATTATTTAAAGAGTTATAATTTAAAGGTAGTTCTTTTTACTCTCTCCTAGAATTGTTCTGATTATTAGTCAGGATATTTTCAGTGATTTTCCCCATGGCATTATAATATATTTATTTACTTTCTACAGTATTTCAGGCATAAAATTAATTTTATCTTGTTTTTAATTGAATGTAGAAAACTTACCATTCTATATAAGTACTTTTAACTTCCTCCTTATGTTGCATTTCTTTATTACATACATTCCATCTTTCATTAGTTCTACCAGAAAAAAAAATAAACATAAATACAATCTATAACCCCAAAAAATATATTCTTAGTATGGGATCTTAGTATTCACAGTAGTAACACTGATGAAGTAAAGAATCCATCTGCCTCCACCTTAGGCATAAAAGACATTTTATAGCAAAGACAAACTAGATTCATTCCTGTTTATAATTAAATTTCTAGTTCTCAAGGACTAGGCTATTGCCACACCTGTAGCCTTAACTACAAATGGCTCTTCACTGCCTGTTGCAGGAGTGGCAATTATGTCTTTGTTTCAAAAGCTGTTTATAACCATCTTGAAACCTTACCTGTTTTTCAAAAGTTTATATGACTACATAATGGCAAGCTTGTTCTGACCACCTTGTCACGCCCACTGTGCCACCGTGTCTTTGTTTCAGGAGGTTGTTGGGTTGTTATGTTTGTGTTCTGCTCCTCTAACCACCTGTTTTGCCCACCGAACCCTCCATTCGGAAGCCTCCACCCCTAAGCTGTAAATGCGTTGTCTTCCTCACATCCAATGTCGACCTCTAGAACCCTGCCTTAGGGAGAGCCAGCCCATGCACACAAATTAAAAAGCTTGCCTTAATTAATTGCTTGGTTTAATCAATTCGGCCATAATGATCTCTGGTCTTTCTTCTCCCGTCTTTGGTATTAACAGAAGCTGAAGGTAACTATGAATGAAATAACAAATGTTTTAGTAGATATGTATATTTGCTCTGGTTTTAATATTGTATAGTGCATGCATATGTTGAGTGATAAGTGAAATGAGCAAAGAACAGAAAGACAAATACTGTATGATCTCACTCACACTGAATCTAAAATGATGGCCACAAAGAAGTTAAATGCAACAGTATGGTTATTAAAGCAAGGGAAGGCCCAAGGGAAATGGAACTGGAAATATCAATCACTGGTTAATAAGTTATCCTTAGATAGAAACAAAATATCCTGGCATGGTATTGCACAGTAGCATGACGGTAGATAATGGTGTATCTGTTTTGAAAAGGCTTGTGTCAAAGATCTTAACTGTCACACCATAATGAAATAAGGAATGTTTTATTTTCTCTGATTTTAATATTGTATAATGCATGCATAGATTGATCATAAAGCATTATGTTAATAGACACCATGTTTATTATTTTTTAAACAGATTCAATAAATAGAGAAGAGCCCGTGCCCAGACATAACATAGTCTATCTACTGAAAACCAAGTGTGATCCACCTATCCTTTCAAAAATAATCCCAGAGAAGAATGGTACATTTTAGGTGAGAAAGCCATGACCTGAGTGGCAGCATGATTGCCAGACAACAGGTTACCTAAGCAGGTAAAAAAACAAACAAAAAAAAAAACAAAACAAAACAAAAAAAAACCTCGGGAACAAATTTAAAGAGCTTAAAGGAAAGAATTATCAAACAAGAAACTTATACTGTTCAAACCTACTCCTGGGCTTTGGAAGTGAAATAAAGACCCTCTCAGGTGGAGCAAAACTAACATAACTGACCATACTGAGCCACAGGAGAAAAAAAAAGCGAGAGCTATAAATACGTGAGTAAAATTGTGTCCCAGAGAAATTTTGATCTGAAGAAATGAAGGAAGAGCAAAATTGGTAGACATCTCTCAAAAGACATGCTTTCTTTATGCTGTTGAAGATACGTATGAAAGGTAAAGTAATGGATTCAGATATGGGCTGGAGAGGGGCTCAGCACTAAAGAGCACTTACTACTCTTACAGGGGACCTGAGTCATGTCCCCAGCACCTACCTCAGGTGACTCACAATTGCCTATAACTCCAGCTCCGGAAGATCTGACACTCTCTTTTAGATACAGGGGCACAAGGCAGACACACAATGCACATCATACAATAAATCCTTCAAAAAATTAATAAACCATTAAAAAAGGAGCCTGGAAGGTTTTGTCCCCTTCTTTATTGTCACATAATTTATTAATTAAAGAAATATGTACAGTTACATTATGCAATATGTTTTATGAGCATAGACACTGTGAAATGATTACCACAAAGCTAATTAGGATATCTGTAACATCACTGGCTGCCTTTGTTTTCATTTTTATGAGAAGGTTTAGGATCTCACATTATTTTAAAGTATTATAAAATAGTATTAATTTTTGTTGCCACACTTTATGTTAGACTTCCAGAACCTCTTCCTTCTCTTTCATTAAACTTCCCTACCTGTAACCTGCTCCTTGCTCCACTTGTCCTGTAGCCAGCTGCAGCCAGCCACCACTCACTGTTGGCATAATATTCTTGTGGATTGTGTACAGTTTACCCTTATTTATTCAAATGTTGATTTTTTTTCCACCCCACCTTCTGGATCAATCCTGACATTGCATTGTAATGTGTATTCTAAGTATCTCCAGTTTCAAGTTTGCATAAACATGTCACCATTTGTTCTCTGTTATGTCAATAAAAACAAACTAGTGAATGCTGAGCTATAACAAAGATTAGGGTGAAAGATGTCTTCTTCAAGGCTGTCAAATACAAATAGCCAAAACACTAGGAATGTAACATTTATACAATTTCTGATTGTGTCAAGGTTCTTCTTGCCATAGGTAATCTGTTGTATATATGTGTAATAATATAAATATGTATGTACAAAGATAAAATAATTTTTAAAATTAAGTGAATATGTCCCATATTTGTTTTTCTGGATCTGGGTTACCTCATTCAGGATGATTTTTTTCTCACTCCACCTACTTACCTGCAAATTTTATACAGTCATTTTTTAAGCAGCTGAGTAGTACTCCATTATATAAATATACCACATGTTGTTTATCAATTGTTCTGTTGAGGGATATCTAGGGTGTTTCCTGGTGATTATGAATAAAACAGAAGTAAACATGAAAAAAAGAATAGGATGTGACATCCAGAACCATTGAGGGGAGAAAAAAGAAGAGGAAGGACAGGATGGGACCAGGAGAAGAAGACTGAGAAACACTGAGAGGAATGGACCAGGCCTAGGAGATGATTTAAAAGCAAGTATAAAGTGGGAAATCAGAATGGGAGGAAACTATACTAGCATGGAGGTTTAGGATGGAGTATTTATTGCGCAGCTATTGTGCTATAGACTAATTAAATAGACCCTGGTCTTTCTGTGGTTATTTGGGTATAAAGCTGGTTAAGGAGTAACCCCTGATTTTTACTAAAATAATAATTCAATATTAAATATTAATAATCTTTCAACACCCTCAGGATAATAACTGGGACCCAGAACATGAAGCCTGGCTACGATTCTGAAGGCTCACCTTCATGAAGAGAAAATGTCATAGCACAAACAGAAACTGAGAAAAAGTAAATTTACAGTTTGCGCGAAAACTTAGAGAAAAAAATTCTCAGTCTCTACCTTGCTCATAGCAGTGTCACAACATGTAGAAAGGCTTTTTAAAAGCCAGGAAATATGTATATGGGGAGAGGCATAGTCTCCTGGAAGATATGTCTTTCACCAGTCTCTTTCTCTCTCTCTCTCTCTCTCTCTCTCTCTCTCTCTCTCTCTCTCTCTCTCTCCCTCCCCTCTCCCTCACACGTCACATGTATACACCATATACATATATATAAATTTTCACGGCCCTATGAGACTGCCTTCCAAATTGTTGTATCCACTGCATTCTTGTAGCCAGTGTATAAGAATTCACTTTTCTCCATGTCCTTACCAGCTCTTGTTATCTTTTGGGTTTTCATAATAGTTACTCTAAGTAAAATGAGGTGACATCTTATTGTGACTTCCGTTTACACTCCCTGATAAAGCATTGTTCCTCATACCTGTTGGCCATTTGTTTATCATCTACTAAGAAATAGCTGTTCCAGCCAGGCATGGTGGCGCAAGCCTTTAATACCAGCACTCGGAGGCAGAGTCAGGCAGATCGCTGTGAGTTCGAGGCCAGCCTGGTCTATAAAGTGAGTCCAGGACAACCAAGGCTACACAGAGAAACCCTGTCTCAGAAAACCAACAAAGAAAAAAGAAAAGAAATATCTCTTCAAGCACTTTGCTTACTTTCTAATCTGGCAGTTTTCTTGCTGTCAAGGTATGCAGTTGTTTGGTGTGTGTGTGTGTGTGTGTGTGTGTGTGTGTGTGTGTGTGTATGCATGTGTCTGTAAAATATTATATGGGACTCTGCATCAAATATACAGTTTACTCTTCCTTCTGTTGATTGAAGATGCATTTTAATTTGCCATAATCTCATTTGTTTATTATTTTTGTTCTCCATGATTTTTGAGTCATCTTAAAAAGTGATGCCCAAACCAGTATCAAGAAACACTCTCTTATTCCTAGTCTGAGAGCTAGGCAGAGTTCCTTTCTGGAATTAGTTTATGGCTAGACCCATTCCTATGCAGCTTTGGAATATTCCTCGAGATCTCTAAGGCTCTCTGAGTCCCAAAAGTCCTTCTAGGTTCTGGGCCTAGAAACCTGGGGCCTTGGTTTCCCTTTTTTTTTTTTTTTCACATAGAAAACCAAACATTGGTAAAACAGAGATACAAGAAACATTATAAATGTGTTCAATGGATGGAACTAGAACCACATGCAAAAGAATTAAGTGAACACAACCACACGTTGTAGACAAAAACTAACAAAAAACAGGGATAGAACTCAGTGTTTTAGCATTTGTCATCACTTGTGAGATTTAGAAGGCATTGGTCATTTGGTTACTCCCTGTAAGTGAAGTGAAATGTGTTTGTGTGTATGTGTGTGTGTGTGTGTGTGTGTGTGTGTGTGTGTGTGTATGCGCGCTCATGCATGCGCGCACACCTGTCTCTTTTTCTCTGAGTGTGTGCCCAGGAGTGTGCACATGCATTTTTTCCTTTTTTGATTTATTTTTTATTTTATTAATTTATTCATATTATATCTCAGTGGTTATCCCCTCCCTTGTATCCTCCCATTCCTCCCTCCCTCCCATTTTCCCCTTACTCTCCTCCCCTACGGCTGTTCCTGAGGGGGACTTTCTCCCCCTTTATGTGCTCATAAGGTATCAAGTCTCTTCTTGGTAGCCTGCTCTCCTTCTTCTGAGTGCCACCAGGTCTCCTTATCCAGTGGACATGGTCAAATATGAGGCACCAGAGTATGTGTGAAAGTCATACCCCACTCTCCACTCAACTGTGGAGAATATCCTGTCCATTGGCTAGATCTGGGTAGGAGTTTGAAGTTTACGGCCTGTATTGTCCTTGGCTGGTGCCTTAGTTTGAGCAGGACCCCTGGGCCCAAATCTGCCTATCATAATGTTCTTCTTGTAGGTTTCTAGGATCCTCTGGATCCTTCAACTTTGCCATTCACAATGCATTTTTATTATAATATTTTTATTATATTTCCTTTTGCAAACCCTTTAAGACTAGCAGAATTTTAAGCATGCTGCTTTCTGTACTGGCCTTAGGATTAGCTTAAGTTAGTTTACCTGAACAGATTCTGGATATCGTAATATATAATTACATAATTGTATGTTATTAAGGCAAAATGGATTTTCGCTTCTTCTGGCACTACTCAGGACTAAATATGAGGTTAAATATAAATTTATAATTGGCAATTTTATAAGGAGTGACTATAAAAATGGGAGGCAAGTGAAGATATAAATCCCAGAATGCTTAAATTTGCTGTTTAACTATTGAGGACATCACCAGGTTTACCAGGTAATTTTCCATCTATGTGGCTCTTAGGTTAAAATTTTGAATATAAATTATTTATATCAGCTCTACTTAGAAGAAATAAAACTAATTCAAACTGCATCCCAGGCCAAAATTCAAGAGCTAAAAGTATTATAAAACTGTTAAAACATAGATTTAAATTATTACAGTTTTGAATTATGCAATTGCTTTTTGATAAGAAAGATAAGTAATACTCCCAAAATGAATGTTATCAATATTAAAACATTTGTGATTCAACAGTGAATAAAAAATGAGAACATGACCATTCCTATGTATGGTTGAGAAGAAGGGTTTTATTCTAGATATGACGGAGAACACAGCCAGAGACATCTGGAAGGATCTAGACTGAACATGGCCATCAGAACAGACCAGGCCATGAGAGGAGGTAGGGGAGAGTGAGAAGGGAATAGAAGAGAACAAAAGGGACAAGTAGACCAAGACAGGAGCCATGGACCAAGAGAGCTAAGAGCAAACCAAGCAAAGACAAGACCCACCAAGGCAAGTAGCAGAAATGGATGGGTTATATAAGGTTTGGAAACTGGGGGAAGAGAAGCTGAGGCCCAGCCCCTGGGAGGGAGAAGTTTAGGTTAAGGGCACTGATTGAGACTCATCTCATGGCTTCTTGGGACCTCACAACAGATCTCATCCAGAAAGCGAAAAGAGAGTCCACAAGATGGGAGAATAGAACTGTAAACTGTACGTTAGTTGAGAATTTATACCAAGATTCTCTGTGGCAGTTCCTTGCAAGGTTAAAATCTTCCATCTTGGAAGGAAACTTCTTAAGACATAAGAAGGAAAAATGGGAAGAAGCAACAGGAAATTTTGAAAAGGATGTTTAAAAAGGGATAAAACATTTCATCCTCCAAGGAAGCTCCCTAAGACAGGAAGTAAACAACTCAAACTAGCTTCTGGAAGTCCCTGAAACCAGTCATATTCACTAGACTCCTCCCTTTCTAAGAGTATGTAAGCAGTAAAGATGGCTGGGAGTTACTCTCAGGCAAGCCCAGCTGCCCAGAAGAAGCAGAGTTTAGACTCACCGCCAGGAGGAAACAGAGATTTAGCTGAGCTGCCTGGATGATTCTCAGACCAACTGATTTTCCTGGAAAGCTTCCCTATCTGGGTTGAACAGACGTTTGTCCATGCTGCCCCAGGAATAGTCTTACACAACACAGAATACAAAGAGTACAGTATAACTCAACAATATCAATCAACCATGCTAAAATGAACAACATAGTCAAAGAGGCTTTTCTCCAAAGAAAGGCTTGTAAATGATCAATGCCAGATGTGGGTAAATTTGTCCTCATGGCCCAGAGCTACTGTATTCCTGAAATTCCAATGCCAGAATGTTGCTCTATATAACTATTCACTGAGAACTATGATTCAACTGCACAATAAGGCAATGATCAAGCTCACTGAGAACGTTCTACATCTAAAGTTTACCAAGTATTAATGAGGATATGGTGAAATGGAATCTGTCACAGTTTTATATGAATACAGATTACCCAGGTCCTTGGTAAAGTAAGTTACAAGGTCTTTGAAAGTTATATGTGGAGTTAATGTGAGACTGAGCAATTGCACCATTTGTTCTATGTATTCGCAAAAATGAAAAATATGCATTAATTCACAAAACAATGTGTGTGCACTTGTTCTGTGGCATTTTTCACAAAAACAGACAATAAAAACTACCCAAATACCTCCCAGCTTATGAACAGACTGAACAAAGTATAAGACAGCCATGCACGCTACAAGGCGATGAACTTTTCGAATATTACTAATTGAAGAAGGTTTGGTAAATTTCCATATCATTCCATCTATATGAAATTCCAGAAGAGACAAACATAGACACAGAGGGTGGATTAGTGATTGAAGACACTTAGTGGAAAAGAAAACAGAGACTCTTAATATAACTATTTTGGAACAAAAGATGAAGCTTTGCAACTGATACACTTGCTGGCACCCAGAAAGAGAAGGAAACAGAGCCACAAAGCCATGGGATTTTCCTAATGGCTTGGGCTCTTGAGCACACATCCTTTTTGGTACAAGGAGAAAACCTGAATTTGATGGCTCTTCTTGTTCAGATTTAGTGTAGAGTTTTAGGGTTTGATTGTAGATATGACTGGATGATAAAGGATAGAGGGAGGGGGGAGGGAGGTAAAGAGGAATGGAAAATGGAAAGGAGGGAGAGAGGGAGGAAAATTTGAAACCTAATTAGGTTATCAGCATGCTCACTTTGGTCCTTACATTCCTTGGTCTTACCAGATTAATATTCCTTTCCAAATCTTCTTCAAGTGACCTTTTTTTCCCCATCTTTTTTAATTAATTTATTCATATTACATCTCAATGGTTATCCCATCCCTTGTATCCTCCCATTCCTCCCTCCCTCCCATTTTCCCCTTATTCCCCTCCCCTATGACTGTGACTGAGGGGGACTTCCTCCCCCTGTATATGCTCATAGGGTATCAAGTCTCTTCTTGGTAGCCTGCTATCCTTCCTCTGAGTGCCACCAGGTCTCCCCATCCAGGGGATGTGGTGACCTTTTGTGGATGAAACATTGCTTTGTCTCTATAAATTTCAATATGAGGGTTATAATTTCAAGTTTTCAGATGTGACATTCCTTGTTCTCCATGCTCTGTTCCTCTTCGCTGAAGAGATATCCCTCTAATGTCTGGTGAGTCCTTGATTGTCCACTTTCATTTACTGAAATTTACAGCTGCAAGCTTTGTGGTGTGGCCAATTCACTGAAGGCAGTCTCAAATGTAGATGCATGCAAATCTTTCCAAGCTTCTGCTTTTCTTTCTAATCCTGGAGGTGAAAGGGAGGAAAATATGCTGGGAACTGGGTGGCTAGGAAGCTGCACCCTTCCTATGTTTTCATCAAGTTTATCCTTGCTTAGTCCCGAGAGTACATCCACTGGGAACTCTCTCCTTCGTCATTACCTTTCTTTGGTTGCATTCAGTTCTGTTGCCCTTGCCTTGATAAATCCGTTACAACAGAGCTCACAGGCCCCACTCCAAATGTCTTTTATCCTGCTGTCTTATTTTCTTCTGTGTCTGTCTGTGTGGATTTGAAACCTTATTTTCATTCCTGTAATAGCATTTAATGTGGTCTTGTGAGACAAAGGAAGTAAGATTTTTTTCAGTGTGCCATTTTAAACTAGAAGTTTAATGTATTGTTTTATTGCAATAAATTGGAGATAACAGAGCTGACACAGACCAACAAAATGCATTGACTCTTAGTATCAAAATGTATCTCTCCAAGTTAAATGATGCAATTAAGACAACAATGATAAAACATCCCTGGCCCAGTTCTCTGAGGAGGTCCAAGAAGTAAATGAGTCAATGAGAGATAAGTGCCCCCGCCCCCCATTTAATGCATTATTTAAAGTGACAAGAGTCCGGGGGAAACTGGCTCTATTTTAACAGATAAAATATGTGAGAGTAAGTTCCTGAAAGGTCTGACTTATTGTTATAGAGAAGATTGCTAAAATCTGAGCATCCTTTCTGCTTGAGATATACCTTTGTGCTCAGCCTGACCCATTGGACTTTACTTGGATGAAAACCTTGGCAGGTATCCAGCACAGGTAATTTGTGGTCTGAGAGAGATAATTTCTATCACATCCATCATTTTCTACTTTGTTTCATGAGAAGAATGCCCTGACCACGGGAGATTCTTGGCAAGAATAGGCTGAGATAAAGAGTGAGAGAGGCCAGTGTGAGTGGATCAGGTTAAAGCTGAATGTGTAATATATTTGCTTATTTTAGGATGCATCTGCAGCCTAAAATAATACAGACCACACAGGCATTCTCGATGGTCCTTGCTCTGCCACTCCATTAACTTGTTAATAGAGTTGTTGTGTGGCTTGTCTGTGAGGCTTTAAACAAAACATTTCACTCCCAGTCACCAAAAGGAGTGCACTTGAATGTTTTTCTGTAAGATTGATGGCAGTGGAGGTCATGACCTTCAGCAGGAGAATTAGCAAGCCCAGGGATGGCTGTCAGCCTTGCAGAGCATTTATCTCTGAGATAAAACCTTGTATTCTATTTTCAAGGATATCCAGGAGTAGGAAAAGGTAATGTAATTATTCTCAGAGGATGTACACAGCCATAGAACAATTGGAACACTTAAAAGGTGCCCTTAGCCATTTCACAAACCAAAGGCTGAAAAGGCTCTGTTCATTCCTTTATGATGTCATTACAAAAACACCTTGGAAACCAAGGTTCATGAATGTAAATTGCCAGGGAAGCAATTGACATAATTAATGGAGGAGAAAGTGTTCTTTTAAAAAAAAAAATGTTCTTTACAATCTGAGCTTGGATATAGTATTGTTTAAAATGTGTGAATAATGACATTCAAATTTGGCTTGGATATAGTTTTCTCTCTTAGTATCTATGGAGTGTGAATGAGAATTGGTCTCTGTAGCTACCTTCTTATTCAAGAACAGTATGGCACATATAACAACAGGGGTATGTGTGAGCACTTGAGAATCTTAGCTCCATTTTTGTAGATAGTCCTTATTCTAGAACTTCTTAATACTTTTAAAAAATAAGTTTCCACACTTATAGGACACAATCTAAATTATTGTGTCAAAATTCTAAAATTATTGATTTATTTTACCTTCTAAATATCCATGCCTTTCATCTAGTTAGCAAGAATGACCACAGGGATGTGTGCTGAAATTTGAACGCTACTTCAACAGGGGCTGGAAGTCATATCCCAGTAGTGATTATTAAAAATAATCAGTTTTCATTGTTAATTATTTTACCTTAACACTGACAAGTATAATCTCAAGAAATGTGTCCCATTGTGATTCAACGTAGACCTGAAACCAAATCGGCTTTGTATTGTGTCTATCAATTTTGTGGTGCCAAACAATGTAGCTGGATGGATTTTATGTAATGATGGTATCTACTCTATCAGGTTATTACAATATCTCAGTGACTTGGTACACATGCAGTTGTCCCTGAGTCCTGCTAAAATTCAATAACTTATTGCTACTAATAATGTAATTTTCAGTCACGCTAGCATATGGTTGAATACAATTTCCTGCACCACTCTTAAATAACTTCAGTATTTGTTCAACTTCCTTATATTTAGATGAAACTCTTTAAAAATCTGGAGCTATATTTTGCATCCCAACAAGTTCTTCCTTCACTTTTTCAACTGCCGTGTATCTAATATTCTCCACAATGATTAGGTAACTGGGACTCATTGAGAGAAGTTTTAAAAATATAGAGGATCAACGATGTCCAGTGAGATGGCTTAGCAGGTCAAAGCCTAACGGCCTGAGCTTGGTTCCCAGAACCACTCCCCAAGGTTGCCATTTGACCTACACACACACACACATACACACACACACACATACACGTGCGTGGGCGTGAGCACACACGCACGCGCACACTCACAGAGAGAGACAGAGACAGAGACAGAGACAGAGACAGAGACAGAGACAGAAGAGAGAATTAGCTAATTAGTTAATTAAACTATGAAGCAAATCACCAGTGGAACACAATCATTATCAACTGAAGGCACATTTTTTGACTGAAATAAGCACAGTGACCAGTGCTTTAAAATGAACGCAGTGTAACACCATAGCACTTTTGACCCAGGCTCTGCATAGCAAACATTACATGGAAACCTCATTACTGTGAGACTTTTACAAAGAAAAGTTTTACAACAACTGACACCGAAACCTGTTCAAAGCTTTATTAGAACCTTTGCCCCTGAAAATTCCCACACACCAGAATAGACTTACGTTTTATATGCGTCACAAATAGGGAGATCAGTGGAGACCGAATGCTTGAGACCAAGGTCAGATTGAGTTTGGGAGATAATAAAACTAAGCCTGGAAGACTCCATCCCTGCAGATTGTCTCAGTCATTCGGCCAGTTCTCCATCAGACCCCTCCTTTCAGAGGGAGACAGCAAAGGCTGTGTTGAGGATGGGGTATGGGAGCCCCATATTCAATCTAAAACACAGGAAGATCTCATTTCAACTCTCCAAATTTATCTGTGTCTGGTGCTTCCTTTAGAAGATGTTACAGAGTTCAGAGTGTGTCTGTGTGTCTATGTGCATACACATCTATACATCATATACATATAGACCAAACACATACATAAACTATGTGACTTCAGTTAGAAGACATGCTTAATTAAAGCTCTCGCTGAGCAGGAAAAAAAATCTGTTACAAACACCAGGTCAATACCCACTGAGAATTTTCTAGATCTGTTACAAGTTTAGGAGGAAGTGGGGACTCAGATAAAGCTGAAGGGCATGGATTCCATTGTCCAAAAGGGAATTCTGTCAGGCTCACTGGGCTGCCAAGATCTTCCCCTAGGAAGTGTCTGGTAGGAAGCCAGCTCTGCATTGTAAGTCAAAGAAGAAGGGCCCTGTTTGTATAGGCTGAGCATCATGGAAGAGACACCCGTAGGCGCTCATGGCTAAGAGTCAAGGCATACATCCTAAACTCAAGCCTAGGCTGACACCACATCTCTCTGCCCCCAAATAATGCTGAGCCCCTATGACATAACCAGACGCAGGCTACTCGGGTCCCTCAACAGCAGCTAAAGTGAAGGCCTATAGTCATCTAACCCACAGTGAGAGTGATGGGTGGTGTGACAGTGGAGGCACTACCCTCTCTAGGAACCTCGGTGTGCTTCAGAGGCCTTCACACCACCTCTTTTGGGATAAGAGACTTCAGTTAATTAGCTTCTTTAAGGGCTCCACATTGTCTTTCTAGGAGAGTGAAATTTAGAGAGGATCATGTTCCTCAATTGCACTGGACTCCCTATGGGGACGTCACCAATTCATATTCCTGGGGTAAGCAATATTCATGCCACACATTAAATTTGTTCAGAAATGTGATAACTAATTTACAATTAGTCAGCTTTTAAAATATGATTTTCAGCTAGGCAGTGGTGGAGCACACATTTAATCCCAGCACTTGGTAGACAGAGGCCAGTGGATTTCTATGAGTGCAAGTCCAGCCTAGGGTAGCCAGGACTACAGAGAAACCCCATGTCAAACAAACAAACAAACAAACAAAAACAACAAACAAACAAACAAACAAAACCAGAAACAAAACCTTGATTTGAAAACCAAACACTAAAACATGATCTTTAGGCTGGTGGTCATCAAGTTTTCCTTTACTCAAATTGTTCTTGCCTTAGAATATATTCTCATCTTTTTTATTTATTTTTTTTTTAGGAAAGCAAATGAAACTGTAGCCAAAAGCTTAACATCCCTGGATCCTAACCACCACCTCTATCTTATCTTCCTGGAAAGTAAGCTGTTTCCATGTTGCTGTTGTGATGATATACATGCTGTCCCTCAAGCAACTGGAAAAAAAAAAAAAAAAAGAGCAGAAATTACGACAGGGCTCTTGAGGCCTCGAATCTCCCACCTTTGTTCATGGATGGATCATTTGTCCATTCCTTGCAGCACTCTCATAGCATCCCTTTGCTTTAAGTCTACATTCCTGGGCTAATCATGTACAATAAGCACTCTCTGTAGAGAGGAAGCTCTCGCCTGTGGCAAGGCAGAATTTCACGGAGGCGTTGCTGGCAACCTACCCAAAAAAAAGATACACAGAAAAAGAACTGAAACTAAAGGCTCAATCATTGGCCCGTTGTCTCAGTACATACTGAGAATAGCACATGATGTTGCGTCTTTTTTTTTTTTTTTCGTTCTTTCTTTCTTTTTCAGTGTTGGGAACTGAACTCAAGACCTTGCTCATTCCAGGCCAGTGCTCTACCAACTACCAACGAGTCACATGCCCAGGCTTACTACATCCTTTTCTGTGGTTTAAAGTTTAGGCCTCACAAAACCTGGATCCACTCCTGCTTCTGGAACTGCTTATTAACTTGGAAGCCTTCAGCATTCCTGGCCTTGTTAACCCGTGGGAGAACAATTGGAGAGGCCTCTCTTTCTGTTAGTCTAGTCACACCTGGGGATATATTAGTGGTGCAAAAAAACACTGCTATTTGTCTGCGCTTGACTTCCAGTTGTTTTTGTCTTGGGCACCCAGCTGACTACCACTCCTTAATTGGCTCAGTGGTGGCTTCAATCATCCAGTTCCTTGTGTTTTTTATTTCTTCTGAGTCTCCTAGCTTCCTGGCCTGCTTGGGTTTTTCAATTCTTCTCCCATGGAACATTCTTTGATGAAAAATATTACAAGGGAATTTGGGTGACTCCTAATCTGCAAAACACCTAATTAGAATTCCCAGAGCGCTCCCTCTGGGTACACCTTTGCCTGTGGGAGGCTTCTTGGATTTCCTGCCTCTGTGATCCTCTGTCTTCAGCACAGGGTCTGCTTGAATATGCAGGGCCTTCTCCTCTCTGTTCTCTGGTTCAGTTTGGAAACCCGAATCCTTCTGTGAAAAGAGCAAAGCTGTCAAATTGGGTTTAAAAAACAAAAAAAACAAAACCGAGCAATATGCTCCTCATAAGAAACTTCCTCAGACCAACTGATGAGGAACAATTGGCAACAATAAACAGAAAAGGCAAATGTGAATTTTAGGAGGACAAAAATACTCATATTTTATCAGAAATTTTTAGATATTAAAAGTGGTATGAAAACAAATACTTTAAAATTATACTCAGCACAATTTAGTTATAGAACGATGAAAACACAACAATACTACTAATAAAATAGTTATGTATAGTTACATACATATGTGTGTATATATGGAAAATAAATTAGAAATATAAGAAAAAAGTTATTAAAAAAAGAAAAAATTTATTACAATCAAATAATAACATAAGTATAATGAAATTATCAAGGCTTAAAGCTCGAAATAAAGTAAAAGTGAAAAAATAACATTTGAGAAACTTCTGTATATATGTGTATACACAAATACATAAGAGAATACATATGTTCACTCATATGTCGTATCTACTTTTATTATGTAATTTATAAAATAAAACTATGTATCAGAAGAGAAAGCACTAAATTCTAAATGGAAGAATTTTATAGTTCGCAGTTGCTAGTAATAACTAAATCATTTTACATATATTGTTCCCCAGACAAACAGCCTCCAATATACAGGCATCAAAGAGAAAAATAAAGATTATGTAGACACAGCACCTGGAGAGAGGATGGCGAAGCAGCTAAGAGCATGTGCTGCTCTAAAGAGGACTCACGTTCATTTTCCACAACCCACACTGGGCAACTCACAAGATGTATCAGGCCTCCACAGGTACCTGCTACATAAAAGTGCACATACCCACAATTAAAAATAACGAAAGGTATGTAGAATAGAAAGTGAAAATGATTAAAACTAATAAATCAATGCAAAATAATAGACTAAGTAGCACTAGTTTCAGGAAATTAATGAAAAGAACAATAAGATGAACAGAAAGAGGCCTGGGGGAGAAAGAACAAACTGTGAAGTCCAGTGAAATAAAAAGTTGTTATGTGCCTGCCTGACAAAAAAAATACAAGGTTAGAAAACAGAAAGAACACCAGGATACAGATGTGAAAAGCTAAGAATGTAATGGAAACATCACAAGCATTATGTTAACACATTTCTAAATGATGACAAAAATATTTACTAAGATTGACTTGTAAAAAATAGAAAGACCACAGGCACACCAGCACACTCGCGTGCGTATGCACACACACACACACACACACACACACGATCTTTATCTCTACCATTTAAAATAAACCAATTCTTACGAATGCACAGATACAGAAAGACAATGCATAAGTTATTACCACACAGATTCATGAAGGTAACCTAATGCCAGAACCTGCTTTTTAAAACATAGATAATTGCTTTTTAAAAGATACAAAAATCAAAATGTGGTCAAGGCTGGAGTTTGAACTACAGAAAGTAGCTGCAATGCCCAACCCTGTTTGGAGAGCTACCCTGGGGGCATGGGAGTCAGTGGAGCATCTTCAGTCAGACTAGGGGAGTGTGAACATCAGCTCCTGAGCCTGCATGATTGCTGCTCTCTGTAAGACTGAGACCTCTAGAGAAATCTCTAGTCTATTCTCAGAGTCCCCACCAAGAGACGGAGTCCATTGTCGATATAAATGTATAGGAATCGGAATTTATTGAGCCATTGCGATGGGGTCTGTCCAGCTCTTTTAAGCTGCAGACCCTGAGAAACAGAGGCACAGGCCTTTTATAGGTTTTAGACAAAGAAATGAGTTTTACAGTATGTGATTGGTTGGCATTTGGGCAGAAAAGCTGCAAGCAGGGAGTTACAAGTCTTGTCATTTGGTGGTTGGATAATGGGTGGAAGAGCAAGCTGACCTATGGGAAAGATTGGTTGAAGCAGTCACGGGGGGGTGTTTAGGAACTTTTTTATTTGGGGAGGGGTAGTGGAAATTTTAAACACAGCTGGTTGTCCTTGAGTCCAGCTGGACTCTGAGCACAGACTGAGACCTTGAGTCAAGTTGGACTCTTCAAGGTTTTTCCTGTCCCTGCCACACACATACAGTGATCTGATATCTGTCTGTCCTTGGTTCAAGCTGGACCCCCTAGAAATGTACATGCTTTGGCCTTAATGGTGGTCTCTAAGGGGGCTGGTTCCTTCATTCCCCCTTTTTTCTTGTAACTGCTTTAATCTTGAAGCAGGTCCAGAGATTGCTTACATGATCTGAGAGTCTTATAGTTTTATATTTTTGTCTTAGTATCATATTTTGCACCATAGAATATAGGGACCAAAAGTCAGTAGACACTAGGGTAGCCAGTCAAGGAGAACAATTGAACAAACATAACATAAAGTCTATCATATAAGGGGTACAAGCATGACTTGGAGAAACAGAACTAAAGGCTCAAGTTTGTCTCTTATGTCAGAGAGTTGCCCTTGACTTAGCATTTCAGCCTATAAAGTGGGAAACTGGGCGGAGTCTCTTTTTTCTGTAGCTTTTTTTTTTTTTTTTGACATTAGGGGCGCTGTTATTAGGACCCAGAATGGCTGAAAAGCTACTCAAGGGCCACTGGGGCACTTATTAAGAGCATCTGTTCAGCTGATCTAGTTGAAGAAACAAGGAGCAGTCATCTCTATGGGACTGGTTTACATCAGCTTCTTGTAGGTCTAGATCTCAGCAGGTTGTAATTTACAGGTGATCTCTGGATGGAGTCTGTTAGGTAAAAATCTGTTGAGACAAACATAAACTTGGAACAGGATTAAAATTTTTTAGTAAGTGGGGAAGCAGAAGAATCTCAAGACCAGGGAAAGTTTTTATTTTACTTATCTGGAGTTTATTTGATCTGTGGCAGGTGGATCCAGTTTTTATGACTTTTTGAATTTCTTGAAGCTTATAAAAAGTATATTAATTTTATAATTGTAAATGACAGTAGCAGCAGACTCATACCTTTGAGACCCAGTACAAGCATGAACAATTTTTTTAGTCCAGAAGACTTGATATACAGATTGGACAGACTTATTGTTAGCACGATGAGAAGTACCCTTAAATTTATATTCAGAATACAACAAAAGAAAATTAAACTCTTGATCTTGGGACTGATTTATAAGCAGCCAGTACTTTACCAGTTTATTATAACCATTGATCTTACTTTAAATCTGTAACTTGCACTTACCAATATTTAAACACTTTTTTAGACTCTCAAATATTAAACATTTTTCAGACCTTTAAACACTTGCATTTATCAACTTGAAACACTTTCTTATACATAACCTTAAAACACCTTTTTGGATCAGGGTTTTTTATCTTGCATGTATCAACCTTTAAACGCTTTTTCGAACCCTCAAATATTTTAGACTCGCCTAACTTAAGCTTTTAGATCTTCAGAACTTATATAAACTATATCTTTTTATCTAATTGTATACTAAGAGACACAGGCAGTTGAGTTACACTAAAAACTGTTTATCATTTAACATGAAGCCTGTGAGCAAGGCAGGCCTGTTTGTCCTTTTAAATAAGAGAAGAGACCTAGTACCTAGACTAGCTAATGAACTGACTAGTGTACTAACAGTGGTTCTAATTGTCCTCTAGCTATTAAGCTATCATTAGCTCAGCCATCAATATAATCAGAGACCTGAGAAGGAAAAAACATAACCTGGACGAATCTATATATTAATTAAAATGACAGAGATGACTAGCAAGTCCACCACCTAGACAGCTGTCTCGCCCAGGCTCTTGTGGTTTCCTGGTATCATGGGCAGAGGCAGTCTGGCCATCAGGCACAGAAGACGAGACGCTGTTTCTGTGGAAAAAGAACATGAGAGACCGGCCTTACCTCGTTTTTAGCAACGTGAGACAATAACTTTCTAGATGCCCAGCTTGTTGTCTACAGTCCATGCTGGGCCTAGCACCAGGTGAAGTATTGGGGCAGTTTTGCCCAGTGGTAGTCATCTGTCATGTCAAAACTCTTTTTGGAGACCTTAGGAAGCCACTGTTAGGATGTGGGAATCTCTGTCTTAATTACTTTAAATATAATTAATGTCATATTTAGCAGATCTCTGATAAGCTTGAGGACCAGCATATCTGTGCTCAATCTTTGTCTGTCTTTAGTTGTCTGTTTTAACTTATATCTTATAAACATAAAACAACGTTATAATTTATAGTCTGCAGATAAGTGTTAGAGGACTATATCTGTTTAATTTTAGTGTATCTGAATTTCTTGTTTTTAGCTATATATTGGCTGATTATTTTAGAAAACACCTGTGATTAACTGAGCTAGTATCTAACAAAACTATGAGTTTTATTTATTTTAAATAGTTTGTGATAGTAGCTCTTAACTTTACACACCAGTTGTAGTTAGAGTACCAGTATGGCTTAAGAGGGTTTACTATTATGTCTATAAATATTATTACTGTTGTATTTTTTCAACCCACCAGCAACCAATCAAGACATAGACACCTGTTATTATTACTTTTAAAATAGGCTTAGTTAGCCTGGGTCACAGCAGATATTGCAGATATTAATTAATTAAACTAAACTATTTTTTTATAGTGGGGCAGGTATGGGATCCTTATCTCAATCTCATGTCATCTGTTTTTAATAATTTTATTTTATAATACCAGGATGTACAATAGGACCTTGAGAAGTTATTTCAGCATCAAGATCTATAAATATAGGGGTTGGAAACATTTTTTGATTTTTATACGGCATATTATAGAATACAACAGGTTTAAAGAAAATTTATCAGTGTCACTAATATTTTTAATTTATAATTTATAGAAGTTTTAAGTTATTAATAATTTATATTGACTGTAACATAATTAATACAAATGAGTCTTGTTATATTTGTTTAAGAATGAAGTCATAGAGTATAACCATAATTTTTAGAACTTAAAACCAGATTTTTTTACAGTGTTTTGAACTAGGATTGAACTATATAATATCTGTGTTATAAATGTACATGCACTCAGAGACAGGCAGGAGAAAGCCTCAGACATGAGGGCAGCTGACCTCCAGAAGCAGCCCTACTTTACAGCAGTGGTTGGGAGGGTAGCCAATCAAATTGCCGAAGGAAGGTTCTCAGTGGCTGGGAAGGAATAGGACCGGCCCGCTAACAAAGATCCCAACAGTCTCCATGGAGGACTCAGAAGGTTTGATAAGGTCCTCTCACCCCCAGGTGTTGTCCAATGATGGCCAGTTCTCTTGAGTAAGACCAGATGGTATGGAAAGCTACCCTAAAGAGTTGAACATCTGGGTAACATAAACCCTGGATGGTAGGGAGCCTGTAACCCACTACAGAGCACAAGTCATGCAGACCACACTGGTAAATCTGACCAGCCACCCATTCTTATTTCAACCTATCAGGACAGGGCTCCCCAGGTATATTTGACCACAAAGTCGCCATTTTGGCAGAGGTGTATTTGCCTGTTAATGAAACTCTGATTCCTACAGGAGTCATTGCTCTAGTGGAAGGAAGGGCAATTGACGTGAGAAATCCAATGGAGCTTGGAAAACACCCGCAGGATTTTACATCCCTGGTTTTGACCACAATATCTGTCTGAAGGGGTGGGAAGAAAAGCATTTTTGTGCAAAGGGTACATCAAGTATAAACCACACAATCTGGCCTCCAGTTTTACGCAAGCAACTTCCTGGATGGCACTCTGGGGTGCACGAGTGCATCGTTCTCTTCCAAGCACACTGGCTTCTCCTGGCGTCCAAGAACTGGCCTGATGTAATCACCCCCAACCCCTTCTGATGCTGCCAGGGTCAGGAAAAGAAAGAGTACAACAGCATTTGGTTCAAGTTCTCTGTGTCTTAAAGAAGACTAAAGATGTGACCTGGTCCGTGGCTAGGCTGGCTCCCCACTAGCCTGCTTTCTATCCAGGTGAGCCTTAGAAGCTTTAAAATGGCCCAGCCCCTCGTGTTAAGCAGCACAAACTGTAGCTGCCGTAATAGTCAGGTTGAACACTGACTTATTTTTCCAACAAGTAGCTTCAGGCCATGTCTAATGGCCAGCTCTGTTCTCTGTCTAGTTCTGAGGACAAATTAATGCTACTGCCAATGCCCCATCGTAGGGTCTGACCCTAGTGAAGAAGCATCCTCGGGACTCTCCCACTATATAGGCTCCATAGCTCCACCCTGACTCCATCATGTCTATTTTCATTTTGTTTTGTTTTTATTTGTTTGTTTTTATTAATTAAACATTTTACATATACTTTTATATTATTACACACACACACACACACACACACACACACACACACACACTCACACATAGACTACCTATGGCAAGAAGAACCATGACACAATTAGGAATTATATAAATGCTACATCCTTAGTGTTTTGGTTCTTTGTATTTGACAGCCTTGAAGAAAACATCTGTCCTATCTTGGTGCATCCAAAATTCTGAATGTAAATCAATCTCCATCACAGCTTGTCATTATCAACTTAAAACATCTATCAAGACCTAAAAATATCTTAACCCCTAAACAACTAAGGTTCATTGTAAAACTAAGCTACCTGGTCTTCAATCCCATCAGAGACTTGAGAAGGAATAAACTTGATTACCTAAGTATGTTGGGAGTGCAGGTTAGTAGTTTTCAAGATGAGAAGATGACAGAGACAGTTTGCTACCTGACTAGTCACCCAAAACTCACTACAATGTTGGAACATCTTCTTCAGCCTTGTGTCCCAATAGTTCCTGCCTCACAAATATATCTGTCAGATATCTTGTCTATTTTTTTAAGCCTTCCTTTCTTTGGTAGAGCTCTTTCATTGTTTTTCTGTCTCCTTTTTTCTCTTGGACTACCCTAAAGAGGTTAGTATAACACTTTTAATCAGGATTTGAGTTCAAAGTATAATAATTCAAGTCCCCCTCTGTGCCTTTACCCGAATCTGCCTAAACATTCCCAGGGTCGCTGAAGGACAAGCAGGATTTTTGGACCCTCTTTAGGAGCTACAGGGATGACGTCACACCAGTGAAGAACACACATTGTTTAGACTTTGCAAAGAACTAGCCGGGGGCTACACAAAGAAACTCTGTCTCAAAAAAATCTTTTTAAAAAACTATTTTAGAAGCATTAAAGTGAATTAAACTATCTTTTTAATCTTAGAGATGGTGTGACTTAAACCACAAGATCCAAATATCCAGAAAGAATTTAGATTTTCTTGCCTTGGCTAAGGTGCAGGAAAATGCGTAGCAATAGGAAGCAGCAGCTGATGAGAGCATCTCACACCGGTAGCGCCTGAAGAAATACACTTTACACAAGAAAAGTAAGTGCTACATTGAGATGAAATTCCTGGAGGCTCCTCTTTTCCGCAAATATTACACCATCGGTGATGGCTTGGACTGCTGTTTTGCAAAGAATATAGTTTGTGTTATTATGTGCTACAGTCAGTTGAAATAAAAGCAAATTTTCATCTTCAAATAAAAGATACAAAATCATAAAATAGAAGGAAAATTTAGTGTAATTTTAAAAGAAAAATATAGTTTATGCAAGAACCCAGAGATGATTCATTATCATAAAATAAGTCAACTTGATTAAATGAGAAAACTTTTGATTGTGTGTTACATGTTAAATATGATTTTATAGAATTTAATGGAGAGTTTCCAAAATAACTTTAGCCTGTCTTGGTGGCTCACAGTAATCTATCATGGGTTTGTGGCCAGATTGGACTAAATGGAGAAACTCAGTCTCCAAAAAGAAAAGGATAAAAACAAAACTTCTCCACAAGGTATTTAACTGTAGTATAAATCATTTCCACCACAAATAAATCATAACATCTAAACCAGAGTTCAACTGGGAGCCTGTCAGGGATTCATCGTGATCCATGGGAGTATCTGTTGTGAAGGTTTAGCCTGATGGCAGGAGTGAGGCCCTGTGAGTGTGTTGCACTCCTCTTAAAGATCACATCTAGGGGCTGGAGAAATGACTCCAAGGGTCAACGGGACAAATTGCTCTTACTGCTTCCTCATCAGATGACTCACAACTATCTCTACTTCCAGTTTCAGGGGATACAACACCCTCTTGTGGCTTCAGAGGGCACCTATATACACGTGGCACAAATAAACTCATATAGGCACATCTACAGACACAGAAAGAAAAATTGAAAAAAAAAAGGATGGTATTTTGTGACAATTCTGGAACCTACTGAGTTTTAAGTAGATGAAGATTTCTGCACTTAGAAGTGTAGTTATTTGTAGTTAGTTTGGGAGGTCAGAGTCCCTCAGGATTCAACTGATCAGTGATAAAATTTCCATCTTGGTGCCCTTTGTACAACTTTGTCATAAGTTAAAGGAATAGATGCTGTTTGGGACACATTGTGCAGTTCTGAAAACAATGTCAAAAGAATTGCAACATTCCATTGAGTGCTGGCTTACCTCTCTGGGACAAGAATTTCTACCCACAGATGTATTCCCAGGGGATTTCTCCACTACCAAACATACTCAGGATTTGTAGGCAGCTCAACCATTGAAAAAATCTCCTCTTATCATCAATAGTTAGTACTTATAGAATTTTAGGAATGAGCTTGTGTCTTGTAAGTTTCAGGAACTTCCTAAGACTTGTCAGATTTGTTTACTTCCTGAGACTTAGGAAGTTAATTTAGTTCCATAGCCTTTTAACATTCTTTTTGGTCTGAGATGACAATAGGCTTCCTTTGGGAGAAAATGTTTCAATTTAGAGGAAATAGATGCACAACACAAATACTTGACAGAGAACATAAATCACAGAAAGTTTATTAGGTAGTTAATGAGTACAACTGAAAACATTGCAAAGGATTTACAGTGTAGGGGCCTTTCACCATCCTTAGAAATGTTCTCAGTCTTGATACACTATAATTACTATAAATCACTTTAGATATGGATCTTTACTAGTCTAATGATTTATACCAAGAGAAGCTCTGACCCCAACTATCAAATATGCTCTATATCATGCCAGGTCAGTTTTAAAACTCTAGTAGCTTCTTCTTGTCACCTGTGTTTCTTCACGGTGCTCAGGCCAGTTACTCTATTTCCTTATTCTTTTTTCTCTGAATACTGATGTGACTGAAAAAAATCACCTGACTGCATTTGAAAAGAAAATAGAAATGAATATCTCTATATACTAAAACACGGACACCAATTTGGTTAAGGGGACTATAAAAGCCTGTCCATATGAGGATATGTCCATCTAAGCAGCCTGGTGGCCATGTCCTGGATTCTTCTGCTTAACAAACTCTCTGGACTCCTACCTTTAGTGGAGGATGCATGTTGTCCTAATGATTAGCACAGAAGCCTCACTGGGAGCACACCAGTTAACTTCAAGGCACGGATGAACAGATATTCCTAAAGATTCCCCTGTCCAATCTCACCCATTTGGTAGATTATCAGGCTCCCAAATAAGAGGAAAAAAATAGAAGAAACCTATCGATGCAGTCCAAAGATGTTCCTCATCCTTTGATAGCAAAAGAAAGGTTGCTGTTCCTTCCACAAAGCAGCACCTTGACAGTATATTCCTAAGAGGAAAAGAAGCACTTCCATTTTTCAGGCAACCAGCCATCTTAATGAGGCCAGTTGGCTCATAGTCAGCAGCAAGTCATCAGGAGTAAATCGGAAATGGAAGCCAATAGCACCATCATGTGGAAAAGCTTGTGACTGGAAATTTTGAAGGCTTCTACAGTTTCTCCACAAAACCTAAAGAGAATCAGAGCCTTGAAAAGAATTCCTGCATCTTCTGTGTGAGTTCCCTCTGCAGAGTTAATCCATCAAAAGATACTATAAAAAGGGGACATCTAACTAATGCAGCCTACAGTACACAGGAGGGTGATGAAAGCACCAACAGCAGATAGCACGTGACCCGGGGAGATAAGGAGGTTTCAGGAGACAAGATCATGTATAAACTCACACTACAAACCCTTCCCTGGTACTCCCTGATTAGGATTTCAATGATCAAACACAAGTTCAAAGACAAAGTTACTGAAATTTTCAGAGCAGAAACCACAAACTATGATATTCCCTCATGAAGCCCTCACTACCACAGAACCCTCACTACTGGCCTCACTACCTGCATCCTCATCTATAACACACAGAAGATTCCCACACTTGGGATGAAAAATTACAACATAGGTGAAAGAATGTTGGACTGGGACTAGGTAGTCTTTGAACTACTTCTGAATTAACCACTATGATGTTTTCCATCACGTGACTTCAAGCATCAGTTTCCTCAACTGTGGTGGGGTGGGGATTTTAAGTTCTATTGAACTAAGTTGGAACTCTCTGGAAATGGCATTTCAGCATCTGGATTTTGATATGAGGCTCTGGGGCTTTGCCACTATGAAACATAGCCCAGTAGCTTTTAATATCACCTAAGAGTGGGTTTAAATGAACCTTGGGCTTTGTCCAAGATCTAACGAACTTTCACTTTAACAACGCCTCTGGGGGGATTGGAATCCACATTAAGATCTGAGAGGTTCCTTTTTATATCATTGGTCAGATGCAAGAATCATAAATGTAGAATACTAGAGATCCAAGGTGACAGCGCCAATCCCACACTCCTCTGATCATCCTGACAACCAGGACTGCACACCGACCTAAATACCAAACTGAGAGCTACAAAACACCAAGGTTGCTGATTCCCAAGTGAGAGAGATCCACATTGCATGGAGCACAGGTGGGTCTGAACCTTGGCCACTCAGCTAACACTCAGAAAAGTCCCAGGGACAATCTACAATAACCACCATCTTGAGAAGGACTGTGAGACACCCCCGAAGCTTGGATCTATCTCCACCTGTCTGCTGCTTACTAGACCTGGGACACAGAGAATACAGGCAAAGCTGAGTCCTGGCACTGGCCACAATCCATATTAGCTGCCATCCTGAGAAATATTGCAGAGCACCCAAGAAGCTTTGGTCTTGGATATCTCTCTCTCTCTCTCTCTCTCTCTCTCTCTCTCTCTCTCTCTCTCT
>OU015743.1:93689254-93721645 GCA_907169655.1 Acomys percivali | reverse complement strand
TCTCTCTCTCTCTCTCTCTCTCTCTCTCTCTCTCTCTCTCTCTCTCTCTCTCTCTCTCCCCACCAGCTGCTTACCAGCATAGCCCATCTAGGTCACAGAGCAGATAGGTAGAATCCTGCCATCTCACAAAGGCCTGTGGAGCACATGAGCAGCTTTGGGCTCTGATCTCTCTCAGCCTCCCAGCTGCATACCAGCCTGGCCCATCTGTGACAAAGAGCATACAGGCAGAGCTGAGTCTGGATGCTGGCCACAATCCACATTAGCTACTATCCTGTGAGCAGCTCTCAGGCTTGGATCTCTCTCCACTCACCTGAAGCCTACTGGTCTGATGCACCTAGGACACAGAGCAGACAGGCAGAGGAGAGACATGCACAGGCCATACTCCACATTAGCTACCATCCCTTGAGCAGTTTTGGGCCTCCTAGCTGCTTACCAGCTTGGCCCATCTGTAACACAGAGACTGTGAGACAGTCTAGACACTGGCCACACTCCACATTAGCTATGATCCTGTTAGTAGCTTTATGTTCAGATCTCTCTTTGCCCCACCAGCTACTTACCTGTCTAGCCCATCAAGGACATAGAGCAGATAAGCAGAGCCCTACTATCTTGAGAAAGCCTGTGGGGCACTGGAGCAGCTTTGTTCTCTAATCCCTTTCAGGCCCCAGCTGCTTACCAGCCTGGCCCATCTGGGACACAGAGAAGATAGGCAGAGCTGAGTTTGTCATGGGCCACAACCCATATTTGCTGCCATCTCAAGAAGATCGGTGGGGCACCCAAGCAGATTTAGGCTTAGATCTCTTGCAGCTCCCCCCCATCTGCTTACTGGCCTAGCCCATCTGGAATACAGAGCAGATAGACAGAGCCCTGACATCTCAAAAAGGACTGTAGGGCACATGAGAAGATTTGGGCTTGGAATTCTCGCAGCCTGATCCTCTCCTGCCAGACCCAACTGGGATACAGACAGGGAACCCAGCCAAGCTGAGCTGGGTACAGGCCCCAATACCCACTGTCCATCATTGTGAGGAGGCCTCTGGAAAGCCCTAGCAAACAACCTTTGGCTTGCCGCTCTCCTTGTTTGCTCCCAACCTGCCTGACCCATGTAGGACACAGACAGCAACTGCACTGGAGTAATGACAGGCAAACTAAAATAAGAGACAACTAGATACCTAGAGCCTGGTTCAAGAAGACTAGCTACAAAACTCAGAGACATATAACATCACAGAAAACCAGTGATCCTACAACAGCAAGCCATGGAGATATGAACGCCCATGACATACAAAAAGAAGACTGAAAATAGGAGATAATTAAAATGATAGAAGCATTGAAAGAGGGAAATGAGTCACTCAAAGAAATACAGGAAAATACATTCAGACAAATGAAGGAATTGAATTAAACCTATAATTAATTACAGAAAAATTCAATCAAATTGGAGAAAGAAATTAATACAATCATTCAAGACCAAAAGATGGAATTAAAAGCAACAAATAAAACACAAGCTGAGGAAATATTAAAGTTCAAAACCATAGGAAAGAAAATAGGAACTGTGGACACAACACCAGCTGAATACAAGAGATGGAAGAGAGACTCTCAAGTGTGAAAGATGTGAACAAGGTTAAAGATAGTTCAATCAAAGAAAACATTAAAACAAAAAAAGTTTATAACATGAAACACCCAAGTAATCTGTGACAGTATAAAAAGAACAAATCTAAGAATAACACAAATAAGAGAAGACTCCAAGTTCCAAAGCCCAGAAAATATTTTCAACAAAATTCTAATAGAAAATGTCCCCAACCTAAAGAAAGAAATGCCCATAAACATACAAGAAACCTATAGAACTTGAAATAGATTGGACCAGAAAATAAAATCTTCCTGCCAACATCAAAATAAAGGGAACTAACAACCACTAGTCATTAATATTTCTCAGCATCAATGGCCTCAACTCCCCAGTTAAAAGACACAGGCTGACAGAATGGGTACAAAGGCAGGACCCATCATTATGCTGAATACAGCAAATATACCTCAGCAATAAAGATAGACAGTACTTCAGAGGAAAAGGCCAGAAAGCTGTATTCCAAGGAAACAGATCCAGGAAGCAAGCTGGAGTAACCATTCTAGTATCTAATAAAATAGACTTTCAACCAAAACTAATAAAAAAAAAAAAAAGTGGGAAAGGTCACTCATTAAAGGAAAAGTAGGCCAAGATGATGTCTCAGTTCTGAACATCTATGCCCCAAATGTAGGAGTACCCACTTCATAAAAGAAATGTTGCTAAATCTTAAATCACACATCGAACCCCACACATTAATAGTGGGAGACTTCAACACCCCACTCTCCCCAATAGATCAATCTCAAGACAGAAACTAAATGAGAAACAATGAAACTAATAGACATCATGAAGCAAATGGACCTACCTGATATCCACAGAACATTTCACTCAAACACAAAAGAATACACCATCTTTCAGCACCTCATGGAACTGTCTCCAAAATTGACCATATACTTGGTCACAAAGCGAACCCCAACAGATAACAAGAAAATCAAAATAATCTCTTGCATCCCTTGGACTAAAACTGGAACTCAACAACAACAGAAACAACAGAAAGCCTACAAACTCATAAAAACTGAGCAACTCACTACTCAATGACATCTGGGAAAGGAGCAAAATAAAAAAAGAGAAATTAAAGACTTCCTAGAATTCAGTGAAACTGAAGGCACAACATACTTAAACTTAGGGGACACAATAAAAACAGTGCTAAGAGGAAAGTTCATACTGCTAAATGCCTTCATAAAGAAACTGGAGTGATCCCATACTAGCATCTTAATAGCACACCTGAAAGCTCTAGAACAAAAAGAAGCAGCCACACCCAAGAGGAATAGATAGCTGGAAATAAACAAACTCAGGGCTAAAATCAATAATTCAGAAACAAAGAAAACAACTCAAAGAATCAACAAAACCAAGATCTGGTTCCTTGAGAAAATCAACAATATAAACAAACCCTTAGCCAAACTAACCAAAAGGCAGAGGGAGAGTATTTAAATCAACAAAATCAGAAATGAAAAGGGAGACATAACAACAGAAACAGTGGAAATCCACAGGTCTTACTTCAAAAGCCTATATGCCACAAAGTTTGAAAACCTAAATGAAATTGACAAGTTTCTTGATGGCTACCAATTACCAAAATTGAATCAAGATCAATAAACAAATTGAACAGTCCTATAAAACCTAAATATATAGAGGCAGTCATAAAAGTCTCCCAACCAAAAAAAAAAAAAAAAAATCCCAGGACCAGGTGAATTCAGCACAGAATTCTACCAGACCTTCAGAAGACATAATACCAAGTTTCTTCAAGCTATTCCATGAAATGGAATCAGAAGGAACACTCTCAAACTCATTCTGTGAGGCCACAGTCACCTTGATACCTAAATTACAGGAAGACTCAAAGAAAGGGAATTTCAGACAAATTCTCTTATGAACATTGAGGCAAAAATATGCAATAAAATACTCGCAAACCAAATCCTAGAACCCATAAAAAATATCACTCTCCATAACCAAGTAGGCTTCATGGGAGGCATGCAAGGGTGGTTTAATATGCAGAAATCCATCAATGTAATTCATCATATAAACAAACTAAAAGAAAAAAATCAACATAATCCTCTCTTTAAATTTGGAAAAAGCATTTGATAAAATCCAACACCCATTCATGTTAAAAGTCCTGGAGAGAGTAGGAATACAAGGCCCATAGCTAAACATAATAAAGGCAATATAGAGCAAGCCTATAGCCAGCATCAAACTAAATGGAAAGAAACAAATCAATTCCACTTACATCAGGGATAAGACAAGACTGCTCATTCCCTCCATCCTTCTTCAATATAGTACTTAAAGTCATAGCTGGAGCAATAACACAACTAAAAGAGATCAAGAGTATACAAATTGGAAAGGAAAAAGTCAAACTGCCACTATTTGAGGATCTGGCCGTGGGCTTTTTTTTTGGGGGGGGGCTGGGGGTTGGGGGGTGGGGAGACTTTTTGATGACTGCTTCTATTTCTGTAGGAGAAATATAACTATTTAATTTGTTTATCTGATTTTGATTCAACTGTGTTTAGCAAGTGGAATCCATCAAGAAAATTGACCATTTTCTTTAGATTTTCAAATTTTGTGGCATATATGCTTTTGAAGTGATACCAATGATTCTCTGTATTTCTTCAGTGTCTGTTATTATGTCTCTCTTTTCATTTCTAATTTTGTTCATTTGGATAGTGTCTCTCTACCTTTTAGTTAGTTTGGCTAACAGTTTGTCTATCTTGTTGATTTTCTCAAAGAACCAGCTGTTGGTTTTATTGTTTCTTTGAATTGTTCTCTTTGTTTCTAATTTATTGATCTCATCTCTGAGTTTGATGATTTTTCAGCTATTTACTCCTCTTGGGTATTTCTGCTTCTTTATTTCTAAGTCTTCCTGGTGTGTTCTTAAGTGTCTTTTATGAGATGTTTCCAACTTCTTTATGAAAGCACTTAGTGAACTTTCCTCTTAGCACTGCTTTCAATGTGTCCCATAAACTGGGGTACGTTGTACCTTCATTTTCATTGAATTTTAGGAAGTCTATAATTTATTTCTTTAATTCCTTCCTGACCAGGTTGTCATTGGGTAGAGAGTTGTTCAGTTTCCATGTGTGTGTAGGCTTTTTGTTATTTCTGTTGTTGTTGAAGTCTAGTTTTAGTCCATGGTGACCTGATAGGATAAAAGGTATTAATTTAATCTTCTTGTAGCTGGTGAGACTTGCTTTGTCAGGCTACCAAGAAGAGACTTGATACCCTATAAGCATATACAGGGGGAGGAAGTCCCCCTCAATCATGATCATAGGGGAGGGGAGTAAGGGGAAAATGGGAGGGAGGGAGGAATGGGAGGATACAAGGGATGGGATAACCATTGAGATGTAATATGAATAAATTAATAAAATAAAATTTAAAAAAAAGACTTGCTTTGTAACCTACTATATGGTCAATTTTGGAGAAGGTCCATGAGTGCTGAGAAGAAGGTATAATCTTTTGTGTTGGGATGAAAAGTTCTGTAGACATCTGTTAGATCCATTTGACTTATGACATGGGTTATTATCATTATTTCTGGGTTTAGCTTCTACTTTGTTGCCCTACCCTTTGGTAAAAGTGTGGTGTTAAGTTCCCACTATTAATGTGTGGGGATCAATATGTGGCTTAAGCCTTATTAATGTTTCTTTTACAAATGTGGGTGCCCTTGTATTTGGGGCATAGATGTTCAGAATTGTGATGTCATCTTGGTTTAATTTACCTTTGATGAGTATAAAATGTCCTTCATCATCTCCTTTAATTAATTTTGATTGAAAGTCTATTTTATGAGATATTAAAATGGCTATACCAGCTTGCTTCTTGGGTCCATTTGCTTTGTAGACCTTTATGAATGTGGGTTCTCCTGCATTGGGGGCATAGATGTTCAGAATTAAGACATCATCTTGTTGTATTTTTCCTTTGATGAAAAAAACTGTACCCTTCACAATAGCCACAAACAATATAAAGTATCTTTGTGTAACTCTAAACAAGAAAGTGGAAGACTTGTATGAAAAAAACTTCAAATCTCTCAAAAAGGATTTTGAAGAGTATTTCAGAAGATGGAAAGATCTCCCATACTCATGGATCAGGAGAAACAACATAGTAAAAATGACCATCTTACAAAAACAATGTACAGATTCAATGCAATACTTATCAAAATACCTACACAATTCTTTACTAATCTTCACAGGTCAATTATCAGCTTCATATGGAAAAAACAGAATACCTAAAACAATCCTCTACAATAAAAGATCTTCTGGAGCAATCTCCATCCTGGATTCAAGATGTACTGTAGAGCAACAGTAAGAAAAACAGCATAGTATTGATATAGAAATAGGCTGGTTGATCAATGGAATAGAATTGAAGACCCAGAAATAAACCCACAGGTTTATGGACACTTAATTTTTGACAAAGAAGCCAAATCCATACAATAAAAAAAAAAGATAGCATCTTCAACAAATGGTGCTGATCTAACTGCATGACTACATGTAGAAAAATGAAAATAGATTAATATCTATCACCTTGCACAAAACTCAAGTCCGAATTGATTACAGACCTCAACATAAAAACCAGACACACTAAATCTGTTAGAAGAAAGAGTGGAGAAGAGCCTTGAGCTCATTGGTACAGGTGACAACTTCCTGAACAGAAAATAAACATCCCATGCTCTAAGGTCAGTAATTAATAAATGGGACCTCAAGAAACTGAAAAGTTTCTATAAAGCAAAGGACACTGTCAACAGAACAAAATGTCACCCTACAGTTGAGAAAAGATCTTCAGCAACCCTACATCTGACAAAGGGCTAATATATAAAATAAATAAAGAACTAAAAAATATAAACACCACCAAACCAAATAACCCAATTGAAAAATGAGGAACAGAACAAAACAGAGAATTCTCAACAGAGGAATATCAAATGGCTTAAAAACACTTAAGAATTGCTCAATATCACTAGTCATCAAGGAAATGCAAATAAAAATGACTGAGATTCTATCTTACACCTATCTGAATGGCTAAGATAAAAAAAAACTCAAGTGACAGCACATGCCAGTGAGACTGGGGAGAAAGGAGAAGACTCCTTTATTGCTGGTGGGAGTACAAACTTGTGCAATCACTTTGGAAATCAATCTGGAGCTTTCTCAGAAAATTGGGAATAATTCTACCTCAAGACACAACCATACCACTCATAGGTAAAAGATGCTCAAACATACAAAAAGGATATTTACTCAACTATCATAGCAGTTTTATTTGTAATAGCAAGAATCTGAAAAAAAAAACACAGATGTCCCTCAACTGAAGAATGGTTAAAGAAACTGTGGTACATTTACATAATGGAATAGTATTTGGCTATTAAAAACAAGAAATTCTTGAAATTTGCAGGCAAATGGAGAGAACTGGAAAAGATCATCCTGAGTGTGGTAACCCATACCCAGAAAGACACACATTGTGTATGCTCACCCATAATTGCACATTGGCCACATAATACAGGATAACTACACTACAAAACAGAGTGAGAAACATCAACCAGGGACCATGTATGTGTGGACCTAGACCCACTGCTTGGATGTCATAGCACAGCCTCCTTGTGGATCCCACGTATGGAGAGTAGGGACTACTTCAGGGATGCACTCTGGCCACCAAACTTAGAATACTTCTCCCTAGCAAGATAGCCATGGCTACAGAGGAAGAGGTTACAGCTAATACAGATGAAATTTGATAGGCTGAGGTCAGATTTTAGGAGAAGAGGGCTCCCATGTATGAGTACTAAGGGAAGGAGGGAGAGGGAGAGAGAGGGGATTGAGAGAGAATGAGGGAGAGGGGCTACAATTAGGATGTGAAGAATTTAAACTGCAGAACAAACAGGTAACTTATATTGCTAATCCCACCATATCGGACTAGCTCTGAGACTGGCTGAAACGTGAATGTCTAGGCATAGACATTATTCTTTGTTGACCAAAGAACCCCTATGAATTACTATTAAATGCCGTTCTTCATGTGGCATGAATAAAGATTTACAGATGTCTTCTTTTCCTGCTCAGACAAAGATTAGAAATCCAGCCTTAATTGTTCCATGAATCACACACACACCATTTATAAATTTATAATTTTAGGACTGTATAATGCTTATGAGAAACTATGGTTTTAGAACAAAAGAACCAGACACTGATGCTGTATCAGAACTGACAGGATTCATTCTTCTCAGCATGCTGGACACTGACATCCTGCATCCTTCATGTCCTAGCACCAAGTGCTTCAGTTGCTGCTCCTCATAAGAACAGTACAGCTCTCAGGTCAGCTTTGAAGAGAGCTTCTGATCCCAATTGGTCCAGCATTTCAGACTGCCTCACACATGACTCTAATTAAACCTGAAACTTTCCAACATTTAGAAAATAGACCACAAATGCTATTCCTAGCTTGTTTAACCATTTCTTCAATTTTATTTGGGCCCCTAAAAAGGTAATATTCGTCCCAAGTCAGCCGGAAGAAACCTTAAGACAACAACACCCCATTTTCCTTAGGGGGATTCGGATAGGTTTTGGTTGCTTTTTTGGATGATAGATGTTTATTTTCTTTGGGAACTGGTTATGAGTTGGTCTAATGCAGATAGAAAACAAGGTTGGACTCAGGAATGTCTCTTTTCCTTTGTCTTTCATTCTCATGTTTGGAGATAGAGGTTGAAAAGAAATTAAAGGGAATAGAGAAATATACAGGGATGATAAGTGAATCTACTCCTTGACTTAATGTCTTAATTTTCACTCACAAAGTTATTCACGGGTATAGAATTTTGTATACAGATGCAAACTAATTTTAATTTTTAATACATTGGTATAAAATTCAAATTTAAAATTATTCTTCACATACATTATATATATTTCTACTCTAATATGAGGTATTGTACCCATACAACTCAATTATAATACAAGGTTTACTTTCAATACTTTAAAAGTGCTATTGCAAGCTGTTTAGGATAAATAAGTTATACAAGTTACTGCTTAATTGATCAAATCATAGTCATATAAATTACTAGTCTTTTTTTTTCTGAGACAGTGTTTCTCTGTGTAGCCTTGGCTGTCCTAGACTCACTTTGGAGACCAGGTTGGCCTCGAACTCACAATGATCTGCCTGTCTCTGCTGGGGTTAAAGGCGTGCAGCACCATGCCTGGCTATTTTTATCATAAGAATATATATCTTAGGTGTAACAGATAGATATCATTCTATAGAAAGGTAAGGCAAAATAGTTAGATAAAGTCTTCAGAAACCTCAGAGGCCTACAGAATATGGCATTTAAATATGTTTTTTTGTGATTTTTAAGGAGCCTTTGACAATAAGACAGGTTAACTCCTGTCAACACCCAGCCTACCTCAGAGAAAATGATGAACATAAAGAAACCTCCTTTTGGAGATGGCTTCAAATGCAGCAAACAAGCCACTGAGCAAAATGTCATTGTTTCTACCACAGACAGAATTCTGCCTAAAAAAAGGGCAAGCTTGGATGCAGGCAAAGTTAATACTCAAAATCTGCCAAGACAGAGTAAGCAAGTCTTCAATAGTTCCTGCCTCACAAATATGTCTGCCAGATATATTGGGCCAGAAGGCTAATGATGATGCTTCAATGTTTTAGAGAGTTTTGTGTAACTGTTAAGGCAGCAAACTGTCTCTATCATTTTCTCATTTTGAAAGATGCTAAGCTCCACTCCCTGTATACTCAGATAATTAATTTTATTCCTTCTCAAGTCTCTGATGGGGTTGCAAACCAGATAGTTTAGTCTTACAATTAAGCTTAGTTGTTTAAGGGTTAAAATGTTTTTAGGTCTAGATAGATGTTTTAAGTTGATAATGACCAGATATGATAGATATTGATTTACATTCAAAATTTTAGAAGCACCAATATAGGAATGATGTTTTCTTCAAGGCTGCCAAATACAAATAGTCAAAACACTATGAATGTAACTTTTATATATTTCCTGATTATTTCATGGCCGTTCTTGCTACAGATAGTTTATTGTATATATGTGTAATAATATCAATGTATATGTAAAAACAAAAATGAAGGAAAAATAATAAACAAATGTAGAATACCTCTAAGGTCTCATCTACTACCAGAACTATGGTTTCCTGTAACATCTAAATATCTACACATCAATGGGAGTTTGTGTCCATACAGGAGCATTAGGCAAATTCATTAAAGAGGGTACTGCTTTCATTAATATTTGGCTCTAAATGTGTGTTTATCTCAATTGTTTGTTCTGTTTTTAATATAGTTCTGAATGACTTGTTGATCATAAACAATGGGTTAATTTCCCACTGTATTTAGGAACAAGATAAATCTTACACCAGTATTTTCAGCAACTGGTATCTGCAATTTAGCAATAAGACTTCCTTTTAATACATGATAGATTAATTTATTAGTAATTGTTACTATAATTTCTTTTTTAAGGTTTTTTTAAACTCCAGAGTTTTAAATCTTCTTCTTTATCTTTGATTCTGTATCTATTATTATGTTCTCAGTAACAAGGTGATTGGATAAGATTTATCATGAGATTTTAATCATTTATCATACTTTAATCAAATATTCTAATTTTCTTTTTTTTTAATTTCTTTTATTAATTTATTCTTGTTCTATCTCCATGGTTATCCCAACCCTTGTATCCTCCCATTCTCCCCTCCCTCCCATTTTCCCCTTATTCCCCTCCCCTATGACTGTTATTGAAAGGGATTACCTCCCCCTGTATATGCTCATAGGGTATCAAGTCTCTTCTCGGTGACCGGCTGTCCTTCCTCTGAGTGCCACTAGGTCCCCCCTCCAGGGGACATAGTCAAATGTGAGGCACCAGAGTACATGAGAAAGTTATATCCCACTCTCCACTCAAGTGTGGAGATTGTATTGTCCATTGGCTAGACTGGGTAGGGGTTTAAATTTACTGCCTGTATTGGCCTTTGCTAGTGTCTTAGTCTGAGTGGGACCCCTTGGCCCAAATCTGCCTATCATAATGTTCTACTTGTAGGTCTCTAGGACCCAATGGATCCTTCTACATTGCTATTCTGACATGGTTCTCTTATCTAGAGCCCCAATAGGATGCCTTCCCCTCTGTCCCAGTTTCCTGGTAAGTGAAGGCTTTCGTGGAACATGCACCTTGGGCTGGTATGCAGATATAAGTGAGTCTATACCATGTGAGTCTTTCTGCTTCTGGGTTAACTCACTCATTATGATCATTTCTAGCTCAATGCATTTATCCAAAATTTCAGGAATTCCCTGTTTTTAATAACTGAGTAGTATTCCGTAGTATATATGTACCACAGTTTCTTTATCTATTCTTCTACTGAGGGACATTTAGGCTGTTTCCATGATCTGGCTATTATGAATAAGGCTGCTATGAACATGGTTGAGCAAATTTTCTTGTTGTATGCTGGTGCATCTTCTGGGTATATTCCAAGGAGTGGAATAGCTGGGTCTTGAGGAAGCCCTATTCCCAGTTTTATGACATAGCACCAGATAGATTTCCAAAGTGGCTGTACTAGTTTGCATTCCCACCAGCAATGGAGGAGTGTTCCTCTCTCCCCACATCCTCTCCAGCATGTGGTGTTGCTTGAGGTTTTGATCTTAGCGATTCTGATGGGTGTAAGATGGAATCTCAGAGTTGTTTTGATTTGCATTTCTCTGATGACTAAGGAGGTTGAGCATTTCTTTAAGTGTTTCTCAGCCATTTGATATTCTTCTGTTGAGAATTCTCTGTTTAGTTCCAAGCCCCATTTCTCAATTGGGTTATTTGGTTTGGTGGTGTTTAATTTCTTGAGTTCTTTATATATTTTGGATATTAGACCTTTGTCAGATGTAGGGTTGGTGAAGATCTTTTCCCAGTCTGTAGGCTGTCGCTTTGTTCTCTTGACAGTATCTCCAGCCTTACAGAACCTTCTCAGCCTCATGAGGTCCCATTTATTAATTGTCGACATTAAAGCATGGGCTGTTGGTGTTCTGTTCAGGAAGTTGTCTCCTGTGCCAATATGTTCCAGGCTCTTCCCCACTTTTTCTTCTAAGTGACTTAGTGTCTCTGGTTTTAGGTTGAGGTCTTCAATCCACTTGGATTTGAGTTTTGTGCAAGGTGACAAATATGGGTCCAGTTGCATTTTTTTACACAAAGACATTCAGTTAGACAAACACCATTTGTTGAAGATGCTATGCTTTTTCCATTGAATTTATTTGGCTTCTTTGTCAAAAAGCAAGAGACCATATGTGTGTAGATTCATATCTGGGTCTTCAATTCGATTCCACTGATCCAACAGCCTGTTGCTGTGCCAGTACCATGCTGTTTTAATTACTATTGCTTTATAGTACAGTTTGAGATCAGGTATGGAGATTCCGCTGGAGCACCTTTTTTTGGACAGGATCGTTTTTGCTATTCTGGGTTTTTTGTTTTTCCATATGAACTTCAGAATTGAACTTTCAATGTCTTTAAAAAATTGTGTAGGTATTTTGTTGGGATTGCATTAAATCTGTAGATTGCTTTTGGTAGGATGGCCATTTTTACTATGATAATTCTCCCTACCCATGAGCAAGGAAGATCCTTCCATCTTCTCATGTCATCTTCAATCTCCTTCTTCAGAGTTTTGAAATTTTTTTCAAACAAGTCCTTCACTTGCTTAGTTAGAGTAACTCCTAGATATTTTATATTGCTTGTGGCTAATGTGAAAGGAATGGCTTTCATAATTTCTTCCTCTGCAAGATTGTCATTTGTGTATAGAAAGGCTACAGACTTTATTTAGTTAATTTTGTATCCAGCCAATTTGCTCAAAGAGTTTATCAGCTGTAGGAGTTCTCTGGTGGAATTTTGAGGGTCACTTATGTACACTATCATATCATCTGCAAATAGGGATAATTTGAATTCCTCCTTTCCCATTTGGATACCCTTGATCTCCCTTTGTTGTCTTATTTCTCTGGCTAGAACTTCGAGTACTATATTGAAGAGATAGGGAGAGAGTGGGCAGCCTTGCCTTGTTCCCGATTTTAGAAGAATTTCCTTGAGTATCTCACCATTTACTTTGATTTTGGCTATTGGCTTGCTGTATATAGCCTTTAGTATATTGAGGAATCGCCTTGTATCCCCAATCTCTCTAAAACTTTAAACATGAATGGGTGTTGGATTTTATCAAATGCTTTCTCTGCATCTAAAGAAATGATCATGTGGTTTTTTATTTTCAGTTTGTTTAATGGTGGATTACGTTGATGGATTTCCATATAGTAAATCATCCTTGCATGCCTGGAATGAAGCCTACTTGGTCATGATGAATGATATCCTTTATGTGTTCTTGTATTCGTTTTGCAAGAATTTTATTTAGTATTTTTGCATCGATGTTCATAAGAGAAATTGTTCTGAAATTCTCTTTCTTTGTTGAGTCTTTGTGAGGTTTAGGTATCAATGTGACTATAGCCTCATAGAATGAATTTGGTAATGTTCCATCCAATTCTATGTTTTGGAGTAGCTTGAACAATATCGGTATTAGCTCGCCTCTGAAGGTCTGGTAGAATTCTGCACTGAAACCATCTGGCCCTGGACTTTTTTTGTTTGGGAGACTATCAATGATTGCTTCTATTTCGGTAGGGGAAATTTGACTATTTAGCTTGTTTATCTGTTCTTCACTCAACTTAGGCAAGTGAAATTGATCAAGAAAATCGTCCATTTCCATTAGATTTTCAAATTTTGTGGCATATATGCCTTCAAAGTAGGATCTTATGATTCTTTGTATTTCTTCAGTGTCTGTTGTTATGTCTCCCTTTTCCTTTCTGATTTTGTTGATTTCAATACTGTCTCTCTGCCTTTTACTTAGTTTGCCTAACGGTCTCTCTATCTTGTTGATTTTCTCAAAGAACCAGCCCTTGGTTTTGCTGATTCTTTGGACTGTTTTCTTGGTTTGTAATTTGTTAATTTCAGCCCTGAGTTTGATTATTTCCAGACATCTACTCCTTTTTGGTGTTTCTGCTTCTTTTTTTTCTAGGGCTTCCAGCTGTTTTGTTAAGTAGCTTATGTGCGACTTTTCCAATTTCTTTTTAAAAGCACTTAGTGCTATGTATTTTCCTCTTAACACTGCTTTCAATGTATCCCACAAATTTGGGTATGTTGTTCTCTCATTTTCATTGAATTTCAGAAACTCCTTTCTTTCTTTCTTTTTTTTCCCTGACCCATGTGTCATTTAGCAGAGAGTTGTTTAGTTTCCACATATGTGTAGGCTTTTTGTTATTTTTGTTGTTGTTGTTGAATTGTAGCAAATAGCATGGTGATCTGATAGGATACAAGGTATTATTTCAATCCTCTTGTATCTGTTGAGGCTTGCTTTGTGACCTACGATGTGATCAATTTTGGAGAAGGTTCCATGTGGTGCAGAGAAGAAGGTATATTCTTTCTTGTTTGGGTGAAAGGTTCTATAGATATCTGTTAGATCCATTTGACCCATGGCATTGGTTAATGATGTTATTTCTCGGCTTAGTTTCTGTTTGAATGACTTATCCTTCAGTAAGAGTGGGATGTTCAAATCTCTCACTATTATTGTGTGGGGATCGAGGTGTGGTTTAGGTTTTTTTAGCAGATCTTTTACAAATGTGGGTGCCCTTGTATTGGGAGCATAGATGTTCAGAATTGTGATGTCATCTTGGTTCATTTTACCTTTGATGAGTATAAAGTGTTTTTCTGCATCCCTTTTGATTAATTTGGTTGAAAGTCTATTTTGTTTGATATTAAAATGGCTACGCTTGCTGGCTTCTTGTGACCATTTGCTTGGAATATTTTTTCCAACCTTTTACCCGGAGGTAATGCCTATCGTTATAGGTGAGATGTGTTTCTTGAATGCAGAAGAATATTGGATCTTGTTTATGCACCCATTCACTAAGTCTGTGTCTTTTTATTGGAGAATTGAGACCATTGATGTTGAGAGATATTAATGACCAGTGACTGTTAAGAGTCTTAATTTTGATGTGTTTTCCAATCGAGTGTTTGTGTAGTTGTGTTTTTGCCATGGTATAGTTACCTATTTCCTGAGTAGTTTTGGTTGTAGCTTGACCCTTTGGGATGGAGTTTTCCTTCTAGTACCTTCTGTAAAGCTGGATTTGTGAATAGGTACTGTTTGAATTTGTTTTTGTCATGGAATATTTTGTCTAGGCTCTTCTGGCTTTTATGGTCTCTGATGAAAAGTCGGGTGTAATTCTGATAGGTTTGCCATTGAATGTTATTTGGCCCTTTTCCCTTGCAGCTTTTAATATTTTTTCTTTGTTCTGTATGTTTTGTGTTTTGATTATTATGTGACAGGAAGTTTTCCTTTTCTGGTCAATTCTATTTGGTGTTCTGTAGGCCTCTAGTAGGTTTATAGGTATCTCTTTCTTTAGATTGGGGAAATTTCCTCTATGATTTTGTTGAGAATAGTTTCTGGGTCTTGGAGTCTGATATCTTCTCTTTCTTCAATGCCTATTATCCTCAGATTTTTTCTTTTCATGGTGTCCTTCATTTCTTGGATGTTTTGTGTCAGGAGTTTTCCAGATTTGGCATTTTCTTTAATGGTTGCTTCAAGATCTATGATTGTATCTTCTAGACCTGAGATTTGTTCTTCAGTCTCTTGGATTCTGTAGAAAAGCTCACATCTGTGTTGCTCACCCTCTTCTCTGAGGTCTCACGTTCTCATTTTTCTTCTGTCTGTGTGTTTATCAGTGAATCCATTTTCATCTTCAGATCTTGAACTGATTTTTTTATTTCTTTCATCTGATTGTATTGAATTTCTTCCATTGCCTCTTTATAGGTCTTCAGAGCTTGAACCATTTTATTTATTTCTTTCATATGGTTGTTTGCATTTTCCTGAAACTTTTCCAGTTCCACTCTATGAGCTTCTTTTATGTCTCTTACCTGTTTGGCTGCGTTCCTGTATTTGATTATGAATTTTACTTGTTTCCTCCATTAATATCCTCATTACTAAGGATTTGAAGTCATTTTCTTGTATTTCCATTGTATTTGAGCTCTCTGGATTGTTTTCTTTGGGAAAGCTGGAAACTGGAGACGCCATTTTTGGGTTTTTTTTTTTTTTTTTGCGTATGCTTTTACGCTGTCCTTTAGACATCTTGCCGGCTTTGTTTTTGTTGGGTAGCTTCCCGAGTTGGATGGAGGGAGTCTGATGATAGATCTCACTTTTTTCGTAGGCTGGAAGCTCTGATGCTTCACTGTTGTGGATGGCAAGAGGTTAGCCCTGTTGTTTTGGGCTCTCACAGCCAGTGATCCTCAGCTCCCCTGTGCTGTGGGTCCTGCTATCGATCTTGGTCTCTGGATGAGCGTTGGGTCAGGCCAAGGTATCCACAGCCTTCTGGGTTCCCTACCAAGTCCAGCCAGGGACACTGGGCCCAAACCTACCACCGAGCTCAGCTAAAATCTCAGGGCCTGAACTGTCTGCCAAGCTCAGCTAGGAATTCTGGGCACAAAATGCACCCAGGGTCCAGCCAGAATTTTTGGGCTGGCACTGCGCACCAAGCTCAGCTAGGGGCTTTTGCCCAAACTGCGTGCCGTGGTCAGTTATTGACTCAGGCCCGAACCATCCGCCCAGCTCAGCCAGGAATTCTGAATTCAAACTGCACACTGTGTCCAACCAGAGTCTTAGAGCCGGGACTATGCCAAAAGCTCTACTAGGGTCTCTGGGCCCAATCTGTCTGCCAAGCACAGTTAAGGACTCTGGCCCTAAACTGCACGCCGAGCTCCACCCAAGTCTCCAGGGCGGAATTGTGCACTGAGCTCAGCCAGGGACTATGGACCCACATTGCACAATGAATTCAGCCCGGGACTCCGGGTCTATACTGCGTGGATAGTCCAGCCAGAGTCTTGGGGCTTCTGAGTCTGTGTGCACAGCTCAGCTAGAATCTCTGGGCCTAATCTGCCTGGCAATTCCAGCTAGGGCCTCTGGGCTGAATCTGCGTGCTGACCTCAGCCTGCATCAGCACCCCAAAACTGCCCGCTGAGGTGAGCTAGTGTTTTGGGCAGAACTGCTCGTTGATGTGAGCTATCACCTCCGGTGGGACTGAGCTCTCTGCCCAGCCTGCGTCACAGCAGGAAAGCTGCAGCTGCGCTAAGCTGGCGCCTTCAGTGGGACCTAGCGCTTCACCCAGCCTGTGTCACAGCAGGTGAACTGTGGCTGCGCTGAGTTGGCGCCTTCGGTGGACCTGAGCACTCTGCCCAGCCTGCGTCACAGCAGGTGAACTGCGGCTGCACTGAGATGGCGCCTAGTGTGGAACTGAACACTCTGCCCAGCATGCGTCACAGCAGGGGAGCTGTAGCTGCGCTGAGCTGTTGCCTTGGGCAGAATTGCTTGCTGCACTGAGCCATCGTCTCCACAGCACTGCGCCCTGAGCTGTGCCCGGGACTCTGGGGCTGAACTGTCCGCCGAGTCCAGTTTGGGTCACAAGGCACCAAGCGACCCAAATCCTGTCCAGAGTCCCCTATCCCGCAGCAACTCCCACCAGCCACCACCCTAACCACCTCCACCAGAAGGCTCTGAGCTGCAAACCTCAGTTGCTGCCGCTGGTGCTGCTTGTGCCGCCGCTGCTGCTCTGCTCAGAGAAAATCCGCACTCCTCCCGTGTGCAGGGGCATGCAGGTCCTCCACACCCTGGTCCTTCTGAACCGTGGAGCACTCCTGCTGCCGTGGTGTGGGGACCTTGGTGTTCCTGGCTCAGAAATCTGTGCAATTCCCTGAATTGTTCACTGGAGGTTCCAAACACGGTCCACACTGCTGGCCGCCATCTTGGATTCCTTCAAATATTCTAATTTTCATATGGTCTCTGACTAATGTTATATCTTATGTATTTTATGCCTTGGGCCCTCCAGACTGTAAACAAACTCTGAATACAGAAACTTGGTACTCCTTGTGTTCTTAGCACAGCCTGCACTATGCATGCCAACATCAAAAAGCAATTAAAATTTTTCCTCTTGTCCAATTTATGTTGATTTAAGGAATAAGACACTTGTAAGTTATGTTGGTAAAAGGCATTGAGATGATAGATTTTCATGCAGTGAGGCCCTAGTGTCTTAGTTTGTTGTTGTTGCTGCTGCTGTTGTTGTTGTTGTTGTGTTTTTTTAAGCTTCTTGGAATCTGGGCTGTTTCTCAAGATGGGAGAAAGGTCATGAAACAATTAAGAAGCAGCATCACTCTGCATGAATTATTGGCTCAGATTCCAGAGAGGATGCCAGCAGGCTAGCTTACAGTAAAACGAGTTTTGTTCTTTTCTTCCTGGCTCATTTTTAAGCATCTGCTGAGAAGATTACAGTTCTTCCCATGTAGTCAACACAGCCCCAACATTAAAAAGAAATTAGAATATACCTACTGGGTAAAACTGGTACTTGGCTTGGAAATATTCTCCCTCTTCGAATAAATTTTGTTTGAATAAAATTGTCCCCCATCGGCTCATATGTTTGCATGCTTAGTCATCAGGGAGTGGCACTACCTGAGAGGGATTAGGAGGTGTTGGTTTGTAGGAGAAAGTGGGTCCCTGGGGATTGGCTTTGAGACTTTAAAAAGCTCATGCAAAGCCCAGAGTTTCTCTCTTTCTGTGACTTGTGGATATGGATGTAGAACTCTCAGCTATTATGTCTGATCAATTATGCTTTCTGGCATGAGGATAATACACTAAAACCCTGAAACCATAAGTCAGCCCCGAATAAATGTTTCCTTTTATAAGAGGTGCCGTTGTCATGGTGTCTTTTTACAACAATAGAACACTGCCTAAGACCATCTGTAATTTAGCTTATACCTTAAAGAAGATGCAGAAGGAGGGAGGGGAAAGAGCATAGCAAAGATTAGAGATGGTCTGAAAGTCACTCTGCTATAGCCTTCTGAGTTGAGCCAAGAGTATTGCATGAGTCAAAATGATTGGCTTTGCAAAAGAAGGCAGATAAAGTCATTCTTGTCTTTGTCTGCAAGGCCAAATATGTACAGTGGCAGCCTGGCTCACACTCAAGCAATTACACTCCTCCTGCCCTTTGGCTGTGCCCATTCCTAAAGGAATGAGAATCCCAGAAGACCAAGAAGGTGTGGGTCATGAAGTCCATACTCCTAAATCAATCCTCTAGATTTTCTAGAATCATTTTGAAGTACTTGGGAGTCTGAAATTCCCACCAAGACTTTACTGGAACTGTTCCCAGGTTGTGAAATATCTATCTATCTATCCATCCATCCATCTACCCATCTACTATCATCTACATATATATAATTATACATTATATATATTTAATATTGATGTCTGTTGATGATGTTGCCTTAGACTAAGGAAGGCCAAGGGGCAGCTAAGAAGGGTTAGATAAAGGCTGGCTGTATAGACTAGAAAGTTTCCAGTCTGAAGACTCTTTGCATGCAATACAGAACTCAGGGTGGGGAAAGAAAAGGTGTGAGATGCAGATCATGTCTTGGTATGGCTATGTACTCAGCCTAAGTTCTCAGTTTAAAACTGGCTTTGTACAAGTTGACTTCTCAGGATACAAGTACAGAAAATATTTAAGTTTACCAGACGTATTTGTTACCTTAAGTACTTAGATTATATGTGTGCCCAAGGCCCATAATGTAACATGGTAAGACATGTCTACAAACAGATATATTCTCTTATATGGTCAGGCCAGGCTTACATGGGGGATTTAGGAAAGCATCAACCCTATGTTTGAATATCACCTCTGCAATTTCACTTGTTATGATTGCCAAGAAATCCCCATCATATAACAAAGCATCACCTTCAACTATTTACAGCAGTTATCTTTACTTATTCTTTATTCTCTTTCCTCTTTACTACACAAGCCACCTCTAATTTTGGGAGTTGGGTTTGAAATGTTTGTAGTTATTCTTCTTTATGTTCCACATACTTAAAACCTGAGCAAATTCTATGGCCCCTTCCTCCTTGGTCGTGCCCTGTATGCACCTGTCTTCACATGCATGCATTCCCTTATTCTTTTGTGTTTCTATAGCTGTCACTTTATTTACTTTTGGGGTTAAGCTAGTGAATTGGTGTCTGTCAACTTGCTGATGCTCTAAAATACTACTTTTAGAAGGCTTATTGTCATATGCCTTAGAATTAGCTCAGTGGGGAATCTGTCTGAGCTTCAGACAGTAAAATGAAAGCACTAACCGTTAGTCTCTGCTAGTCTTTACGCTGACACGTCTGAGCCTAAGCAGGCAGAGAGGGACCCGACACACTGAGCTTACCCTCTGTTCTCACAACAGTTGCCCACAGGTCTCTCTACAGGCCCTCTTTGCATGGCCACATTGTGCCTCTGGTGTATTTGGCTTCTACATCAACTGGTGCCTCCTCTGGGGCTTCAGATGCCCCACAACCCTGAATGCCCAAGAAGAAATATATTCTTCTCGGAAACTAAGTAAAGTCAAAGTCTTATAATTAGTTTTTTTTCTGTAGCTTTGCTCCTTGCTAATACATTGTCCTCTAATTCTTTAGCTGATGCTCTTATGTTCTTCCCTCTGTGCCTAGACACCCATGGCTGATTCCTATTCACACATCCCTTTCCCCCTATTGTAATTCTTGTAATTCAATAATCATAATCATTAATCATCTAAAAAGTCATTTTGTTGTATTGTTCTTCCTGAGACAGCTTTATTTTAAAACCCAAAAATTTTGAAAAAAAGACAGATTTAATGAATTATTTCACTTTCTTAATGCAGAAAAAAAGAGCAAAATTTAAATCTATATAGGTATAAAACAGGTAAGTATTTCATTTTATGAGGGAGATGGAATGTCACCTTATGCTTTAGCTTTTTATTTTCTTGCCCATCCAACACTTTAAGAACAGAATATTCTGGGACAGAACCAACATAGAATAGCTTTTTCGATTCAGGAAATACATTTAAAAATATAGGAAAAATGATTAGTATGTTTCATGATTAGATGATGATAAAATTTGATTGAAACAATTTTTCTTATTAAAGTCAATACACTTGGCAGGTTCTTTACAGTTACTCTATTACATATACAGATGCTTGATAAGTTACTTTAAAGGATGAAATAAAAATATTAATAAATAAATAAATAATAAAATATAAGATCCTTATTTTATAGTTTACTCAATGAATTTTATAGTTTACTCAATGAATTTGATAGTTTATATGAGCTTACATTGGCTTTAATTCTTGTATAAAACCTGGTGTTTTTATGACCAAAATTTGATTGGTCTTCTAAATAATTCAATGCACTTAATATGAAAGAAAATATTCATGCAATATCTAGTTACATATATTTTACGCAGTAGGCATTAAAGTTCCTGGTATGTATTTACCAAATGATGTTCATCAAATGGAAGTCCTCCCCCCCAAGTTATTGGGCAGTCCCTGCCACCCAAGAGCCCATAGAGATTACTAATATGTAAAGATCCACTTAGAGAGGTGGAAGAAACTGACATAATAGTGATTTCTGACATTCACTAAGCTTGCTCTGGAAAAAAGCTTTCAATTTGACAGTCCAATGAAAATAAAATTCTAAAGAATTTTGTATATGATTTTGGCACTGTGGTATCAATAAAGAGTTCCTAAAACCTATCATGAGTCCTTGGTCCATAAATACATGCTAAAAAAAATCATAAGAAATTAAATGTATTATCAGTGAATTCTTTGACTTTAATCATACTATGTTGATGGAAATGAGAAGATTTACATATTAAAGTCTGGCTATTAAAGCAACCTGTTGAGAAAAGTTTCAACATTAATAAACACCATAATTTTATGCTATAAACATACAATTGTCTGTAGAGGCCCTTGCTAGTAAATTAATTAAATCTCTGTTCCATTATGGTGTCAGCTAATTTGGAAACTCATTATTTATTTGGCACTAATTTAGCCTAGCAAATTAATTAGGAGGAGCATGGGAAAATAGATGATTCAACATGAAAGTCCAAACCAAGACAAAGAGACAGAATTAAAGGACTTTTTAGAGAAGAAGGATTGCTATATCACTTTTAGGACTTTCAAGAGAGCCCTCTCCTCCCAAAGACTGACTGAGTAGAACAGAGACATCCAGAAATGGAACTTAAAAATAAGAACTGGGAATATTTGCCAAAAGAAATCTTTTGATCATGCATAGGATTTCTACATAGGGTTACACTCCACAGTATGCATGGAACTCTTCCTAATTCCATACTTTCCCGTGATGCACTCTTGAGATCCATGGTACCATTGGCCATTAATGGAAATCTTTAATACTGCCAATGAACTCACAGGGTTTTATCTCTATGAGAATGTTTAGCTTTATTTATTTATAATATTTGTTTTAAATATTTTCTAATACTTTGAAATGTCCATATAATGTACTATGATCATATTTATTCTCAGTTCCTCCCTTAATTTCTCTAGGGTCCTTACCTCCCTAATCAACTCAATATATATATATTCTCTCTCTCTCCCTCTCTCCCTCCCTCTCTCTCTCTCTCTCTCTCTCTCTCTCTCTCTCTCTCTCTCTCTCCCTCTCTCTCTCTTGCTCTCTCGCTCTCTCACTCTCTTGCTCTCTCTCTCATCCATCAACTCTAAATTGTGCTGTACACATACTCCTTGGGTATAGACTCTATACTATATACTATAGAGCCACTCACTGGAGCATGGTTGACTACTGGGGACCACACCATTAAAGAAAACTGATTCTCCCTTCCAGAAACCATCAACTGTCCATAGATTCTTAATAAAGGGTGAGGTGCATCAACCACTCCCACTCCAAGCTAGAATGTTGACTATTTTGAACTTCTGAAGATCCTAAGAGAAAACTACAGTTGTTTAGAGTTCATGAGTCCCCTGATCCTGACATGTCAAGAGGACACTGTTTTATTCTGGTTTTCTCCAACTTGTGACTCTTAAAAACTTTCCATCTGCTCTTCCACAATGGTCCCTTGAGCCTTGGGGAGTGGGTATGACATAAATATACCATCTGCAGATGAGCATTTCACTCTACCCTGTGATCGTTTTGAGTTTCTGTGTTAACCACAACCCACTAAACTATCCATAGAAAGATAGAAACCCATAGGCCAGCTTGATACAATTTAGCTAGATGATAGTGGTAGGTTCACCCCTAAAGCTTGTGAGATTTCTACACTTGAGTTTCTTGGCCAGATTTGCAGTACCTGAAAAATGTTTCCTTTTAGGAAGTGGGGCTTTAAATCTAAACAGAAATTAGTTGGCTACCCCCATAACACTTGTACCAATACTGCATTCATAGCCATATCATGGCAGGATGGGTCTTTATTGAAATTCGCAGGGCTCACAGCTATGTAGGACTGTCAATGAGGTCCCCCCTTCCACCGTCCTTTATAGCACTTTTCAATATAATGAAAGCTTACCAGCAAGGAGAAAACTCCCTCGTCAATATTGACTTATTTTCTGCGAGTCCTGTGATCAATATATTTGATATCTTCAACCGTGAGAAATTACTATAAAATTCTGGTGAGAAACCAAGAATAATGTCAAAAGCCTGTGTTTATTTGGCAGTCTCTATGACACATCTGACCAACAACTTGAAGAAAGCCTGTTCATAAATGAAAATACTTTAGTTAGTGTTGTAGGAACAAAGAAACAGTGGTATTGGCATCATCACTAAGCAAAATAAAAGGCATCTTACAGATTATAAAGTATGCATTGACAAGGGGTTAAAATCCAAAACATAAAACACTCATACAACTCAATATCAAAAATTATAATAACTTGACTAAAGAATGAACAAAGGCCTCAATAGATATGTCAGCCTTAAGTAAAGGAAGAAATCTCAGGTTTTTTTTAACAACATAAAGGAATCTGTAGGATTCAATCATTTCAGAATGCATACATACATCAAAATTATATATTATTGTCATAAGTAGACTATAAATACAATTTATATGCTACAGTTAAACTTTAATAATCTGAGGTATGGAAAATCCAAGGGTCACACAATACTCTTTAAGCCTATTTTAAGACATAAGCCTCTGAGCTCTGGAAATATCCAAACTGACCTGTCACTAAGTTTCTATTTCTCATGTTGCTTCCCAAATATTCATGCATTTGATTCTACATGCTACACTAACTTGATGGTATTAATAACATATAGGATCTGTACAATAAATGTTTATTCTCTAATGCCAAGACAAACTCTTGCAAATAGTAGGCACAAAAGGGAAATGTTTTATGGGATAATTCATTCTTATAAACTTTCCTAATATTTCCACCTTTAGACTGGCCATGTGCCTTCTTTCTAGCACATATGTTCTTCCCAAACAGGAGCTAAATGATCCCAGAGACAAATTCCCAATGTGGGAAGCTACAAATTTAAAGCACTTGTCAGTAAATGCCATAGCACTGTCCTGGTTGTTTTTCTTTCAGAAATGACTTCCTGACATAAAATGATCAACATCCCATCCTGCGGCTTCTTGCAGTTCAGAAGCAAATGATTCATGCTTCTTATTATATTAATGCATGGGGAAAGCAATAAAGAGTCCAAGAAGCCATAATATAGTCACAACACCATAACTTTCTCTCATTACCCAGAAGTCAATGCATCATTACTCCTGATGTGTATTGATCCAGGCCAACAGCACTGGAGTTTATCTTAACGATCAATCATATTCTTTAAGTCACAGAACTGTCATAATCACATAGTGAATTCACCCATGGAGCTAGACTGGACTCTGCAAACACTGTCCATTTTATCCCATGCTGTACCAGCTGAGAGTGGGGGAAACAAGGTTGTTGTCTATAGCCAGAAATTTCCCACATACTGTGCTAAGTACCTCACAATGTCTATAGCATTTCTTCTTCACAGCAAACCTTTCAGAGAATCCGAAACAGCATTTTATAGATGATAACACTGTGGCCCTGTGGTGGTTTGAATTAGAACACGCCCCCTCAACCTCATAATCTCATAGATTTGCATGCTTAGTCCTCAGTTGAACTGTTTGGAAGAATTAGGAGTTGTATCCTTGGAGTAGGTGTGTCCTTCTTGGAGGAGGTGTGTCATTGGGGTGAACTTTGATGTTTCAAAAACCCATGCCAGGCCCAGTATCTCTCTTGGTGCCTGATTGCCCTCACACTTCCTTCCCTAGTATTAGAGCCCACTTCTTTTGGATTCTGATGTATACTGAAGACCAGTTGAGACATTCAGCCATGTAGAATGTACTACTGGATTCTTGGACTTTGGGTCCAGAGACAAAAGGCTGGACAACAGTCTATAAGCCATTCTAATAAATTATATATGTATATTTATATATATATAATCATCAAATATATATATGATCATATATATAATTTCTTTCACTTCTCTTGGCACCATCACCAGACAGAAGTCACAAAAGCACTAGCCTGGGTTTGAGCCTTCATTGGTCTCCCACTGTCCCTTGGAAGCTGCTTATGCTACCTAGAAACCCCCCAGGACAGCATCCTGGTGTTATCACTACAGCCAGAGATACAAAATGTCTGGACTTTGCTGGTTTTCTGTTGTTACCTGTGGGCTATTAGTCAGGTGCTCACCAAGGCCATCATCACTGTTCACTAGATATCAGCATGAATACGCTTTTATACACGCATGCTTTGATCAGTAGGCACTGTGCCAGGTACTAAGAAAGACATACAAAGCATCTCACCATGGATTTCATTCTACTAACACAGCTCTGCCTTTTATGACCTCCTATGTTAACAGAGCTCTGTGGACCCCAGGAAGTATATCTACTTCTTCTTCCCTCAGGGGCTGTACCCTGGGCTTCTCACAACATCATGGAGAGGTGTTCTACCCTCCCTCTCGCCTCTCTCCCTCTCCCCCTTCTCTCCCTCAAACCTACAGCTCACTGTTGATTCCAGAGCTCTCCAAGCACGCTATAGGCTCGTCATCTCAGGAAACTCACATGTCAGCATGCAAATGGTTTTGAAGAGTGAAAAACACAGATGTTCACATGGGTCCAGGTCTACACAGTCAAATGACAATAATTAAAGTATTTACACTGGGGAATAAGCTATATGACGAGAGTAAGCATGTTCTGTCCTCTCCTCTTTCTAATGTTGATTCATACACTTGGGCCCCTGACCTCATCCTCAGGCACCTGAAGGCACAACTATTGCTAACCTGCTCTCACATCAGCCTCTTCCCAGCTGTTCTTCACTTCTGCATATTCATAACTCACCCATTAACAAAATAAATGGGTGCAACTTGGAGCATTTCCAGGCCCCATTTCTCTCTAAGCCTGCTCCTTCTGTGACTCATTCTCCTTCCGTGTATCTCCTGTCCTACATACTTCATGGATGGGGCAAATAACAGGAATCAGGCAGCTCATGTTTCACCCTACCCTGACTCTGACCCTTTTAAGGTCTCTGGTCCCGTGGTTACTAATTTTGAAAAGGCTTTTCTGGATTCTCATGTATCTTGGACCTTCTGCAGTGTGCTGGCCACTCTTCCATGTCTGCCCTTCTCTTCCCTGGCTTCTTGTCCCTTGTCCTGTAGGCACCGCCATGCTCTTTCAGTCTTGCCTTTTGGCTCTTTGCTGTGAACTTGTCATTCTGAGCCTGGTGTCTACTATGTCCTGCACCTTTTCAGGCCTCTTTTCTACCATGCCGGACTGATTTTCTGCCTTCTTTTCATTCTTCCTGTAACATCTATGTAATTGGCCTTTGCCCAGTCCTCCCACTTTTATCCCATAATATTCTTCTCAGGTACCATGCACCTGGCATTTCCTCTCCTACTTATGTCCAGTAGCAAATTGTCTTCCTCCGAGCATATTCATACATTGCATGCTTTTGTGTTAGACAGAGTGTTTCCAGTGAATACAAGCAAAATACACCTCATAGAAAAATATGAAATGAAAACATTCAGACTGCCTGTCTAGCATGCTGAAGACCCTGGAGGAATGCTTAAAAAGACTCCCAAAGAGGAAACATTTTGAATATAAGCATAATGCCCTGAGAGGAATCTTATACACCTGACTCTGTATGATGACTCACATCACACAGGCACTGAACACACTGTACGAAGCCACCGTTGGGGTTTGTATATAAAGTGTTAATGAAGCCTTATGAAACAATGAATTTCATGTTTAGACGTGGGTCCCATTCTCAGCATAGCTTGTTATGCATATTTAAATATTCATAGATCCAAACTAAACTAAAATATTTCTGATCCTAAGCAATTCAAATAAGAAATGCTCAAGTTGTGGTGCCCTATAAGATTTGGTGTGGCTTTATGGTTTCATGAAAACACACCTGTCTGTAAGATGTTGTATGTTATAATAAGACTCTGTTGTCAGTTTTTTGATTACTTCCCCCTGGAGGGACTGCCTTGCCAGGCCACAGAGGAAGAGGGCACGCTCAGTCCTGATACTACTTGATGTGCTGTGGTAAGTGGGAAGGGGGTGTCCCCCTTTTCTGAAGAATGGGGAGGGAAGACAACGGAGAAGGAGAGAGGATGGGACTAGGAGGCTACATCCAGGATGTAAATAAATAAATAAATAAATAAATAAATAAATAAATAAATTTATTTTTAGAAGTTCAGAAAAATTATTGTTATATATACATTAATGAATAAATACATAGATACAATCTGCTGTGTTCATTTGATGTTGCTCCTATGTGTGTGATTTTAACAATTATAACATCCGCTGACCTGCCAAAGTAGACGAGGGAAATCACACATGACACTACTCCTAGATGAAGAGCTACAGGCAGTTAACGACTGCTGAGAAAAGGAAACTTGGTCTTCCCTGGGGGATAAGCACCATAACAGATTATTCAGTACCAAGTTGTCAATCCTTTTGAAATTTTAAGAGATATTGCCTCCCTTTGCTATACTTATGAAGTTCAGAACTTTTAATATTTATTAATTCTTCCAAAATTGCATGCATTTTTATTATATTATCCTTCCAACTTATCCCAGATCCACTCTCACCTTCCTATCCACCCAACCTTGAATTTTTATCTTATTTTAAAACATATTATGTCCAATTTGTGTTACCCAACTGCTCTTAAAATTGGAGCATGCCCTGAAGTGTGGTCAACTTAGCAGTCGTCAAACCATTAAGGAAGACTGACTCTCCCTCTCCCAGCAGCACCGAATGCCAATGGCTCCCCAGACGGTCCCCAAATCCACAACCCTTTAACTAGGCAGTGATTTTTAACCTGGCTTGAGCTTGCACAGGCATTATGTATATTGTCACCACCACTGCGTTCATCAGTGCCACTGCCCTGCTGTCTGCAGAAACCCTAACCCTAACCCTTGAAGTTATTTACCATCTCTAACTCTTACAGTCTTCCTGCCCCCTTTACTGTGAATTTTCCTGAGCACATGGAAGAGATATAGGATACATATGTTTTTATTAATAGTTGAGTTCCCCACAATTACTTATTCTCTGCAGTTGGACCATTTGAGAGTATCTGTGTTAATTGTCATCTACTACAAAGAGAAGCTTCTCTGATTAGAGTTGAGAAGTGCACTGATCTACAGGTAAGTGTCATCTTAGTTAGGGTTTCTATTTCTGTGGAGAGAGACCATGACCATGGCAACTCTTATAAAAGGAAACATTTAATTGGTTCAGAGGTGTAGTTTATTATCATCATGGTGGGAAACATGGTGGCCCACAGGCAGTGCCATTCATGCTTAATCCTTTTAGAGCTTTCTGTTCCATGTGCCATTTTAAAATTAGGTTGTTTTCTCAATGGTTAGTTTTCTGAGTTTCTCATGAATTCTAGATACTAACCCTCTATCAGATGTATAGGATCCTTATTTATTCACATGGTCTCCTGTGCTACTCCTGTCTTATTCAGAAGTGCATTTGCTGTAGCTATAAGTTCAAGTATATACCATATTTTCTTCCCTTCTGATTCAGGATATCAAATCATACATCTAAGTTCTTGATACATTTGGAGTTGAGTTTTGTTAAAAGTTACAGCTAAGGATTACTTTCCTTCTTCTACACCTAGCTATATAGCTTGGCCATTTATTGAGATTATGCTTTTCTTTAGGGCATAGTTCTGCCTTCTTGAAAATCAGGTGTCTTAAATTGTGGGCTTGCATGTAGAGTATCAATTCTATTCTTTGATCAAGGTGTCTTTTTCTAATGCTAGTGTCATGCTGTTCTTATTTTTATACTATGTGATGTCACTTAAAATCAGAGATTGGAGGGGTCCTGCTCAAACTATGGCACTGGCCAAGGACAATACATGCAGTGAACTTCGAACACCTACCCAGATCTACCCAATGGACAAGACATTCTTCACAGTTGAGTGGAGAGTGGGGTCTGACTTTCACAGGAACTCTGGTGCCCCATATTTGACCAAGGCCCCTGGATGGGGGGGCCTGGTGTCACTCAAAGGAAGGATAGCAGGCTACCAAGAAGAGATTTGATACCATATGAGCATATACAGGGGGAAGAGGTCCCCCTCAGTTACATCATAGGGGAAGGGAGTAATGGGAAAATGGGAGGGAGGGAGGAATGGGAGGATACAAGGCTTGGGATAACAATTTAGATGTAATATGAATAAATTAATAAACTATATTAAAAAACTTAAAAAATCAGAGATTGGCGATACCTCTAGATGTTGAAATTTACATTCCACAAAAACTGGAAAACAAATCTATTAAGATTAAATTGAGATGAAGTAACTTAAATAAACCAATAAAACCAATGAACTGGAATCATAATTTAAAATCTCACAACTCGCTAGGTGTGGTGGCATGTGCCTTCAATCCCAGCACTCAGGAGGCAGAAGCAGGTGGATTGCTGTGAGTTCGAGGCCAGCCTGGTCTACAAGGTGAGTCTAGGACAGGCAAGGCTACACAGAGAAACCCTGTCTTAAAAAAGCAACAATAAAACCAACTCAAAAATCCCCAAGATCCTGTGAATAAGGTACAGAACTCTAACAGATCACCAAACAAGAAATTGCTCAGAATTTTCTAAAACGCAGCAACGAATACAAAAGAATTCACCCCCACTGTCTGCAGCCCCTGTCACAGGACTCTCTACTTCCCCAGAGACAACATAATTTACTAGCTTTTAAGCCGCCTACTAAGTGACGCATGCATATGAAAATTACCAGCCCCTTGGAGACACTGTCAAGAGGACAAAGTGACAGCATACAGACTGGGAAAAGATCTTCACCAACCCTTCATCTGACAAAGGTCTAATATCCAAAATATATAAAGAACTCAAGAAATTAAACACCACCAAAACAAATAACCCAATTGAGAAATGGGGCTTGGAACTAAACAAGGAATTCTCAACAGAAGAATATCAAATGGCTGAGAAACACTTAAAGAAATGCTCAACCTCCTTAGTCATCAGGGAAATGCAAATCAAAACAACTCTGAGATTCCATCTTACACCCATCAGAATGGCTAAGATCAAAAATTCAAGCAACACCACATGCTGGAGAGGATGTGGGGAGAGGGGAACACTCCTTCATTGCTGGTGGGAATGCAAACTAGTACAGCCACTTTGGAAATCTATCTGGTGCTATGTCATAAAACTGGGAATAGAGCTTCCTCAAGACCCAGCTATTCCACTCCTTGGAATATACCCAGAAGATGCACCAGCACACAACAAGAAAATTTGCTCAACCATGTTCATAGCAGCCTTATTCATAATAGCCAGATCATGGAAACAGCCTAAATGTCCCTCAGTAGAAGAATGGATAAAGAAACTGTGGTACATATACACTATGGAATACTACTCAGCTATTAAAAACAAGGAATTCCTGAAATTTGTGGACAAATGGATTGAGCTAGAAATGATCATAATGAGTGATCTAACCCAGAAGCAGAAAGACTCAAATGGTATATACTCACTTATATCTGCATACTAGCCCAAGGCGCATGTCCCACGAAAGCCTTCACTTACCAGGAAACTGGGACAGAGGGGAGGACATCCTATTGGGACTCTGGATAAGAGAACCATGTCAGAATAGCAATGTGAAGGATCCAGAGGGTCCTAGAAACCTACAAGTAGAATATTATGATAGGCAGATTTGAGCCCAGGGGTCCCGCTCAAACTAAGGCACCAGCCAAGGACAATACAGGTGGTAAAATTTAAACCCCTACCCAGATCTAGCCAATGGACAGGACAGTCTCCACACTTGAGTGGACAGTGGGATATGACTTTCTCATGTACTCCGGTGCCTCACATTTCACTATGTCCCCTGGAGGGGGAGACCTAGTGGCACTCAGAGGAAGGACAGCAGGTCACCAAGAAGAGACTTGATACCCTATGAGCATATACAGGGGGAGGTAATCCCCCTCAGGAACAGTCATAGGGGAGAGGAATTAGGGAAAAATAAGAGGGAGGGGAGAATGGGAGGATACAAGGGATGGGATAACCATAGAGATATAACAAGAATAAATTAATAAAATAAATTTTAAAAATTAAAAAAAGTATAATAAAATTTAAAAAAAAGAAAATTACTAGCCCTTGTAATATCTTTCCCGACAACTTGAATCTCACTGAAAGCTTTTAGCTCATCAAATATTTGAGTTTCCTGTATTTTCTCAGTCTCTACGTCTGCCCCTAATCAGACACAGGTCTTCAGGTTTTGCCTACTAAAATCACTTCCACACTCATTTGTCCATCTGCTGGGACTTCCATTTTCCTACTTCTGAGAAGAATCTCTTTGCTTTACTTTCCTGTTTGATTTGTGGGACATTTTCTGATATGGGCTTTGATTATGGGTTTTTTATACCTTATTTCCTCATTCTAGGTGTTATAGGCAGTTGGCCCTTCTCCATACTCAGCTGACTTCCTTTCAGGGGTCAATGCCTTGCAACCTCTTCACCTTGAATAAGACTGCTGTCAATTGAGATATGCTTCCCTTAAAATCAGAAGTTGAGCCTCTAATCCCCAATTGAAGGTATTTGGAGATGGGACTTTTGAGAGACAATTTTGGCTAGGTGAGGTCCTAAGACTAACAAAAGTAAGTGTGTGTCACTTAAACTATCCAGTCCATTATATTTATTAGACAGCTTGAGAATAGCAAAGACTTTCAGGTCCAGATAGCCTGTACAGTTTCTATCAGACGGCTTGTCCATGAAGAAGGCTTACTCTCCCTCTCTCAGCAGCTGTTGATTGACTATTGTTCTTCATCTAGAGAGATGACCTTATGGTGACCTCAGTATACGTGTTGGCACTTAAATTGGTGTTGTCATTGAGCAGGTGTTATTTACTCAGCCATGTTGTTGAAGCTATAGTTATCTGAGGGCATAAGGACAAGTATTCTGAACGCAATTAGAAATTATTCTGATTTGATAAAGTGGTGTTAGTACTTCTGACCTCTCATCAAAGAAGTTTCTTTTTTTTAGCAGACAGAGCCTATTACAGGAAGCCATACCTGATTCCACTGCAGAGAACAACTGACTGTTAAATGTCCAGCCCCATGAGCTGATATGTCTACCATACAACCTCTACATCTAGTGCTCAGGATACGTTACATAAGTAATAGGCAGATAATTTTTAAGAGTTGAAAGACCAGGACTACTCTGCTATGATATGTCTTCTAGATATGACAGGGAAGCCATAGCCATGAAATCTCAACAATATGGCTTCCTAAATAAGATCTGAACAATGACACCACACATTGAGATGCCAATACGGATGGGTGTATATGGAGATCTACAGGCAATTAATGACTTCCAAGAGGTGGAGAATTAGTCTTCCATAGGGATGAGGACTTCTAAACGGTTACCACAGTAACAAGGGGTGAGGCCTAAAACATAAACACATAAGCAACACTAGACAGATCTAGCAGGTTGCATTCATATATTTAGTTTTCCCTCTCCCTCTCTCTCTCTCTCTCTCTCTCTCTCTCTCTCTCTCTCTCTCTC
>OU015743.1:93678154-93689244 GCA_907169655.1 Acomys percivali | reverse complement strand
CACACACACACACACACACACACACACATACACACACATACACACATACACACACATACACACATACACACACAACAATGATAATTAAAGAAACAGTCAATAGGCATGATGGTGTACACCTTTAATCCCAGAACTCTGGAGACAGAAGGAGGCATATCTCTATGAGTTCAAGGCTAGCCTGGTCTACAAGCAAGCTTCAGAACAGCCAGGGTTCTATTATACTGAAAACCCCTGTCTTGAAAAATAAAACTCCCTATAAAAAAGAGTCCTTGAATGTTAAAGGGAGTCTGCAAGTTAGAGGGTGCAAGTTAGGGGGAAGAGATGCAGGAAATGATGTGATTATACTTTAAATTTAAAAGGTTCATGTTTCCACTCATTGGTATCTAAGAGAAGTGAGAACATTTGCTTGTATGTGAATAAAGAGTACACTGGCAATTATGGTAACATTATTCATAGACAAACTGTGGGGAAATTTTAATTTCTGTCAACTGGAAAAATACGTAGGCAAGTGTAGATAAATATGTAATACTATTCAATAAATTGTTATTCATCAAAAGTAAGATTGCAACACTGATATGACTAAACACAGAATAGCTTTGTAATAATAAATATTAAGTTAAAAAAATTTAGTCAAAAAGACTATGCATGATTCCATCTATATGACAAGTGCAGCATAGGCAACTCTATAAAGACCAATAGCAGACAAGCATTCCCTAGGGTTGGGCTGAGTTGGGAAAAATGAGGAGTGATTGCTAATGAGCAGGAACTTTCTTTATGAGATGGCAGAACTGTTCTGAAATTAGTGGTGACGGTAGAACACATCTGCTGAAATCCTAGGACCCATTGGATTATACATTCTAAGTGGGTGAATTTTGTGTTTTATGAATTATTCCGTTGCATAATGCATACAAGCCTCCCCTTCAAAAGGTCACAAAGGAACATCTTCTCATTTATTTAATCTAAAGGATGATAATTTCAGTAATATATCAAAAAGTAATTTATCTAAGCAGGGTTACCTGTTACACTGCATTTGAATGTCAATGCTTATCTCAAACATAGAAGAAACAAGCCTAGAGAAGCCAGATAGGTTTGCTCTGTCGGTAGATCATATAGGAAGAAAGCGCTTCACACAATTGGCACCATATTTCCTTGACCCAATCTTCTCAATAATTTGAAAATTAGAATACTTTCATTCCCAAACCTTAATGTTAATGGAGAATAAGCCCTAAAGGCCCACATTTTCCATGCTTTTGGTTCCCAATGACTGATGTTGATTAAGTCTAGGGTCTGTTGGATAATTTGGTACAAAGGTCAAAACACTTTAAAGCACTGTGTTGGCCTTCACAGTGACCAAGTACTTGAGAGAAACGACTGAAGTATGGGAACATTTCTTTTGACTCACAGTCTTGGTAGGTTTAGACCACAGGTGGCAGGGTCCATTGCTTTGGGCCTGAAGGGTAACAGCATCAACAGGAAAGGCCTTGAAGGAGCAATGGCATTGCTGCATGGCAATCAGGAAGAATAAGTGAGAACCAACCAGAGTCCCCAACAGGACGTGTCTATAGTGACCTATTTTCCAACCAAGGCCCACCAGCAAAAGTCCCCAGCATCTCACTAACATCATCAAATTATGAACTCATCAATGAACTAGCCCATGGATTAGGTCAGCTCCCTCATGAGCAAATCATCTCTAAATAAGGAGATCTAAGCTTTGGAAGAACATTGAATCTATCTAATTTGTGGGATACATTAAAAGCAGTGATAAGAGGAAAATTCATAGCAATAAGTGCCTTTAAAAAGAAATTGGAAACATCGCACATAAGTACCATAACGACACAACTGGAAGCCCTAGGAAAAAAAGAAGCAGAAACACCCAAAAGAAGTGGACGACTGGAAATAATCAAACTCAGGGCTGAAATTAACAAATGAGAAACTAAGAAAACAGTCCAAAGAATCAACAAAACCAAGAGCTAGTTCTTTGAGAAATCAACAAGATACAGAGACCTTTAGGCAAACTAACTAAAAGGCAGAGAGACAGTATCCAAAGCAACGGAATCAGAAATGAAAAGGGAGACATAACAACAGACACTGAAGAAATACAAAAAATCATAAGATCCTACTTTGAAGGCATATATGGCACAAAATTTGAAAATCTAAAGGAAATGGACTATTTTCTTGATCAATTTCACTTGCCAAAGTTGAGTGAAGAACAGATAAACAAGCTAAATAGTCCAATTTCCCGTATAGATATAGAAGCAATCATTGATAGTCTCCCAACCAAAAAAAAAGCCCAGGGCCAGATGGTTTCAGTGCAGAATTCTACCAGACCTTCAAGGGCGAACTAATACCGATACTCTTCAGCTCCTTCAAAAGATAGAAATGGATGGAACATTACCAAATTCATTCTATGAGGCCATAGTCACATTGATACCTAAACCTCACAAAGACTCAACAAAGAAAGAGAATTTCAGACCAATTTCTCTTATGAACATCGATGCAAAAACACTAAATAAAATACTTGCAAAACGATTACAAGAACACATAAAGAATATCATTCATCATGACCAAGTAGGCTTCATTCCAGGCATGCAAGGGTGTTTTAATATATGGAAATCCATCAACGTAATCCACTATATAAACAAACTGAAAATAAAAAACCACATGATCATTTCTTTAGATGCAGAGAAAGCATTTGATAAAATCCAACACCCATTCATGTTTAAAGTTTTAGAGAGATTGGGGATACAAGGCACTTTCCTCAACATAATAAAGGCTTAATACAGCAAGCCAATAGCCAAAATCAAAGTAAATGGTGAGATACTCAAGGAAATTCCTCTAAAATCAAGAAAAAGGCAAGGCTGCCCACTCTCTCCATATCTCTTCAATATAATACTCGAAGTTCTAGCCAGAGCAATAAGACAGCAAAAGGAGATCAAGGGTATCCAAATGGGAAAGGAGGAAGTCAAATTATCCCTATTTGCAGATGATATGATAGTGTACATAAGTGACCCTCAAAATTCCACCAGAGAACTCCTACAGCTGATAAACACCTTCAGCAAATTGGCTGGATACAAAATTAACTCAAAAAAGTCTGTAGCCTTCCCATACACAAATGACAAGCTTGCAGGGGAAGAAATTAGGAAAACCACACCTTTCACATTAGCCACAAGCAATATAAAATATCTAGGAGTTACTTTAACTAAGCAAGTGAAGGACTTGTTTGAAAAAAATTTCAAAACTCTGAAGGAGATTGAAGATGACATGAGAATGTGGAATGATCTTCCTTGCTCATAGATAAGGGAGAATTAACATAGTAAAAATGGCCATCTTACCAAAAGCAATCTACAGATTCAATACAATCCCTATCAAAATACCTACACAATTTTTTAAAGACATTGAAAGCTGAATTCTGAACTTCATATGGAAAAACAAAAAACTCAGATTAACTAAAACAATCTTGTACAATAAAAGGTTCCCTGGAGGAATCTCCATATCTGATCTCAAACTGTACTATAAAACAATAGTAATTAAAACAGCATGGTACTGGCACAGCAACAGGCTAGTTGATAAGTGAAATTGAATTGAAGACCCAGATATGCATCCACACACATATGGTCACTTGATTTTTGATGGAAAAAGGATAGCAACTTCAACAAATGGTGCTGGTCTAACTGGAAGTCTATGTGTAAAAAAATGCAACTGGACCCATATTTGTCACCTTGCACAAAACTCAAATCCAAGTAGATTAAAGACCTCAACATAAAACCAGATACACTAAGTCCCTTAGAAGAAAAAGTGGGGAAGAGCCTGGAACATATTGGCACAGGAGACAACTTCCTGAACAGAACACCAACAGTCCAGGCCTTAATGTCAACAATTAATAAATGGGACCTCATGAGGCTGAGAAGCTTCTGTAAGGCTGGAGACACTGTCAAGAGAACAAAGTGACAGCTTACAGACTGGGAAAAGATCTTCACCAACCTTTCATCTGACAAAGGTCTAATATCCAAAATATATAAAGAACTCAAGAAATTAAACACCACCAAACCAAATAACCCAATTGAGAAATGGGGCTTGGAACTAAACAGAATTCTCAACAGAAGAATATCAAATGGCTGAGAAACACTTAAAGAAATGCTCAACCTCCTTAGTCATCAGGGAAATGCAAATCAAAACAACTCTGAGATTCCATCTTACACCCATCAGAATGGCTAAGATCAAAACCTCAAGAGACACCACATGCTGGAGAGGATGTGGGGAGAGAGGAACACTCCTTCATTGCTGGTGGGAATGCAAACTAATACAGCCACTTTGGAAATCTATCTGGTGCTATCTCAGAAAACTGGGAATAGAGCTTCCTCAAGACCCAGCTATTCCACTCCTTGGAATATACCCAGAAGATGCTCCAGCACACAACAAGAAAATTTGCTCAACCATGTTCATAGCAGCCTTATTCATAATAGCCAGATCATGGAAATAGCCTAAATGTCCCTCAGTAGAAGAATGGATAAAGAAACCTGGTACATATTCACTATGGAATACTACTCAGCTATTAAAAACAAGAAATTCCTGATATTTGTGAATGAATGGATTGAGCTAGAAATGATCATAATGAGTGATCTAACCCAGAAGCAGAAAGAATCAAATGGTATAGACTTACTTATATCTGCATACTAGCCCAAGGCGCATGTCCCTCAAAAGCCCTCACTTACCAGGAAACTGGGACAGAGGGGAGGACATCCATTGAGACTCTAGATGAGAGAAGCATGGGAGAATAGCAAAATAGAAGGATCCAGAGGGTCCTAGAAACCTACAAGTAGAACATTATGATAGGCAGATTTGAGCCCAGGGGTTCCACTCAAACTAAGGCACCAGCCAAGGACAATACAGGTCGCAAAATTTAAACCCATACCCAGATCTAGCCAATGGTCAGAACAGTCTCTACACTTGAGTGGACAGTGGGATATGACTTTCTCATGTACTCTGGTGCCTCACATTTCACTATGTCCCCTGGAGGGGGAGACCTAGTGGCACTCAGAGGAAGGACAGCAGGTCACCGAGAAGAGACTTGATACCCTATGAGCATATACAGGGGGAGGTAATCCCCCTCAGGAACAGTTATAGAGGAAGAGAGTAACAGGAAAATGGGAGGGAGGGGAGAATGGGAGGATACAAGGGATGGGATAGCTATTGAGATATAACAAGTATAAATTAATAAAAAATTTAAAAAATAAATTAAATAAAATAATAATTTTATTGGACACACACAATGCATCTCCCTTGTAGGAGAAAGAATAATTCAACTAAAATCCCATATTGAATTCAAGTAGCCAACATTTTTAAAGCATTTTTATCCTGTGATAGCTTTCAAATGAACTAATATACTTTTTTTGTAAGCAAATCTGTTCTTCAGATTCCACCAGGATTAAAGCTTATTTGCTCCCACAAAATAAGTTGCTTCTCTACCACTACTTAGTATGACATGCATTCCCTTCCTTAGGACATGAGCACATCACTACCCAGAACAGTGCAGCAATGGAGACTTTCACTTCAGTTCACATCAGAGCTCAAAGCAGTCCTCCTAAGGCTTCTTCTCTTTGCTTCATGGCCCACCCTGCATTTCATGGCGCACCCCGCACTTCATGGCCCATCCTGTGGAATGGGGGTGGCTAGCTAGTGAAGTGCTGGAAATGAGAGATTTCAGAACCAGGTAAGCAAAATGATTGAGCTGAAAACCCAGGTAGAATGAAAACTGTCCAGTAGGTCGCAGCAGTGTGGGAGATTTCACAATGAGAACAAGCAAATTCTAAGGGGATGTGGCTTAGCAGAGAGAAAAATAACAAGTCCAAGTCCAGGGGTGCGGGACCAACGTCTGAATGTGATCCTAAGAAGAATCCTTGGCTGCAGACTTGATTTAGATTCTGTATCTCATACATGATGGCTGACTATATCTGCCCATTGCTGGCTTGATTTCTCTGTTGTTTAGCCAAAGGCTAAGCTAATTATGCTGATAAAAGTTTTCTTTAGACATGATTAACACATAACTAAGTATTCCTTGAGAAATACAGATTGGCTTCCATCAGGTAAGTAGATTCCATTAAATCAGCTGAAGGCTTTATAGAAAGTCTTATATTAACTAAGCAATATTTGAGTTTCTCAAATATTTTTTATTTATTTATTTCATGGTGGGCATACATATGCCATAACAGAAGTACGAGGGTCAAAGAACACTTGCTCAAAATGGTTCCCTCATTTCACCTTGATGGTTCCAAGAATTGAACTCAAGTAACCAGCTTTGGTCACAAGTACCTTTTCCCACTGGGCCATCTTGCTACCCACAAAGAAGGAATTCTCCCTACAACTGTCATGTGGAAATCCCACCTGAGTTTCTGACCTGCATGCCTAAGGAATATTAACTCAAGAGCCCAACATGACTGAAGATAGATTTCCAAGTCATCGTCCTGCCTGAGGATTTCACACTGGCCTACCCCAGCCAACACATGAAACAATTCCTTATGTCAACCTCTCAATGTTTTTTCTCTCAGAAAACTGGTACATGGAGATACATACACAAGTATGAAAGCGCATGTCTTCATTTCTCTTCCTATTGCTGTGATAAAATAACCTGACAAAAGTAACTTAAGAGACAGAGGGGTTTATTCTGGCCCAGAGCTCAAAGCTATAGTCCAAAATGGCAGGAAAACCACATGGGCAGGTCACATGCGTCTGTATTTTTTTTTTTAAGCGACAACGATTAATCCAGTGGTCATCTCACTTTCCCTGTTTTATCTAGTCCAGGATCCCTGCTTAGAGAAGGTTCCCACCCTCATTTATCATATGCAGTAACCTAATCTAAAAAACTCCTCAAGGGTATTCCTAAAGGAGTGTCCCCTTGGTCAATCTACATCCTGCCTGGGTGACAGTTAACTATCACAGGATCCTACTGCTCACTTTTCTCTACAGAACCCTGACTGAAACAATTGACCCCAAGCCTTGGGCATGGTACCAGCTTTTCTGACCCTCGGTTTCCGTTCCCTCACTTGGCAATGAATGCAAGAGTACATACAGATGAACATTCTTGTGAAAAGCCCCTGTGACCGAGCCTGGCACAAGTGACACTCAGTAGCTGACAGCTGTTATTGTAACTGAATCAGTGCTTTAGTGATTTATTCAGATACAGGCCTGTCTTAGTATAAAATAGAGCAACAATTTAAGTATCTTTAAACTGTTTTTGCTTCACGTGCCATCTCTGTTATTTCCAGCTCACTTTAACTTAGCAAGCAGAACAAATGGTTGCTTCTACTATTCTGGCTCAATAGCACCAAATGGTGTGACTATGAGTAAGTATTTTCACAGATTATAAGGTAAGGCAGACATGATGCCAGCTACTGCATCTCTATTGGCATTAGATATATAAGTCTTTGAATGAAAAACAAAACAACCCAAAGTATGAGAGCTCAAAAATGGGGGAAGAGGGGAAGAAGTGCTGGGGGAAAGTGAACAAAGGGAGTAAAATTGGTTTTGTTCATTAAAAAAAAAAAAACCAAAGAATTACAGAAGGCTGAACATGTTGGGCAGAATGTGGGTGTGGGTCAATGACAGGCATGGAAGCCTTTTCTTGAAGGAAAACATTGCTGTTATTCACTGTTAATAGAAAATCAGCTTTGATCAGCCCCATGGAAGGAGGCTCCACTCTGTCCAGCTCCCTAACAAAAGGCGCCTTTGAGCGTGCTACAGGCCCTTAGATTGGAAGGAAAGAGACCTTAGTCACTTAGGGAATTTATAAGAGAAAAGGATCTTTTGTAATGCTTTTTATTTGGGTAAATTTGTCAAGCTGACAAGCCTAGAAAATTAGACAAACCAGAGCCTGGGGCCCCAGTAATTGCCACAATCCCCTTCTGTGGACTTGGGAAGTGACAGCAGGTACCCACATTGAAAAAGACCACAGAGAAGCTGAAAGAGTTATTAAGCCTCCCCCAAAAGGCATTTTTGAAATAGTCTCACACATTTCAACGCCTCTAAAACAAAATAAAAATAAAGTGTGTTGTAATTTGAATGTTAATATCTCATCAAGTTTTATGTGTGTGTGTTGGGGGCGGCTCTATAGCCTGTTTTCCAGAAGCAGACAATGTAGCGGTAAACAGCTGGCTGCCCTCCACGCAGACGTTTATGCTGCCTCTGTGATCCATCTTCCTCACCATGTGGTAGCTTGAAGAGAGAAGAGGCAGGCTCTGAGGCCAGATCACAGTACGTGGAGAAACAGGGCTCTGGGAAACAATAGCGCTTCTCCAGCACGCCCAGGGAGGATCCTGCGAGGCAGCATGAGGGCACCTGGGTGTTCCCTGGCATAGTGCGGCAAGACAGGAAGCTGTTGCCGCAGATAAAGCCTTGCATCAGCATGGAGCCACTAAATGTTCAGGTGTCCAATCAAGCTGCTCTGGAGGCATGTCAGCATGCTTCTCAAAGAGCAACTGAAGTAGGATCGATTATGTTAGAGCTGTAGGACGCTGTTGGGTCTGCAGGAAGAAATCACTAATGAGCGCACATCACATGTGACTCCTGGCAGGATGTCAGCCTGGCTTACAGAGTGCCAGCAAAGGAAGAGGAATTACTGTCAGTGGCCTGTTCTCTCTGAGTGTGGGTGTGTGCCACACGTGCATAGATGCCCAAGGCTCTCACTACGACTTCTATGCTCAATTCTTCTGGAGGTTTTAGTTTGTGGCGCTGCTCTTCTAAAGCACTCTCCTTGAGCGCTTCTCTGACTCATCACTGGCCTCAGATGCACTGCAACTACTGCTGCCTACAGGTGAAAAAAATTAATGTAGACATATAGAGACCGAGTTTTGTCCAAGGTCATACAGCTAATTAACAGCAGAGTGTTAAGAACTGGAACTTAGGACATTTGGCCTCAGAGTAATAGCTTTCATTACTAAAACCTTCTTCCTTCCCAGGCACATCAGGAGCCTGCCTGCTCTCCTTATGACGGAATAGGCAACCTCTGTACATCACTCCTCCAACGTCCCCTATTCACTGTCCTGATTTATGAAGAGAATTCAGGTTAAATAATCACATCTAAACATTTGGGGATAGGATCAACAAATAAGAATGGACATTCGTGTTTGTCATGCGTGTTACTTCACTCAGTATGTTTTCTATTTCCATCCATTTACCTAGAAATTTATTTATTTTTTTTAGAACTGAGTTGCCTTCCATAGTGTATATGTAGCACAGTTTCATTACATTCATCAATTGAAGGACTTTAGGTTGTTTTCCCTTTCCAAGCTACTTCAAATACAGCAGCAATGACCACAGCTCAGCAAATATCAGTAGACCAGGCTCTGGCTTTACAGGCATGGATGACACATGAAGAGGTTTCTTGTGGATAATGTAACTGGTATGGCTTAATAAATGTTTATTATTAGGCTATAATTATTATGGCAGTATTTTCTAACCTACTATCAATTAAATAAAGACACAGACACCTGCTGTGTTTTTTAGAACAAGCCTTTACCTGGGGCATAGTAGATATTAACCCTCTAAACTAACTTTGCCTCCCAGCACTATCTCAAGCTACTTCCCATGCACAATCCCAAAATTCTTGTTAAAGTTCTGTCTCCTCCATCCATGCTGATCCAGCCATGTGCTTCTTTCCCACACTAGCCCACAGCACCGATCCATTTCCTTCTCTTTCGATCTTGCTTTCCTTCCTTTTCCTTCTCCTTCTTCTCCTTCTGCTCATGGTCCTTTCATCATACCCATCAAACTCCACCTTCCTTTCTTCTGCCAAATCCCAAGCTTCAGCATTTTTTTATTAACCAATTGCTTTAAATTAGGTGAAGCAAAGTTTCCACAAGAAGGACAGGTCTATGTGAGAATGCTCATCTGAGTGAGGACCTGATCTTGGAGGCCAATAATTAGCACTAAAATCCATAGCATCAGACCAACAGGGGTTGTAAAGGCTTCTTTCACGGTTAAGGAGAACAACTGAGGCCAGACACATGTCAGAATAGTCCTACATGAAAGTCCCAAGGAAGCCATTGCATGAAGCTGTAAAAGCGAAACTTCGATTGCATTGTTGTCCTGTAAGATGTTAGAGAACACCATGCTATATCTACCAAGAAGAGTTGCATACAAGGAGTGGAACCAGCCCAAGAGAAAGAATTGTGTTATGGGCAACAAAGCTGAAAGGGAAGAGCCACTGAAGCTCTTTGACATCATAATAGAGCTACACAATTTAAATTTTTTCCTACTGGATTTCAGTCTTGCTTTGGTCTAATATTTCCTCACTGTACCTTAATGCTAATATATATTCTCTGTCATTATATGTTGTAGTGATATAATTTTCTTTCTTGGTTTTACAAGATGTCACAATTGAATGATTGCCTTGAATCTCAAAAGAGACTTTAGACTTCAGACTTTTAATCTGCATTGATACTGAAAGACTATGGGGACTTTTGAAGTTGGACTAAATGTACTTTACATCATGATATGGCCACAAGCTTATGAGTACCAGCGGGTATAAGAATGATCACTATAGGGCTGGAGAGGTGGCTCAGAGGATGAGAGCACTGGCTGCTCTTCCAAAGGTCCTGAGTTCAATTCCCAGCAACCACATGGTGGCTCACAACCACCTATAATGAGATCTGGTGCCCTCTTCTGGTGTACATGCAGGCAAAATACTGTGTATATATAATAAATAAACAAATATTTTTTAAAAAAAAAAAGAATGATCACCATAAGCTCATATGTTGTTGGAACTGTTTGGGAAGGATTTGGAATTTGTGGGCTTGTTGGACAAAGTTATCATCTTTGAGGTTTCAAATCAAACTCAACAATTGGGTCGCCTAAGTAAGACGTGAAAATGATAGCACCAGTTGATGTCAACATGAATGGGGAAAATCTCACCAGGAAGCTCCTCAAGAGAAAAAGCTACAGACGATTAATGGCTGCTGAGAGAAGGAGAACCAAACCTCTCAGTGATGAGCCCCTAATAGGCTATCAAATCCCAATCTTAAACACAGACCTATGAGCAGTACTAAAAGCTGTGTGTGTGTGTGTGTGTGTGTGTGTGTGTGTGTGTGTGTGTGTGT
>OU015743.1:93649298-93674521 GCA_907169655.1 Acomys percivali | reverse complement strand
AAGAAGAAGAAGAAGAAGAAGAAGAAGAAGAAGAAGAAGAAGAAGAAAATTCAGAGGCAAAATAGTCTCATCTATGGTCTGAAGAGTCCCAAATGAAACAGGGAGAAAAGATGGATGAAAAAAGAGATAGAAGACCAGAAAATTAGAATTATTCTGGTAGAAAAAATATCATTTCAGAAACTCTTAGCTCCAACAAGGATGTATCTGAGTAATCAGGAATATGAACTTTATATATATTAGAACAATGTAGTGCCCTCCTAGGTTTGTCCATTTTTGTAATGAAAATCTGCATATCTGATATGAAAGTTCCCTGGCTGAAAGCAGCAGACAAACAAAGGCTAGCCCTCCATCAGCCTGAAGGCCTACCTTATCCTGTGCTTTTCTACATAACTTGAACATTCAATTAGACCTATTGTCATTATTCTGTCAGTAGAATTACAGTTCTACAGAATAATCCCTTCAGTTCCACTACACACACACACACACACACACACACACACACACACACACACACACATTGCCATGGTGGGAAATCACTTGGCAACTAACCAAAGCAGTGAAACCAACACAGCCCTGGTACATAAGTGTGTTTCAATGTTATATCCCTAAACAAGTCATGAAAGATTACTTTGGAGTTGGAAAGACATGGATGGCCACATCCCTTGCTTTAATCCCTAGCGAGGGCAGTTTCTCCTCCTCTCAGTGTTCCTTAGCTTCCAGGTAATTCTTTGTGTATAGGTGGGGCACTGTGAGATTATGTACCCCCTTTTCATGTGAGCAGCCTATTGGTGCTTGACTTGGTAAGGTCTTGCTGAGACAGCCATGTTGTTGTAATCATGGGTGAGGTATCTTACCATTTCTAGGAGGTACAATCTCACCAGATCTCCTGGTCTTCTGACAATGCAATTTTTGTGAGTCACTTATTTAATTTTATAGAGGATTTATGTACATTCCATTGATATTTTGCAGTATTATGTGTTATTGGCACCAATAACCACCTGGGTTCTTCACTCACATCGGCTATTTCTTAAGAATGATTTTACATTAAATATAACATCTACAGAAAGCTGCTAGTAGGTGGATTGTCTTCTATTTTCTATTATTTTTTGGTTTTTGGCAACAAACACAACAAATATATCAAACTATTGACTGATTCAAAAGAGAGAATAGAAGTACTGATGTTTATTAAAACTTTAACTTGGTTTTTCAGTGTAGAACCCAGAAACTGCTCAAATAGTCAACATCTGAATATAATAAGTGATAAAGAATTTTTAAAGGAACATTAAAAATTTTAAAGTTTTGTCAGGCTAATGTTATGACTTTCTGGATGAAAATGTCTCTTTCACACAGTGACATCTCAAATAAAAATCTCTTCATAGAAAATGAATAGCATGTTATTAAAAGTGGCACATGTGACAGAGGTAGCAAACTGCATGGAAATGGGATGAACACAGATTTCTAATTTCTGGTACTTTCTCTTTGGTGGTGATATTTTTCTGTTTGTTTGATTAGTCATATTCTGGTTTTTTGTTTGTTTTTATAATGTTGTTTTGTTGTTGTTGTTGTTGTTGTTGTTGTTATTATTATTATTATTATTATTATTATTATTATTATTATTATTATTATTATTATAGATCCTTACTTGTTTTCTAATGGAGAAAGAAAAGGTATGGGTTTGGGTAGGTGGGTGGGAGATAGGGAGGATCAAGGAGGAGCTAGGGGAAGGAAAACTGTAATCAAAATATATTATATGAAAACTATTTTCAATAAAAACAAACAATAATATGTAAAAAATGAAGCACCTAGCTTTGTAATTAACTCAAAATTACAATAGCTATAAACGTACAGTTAAATTTTAAAATACAATAAAATAAATAAGTGATTAATAGTGACAAATACACAGCAGTTGCTTATGGCTTTTAACATCTAAGAACTCCAAGTGGAATCCATTTGTACAGTACTTACAAATAACTTCTTTGTGAAATGAGTTGCTCATCTTATCAGCAGATGTCTTCTGGTTGATGGCATTTGGCTTGTCAACTATGGCTATCAAAGATATCTTAATATAACATGTTGCTGCGAGGGCACTTGATATTTGAATGAATTTACCTTTCTAAGAAAAACCATGATTTAGTCATAAAACACAGAAAAACATCTCCATAGGTGAGTCATTGTAAACCACATATTGATGAACAATCATAAACCATATTGTCATGATTGAGAAATCCATCTGTTTACTCAGCAGTTACCACACTGAGAATTTAAGGTCATAATTTTACCTTTCAAATCAGTAAGTTGGAACAAAGAGAGAAAATAAAAGGAGTAAAGGCAAATGCACATAATATATCAAACATTATCCTGAAGGATAAGTTAAGAAACTATTGACAGACACTAAGAAATAAAAATAATGGTAGCATGCATGACTACACTGATAAAAACCACATACTCTATGAAACACTGGAAACCAGCAAAAGAGAAATGTAACACTGTGTCAGTTATCAAGTGATACAGTCTACAACAGCAGTGGCTGTAGGCACGAAGACAATTTAGCAGAACTAGAAAGAGAAATTCAGGGAACTTGGGTATTGATGTAGTCTGTGGAATTGTCAAAGAGTAGTTAAAGAGAATGTGTTTACATGGGAGGAGATGCATTTTTTAACAGTGCAACAGGGAGGATGTAGGAGGCATTAGCATGGAAAAAATTGTTTTGTAGCTTTGATACAAATGTGTAAGGAAAGTCTTGGTTATACCAGTGACCATGTAGATGATAGAGTTAAGGTCTCTGGAAGACACATGAGGAATGGGGTAGGTAGAATAAACATTCAAAAGATAGATATGAGCCAGGCATGGTGGTTCACACCTTTAATCCCAGCATTCAGGAGGCAAAAGTTGGTGGATCTCAGTGAGTTCAAGGCCAGACTAGTCTACATAGTGAGTTCCAGGACAGCCAGGGCTACACAGAGAAGCCCTGTTTCAAACAGAGGCGGGACAGGTGGCACAAACCCTTAGTCTGGATGTTTGTCAGACTGAGCCCATGTTTGAGTTCAACCTATTCACGCATGATGAAATCTGGTTTCAAAGAAATAAAGAAAGAAAGTATAATTACAAAAAGGTGGTTTTCTAGTCAAGTTTAACAAAGAAACATCTAAATAGAATAAATACCTAGTTATTAAGAGGTTTATCAGACCAGCTTATCAAGTCCAAGGATAATCATCTCACAGTTGCCGTCTGCAAACTGTAGATCATAGAAAAATGGTATCTCCTCAGCCTAAGAAACTTCCCAGCTTCTTGGGTAACCCTGAAGCTACCTGGAGAGTTGCTGGGGCAAGTCCACTTCTAAAGACTAAAGGCTAAGTAGTCTGTCCGACAGCCCTGATTCATGGCATCAGCAGAAATTCCACCTGCTCAGGGAGAGATAAAGTGCCTGTACATAGCTTCTGTGTCATCTGGAGTCCCAGCTCTTGGACTGTGCCACACTCAAGGAGAGCTGTATTGATGAGACTTTTCATCACTGCAAGAATGCATGAGGGAAATGTTTCATGACTCTACTAGTGGTTTCCGAGATTTTGATATAGAGATTGCTGGACTCATTGCCTTGGCTAGAAGAGAAAATTTCCTGGAGGGAGAAGTGTGTTGTGGAGGCTGGTCACTTCTAGGAGGCTGTAAAACAGAGTAACAAAGCAACAGAGCAGAGACAGAATCTTCTATACGCACCATTTTCCAATATTCTGTTCAAGAACCCATCAAGAGATTAAGCCATTTATTAAGTCAGAGGCTTTCAACTTAATTGTCTCTAGTAAAGTCTTCACAGACAAATCCAGAGAGTGTGTTTTACCAATCATCCATGTATATCTCAATATAATCAAGTTGATGATCAAGATTAATCATTACAAGGTGTCCCTACTCTGCTCAAACTGAGCCATTTTCCAAGTGTCTCTACAAACACCCTCTCAGGCACATCTAGCAAAATGTGTCATCAGTCTATTCTGGTGTTGACTCCATGAAAATGACAGCCAAATTTACATATCATAGCAAGAAAGACCCTTGCTTGTTACAAAGGGTAAGTTGGGGGTTAACAAAAAGATCAAAACACTGAAACAAAGCAAGAGCTTAAACAAGGAAAATAAGAATAGTAAGAAAGGCAAATTATTGCATATCCCATGTCGGAAGCAGTGTTACCCACGGTAGCTAACAGGTATAAGCATCCCAAGTGTCAATGAGTGGGTAAGTGGATAAGTAGCAAAGTAGATAACACAATGGATATTGACCATCATTTTAAACAGAAAAAAATTCTGAATATGATGGGTATATAGGCATACCCCCATAATAGCAACACTGGGGAGACTCAACCAGGAGGAGGATGAATTCCTGTTCATTCTGGGCTACACAGCAAGTATAAAAACAACCTTGACTGCAAAGAAGACTCTGTCTCAAAAAAAAAAAAAGAGTTTGTCTCAAGAAAAGAAAGGAAGGAAAGAAGGAAGGATGGAAGGAAGGACAAAAGACAGTTTGCAAAAGACAATTCTGATATTTGCTTCAACTTGAACTAATGTTAATTAATTTATGTTATGCAAAATGAATAAGCATATTAAAGCGGTCAACTAGTCAGTACTTCAATTATTTGATGTGCTTAGCATTGCTAAACTCACAAACTCAAAAAGGAAAATTGTAGACTGAGAAGAAAGAAAAATGGGGAGTTATTATTTAATGAGTGTGTAATCTCAGCTTCGCAAGATTAAAAACAGTTTTGGAGATGGATGGCAGTGATGGTTCAAGACCAAGAAATTCTTATGAACATACTTAATGCCACTGAGCTGTACACATAAAAATGGTTAGGATATTCAGATTTTATGTTGTGTGTATTTTACCACAATAAAGGAATAAAGCACACAAAATAAGTGGGGCAGAGATATGCATTATGAATGCAAAGGAGAAGGAAGAAAGCAAGGGGAGTGTATTGATATCAAACGAAATACGGCTACATTAAAATTGGAAACATAGGAAAGATAGATCTTTTAAATTTTTGAATAAACATTACCATTTGTGATCTCAAAACATAAAATACTTTTGGGTATACTTCCCCAAGGTGCAGCTGGGATTCCTTTCTGTGCCATCAACTCTAGCCAGCAAAATCACTGGCTTCTACTATATTCCATTAATGTATATACTCTGACTCTGATATGCTGTGTTTATAATGCTGGGAATGTTTCCATAATGTGACCCTTAAAAAGTTTAAAAATTGCCAAACCTTGAGTGAGAATTTGGAAACCCAGCAGAAGATATGTTTATGAAGCAGGTATCCCTAGGGGATTAGGAATTAGCAGGAGGCTCGCTGACACTGCAATGACCATCTACCATCACTATCGTGAAAATAAATAAATAAAAATAACATCACTTAGCTGCCACCTGCTACCAGCAAAACTAAGATTTTAAGATGGGTGGCCCCACTGGCTCTTCACGAAGTTAGCATTAAAAGTTAGAGCAATTATCACTGATGAACAGATGAAACAGAGACTAGTTTCTTGACTAATGAAGGAGCAAAGATAAGATGTGCCCAGCCACATTGGAAACCTGTCTCCAAAGCCTGAAACTAGACCGTACTGGGTTCAGGGACAGGGAGATGACACAGACACCATTAAAGCTTAACGCAGAATTTTTAATAAGCAAAGTGCTCTAATTAACGTGTTGGCAGAGCATTAGAGAGCAGGGTGTGATCCTGCTTGTGATGGCCATGGAGCCCTTTCTAGTCAGATACCTGCTCCTCATCCAGATGGCACAGCCCTGCCTTTTACATGTGTCCTCACAAGCAGATACATGGACTTTACTCTGGGCGATAGCGGCTTCTGGCTTTTGACAGACTTCACTTGCACTTTCCTACAACACACATTTATTCATGTAAAATTTCACGTTTGCTTTAAAAGTGGGTCTTTGTATTCATCAGGTGTTTCTTCTAAGTAAAATAGATTTTAGTTGGATTCTTAAATACATAAATAAATACAATATGCAATATTGTATTTAAAAATATGGTTCTTCAATCTGAACCAGAGGTGTTTCAGTGGCCATTTGGTGCTCATAATAGCATTTATAAATGTTAGTATGCCATCAAAAAAAGTTAAAATAAAAACTTAGATTCTGTTGACAACACAAGTACAAATGATGAAATAGTGCTGGCTTGAAACATTAGTAAGAGCATGGGGAGCCTTTTGAAAAAGTGGGAGAAAGGATTAAAATGTTGGGGACAAGGAGTGAAAGAAACGTACTCTAAGTACTGTCATTTTGTTTTCAGACTCTAGTTAATCATAGGGATGAAGGTCCTGGAGCATCTCCATGCCGCCCCCATCCTACTGGAAGCCCTCTACCCTAGATTCTAGTTACAGGAAAAACGTGTGTCAGCCCAAAAGTTACAGTAAGAGTTGCTGCATTGTTAATACAGCCTTGAGCTGGCTCACTTTCCTTCTCGTGTGTTTCTCTTTTCGATCGCTGCCTGCCCACATCCATCTTGCTGGCAGGGTCAAGCAAGTTCATGTTCCCAGGCCCAGGAACCCACTCCTATCCTGACTGGTGGAAGCTCCCTTGCTCAACCCCTTGAGTCAAAACATGATTGGACATTCCAACCCACCCACACACACACACTCACACCCTACTTTGTGTTCTCATCCTTTAAAAATGTTGTGCAGGGGAAAGCCAAGATGAGGGCAAGCAGTATGGACTGTGTTTAGAAGCTCCAGTAAACAATTCAGGAATTGCACAGAATTCTGAACCAGGAACACCAAGGTCCCCACACCGCTGCAGCAGAAGTGCTCCACAGTTCGAAGGGATTAGGGTGCAGAGGATCTGCATGCCCCTGCATACAGGAGGAGCACAGATTTTCTCGGACTGGAGCGGCAGCAGCAGCGGTGGCAGCGGCGGCAACAGCGGCGGCTGAGGTTTGCAGCTTGGATAAATCTGGCGGAGGCGAATGGTGTGGTGGCCAGTGGGAGTTGCTGCAGGAGAGGGGACTCTGGGCAGGATTTGGGCTGCTCTGCACAGTTTGGGCTCCATGACCCAAGCTCAACTTGGCGTGGGGCTCGTGCCCTGAGACCCAAACTGGATTCAGTGTACAGTTTAACTCCTGAGATCCAAGCTCAGCTCAGCACACAGTTCCACCACAGAGATGCTAGCTCAGCTCAGCGCACAGTTTTGGCCCAGAGTCCCTAGCTAAACTTGGCAGGCAGATTGGGCCCAGAGGTTCTAGCTGAGCTTTGCTGCAGTTGTGGCCCTGAGTCTCTGGCTGGACTCTCCGCACAGTTGGAGCCCAGAGTCCATGGCTAAATTCAGTGCACAGTGTGGGTCCAGAGTCCCTGGCTGAGCTCAGTGCACAATTCCACCCCTGAGACTCTGGCTGAGCTTGGCGTGAGGTTTGGGGACAGAGTCCCTAACTGCGCTTGGTGGGCAGTTGGTTCCAGAGACTCTAGCTGAGCTTTTCACACACTCCCAACCCTAAGACTCTGGTTGGACCAGGTGAGCAGTTTGGGTCCAGAATTTCTGGCTGACCTTGGTGGGCGGTTTGGGTCCTTAGAATATAACTGACCATGGCATGCACTTTGGGCCCAAAGTCCCTAGCTGAGCTTGGCACACATTCCCAGCCCAGAAACTCTGCCTGGACTCTGCGTGCATTTTGGGCCCAGAGTCCCTAGCTGAGCTCAGTGCACAGATTGGGCCCAGAGTCCCTGCTGAGCTCAGCAGATAGTTCGGACCCTGAGAATCTAGCTGAGCTTGGTGCAATCCCAGCCCTGAGACTCTGGCTGGACTTGGCAGGCAGTTTTGGGCTCAGAGACTCCAGCTGCGCTTGGCAGGCAGTTTAGCCCCAGAGAATCTACCTGAGCTCAGAGCGTGGTTTGGGCCTGGAGTCCTTGGCTGGACTTGGCAGGCAGTCCTAGCCCTGAGACTCTGACTGGACTCGGTGGGAAGTTTGGGCCCTGAGACTCTAACAGAACTCAGCAAGCTCAGTGTGCGGTTTGGGCCCAAGAGCCTGGTTGGACTCAGCACTAACTGGACTAAATGCGTGTAATAGGCCCTGAGACCCAGTTGGGTCCCGAGACACGAACTGGACTCAGTGTGTGGACGGTTTGGGCCCTGTGACACTAACCTGGACTCTGCAAGTGGTCTGGGTCTTGAAACGCTACCAGGGACCACAGACCAGCAGAGCACCAAAGCTCCAGAACTAAGGAATTCTCAGTGAGACAGGGAGTAGAGTGGCCATCAACCACCTCCACCTGACCTGCTTCAGTCCCTGGAGAGCTCCGTTGCTACAAGGAGACCCAGAAGGCTGTGGGTACTTTGGCCTCACCCAACACACATTCAGAGACCCAAGATGATTGCAAGACCCACAGTACATAGGAGCTAGGGATCACTGGCTGTGAGAGTCTGAAATGACAGGGCTATCCACCTGCCATATAGACCAGTGAAGCATCAGAGCTCCGGCCTAGGGAAATCATGAGAACATCCACCCAACTCTGGAAGCTACCCAACAAAAACAGAGGCGGCAAGATATCTAAAGGACAGCGAAAAGCATATGCAAAAAAAAACCAAAACAGTAGGGCATCTCCAGATCCCAGCTATCCCAGAGAAAACAACCTAGAGAACCCCAACATAAGGGAAATACAAGAAAATGACCTCAGATCCTTAGTAATGAGGATGATAATGGATGAAACAAATAAAATTCGTAGTCAAATGCAGGAAGACACAGCCAAACAGGGCGAAGACATAAGAGAAGCCCATAGAGAGGCACTGGAAATTTTTCAGGAAAATACAATAACCATATGAAGGAAATCAATCAAATGGTTCAAGCTCTGAAGGCCTATAAAGAGGCAATGGAAGAATCTCAGGAATATACAAACAATCAGATGAAAGAAATAAAAAAATCAGTTCAAGATCTGAAGATGAAAATGGATTCAATGATAAACACACAGACAGAAGAAAAACAGGTACATGAGACCTCAGAGAAGAAAGCAAGCAACATAGAGGTGAGCTTTTCTAACTGAATCCAAGAGATAGAGGAACGAATATCAGGTCAAAATGATGCTATCACAGATCTTGAAGCAACGATTAAAGAAAATGCTAAATCTGGGAAAATCCTGACACAAAACATCCAACAAATCAAGGACACCATGAAAAAAAGAAATCTGAGGATAATAGGCATTGAAGAAAGAGAAGATATCAGACTCCAAGGCTCAGAAATTATTCTCAATAAAATCATAGAAGAAAATTTCCCCCATCTAAAGAAAGAGATGCCTATAAACATACAAGAGGCCTACAGAACACCAAATAGAATACACCAGAAAAGAAAAACTGCCCATCACATAATAATCAAAACACAAAATATACAGAACAAAGAAAAATATTAAAAGCTGCAAGGGAAAAGGGCCAAATAACATTTAATGGCACACCTATCAGAATTACCCCCTACTTCTCAGCAAATACCATAAAAGCCAGATGGGCCTGGACAGACATCCTGAAAACCCTAAGAGACCACCGAGGCCAGGCCAGACTAAGTTACCCAGCAAAACTATCAATAACCATTGATGAAGAAAACAAAATATTCCATGAAAAAAACAAATTCAAACAGTACCAATCCACAAGTCCAGCTTTACAGAAGGTACTAGAAGGAAAACTCCATCCCAAAGGGACAAGGTACAACCAAAACTACACAGGAAATAGATAACTATACCATGGCAAAAACACAACTACACAAACACTCGACTGGAACCAACATCAAAATTAAGATTCTTAACAGTCACTGGTCATTAATATCTCTCAACATCAATGGTCTCAATTCTCCAATAAAAAAGACACAGGCTAACTGAATGGATGCATAAACAAGATCTAACATTCTTCTGCATCCAAGAAACACATCTCACCCATAATGATGGACATTATCTCAGGGTGAAAGATTGGAAAAATATTCAAAGAAAATGGTCACAAGAAGCAAGCAGGCATAGTCATTTTAATATCAAATAAAATAGACTTTCAACCAAAATTTATCAAAAGGGATGAGAAAGGACACTTCATATTCATCAAAGGTAAAGTCAACCAAGATGACATCACAATTATGAACATTTATGCTCCCAATAAAAGGGCACGCACATTTAAAAGATCTGTTAATGAAGCTTAAACCACACATCGATCCCCACACAATAATAGTGGGAGACTTCAACACCCACTCTCACTGAAGGATAGGTCATTGAAACAGAAACTAAGCCGAGAAATAACATCATTAACCAATGCAATGAATCAAATGGATCTAACAGATATCTATAGAACCTTTCACCCAAACAAGAAGGATTATGCTTTCTTCTTCGCACCCCATGGAACCTTCTCCAAAATTGATCACATCATAGGTCACAAAGCAAGCCTCAACAGATACAAGAGGATTGAAACAATACCTTGTATCCAATCATATCACCATGGTCCAAGGCTGGACTTCAACAACAGGAGAAATAACAAAAGCCTACACACACACATGGAAACTAAACAACTCTCTACATGACACATGGGTCAGGGAAGAAATAAAGGAAGAAATCAAGGGCTTCCTGAAATTCAATGAAAATGAAGAAACAACATACCCAAATTTGTGGGATACATTGAAAGCAGTGCTAAGAGGAAAATTCATAGCAATAAATCCCTTTAAAAAGAAATTGGAAACATCGTACATAGGCAACTTAATGACACAACTGGAAGCCCTAGGTAAAAAAAGAAGCAGAAACACCCAAGGGGAGTAGGCGTCTTGAAATAATCAAACTCAGGGTTGAACTTAATAAATTAGAAACTAAGAAAACAGTCCAAAGAATCAACAAAACCAAGAGCTGGTTCTTTAAGGAACTCACCAAGATAGACAAACCATTAGCCAAACTAACTAAAAGTCAGAGAAACAGTATCAAAATCAACAAAATCAGAAATGAAAAGGGAGACGTAACAACAGACACTGAAGAAATACAAAGAATCATAAGATCCTACTTTGAAGGCATATATGCCACAAAATTTGAAAATCTAAGGGAAATGGACGATTTTCTTGATAAATTTCACCTGCCGAAATTGAGTGAAGAACAGATAAAAAAACTAAATAGTCCCATTTCCCCTACAGAAATAGAAGCAATCATTGATAGTCTCCCAACCAAAAAAAGCCCAGGGCCAGATAGTTTCAGTGTAGAATTCTACCAGACCTTCAAGAGCGAGCTAATACCGATACTCTTCAAATACTCCAAAAGATAGAAATGGATGGAACATTACCAAATTCATTCCATGAGGCCATAGTCACATTGATACCTAAACCTTACAAAGATCCAATAAAGAAAGAGAATTTCAGACCAATTTCTCTTATGAACATCGATGCAAAAATACTAAATAAAATACTTGCAAAACAAATACAAGGATACATCAAAGATATCATTCACCATGACCAATTTGGCTTCATTCCAGGCATGTAGGGATGGGTTAATATACGGAAATCCATCAATGTAATCCACCGTATAAACAAACTGAAAATAAAAAACCACATGATCATTTCTTTAGATGCAGAGAAAGCATTTGATAAAATCCAACACCCATTCATGTTTAAAGTTTTAGAGAGATCGGAGATACAAGGCACTTTCCTCAACATAAAAAAGGCTATATACAGCAAGCCAATAGCCAAAATCAAAGTAAATGGTGAGATACTCAAGGAAATTTCTCTAAAATCGGGAACAAGGCAAGGCTGCCCACTCTCTCCATATCTCTTCAATATAGTACTCGAAGTTCTAGCCAGAGCAATAAGAAAACAAAAGGAGATCAAGGGTATCCAAATGGGAAAGGAGGAAGTCAAACTATCCCTATTTGCAGATGATATGATAGTGTACATAAGTGACCCTCAAAATTCCACCAGAGAACTCCTACAGCTGATAAACACCTTCAGCAAATTGGCTGGATACAAAATTAACTCAAAAAAGTCTGTAGCCTTCCCATACACAAATGACAAGCTTGCAGGGGAAGAAATTAGGAAAACCACACCCTTCACATTAGTCACAAACAGTATAAAATATTTAGGAGTTAATCTAAGCAAGCAAGTGAACCACTTGTTTGAAAAATATTTTCAAAACTCTGAAGAAAGAGATTGAAGATGACATAAGAAGATGGAATGATCTTCCTTGCTCATGGATTGTGAAAATTAACACAGTAAAAATGGCCATCTTACCAAAAGCAATCTACAGATTCAAGGCAATTCTTATCAAAATGCCTACACAAAATTTTAAAGACATTGAAAGTTCAATTCTGAACTTCATATGGAAAAAGAAAAAAAAAACAGAATAGCTAAAACAATCTTGTACAATAAAAGATTCCCTGGAGGAATCTCCATATCTGATCTCAATAAAGCAATAGTAATAAAAACAGCATGGTACTGGCACAGCAACAGGCTGGTTAATCAGTAGAATTGAATAAAAAACCCAGAAATGGATCCTCACACATATGGTCACTTGATTTTTGACAAAGAAGCCAAATAAATACAATGGAAAAAGGATAGCATCTTCAACAAATGGTGCTGGTCTAACTGGAGGTCTATGTGTAAAAAAATGCAAATGTACCTATATTTGTCACCTTGCACAAAACTCAAATCCTAGTGGATCAAAGACCTCAACTTAAAGCCAAACACACTAAGTCACTTAGAAGAAAAAGTGGGGAAGAGCCTGGAACATATTGGCACAGGAGACAACTTCCTGAACAGAACACCAACAGCCCAGGCCTTAATGTCAACAATTAATAAATGGAACCTCATGAGACTGAGAAGCTTCTGTAAGGCTGGAGACACTGTCAAAAGAACAAAGCGACAGCCTACAGACTGGGAAAAGATCTTCACCAACCCTACATCTGACAAAGGTCTAATATCCAAAATATATAAAGAACTCAAGAAATTAAACACCACCAAACCAAATTACACAGTTGAGAAATGGGGCTTCGAACTAAATAGAGAATTCTCAACAGAAGAATATCAAATGGCTGAGAAACACTTAAAGAAATGCTCAACCTCCATAGTCATCAGGGAAATGCAAATCAAAACAACTCTGAGATTCCATCTTACACCCATCAGAATGGCTAAGATCAAAAACTCAAGCGACACCACATGCTGGAGAGGATGTGGGGAGAGAGGAACACTCCTTCATTGCTGGTGGGAATGCAAACTAGTACAGCCACTTTGGAAATCTATCTGGTGCTATGTCATAAAACTGGGAATAGGGCTTCCTCAAGACCCAGCTATTCCACTCCTTGGAATATACCCAGAAGATGCACCAGCACACAACAAGAATATTTCCTCAACCATGTTCATAGCAGCCTTATTCATAATAGCCAGATCATGGAAACAGCCTAAGTGTCCCTCAGTAGAAGAATGGATAAAGAAACTGTGGTACATATACACTATGGAATACTACTCAGCTATTAAAAACAAGGAATTCCTGAAATTTGTGGATAAATGGATTGAACTAGAAATGATCATAATGAGTGAGTTAACCCAGAAGCAGAAAGACTCAAATGATATATACTCACTTATATCTGCATACTAGCCTAAGGGACATGTTCCATGAAGGTCTTCACTTACCAGGAAACTGAGACAGAGGGGAGGACATCCTATTAGGACTTTAGATAAGAGAAATATGGGAGAATGGAAAAGTAAAAGGATCCAGAGGGTCCTAGAAACCTACAAGAAGAACAATATGATAGGCAGATTTGGGCCCGGGGGTCCCGCTCAAACTATGGCACCAGCCAAGGACAATACATGCCGTAAACCTCAAACCCCTATCCAGATCTAGCCTATGGACAGGACATTCTCCACAGGTGAGTGGAGAGTGGGGACTGACTTTCACACGTACTCTGGTGCTTCGAATTGGACCACGTCCCCTGGATGGGGAGACCTGGTGCCACTCAGAGGAAGGATAGCAGGCTTACAGGAAGAGACTTGATACCCTATGAGCATATACAGGGGGAGGAAGTCCCCCTCAGTCACTGTCATAAGGGAAGGGTGTAAGGGGAAAATGGGAGGGAGGGAGGAACGGGAGGATACAAGTGATGGGATAACCATTGAGATATAATATGAATAAATTAATAAAATAAAAATATTTTTTTAAATGTTGTGCAATCTCCTTTCATGGACTGGGTCCAGATCCCACATGTGCGCCCTCCTGAGCTCAGATAATAAAGGTTTCATTATAAGCATTTGATTCTGAAGTGAGTTTTCTAAGCCTCTACCCTGAACCCAACAGAAGGAACCAGAAGGGGCAAGAACTCCAAAAGAAAACCAACAGTCAACTAACCTGGGCCCAGGTGGACATACGGTGACCAAAGCACCAACCAAGGACCATGCATAGACTGGAACTAAGCCATCTCTATATATATGGCCAAGGCAGCTCACTCCTCGTGTGGCTCCCCTAGTAAGGGGAACAGGAGCTTTCTCTGAAGTGAACTCTGTTGTCTGCTTTTCAACCACTTCCCTCTGGTAGGGGGCTGCCTTGCCAGGCCTCAGTTGGAGAGGAATCCCTCAGTCCTGATGCAACTTGATGTGCTCAGTGGGTTGGTGGAGCAGGAGCTCCCCTTTTCTGGAGAGTAGGGAAAGAGAGATGTCGGGTGGGCAGAGGAGGAGAGGAAGAAGAGGCTATGATTGGGATGTAAATTGAATAAATAAATTACAATAAATAAATAAAAATAAATTGTAAAAAAGAATGCTGGCTTGGTACTACCTTTTTCAGTAGAAACAGGTGACTAAAGAAACATTGATTGATTTCTGATGTTGAACAAGGTTATATTTATGGAGTCAAACCAGCTTATTAGTGAGCATGAAGTCGTTTTCTTTGTTGGTGTAGTCTTTTTCTGGTTAAGGTAATGGGTAATTGTTGAATCATAAAATAATTAAGAAGCATCCATGTCTCTTCTATTCTCCATAAGAAATGTGCAAAACTAATATTAACTCTTTAAAAGTTTACAATTTCTTTTTTTTTTTTTTCATTGTCTGTCACAGGATTGTTCTAGTTATTCACTGTATCTTGGTTGAGTGTGTGCAATTTATATATTTCAAGAAACTGGTCCATTCACTTCAAGTTGCAAATGTAAGAACATAAAGCTCTGTATATATGCCCTTCATTATCCTAATGGCTGAGAGATGTGTCCTGGCACCCTCTGGGCCTTTCCTCATGTGGCGATTTGTGCTTTTGTAATTTCATCTTACTAGAGAGGTATCGGAAAACACATTATTGGGCGGTTGTACTTTCAGAGGGAAAAACAGTTTTAGGTTTCAGTTTCTAAACTACTCATTTTATTTTCATTATTTATATTCTTATATAAATTCTCTTGCCACTGACTATTTTGGGCTTATTTTATTCTACTTTAAAGTTTCTTTTTTTGTCTGTTTGCTTGCTTGTTTACCTGCTTGCTTTTTAAAACAAGGTCTCTCTATGTAGTTCTGGCTGTCCTGGAAATTGCTATGTAGACCAGCTAGCCTTGAAGGTATGAAGATCCACTCTGCCTCAGGAGAGCTGGGATTAAAGGCACGTGCCACACCACCCCCAATGGTTTCTTAAAGTAGAACTTTGGATTATTAATTAAAAGATTTCTCTCTCTTCAGATGTAATCATTTAATGCTATGTATTGCCCTTGGCACAGCTTTTACTGCTTATCGCCAAGTTTTATTTGATGGATTTTTATTTACACAAATGTATTTAAAATATTTTAAGAATTTCTTTGACTCATAGGTCATTTAAAGGTCCTCTTTTGTTTGTTTGTTTACCTGTTTTTGGTTGTTGATGTCAAGTTATGCTCCGAAAGGTTCAGAGTAAAAACTGTGTATGATAAAAGCCACTACTCAGAATGAACATAACACAGCCAATGTATTTGTTGGATCTATAGAAAACATTGGGGAAGAGAGTGACAATGATATACATTGGGTAAAATGGGTTGCAATTTATAAAGAAGTTAAAAGAGAAAGAGTATAAGGGAAAATATGTCTGTTTTTTAATACTTTTATTTTATTACACATGTATAAAACAAACTACATACAGCAGGGAGAACCATGTGACAATCATGAGAATAATGAGTTCTATACATGTTACATTCGTAGTGAATTGGCCATCTGCATTCATCCCATTTGAAATAAATGTCTTTCCAATCTTGTTGGGTCTGAATTTCCTAATGAAATTCAATATCTATCCTATCTCAACTCTAATAGCTTAACTTCTTTAACTTAATCTAAGATGATCTTGTCCCCTAATCAACTATGCTTGGCTGTAAAACTATACTATCTTGTCTTCAATGCCTCTCAGAGACTTGAGAAGGAATAAAACTTAAATTCCTGAGTGAACCAGCAGTGTAGGTTAGCAGCTTCCAACATGCACAAATTGACTTAAGACAGTTTACTGCCTGATGTCTGGTTTTAAATGGAAGAAAATTCCTGGGAAGAATACATACCTGCCTCACCACAGGCTATTAGAACATCAAAGATTCTGAGGGTGTTGGAGTGTTGCACATCCAGGTTGTGATCACAAAGTATCTTGGGCTATTTGATTCCTTTTAGCATCACCTGTATGTGAGCTAACATCTTTGCAACAATTAAGTAAGTCTTTTAATGTAGAAACAAACCACTAGCTCCCACCAACCACATGGCTAAGAATGCCACGAGACAGTATCTGAAGCCTCCAGCTGGGATGTCCTGCCTCCTGTGTGTTTCAATGGACAGATTTGAACAGTCTACTGATTTATTATTTCCTTCGTTCTATAAAAAACTTTCTGAAACTGTTACCTGGTTGAAACATGGAACTCTGGGTAACCTGAATTTGCGTGCCCAGATCACAATCACTCGTATTTGGCTCCAGAGTAAACTATAGGTTATCTCCTTTGAGTTGAGAGTATTGTTTTTTCATTGACTTTGCTAGCAGATATGAGATTCAAAACTCAGAAACTTTCTCATCTCTCATTGGTAAAAGCTAACAGTGAGCAGGCATATGGACCACAAAGGCTCATTACTATTCTGCCTTGAGGCAGGAGTGCACTCAACATTGTGGCCTGCATATCTGTTGTCAGAATCTCTAAGCTGATTAAATTGTCAAAGAGAAAGGAAGCAATTAAGGGTTTGGCTCAATAGGTCCTGCCAACTGGACAAGGTGGCTTCATATATAGGACAGATACCAGAGATAAATCCTAGTGCCTTTTTCCCAGTGAGGTCTAGAAAACTGAACAGTTTGCATGTGCAGCAAATCCAGCATTACTCATTGCTCTTCCATGTCTTTAATCTCTTCTCTACCTCCCATATTCTCCTGTTGGTTGTAAACATTTCAGCCTCACAGCTTCTCCTCACATTCAGTGTCATACTGTTTGACCTCAGAATAATGAAGACAAAAATCTGAATGTTTTAATGGGTTAAAAGGGAGCAGGGAATGTGTAGGGAAGCTACAACTATTGGCAAAAGCAATAAGAGACCATCACGTATTCCTAAATATACATTGAAACTTTGACCTAAACTTCATTGTGAACTGACAGGACTATTAACTCTGGCCAACCAGAAGCCACAATCACTTCTTATAAGCAATCATCAGATCCAAAGTTTGATTTTTGAATCACTCTCCTACATCTTTTCTGCCCAGTGTAGGTTCAGCGGACACTTTTTTTCCCCCCTGATTCTTCATTAGAAATCTGTTCCCAGGGATGGCAGTGTTACTCAGTTGTTGAGTGCTCGCCTAAACAGAAACAAAGCAACTGAAACACCTAGAAGGGTCTGACTTTAAGCCCAGCATTTCCCAAACTGCCCTTGCTGTTGAGACTCTCTACCAGGTCCCGGTGCTTGCATGGCTAACATCTGCAATGGCTGATAAGCCTTCCATTGCACAGACCTCTGAGCTCCTACGGCTTCGGAAAGGAAAAGCAAGCAAAGTAATATGGGACAGAAGGCAGCACACTTCAAAGAGTGAAACATTACAGTACAGACCGTGAAAGTAGGGCTGTACCAGCTGTAAGAGAGGAGGCCCCGTGTGGAGCTGGCAGTCATCGTCCATGTGAAACAAGGATTATAGTGGTGGTCACTTTTAAACGTCCACTTGCTACAGCCTAATATCACCTGGACAGAGAGCCTTGTGGAGGAACTATCTGGATTAGATGGGTGTGTGGGGAGGGGGTTGGCTGGGAGGAGATTGGTCATGATGGCTAATTGATGCAGGAAGAGCCCGTCCGTTGTGCTCGGCATGTTCCCTAGGCAGAGACCTTGCGTTGTGTAGAAGTGAAGAAAGTGAGCAAGCCGGGTTTGCACGATCCACGCACTCATTCTCTCTGATCTTGAAGATGAATGCAAATTCCTTCCATCCTGCCTTACTTTCTTCGGAACGATAGCCTGGTATTGTGAAGGTAAACCTGTCCTCCTTGTGTCACTCTAATCGGTGTATTTAATCACAGAAAAGAAAAAAAGAAAGAAAGAAAAGAAAAGAAACCAGAACAATCGGTGAACGGGATATCTTTCGAGGAGACTTTAGAAATCTTTAGGCGGTTTTGGCTGAGGATGTACAAAGGTGAGCTGGCAGAAAGACATATAGATGGGAGAGGAACGGCTGTGGATAACTGTACCAATGAAAGGACCCAGTTCTCTGCTGGTGCTGTGTTTGGGTGTGGCCACTCCAGAGCTCATGACATGGGCACAGTTCCAAAGCCAGCCATCTTAGACATTTTTAATATCTAAGCAGTGCACACTACTTAACCATGGGGTAATTATCATAGGAAGAGAATGTCGGGTTTAAAAGAAACTCCAAACAAATGATTATCAGCATACCACAGTGCATGCTGGCCTCCAACTTCAGCATCCCAAATAAATGCCTGTTAGAGTTCAGGCTGGAATCCTGGCTCTTCTCAGCTTTTCTCACCCCCTACCCTAAATTTCTCTAGCTCATGGGCTTCCTTCCTTCAGCTTCTCACTCCCATATAACCCTGCCATTTCAGCCATGTGATCGTTCTCTCTCTCTCTCTCTCTCTCTCTCTCTCTCTCTCTCTCTCTCTCTCTCTCTCTCTCTCTCTTTCTCTCTCTCTCTCTCTCTCTCTCTCTCTCTCTCTCTCTCTCTGTCTCTCTCTCTCTCTCTCTCTCTCTCTCTCACACACACACACACACACACACAGACACACAGACACACAGACACACCTTCCTCTGCTGGCCCTCTCCTCTCTGTCTTTCCCTCTCTCTTGGTCTCCTTTGTGCATTTTTTGGATTATCACAAACATTTACTGCATCAGGGAGTAGCATACACAAACAATAGTAGAAACCAGAGCATCACTAAATGTGATGAGATCACCGGTGAGAGTAAAGGAGAGAGCCTAGGGTACAAAAAGACATCTGTCTCATAGGTAGGCAGGCTCTAGGGTCAAAGCAGAAGAAAGGAACCATGGGGAATTTATCCATGTGAATGCTCGCAGTCATTTCAGAAAGAACATCAAGAGTGCAGCTCTTTCTGAGTGTGCTCAGCAAAATGTACCTTCTGAGGACACTCAGCATGGTTAAAAGTAGCACATGCTTATCTTAAAGTGATAAAACACATATTCAAAAGGGGAGGTTAAGAAGTTTCTTCTAGACTCCCTAAAAGAATGAGCCAGCATGGCTGGTTCTGTGACCTTTGCTGATGCCTCAGAATGATTTCAGCTGACATAAGGAACAGCAGGATGTACAGGCCTATAATCCCAACTCTCAGGAAGTTCGGGCAGAAGGATTGCTGTGAGTTGAAGGCCAACCCATACTACAAAAAATAAACCTATCAAACAAAAACAAACCAGAAAGAACAACTGTGAAAAGTCTGTTAAAAAAAAATGATGAAAAACAAAGTACAGTGCAGTTTACATGGAAATATTTTTAGGAGACAATTGAAAACTCTCCTAGTTTTAAAGAAATTCTGAATTAATGAATAAGCAACATGGTACCAAAGATTACAGAAAACTTAAATGTAAGTAGTAAATATTGAGACGGTAAAAGGATGAACAGCAACCCCAGGTAAACTGCCTAATTTATAAGTGATCAAAGGACTTATATAGGCATTCTTCTCTAAGAAGATAGATAATGATAAAGGCCAAGAGTATCCAGGAACAGTACTTCACAGGTACAGCCATCAGAAAAATAAAGACCAGATCCCTAATCATGGATACTTGATTCATTCCTGTTAGGATGAGCATTATCAAAAAGACAAGCTATAGGTGTTGGCAAGGGGACTGAGGAAAAGAAGTACTTATATACTCTTAATGGCAATGAAAATTCAAACAACCATTATGGAAAATGTGTTCCTCAAAAAATATAAAAAGGAGCTGTCTATAATCCAGCAACTCTATTTTGGATGCATATCTGAGAAAAGATGAAATTTATATCTCAAAAAGCTACTTCCATTCTCCTATACAGTATAGTAATGGCCTAACTGTCAATCAGTGGATAAAGAGTGGTGTGCATGTACAACAGAGCATTATTCAGTCGTGAAAATGGATACATGCTACTCCCAATAACTTGGATGAAACTTGAAGATAGTATTCTAAGTGAACTAAGCAGACACAGAACGACAAATGCTCATGATCTCTTTCTGGGTAGTCTACTGTAGACACACTCCTAGACACAGAGAGTAGGATGTCACCCATGTAGGACTGAGAGGATGAAGATCTCATTTATGACTTGATGGTGATTGAATGTACAGAATAAGTGGAAATAAATGTGGTACTTTGAGTTGCTCATCATCATGCAATGTATTTGATATCAAATCATGCTGGATACCCCCACATATATATTCGTATATTTATTTGTCCATTATCCTCAGAGAAACTCCTCAGCCATACATCTTTGTACTCTAGAAACAATAGAACCAAGTTCTTATGATCCAAGCAAGAGAAGATTAAATAGCAGAAACATAGTGAGCCATTAGTTAATAGTGTAGAGAAGATTGATTTTTTTTACATGTTTTAGTAACTTTTTTAAAGTAAGTGAAATGAACAGCAATCACATTGTAAAATATCTGGACAAGACAAAATAAAGACATGCATGTGAGTACAGTAATTGCTTGATATTTCCCTATATAGCAGTAAGTGTTCTAAGAACTGTATTACTTTTCTTCGTGTGCGTAATATTGAAGTAGCATGGAGGCCATGCCATATCCATTCTATGTGTTGTCACAGTCTTCAGTGACAGTACCTCCAAACACTTACAGAAATGCTACAATTCACCAAGTATGTCCTGTGTATATTTTGAGAGTTTTAGATTTGTTTGGCTATTGAGAGTTGCACTTCAGTGCACATCTTCACACAGTCAGTCTCTCTACTTCCCATTATTATTTTCAGTGTTAGGCTACCACATTAACTAAGAGTGCATTGATTACTGGAGACATGTTCCATGGAACATTCTAGAAAGACAGTTTTCATTGAAAGTTCCATCAGTAGTGTGATAACATTAATCTCATAAAAACTGGGTAAAAATTGATGTCATCTTTAATTTTTAATCTTTACTAATTTCATCTTATTACGATAACATTACTCCCATAAAAACTGGATAAATATTGACATCATATTTCATTTTTAATCTTTACTAATCTATCTAACATTAATCCTTAAAAGTAGGTAAAATTTGACATATTTAATTTTTAATCTTTACTAATTTTATTTTATTGTCTTCAAGTTTTATGGTGCTGGGCATGTATCTCAGGGCCTTGTGAATGAAACTAAAGTGCTCTGCCACTGAACCACACTCCAGTTCCTGAAATTACTAATATTCGCAACATAAATATCAACTCATCTTAATATAAATTTACTTTGTTAAAAAACAAGTTTGACATTGGTTCATATGTTTCTTGGATTTTATATTTCTTGCCTCTCATGTTTCATGTTTCTTACACATATTTCTGTAGTTGCATGTAATTTTCTTTTAAATTGTTCAACTATTTCTTGGCCTTGTTTGCTTGGTAGAAGAATGTCATCAATTTTAAAAGACAAAGTCAAATTACTTTATTTTACAAACATTTCATATCTTCCTCCAAACTTGATATTGTTAGACTTTTAAATTGTGTTATAAAATGTGGTGAATATTTTATTATAATTTTAACTTGCATTTTTCAGGAGTTAATTAGATTAACCAAATATATATATATATATATATATATATATATATATATATATATATATATTTCACAAAGCTCCTTCATTTTTTAAATGAATTCATTATCTTATTGGCATTTTTCTAATTTTTTATGATTATATACTATATATTCCATGACTAATTTATTCATTTTAAGGCATCTGTGTGTTAATAAACAATACTAATTTCTCTCTTCCAAATTTAAAATTCTAAACTGTTTATTCATTAATGGCTTTGCAGCACTTGTTAGGACCTTGAATCTAGTGAATACAAGGTGAGTTTTCAGCCATTGTTCTTTCTCCAAGGTAAAGTTTTGTTGTTGTTTTGCTCTTAGTGATGGCTCTTGCTGCAAATTGCTTTGTGCTATGTCTTTATTTTTTTATTTAAATAATGTATTCAGATTGCATCTCAAATGTTATCCCCTCACTTGTAACTTCTTGTCCGTCCCTCTTTCACCATCCCCTAGGTCTGTGACAGAAGGGGACCTCCACCCTCACCATATGATCACAGCCTAAAGGTTTCATCCTGGTAGCCTGCTTACTCTTCCTCTGAGTATCACCAGGCCTCCCCACTAAGGTTGTATGGAGAGCAGGGACTGACTCTGAAATGAACTATGGTGCTATGTCTTGAGTAAATGTCTCACTTACGTTTTAGCTCATAGATTTAACTGTGTTCTCTCTGATTCCTAGCTACCATGTTGAGTGTCCTCAGTTCACATGTATGAAACACACACATACACACACACACACACACACACACACACACACACACACAGATAGCAGAACACAAACTGTGTCCATTGTGGCCACCTGTGAAGAGAGACAGAGATGCAGAAATTTTGTACGCTTTTGCCCCCTAGCAATGACTTTTTTCACTAAAACCCCAAATAACTTCTGAGGACTTTGTTTCTCACATATGGTCTTGTTTCTTCTGATTACTTTGACACAGACACATTTGTTTCATAGTTTGTGTGCAATTGCTCTTAAATCAGTGAACTTTCGATGTGTCTAGCATCTCCCTCCAGATGGTGTATTCTCTTTTATTATTATTATTATTATTATTATTAATTTATTCTTGTTACATCTCAATGGTTATCCCATCCCTTGTATCCTCCCATTCTTCCCTCCCTCCCATTTTCCCCTTATTCTCCTCCCCTATGACTGTTCCTGAGGGGGATTACCTCCCCCTGTATATGCTGATAGGGTATCAAGTCTCTTCTTGGTAACCTGCTGTCCTTCCTCTGAGTGTCCTAAAGTGTGAACCCATTTTCTTCTGGAAGACTTAAGTCTCCCCAACTTCTCTGAGCCCTGAATCGAGGCCTTCCCTCCACCCAAGAGACACATCTGGCTCCTCGTGTTGGAGGTGATAGTTAATTGGACTTGGATTTATAGTGAAAATTAATTGAATTTTTTACATTTCATTTATTTTCACCCAGCATCTTCTAGTATAAGTTTAAATTGCCAAGCTCTTGTCTTCAGCATGTTTATGCACCTCCATAAGATGTAAATTTTGTTCCCATCCTTGTGGAGACTAGTTTGATTAAGAGGACCAGGAGACTGTTTGCTTCTTTCCTCCAGAGCCAGAGTTCATGAAGTAGAGTTGATGTACATGGTTCTCCTTACTTTATTTTTCTTTCTATGGGTTTGTATTTTTACCTTTATATGTTTCCTATCATCACTAAGACCCTCACACATCCTCTGAGACTGTTTAAGGTTCTCCTTTATCAACATGAGGACTGACTTTCAGAAAGATATACTTCTTATATTCCCCAAGTCATTGAATCAGACCATTCTCCCTGATAATATATCACTCTATAAGACACTGGCATTTCTTTTCTTGTATTAAAAAGATTTTTCTTTTTGGTAGCCTGCTATCCTTCCTCTGAGTTCCACCAGGCCTTCCCATCCAGGGGACGTGATCAAATATGGGGCACCAGAGTTTGTGTGAAAGTCAGTACCTGTTCTCCACTCAACTGTGAAGAATGTCCTAACTTGATACCCTGTGAACATACACAGTCATAGGGGAGGGGAGTAAGGGGAAAATGGGAGGGAGGGAGGAATGGGAGGATACAAGAGATGGGATAAAAATTTAGATGTAATATGAATAAATTAATAAAATATATTTTTAAAAAGATTTTTCTTTTATGTACAATACATTTTTATTACAGTTTCTCCTTTTCCAACTCCTTCCAGTTAATCCATTCTTCCCTTCCTATCTGAATCCACATCCTTTCTGTCTTTCCTTAGGGAAAAATAGACATCTAAGGAATAATAATGAAATAAAATAATATGAGGGGGGAGAGGGAGGGCTGGGACTTCCAGTGGAGGGAAGGGGACACCAACCCATCCATAAAACCTTCAACCCAAAATTTGTCTTGCCTACATGAAGTGTAGGGACAAAGATGAAGCAGACTGAAGGCAAACCAATGACTGACCCAACTTTAGACCCATCCCATTGGATAGAGCCAACCCCTAACACTATTAATGAAACTCTTCTATACTTGCAGATGGGAGCCTAGCATAACTATCTCCTAAGAGGCTTCATCGAGCTGCTGATGGAAACAGATGCAGAGACCCACTGCCAAACAATAGGATTAGCTCAGGAAGTTTTGTGGAAGAGTGGAAAGATTGGGAGAATCTGAGGGCTCAACAGCACCACAAGAAGTCCTACAGAATAAATTAACCTGGGCCCACTGGGGCTCACAGAGACTGAACGACCAACCAAAAGCATGAGAAGGCTGGACAAGACCTCTTACACATATATGGCAGATGTGCAGCTTGGTTATCATGTTGGGTTCCCTAACAATGGGAGTAGAGGCTGTCTCTAACTCTGTTTCTTGCCTTTGGATCCCTTTTCCTTAGTTAGGCTGCTTTGTCTGGCCTCAATGGGAGAGGATGCTCTTAGTCCAGCTGTGACTTGAGGTGCCAGTTGGTACCCCTTGGGGGCCTCCTCTTCTCTGAAAAGAAGGAGAGGTGAACTGAGTCACAAGGGTGAGACTGGGAAGATAAGAGGGAGGGTGCTGGGATCAAGCTATAAAGTGATTAAATAAATAATTGAAGAAAGAAAGAAAGAAAGAAAGAAAGAAAGAAAGAAAGAAAGAAAG
>OU015743.1:93624004-93649288 GCA_907169655.1 Acomys percivali | reverse complement strand
AAGAAAGAAAGAAAGAAAGAAAGAAAGAAAGAAAGAAAGAAAGAAAGAAAGAAAGAAAGAAAAGCTCAAGAAACACATGTAGATTCGGACACACATTCACACTCACAGGGATCCTATAAAAACACAAAACAAGAAGCAATAGTATATCACAAAGTGTCTACAAGGTGAAAAAAATCAAAGTTCTGTCACAACACTGTTTGTCATCTACTGTTTGGCATGGAGCCTACCTGCAGAGTGGTTTCTTTCCCCACTATGGCTCTCTTAGACAGAATTAAATTTTCATTTGCAAGTCGTTAACAATTGGTAATATATTTTATTATTGTATTATTTTATTAGTTTATTCCCCTCTCAGCTCTAGGAACCCATCTAGTGCAGCCCTGTGCCAGCCCTGTGCATGCTACCGTAGCCTCAGTGAGTTCAGATGTGTGTTGGTTATGCCATGTTTAGAAGGTCTTGTTTCCTTGATGTCCTCTCTCCTCTCTGGTTCTCAGGTTCTCACAACCTTTCTGCTTCCTCTTCTGAGGGTTTCCCTGAACCTGGAGGGGAGGAAATTTGATGGAGACATCCCATTTACGATGGAATATTCCAGGGTCTCTCGCTCTCTGCGTATTGTCTGGCTGTGAGTCTTGTACATCTTCCCATCTATTGTAGGAGAAAGCTTCTTTGAAGACGGCCAAACATAGCATGGGTCTGAGTGTAGCAGAATGTCGTTGGGAGTCTTTTTTTTTTTTTTTTGCTACATTCCTTTAGTAGAACAGTAATATTTGATTTTCCCCCCTTGTTCACTTGCCTATCTAGTCTCAGTTTCTTTGCCATCCAAGCAATGTTGGGTATGAGCTCCATATCATGGAGTGGGCCTTAAATCCAATTAGATAATGGTGCCACTATTATAGCAACATATCTTTCAGGCAGGTCACCATTGTGTATCATAGGTCCATAGCTGGGTTAGTGTTTATCACCCTCCTTTGGTAGCATGCAGAGTATCTCCCAGTACCACGAACACTAGTTGGCAAGGGTGAAGGCTCTAAGTAAGCATCAGTTGAACTTCTCCACGTCCAGAGAGTTGTGTAGGTGTTGTCTTCAGCAATATGGCCTGGCTGCCAGTGTGTAGAGAGAAATTAAATGCCTTGCAAATAGCCTGGGTTATTTGGGGGTTTCCATGAGGCCACTTTGGCCAAACACTAAATAGATGTAGCCTATTCCTGGTGCTGATTTTATGACAAGAAATTGCCAGGTGGGGGCTCTGATCATTTCATTTAGACATTTCCCTTTTGCCCTTTGATTCCCCATTTCCATCCCCTCTGCCCTATCTGTAACTATCTATTCTATTTTCCCTTCCTAGGGAGGTCCACCCCTCCCCCCTAGTCCAGTATTCTACAAGGAGCCTCTATGGTTATATGAATTATAGCTTGCTTATCAAAGACTTCACAGCTAACATTCACATATAAGCAAATTCATTCATAGTTGTCTTTCTGGGTCTGGATTACCTCATTCAGGATAGGATTTCTGTTGTGTTTTGTTTGTTTGTTTGTTCTATCCAATTGTCTGAGAATTTCTGTTTTTTAAGCACTTTTTCTTTATCTGTTTCTTCTGTTAAGGGACATCCAGGTTGTTTCCAGTTTCAGGCATAATGAATAGAGCAGCAGTGACCATGGTTGAGTACGTGTCTCTGCAGTAAGGTATAGAGCCCTTTGGTTATATGCCCAAGAGTGGTGTAGCTGGATCTTGAAGTAGATAGATTCTCAGCTTCCTGAGGAACTGACACACTAATTTCCATAACGGCTGTACAAATTTACACTCCCACAGTAACGGATGAGTGCCCCCCTTACTTCACATCTTAGACAGCATGAGGTGTCTTTTGTTTTATTGGTCTTGGTCATTCTGACTGCATAAGATGAAATATTCAAAGTAATCTGATTAGCATTTTTCTGATGACTAAGGATATTGAATGACAGTGCTTTTCAGCCATTTATGTTTCTTCTTTTGAGAACTCCATGTTCTGTTCTGTAATCCAATTTATATCTATGTTATTACTTTTCTTCATACCCAATTTTTTAGTTCTTTGTATATTTAGGATATCAGCCCTTTATTTAATGTAATAAATGGTAAAAATATCTTCTCATTCTGTAGACTGTTGCTTTGCCCAAATGATGGTATCATTTGCTGTGTAGAAGCCTCTCAATGTCAGGAGGCCCCATTTATTAATTGCTAATCTTAGTGTCTGTGGTGTTCTGCTCAGAAAATCATTTCCTGTGCCAGAGAGTTCAAGGCTGTTTCCCACTTCCTGCTTTATCAGGTTCTAGAAATCTAAATTTGTGTTGAGGTACTTGATCCATTTGTAGCTGAATTTTGTGCAGGGTGATAAATATGTAACTTTATTCATTCTTCAATATACAGCCATTCGAGTTGAACAGCACCATTTTTTTTAACATTCTATTTTTTTTCCAGTGTTTATTTCTAAGTTCCTTATTAAAAATCAGGTATCCACGGGTGTGTGGACTTATTTCTAGGTCCTCAATTTGATTCTATTGATCAGCATGTCTTCCTCCCCCCCCAATACCTTGCTGTTTCTATCACTATAGCTCTATAATACAATTTGTAATTGGAGATAGTGATACATCTTGAAGTTCTTTGAATACGCAGGGTTGTGTTTGCTATCTTTGATTTTTTTGTGTTTACTATGAAGCTAAATTTTTTTCCTTTCAAGATCTGAAGAATTATGTTGGAATTTCAATGGGGGTTGCCTTGAATCTGTAGATTATCTTCTGTAGTATGGCATTCTATATACTAATCCTACTGATCAATAAGCATGGGACATCTTTCAATCTTCTTATACCTTCTTCAATTTCTTTCCTCAATGTCTTAAAATTTTTTATTATATAAGCCTTTCACTTGCTTGGTTAGGATGACTCCTAAGATATTTTATATTACTTGAGGCTATTATGAAAGGTATTACTTCCCTGACTTCTTTCTCAGTCTATTTGTCATTTGTATATAGGAAGTATACAATAATATTTTCTTAAAATGAAAAATTATGCATACCTTTAATTTCCTGAAATACTTTATGGAAAGAAATAATAGCATATAAGAATAATACTACATAATTATAATACTGCAAGTTAAGTATTCCAAATGTTATATGCCATATATATTCATATATACATAATGTATTATATGTATATACATATAAATATATGTACATATGTGTATATTATATATGCATATAATATAATATACATATATAATTTTGTTGCCTGATTCTACAAATGTCTTAGTTAAAGTTTCTATTAGTATGATAAAAAGCATGACCAAAAGCAATATGTGAAGGAAATTATTTTAGCTTACAGTTAAACATCACAGTTCATTGTTAAAGAAAGTCAGGGTAGGAACTCAAGCAGGGCAGGGGCCTGGAGGCAGGATCTGGTGCAGAGGCCATGGAAGGTGCTGCTTACTGCCTTGCCCCTCATGGCTTGCTCAGAATATTTTTTGATACAACCCAGGACCACCATCCCTGAAGGCGTCACCATACACAGTGATATCCAGGCCTTCCCATTCAATCATCCATCCAAAAAATGCATCACAGACTTCCCCACAGGCCAGTCTGGTGTGGACATTTCTTCAGTTGAAGCTTCCTCTTCTGAGATGACTCCAGTTTGCGCCAATTTGACATAAAACTGACTGGCACACCAAGGAAAATGAAATCATTAATGAAAGTATAAATAAGTGTATAATGAGGATTATAATCATCTCCTTCTAAGTCATTTCTATGATCATATTAACATTATTGAAATTGTTTTTATTACAGTTGAATAATTTCAGTAATGATAGTAATTTATAGATCTTAGAAGCTGAGAAAATCAGTTTCCCTTTATCTTAGATGTGGTACAAGATTACATAAAACTTTCCTTAAACTACTAAGCTTGTCATTTCCAAAATGTATTATTTTTAAATAAGAAACATAAACAAGTGAATTGAATTCTCAGCATTAAAAACTATAAATGGATGAATAAATAACACTATATTAAAATGCCCAAACTTCTGTCATCCTTTATTAATGTTCAGTTAAAAATGTAGTTCCATTCTATTTATTTACAAGTCATAATATGTAATATTTTTTAATTTATTTGTATTCCTCTCTCATATATTACATCCTGACTGCAGTTTCCCCTCCTTTCACTCCACCCGGCTCCACCCTGCACACACCTCCACCCCTCCTTACCCCCAAATCCACTTCTCCTCCATTTCCTTTCAGAAAATAGCAGGCTTCCCATGGGTATCAAACAAATACTGCATAAAAATTTACAATGAAACTTGGCGTATACATACCCTCATATCAAGACTGGGCAAGGCAACACAATAGGAGGAAAGGGGCCCCAAAAGCAGGCAAAAGAGTCACAATCAGCCAGGCAGTGGTGGCACATGCCCTTAATGCCAGCACTCTGGAGGCAGAGGCAGCTAAATTTCTGGGAGTTCGAAGTCAGCCTGGTTTACTAGGTAAGTTCCAGGACAGCTAGAGTTACACAGAGAAATTCTGTTTTGAACGAAAAAAGGGAATGTCAGACACACCCCGACTCCCACTGTTAGGAGTCCCATAAGAACTCCAAGCTACACAGATATAACACACGTGCAAAGGACCTGCATCAGATCCATGCAGGCTATCTCTGATTTCAGTCTCTGTGAGCATCCATGAGCCCTACTTAGTAGATTCTGTGGCCTGTGTTCTTATGGTGTCTTGACCCCTCTGTCTCCTACAATCCTTCTTCTCCTTTTTTCTGTGAGTTTCCCCAGGCTCCGCCTAATGTTTGCCTGTGGGTTACTGCATTAGTTCCCATCAGTTGTGGACTGAGCCTCTCTGATGACAACTGGGCTATGTTCTGGTCTCTTGAGTACAGCACAATGTTATTAAGAATCATTTTATTGGCTTTTACTTTTGCCCATTGTGTTTGGTTCTATCCTAGGCCTCCTGGCTGTCCAGCCTCTGGTTCCTGGCCATCCAAGCAGTGTCAGTAGTAAGCTCTCTCTGGTGACATGGGGCTCAAATTGGACCAGTTGTCGGTTGGGCACGCTCATAAGTTCTGCACCATTATTACTCCAGCTCATTTTGTAGGCTGGACAAATTGTAAGTTGAAGGTTTTGTGGCTGGTCTGGTGTGTCAGTTACTACTCCACTGGAAGCCTTGCCTGGTTACAGAAGATTCCTGGCTCAGATTCCATATTCTGTATTAATAGCAGTCTTTGGTAAGGTCACCCTTGGAGACTCCAGGGAGACTCCATTGCAATAGGTTTCCAAGTTCCCCTTGGCCACCCCCCAGTTCCAGAGCTCCCTCCCAGTGCTCACTCCTTGCATCTACACCCCCAGCCTTATTCCTTACGGCCCTATCCCCATTTGCCTTCAGTTCATCTGCAACATATATCCTGTTTCCCCTTCCCAGGGAGATTCATGCATCATGCCCCACCCCTCCTTCAGCCCTCCTTACTACTTAGCCTCTCTGGGTCTGTGGGTTATCATTTACGTAACACTAAATGTAGTGTGACTATCTTTTACTTAACAGCCGATATCTACTTATAAGTGAGCATATGCCATGTTTGTCTTTCTGGGAATATATTAATACTATATAGCACATACATAATATGTTTCAGTATTACCTGTATACTGTGTAACAATTTTTCCTTTATTGAAAACAGATTCTTTTCTCATGTGCTCTATCCTGATTACAGTTTCTCCCCTTCTTCGACTCCTGTCAGCTCCTCCTCATGTCCCCTGCTGCCACTGAGATCCACTCCCTTTCTGTCTCTCATTAGAAAGACCAGGCTTCTAAAGGATGATAATAATAAGACATAACAAATAAAATTTTATAAGATAAAGCAAAAAACTCTTGCATTTTAATTGGACATGCCAAACATAAAGAACCAAAGAAAGGCATAAGAATCAGAGAACCACTCATTCCCTCACTAATAAATCCCATTAAAGCATTAAAACCGGAAGCTATAGCATACACGCAGAGGAACCTTTGTATTTGTTCCCATCTGCTGCATGAAGAAGCCTCTCTGATGATGGCTGAACAAAGCTCTATTCTATGAGTATAGCATAATGTCACTAGGAATCATTTCATCACTACAATTTTTTTACCGGTAGTATTTGGTTTTACCCTAGGTCCCTGTGCTATCTCTATTTTTGGTCACCTAAGCTGTGTCAAATTTGGATTCCATCTCATAGAGTGAGCCTTAAGTCAAATCAGATATTGATAAGATGTGTGTTACATTGCCCTAGTAAATTTTGCCAGCAGAACTCCATTGTAGGCCAAAGGGTTTGTGGCCACCATATTAGTGTTTCTGTTTCTCTTTCTGTAGCAGGCAGAGTACATTCCTATACCAAAGACATTAGAATGTAGATGGGACGGCTCCATGTAAGAACCAGTTGAGTTCTCCACGTTCAACAAGTTGTGTAGGTGTTGCCTTCAGCAATGTGTCAGTTTGTGGAACACAACCTATTGTCTTGGCAACAGCCTGGGTTGTTTGTGAATTCTCATGGGATCTCTTTGGCCAATAACAGTAACCTACCTAATCTTGGTGCTGAAAGCTTCATTTAGGGAAAATAGATGGCCAGTTAGAACACTGCCTCTTGGCGATTTTATTTAGATCGCCTTTTTCAATGTATGTATTTTAGGAAGAGTCTAGTCTACTAGGTTTTCATATGACTTCTCAGTGGCCCTTAATTTTAGCGATTTTCCCAATATTCTCTTCCTTATCTCATTAACCCTTCCCATACTCAAGTTTTTCCTCCCATTCCAGCCCTAATCCATCTGTAAATAATCTATTCAATTCCCTTCCTAACAATACACATTTGTGTACTCTACTACCCTCTGCGGTTCTGTGGATTGGGGAACGGTTGCTTAACGGCTAATATCCACACACATCATTTTCAAGTTCCAATCACTTTCCTGCAAATTTGATGATGTCATTTTTTTAACAACTGAGTAATACTCCATTGTATAAGTGTCCACATTTTTTTTATCTATTCTTTTGTTGAGAGGCATCTAGCCTGTTTCCAATTTCCAGCTATTATGAATATAGCAGCAATGAACATGGTTGAACAAGTGTCTTTGTGGTAGGTTGAAGGGCGGTATAACTGGATCTTGAGGTGGATTGATTCCTAGCTTCCTGAGTAATAGCCACACTGATTTCCTTAGTGGCTGTACAAGTTTACACTCCCAACAATAATGTATGAGTGTTCCCCTTGGTTCACCTCCACACTATAACATGCACTATCTCCCTCTAATATATTCATGTTATATAATATATTAATAGTATATATAATATACATAGTATATGTTTCAATATTACATACATACTATATTATTTTAACATTGCCTTCTTTCTTCCATTTTTTCATTTATTTTTGTGAGGAGGGGCCACAGCACACATAGAAAGGTCAGAGTATAACTTGTGGGAGTTGGTACTCTCTTCCCACCATGAGGATTCTTGGTATCAGGCTTATCACTCACTAGGTGCTTTTACCCACTGAGCCATCTCACAGGGCCCTTAAGCCCTTTAACATAATCGATTCAAAGTAACAAAGCTTAACTCTTGACTACAGGTAAAATTATTTGATACAATATGAAAACTGAATACTGTCAACTTAGAAATAAAAAATTATGTAAAAATGATAATAGTTGTCAATCTAATTCCCTTTAAATTAATATATATATACGCACACACACACACACACACACACACACACACACACACACACACATATATACACTAACCCACATCATGTCTTTACTAGCTTAAATCACAATAAACAACAAGTTTTTACTCAAATAATCATGCAAACATGGCAGCTCAATTGATAGGACATAATCCTATGTGTGTGGAAAAATCATCCTCCACATATTAACATTGTTAAATGACTTCTCAGTATCTAATAAAACACCCATATTAAGATTTACATATTCAAATGAATAATTCAATGTCCACATATTCAAATTACCTTTAAAGAAAAAAGGCTTAGATTGATTTCTAGCAAAAATGATCAATTAGTCATCAGTGCGCTAGCGTGTACAGAAGGCAACTTAGATAAAAGAAAGATGTATTAATTTCCAGTTGAGGTAGCACATTATCATAAACATGGGGACTTAAAATAGCACAAGATCACTATCATTTCATTTCTTCTTGTTATCAACCCCACTCACATGCACAAAGGTTTTACCTTTTTAAAAATGTGTTACAGGCAAGTTGTTAAAAATAATTCTCCTATTGTCTGCGTTTTGGCTTCAGATTGTCCACAGCAGCTGACTAGGTTTGTCCCGTGCTCTAGGGGGAGTGTGGTTTTGCCAGCTGAAGACAGTTTACCTTTGGAATTCTGGGGACCTTTGAGCAATCTAACTGTTTCCTCTCAGCAAAGACCCCTTTTTCCCCAACAGAGAGCTATCATTACAGAAACCCAAAACTGCCAAAACTACAGAGTATGAGTGTTCGCGGTGCTGGCTACAATTGATACATCTACAATAAAACTGATATACAGAAGGCTCAGAGAACACAGCAGAGGGTGAAAAGATGTCAAGAACTAGAGGATCAGGACATGTGCTTCAAAATAGTCTGTTCTATACAAACAGGAACATTGCGCTCATGAAATACCGAAACTGATTGACTAAACATGACCGGCATAGTAATAACAGGCTACGTGCCAATCAGGACAGGAGGAATCTCATAATGCCCCAACCCCAGATAAAAATCTACATGCCATCAATGGCTGCTGAGAGAGAATCCGTCTTCTCCGAAGAGGAGCCCCCTGGCAAGTTATCCAGTCTCAAGGTTTCAACCCTAATCACATCTGCACAAGAGCAACACTAAACAGACTCAATGGGTTTTTAATGTGTATGTATATATAAATAATAATTACAGAAGAAGTCTTCGGCTTGAGAAGATGTGAAGACAGAACGTGGGAAGAGTTGGAGGGGAGAAAAGGAAATGAAATGTTATAAGTCCAGTATTCATATACAAAATTCTTGACTAAATCACAAACACTAAGATAAGGATAAAATGAACAGAAAGAAAAATAAGTTGACTATTTTTACCACCTTTTAAAATTTAAAGTAAACTCTACTCCATTAACATAGAGTATGATATGGAGGCTGGAGAGATGGCTCAGAGTTTACCACATGGTGGCTCACAACCACCTCTAATAAGATCTGGTGCTCTCTTCTGGAGTGCAGGAGTACACACGAGAAAAAACAAACAAAAACAAAAACAAAACACTGTGTAAATAATAAATCTTTTTTTAAAAAGATAAAGTACGATATTGCTTTCTATACCGCTGCTCTTGGTATACTTGTTACTTAGCTCAAATACCTCCTGTGATGAAATAATAAGCATGCTTGCATTGAATAAAAGAAACTAAGTGAATGCTGTTTGCTTAGAATGAAATAATACGGGATAGGGCTGCCACAAAGGTTCCTACTGGTACATAGGGCAGGCAAAAGTAATATATGTGATATACACACCTACGTATGTATATATGTATGTATTATTTTTATATATAAAACATGGAACCCACAAATAAAAGAAAAGGTAGCATTTGTCCTGAGTCTGGCCTAGTCCTCTTTCTATTATCAGCTCTAGTTGCATCCCATTTTAGCAAACGATGTACTTTAGTTCTTTAAGGCTGAGGAACCTCCACTGTGCAGATCTAGCACGCTATTGCTACCCAGCCACTTACGGCGGACACATAGGCTGCTTCCACACTTGGGCTTTGATTTTGTTCTGGGGACAGATTTATCCGTGCACGCTGCAGTGCTGTAATCTAGTGGGAGCTGACACTGAATGGATGCTTTTGTCCTGGCTCCTTACTGAGCTGTTGCTGAGCACCATCTAGTAGCTTCCACAACAAAAACACCATCCAAGTGGTAAATTCTGCTTCCACAGTTCTATAGATAGAACTTATACACTCTTCTCCCATTGAACATTAGAACATTCAAAATACTTTCATTTTCCAAAATCCAACCTCATTAAGTTAAAATCTTTTATCATCTTCTTTCTAAGCCCTTTGTTTTTTAAGAACTTTACTTACTATTCTGTTATAAGTCTGGGGCTCATTTCTTTACAATGTTTCCCATACACTTTATTTGCTTGCATTTCTACATAGGTTCTAATAGGATTTTACTTTACAATTCTTAGAGCTGTGAATTGCTACTTATGCTTCATTCACTAGAGGTGCTCTCATCGCTATGTTGAAAGTGATATTAAATTTGGAGGTTTTCACTCTTTACTCAGTGATAAGCCTTGAATAGTGGTTCATTTCCACTGACCACCTGACTGGATAGAAATGCATACTGCATTAGTAGGGCACACTTTTCAGTGCATCTATGAGAGTATTTCCAGAGCAGTCCAAGTGAAAAGGAAGTTGTACGCTGAATGTGAGTAATACCGTTTTACAGGCTGGGATCGTGGACTGAGTCAAAAGGAAAAAGAAGGAAGGAAAGAAAGTTGAGTCCTGGTGTTCCCTTCTCTCTGTTTCCAGGACAAGAGCAAAGAACAAAGGGGCTCAACTATCACACTCTACTCCTGAGCAATGGACTGTATCCTCTGAACCATGAGCCAAATAAACTCTTCCCCCCTTAAGTTGCTTCTGGCCCAATATTTGATCTCAGAAAGAGAACAGTGACTAATTTTTCCAATTAGATTGATGCACACTTTCTTCCTGAGTGTTCCATTCTTATAAATGCAGCAGCTACCTCTAATTCTTCAACAAAGGGTTTTATTCATCCATTGAGGTACTTTTTTCCAACTGAAAATTAAAGCCAAATGCCATACATGCTAATTTTATTTTTTAGATTTAGGTTTATCAGTTTTTCCACCTGCTTCATAAGTTGGATCTTTGCTATACTGTCTGGCTTTCTGTCCATCTGAAATTAAATTTGGAAGTAAAAGTAAGGAGTAGCTATTTGAGATCAGATGTGTACTCTGACAGGTGAGTGCTTTTGATATGCATTTATTTCAACATTAAAGTGAATTAATGTTAACTTCACTTCAAAAGTTGGAAACATTTAATGACCCTCATTTAAATTACTTAAACATACTCAAGGGACCTGCAAAACCACTGCTCTAAGCAGTATTTGAGGGGAAACTTGAAAAAATGTTTTAAATGATAGCTTTTCAATCAGAAGGGGAGACACATAAAATTGCAGAAGAAAGCTGTGTAATTAGCAATACCATCAATGGAAGAAAAATGAGATTCCTAACTTTAAAGAAAAAGGGGGAGTTGTCATCCCATCATGTTCTCCATATAGAAGCAAAGAAAATGTGAATTGTGCAAAGCCTTTGCAAACATCCAGACAATGATTTGTGGGACAAGCTGAGAATATATTCCAAGAGACAAATCTCATAGAATGTCTACAAACTCTTGTCTTTAGAGTCTTTCCAGTGAAAGAACTTAATGAAAAGTCAGGTGGCATAGCAGTAACCAAGGACAGTACAAGTAGTAAACACCAACCCCCTATTCTGATCTAGCCAATGGACAGGGCATTCTCTACAGTTATGTGGAGAGCAGGGACTGACTCTAACATGAGCTCTGGCGCCCCGTATTTGACCACTTCCCCTTGGTGGGGAGGCCTGATAGCACTCAAAGAAAGAATAAGCAGGCTACCAAGATGAGACTTGATACCCTATGACCATATAGTGGGGGAGGAGGTTCCCCTCGGTCATAGACCTAGTGGAGGGGAATAGGGTGAAAGCGGTAGGGAGAAAGGAATGGGAGGATACAAGTGATGGGATAAAAATTTAGATTTAATCTGAATAAATTAATAAAAAATAAAGACCAAACTCCATCTTAGAGCAATGCAGAAAGAAAGTGAGGAAAGGCCAGAAATTGAGTTTGAAAGATTTGACAGCGTATCATCCAATGTCAACTGCTTCCCTGTACCTGTTCTCCAGGTGGGCATCCTCCCCACTGAGGGTCAGGGCAGGAGAGACCACGAGTCACAGTTTCAGTCTTCTGAAGCTACTGCTGATCACCATTTTCCTCCCAATCCCTCTAACTTAAGGTTTCTATTGCTCAGTACCACAGAAGAGCAGAGATATAAAGACCTTGGCTTCGTTGGGACTGCTATGGACTGTGAGAGAGCACACTGCAGTTCTTGTGAGCTCCAAAAGGGGAAATAACACTGTCTATGACTCACAGCCTTCTTGACTAACTCAAGGCTCATGCTAACAAACTGCACCCGTACCTCTCACCAACAAAACATTTGGAGAGCACGGATGAAAGTTTGAGCAGCACAGATGAGCTTATGATACCTCACTTCACAAAAGGAGCAGCAGAAAACCTGGCTTCAAAGTGATGGGTATGAGAGAGCAGTGCTCGGGGCTTGCTGGTCAACCAGAATAGTCCAATCAGTGAGCTGCAGGTTCACTGAGACACCTTGTCTCAAAACAATAAGGTGGAGAGTGATTTAAGGAAGACACCCAACAGTAACCTCAGACAAACACACATATGCAAGCACATGTACATTCACATGAACAAATATCATATGTACAGAGTACGAGTGAGAGGGTTGAAGAAGACTATATAGACTATATGATGCAAATAACAAACTTAACAGGAGTCAAGCTGTATTTCTTTACTGCAAACAGAAAAAGATTTCTTGATGTTTCAGGGACATATTCTAAAGCTAATCTTAATAACTCAATTGGCAGGCAACTAATAACACATCTTTCATATTGCTAATGTAGAAACCAGGAGAACTAAAAGAAGAAACAGACAATAGTTTCAATGATGAAAAATACTTTCTCTAAAAGAAAAAAGTCTTTGGTCTAAGTCCAAAATAATTATATGGTTATATTTTATTTTTAATAATGCACATGTATAGTATAATATATGGATCAAATTACCATTTCTCTTACTATTTACCTTTCAATAAGTTATGCATTTTTATGCTGTCCATTTTGGTTAAAAAAAAAACAGGATGCTGTAGGGAAAACTTGAAAGCAGGGAAAGAGCAATTGTGTCAGACTTGGGTGACTTGCTGTGAGTCAGTCTGTGCACACCATACTCTTAACAGATCACCTGGGTCCCTCACAGGAGCTTTATTCACTGAGAGAGTACAGACTGCTGAGGTTAATCTTTATGTCACAGAATATTTCCATCTCACTAATTGAGGATGGTAGTCGATGTCCCTGTGTGACTTCATCTTTATTCTGCCAGTCATTCTTTTTTTTTTTTCTGGACTATCAAGATCACCAGTGATGAACAGTACAGCTTTTCTTACACATTGACCTATCTAAGCAGTTTTAGACAGGTGTGGCTTTCAAGCAAGAAAGTGCACATTTCAATTTGAAGGATGGCTTCTTTCACCATGCATCTATAAAAGGATAAGGCATTGAGAGACAATGCTATTGTAGCCATTAGACAAAGGTCTAATGGCTAATCTGTTCTCACACAATGTTGTCAGGAGCCTGTACAGTAATAGCCCTGTGGTACCATGGCTAATTTTGAATATGAATAACATCTTCAAAGATGATATTCTGTAGCAGAGATTACAAAGGAAGTTTTATAGGAAGCAGAAAAGCTTTGCTCATGCCTGACAGTTGTCGTTGCTTTAATGTGAGGTTGACAACATTGTCTCCTTGGGAGTGAAAGACATATTCCCACTCACTGCACAGGTTAAGGATCTCTTTCGTTAGTCATTTCCACAGTCATGTGTGATTCTTTAGGGCCCCAAGCATCTCATGGGTCCATTTAAGCATGCTCAATTTTACTTTAATTGTTTTAGGATTAATAGGTGGGGATACAATGGGATTTTAGTGGTCTCCTATAGCACGGTGCTTGGCAATAAGAGTAATCAGAGTTTGCTATCACCCTAGAAACACTTTCAAAACTTACAATATAAAACTACTAGTAAATGTTGGGGGATGGTCTGATGTATTTTTATGCCAATTGCTGCTTGCTGTCTGTGACCCTTTTGCTTAATAAAAAGCCATCCCACCTGGGCAGGACAAAGGAGAGATAGGTGGGGCTAGGAGAGAGAGGAATTCTGGGAAGAAGAAAGACCACCACAAGGAGAAAAGAGAGAGACCTGAGCTGAAGAGAGGAAGGCTGCCATGGGTTGCTTTCCATTAATGGGGATGGGTAGGGTATTGGTTGTTTTCTTGAGCTATAGATGTCTGTTTTCATTGGGAACTAGTTATAAGTTATTATTGGTCTTGTTCAGATTAGATTCAGATTTCTATCTTTTCTTAGGTATGGAAATATGGCTTGAAAAGAAAGAATGAGGAATCTAGAAATACATAGAGATGATAGGACAAAAACTAGAATATTGAATCTATTCCTCAACTTAAGGCCTTAATTGTTACTCACAAATAAGGTTATTTTTAATTCATTGGTATAAAATTTTGTATACTGATGCAAAATAAGTTTAATTTTGATACATTGGTATAGAATTCAAATTTAAGATTATTCTTCATATTATATATATATATGTGTGTGTGTGTATATATATATATTTCTACTCCAATATGAAGTATTATACTAATACAACTCAATTATAATACAAGGTTTATTTCCAATACTTCAAAAGTGCTATTTAGGATAATTAATACAAGTTAATTGTTAGTTGACCAACTCATGGTCATGTCAAAAATGTCTACTTTCATCACAAGAATATAGATCCTAGGTTTAACCGATAGATATGAAGATGGGCATTGAAGACGGACCACCACTACAAGGTGTCTCCAGCCTAAGAACTTGGCTCAGAGTTATGTTAGAGCCATATTCTAAGTACAGTACCCATATCTGCTGACATTTCCAGTGGAAATCACTAGAAGTCTATAATTTACATTATAGACTAGAAGTCTATATTAGCATAGAAAGCACTAGTGTTCTGTGTTCCATCAGGAAAAACTTCAAGCAACAGGGAGAATAACTATTGTGGAAGATGTTTCTATTTGTCCTATTTGGGAAAAAATTGAAACAGAGTCTCTTGCCTGTCTATTCCAAAATTTTCTTTTTATCTATCTATCTATCTATCTATCTATCTATCTATCTATATTTCTATCTATTTATTCACTTTACTTCCTGTTTGTATCCCCCTCCTCCTCTACTATCAGACCCTCCCACCCACCCTCTTCCCCCTTTTCCCCCTCTCCTTCTCCTCAGAAAAGGGGAGCTCCCCCATACCAAACCACCCAGGCACATTGAGTCCGATCAGGACTAAATGCATTCTCTTCCACTAATGCCAGACAAGGCAGCCCAGCTAGGGGAAAGTGGTCCACAAGTAGTCAACAGAGTCTATGTCAGAGGCAGCCCCCACTCCACCTGCTAGAGGACCCACACAAAGACCAAGCTGCCCATCAGTTACATATGTGTAGGGGGTTTAGGTCCAGTCCATGCATGCTCATTGGTTGGTGCTTCACTCACTGTAAGCTCCCCATGGGCCTAGGTTAGTTGACTCTGTTAGTCTTCTTATAGTGTTCTTGTCCACTTCAGGTCTCTCTAGCCTTCCTCCCACTCTTCTATAAGACTCCTTGAGCTCTGACTAATGTTTGTGTGTGGATTTCTGCATCTGTTTCAATCTACTGCTGGGTAGAGCTTCTCTAAGGACAGTTATGTTAGGATCCTATCTGCAAGGATAGCAATGTATCATTAATAGTGTAAGGAGTTGGTTCTCTCCCACAGGATGGGTCTCAAGTTGGGCCAGTCATTGCTCGACCATTCCCTCAATCTCGGCTCCAACTTTATCCCTGTACATCTTGTAAGCAGGATCAATTTTGGGTCAAAGATTTTGTGGGTCGGTTGGTATCCCCTTCCCTCCACTAAGAGTCCTGCCAGACTATGAGGTGGCCACTTCCATATCCATGTCCCCCACAGTTAGGAGTCTCAGCTAGAGTCACCCCTATAGCTTTTCAAGAACATACCATGTCATGGGTCTCCAGCTTGTCTCAGAGACCCCCCCATCTGTTTTCTTTCTCTCTCCTAGCCCTCCCATCTCCTACCCCTTCTCTCCCCACACCTGATTCCCATTCTCATTCGCTTCCCCACGCCCTCCCCCACCCAGTTCCCTCTGCATCTACTTCAGATGTGTAGTCTATTTCCTTTCTAAGTGAGATTCAAGCATTCTCCGTTGGGTCCTCCTTCTTCTTTGGATCTGTGGATTGTAGTATTGTCATCCTGTACTATGGCTAGTATCTACATACAAGTAAGTACATAGCATTGGTATCTTTCTGGGTCTGGGTTACCTCACTCGGGATGATCTTTTCTAGTTCCATCCATTTGCCTGCAAATGTTATGGTGTCCTTGTTTTTAATAGCTGAGTAGTATTCCATTGTGTAAATGTGCCACTGATTCTTTATCCATTCTTTGGTTGAGGAACATCTGGGTTGTTTCCAGTTTTGGTTTATTATGGAAAAAAAAGCTGCTATAAACATAGTTGAGCAGGCATCCTTGATGTATGGTGGAGCAGCATTTGGGTATATGCCCAGGAGTGGTATAACTGCATATTGGGGTAGAACTATTACCAATTTTCTGAGAAAGTGGCACATTGATTTCCAAAGTGGCTGTACAAGTTTGGACTCCCATCAGCAATAGAGAAGTGTTCCCCTTTCTCCACATCCTCACCAGCATGTTTTGCCACTTGAGCTTTTGATCTTAGCCATTCTGATGGGTGTAAGATGGAATCTCAGTCGTTTTGATTTGCATTTCCCTGATGACTAAGGACACTGAGCATTTGTTTAAGTCCTCCTTGGCCATTCAAGATTCCTCTGCTGATAATTCTGTTTAGCTCTGTACCCCATTTTTAATTAGGTTTTATATTTTGTTGGTATTTAATGTTTTGAGTTGTCTATATATTTTGGATAGTAACCCTTTGTCATATGTAGGGTTGGTGAAGATCTTTTCCCAATCTGTAGGCTGCAGTTTCATTCTATTGACTGTGTCCTTTGCTTTAGAGAAGCTTCCCAGTTTCATGAGGTCACATTTATTAATTATTGATCTTAGGGTCTAAGCTATTGATTTTCCGTTCAGGAAGTTGTATCATGTGCCAATGAGTTCATGGCTATTCATCACTTTTTCTGCTAACAGATTTAGTGTGTCTGGTTTTATGTTGATGTCTTTAATCCAGAGTTTTTTGTACAGGATGATAAATATGCATCTATTTTCCATTTTTCTACATGTAGATATACAGTTAGATTTGTTGAAGATGCTTTCCTTTTTTCATTGTATGGTTTTGGCTTCTTTGTCAAAAATCAAGTATGCATGGTTGTGTGGGTTTATTTCTGGTTCTTCAATTCTATTTCACCAATCAACTTGTCTGTTTCTATGCCAATATCAAGCAGTTTTTTGTTACTATTGCTCTGTAGCACAGCTTGAGATCAGGAAGTATGATACCTCCAGAACTTTTTTATTCTACAGAATTGTTTTAGCTATGCGGGGTTTTTTGTTTTCTTTTTATTATTATTATTAATTTATTCTTGTTACATCTCAATGGTTATCCCATCCCATGTATCCTCCCATTCTTCCCTCCCTCCCATTTTCCCCTCCCCTATGACTGTTCCTAAGAGGGATTATCTCCCCCTGTATATGCTCATAGGGTACCAAGTCTCTTCTTGGTAACCTGCTGTCCTTCCTCTGAGTGCCACCAGGTCTCCCCCTCCGGGGGACATGGTCAAATGTGAGGCACCAGAGTACATGAGAAAGTCATATCCTACTCTCCACTGTTTTCTTTTGTTTTGGTTTTCCACATTAAGTTGAAAATTGTTCTTTCAAGGTCTTTAAAAATTGTGTCAATGTTTTGATAGGAATTACAATGAATCTGTAGATTTCTTTTCATAAGATAGCCATTTTCTTTTTAGACCAAGCCCACCTCAGACTCCAGAAATCCTCCTGCCTCTGCCTTTTGAGTGCTGTTATTAAAGGTGTACACTACCATACAAATCCTCCGGTACACAATTCATTCTATGAAACTCAGAGGCACTGAAGACACAGCCCACATAGAGGATGGGCTGCAGTCTACATTTCTGAATGTTACCTCTTCTGTTACTTTCCCTTCTAGCCCATACTTTTAGGGCTAGGTAGCATAGGTAAAGTGTCCATAGAAAGATAAATGGAAGTCCTCAACAAATGAGCATGTTAGGAAAGTCCAACAGTTTCTCCTCTAACAAGACAGTTATGCATAAATTCCTTTGGTACGTTACCAAGGTGACAAGGATAGTGAAACTTGTCTAAGGAAACTGTTTTCCATGAACTTCACCTCCTGTTTTTGTTTGTTTAAGACCTTGCTGCTAGGTGCTTAAAAATTATACATTTTAATTAGTGTTTCATTTCCTTCTGGATTCACCAAATTATCTCGGACTGATAATATGATTTAAATTTTAGGGCAAATAGCTACAAAAAAATGTATTATAGCTATTAAACTGCTATTCATGACAAACAATAGTATGTTAGGTTCAGGTGATGCTGAGCTTGTGCTCAACCTAAAACACGAGCAGGTGTATTCATTCCCCCAGTGAACACCTGCCTCTCCAGCATCTGAAATAATGATGAACAAACTCACTCGATTTATTCGATACTGTTTGATGTGATCATTAACCCTAAACTGAAAACATTATCATTTGTTCGGTGTATAATGTTATTCACATCTAACATCTGAGTAAGTGAATGTTTTCCAGATGATGCTTGACAGGTCTGGGGTTCCTTAAAATTAGAGGAGCTTTCCTGCTCACCATAATTTCCCATTCTAATTGCCTTGTCCTGGAGAATGTCTTCTGCCTGTTCTCAGCCGCAGCCCCACTTCTTGATTAGACTCAATAATAGCCTAATTTTCTTATGTTTGTCCTTTCATAGGTTTTTCCCAAAATGTTAGTGCATTTTATAATTGAATTAATCTGTAAATTAGTTTTTAAATACTTACAAACCTGACTGGTAATATTATTTACTGAAAGGGCTGAGCATATAAAAAGAACATTACGATGTCTGAGAGAAAACGTTTCATGACTCTATCATAAAATTATATGTATGTGGTCTATGAAAATATTAGCCAAGCATTACACAAAAACTACTCATTATTGACCTACAACAAATGTTTTTCATCAACAATTATGTGCAGCACAATATTCAATTATGGAAGTTATTAGCTTCAATTTTGATTGTCATAATATTTTTTGTATCGTGACACATAAACCTTTTTTCTAATTTTGCACGGTAGTCATCTTATCACTATATGCACTCTTAAAGGGTTTCATTTTCATATATATAGTAAAAAGCAATGACATTTTTAAATGCAATATATATCTTGGTGAACTTGAGTAAAATAGCTAGTCATTTGCTTGGTAAGTGAAGCAAAATATTAAGTGATTTATTATCAGATTTTATGTTGTACTGAGAATATATGGCATAAATCTTTCTATATTTGAATAATGATAGGAACAAATCATTTCCTGTGACTTCTCTATCATAGTAACGAAAACGTGATTATCCTTTGATGATGCAAAATGATATCTATTTGTCACTTTTGACATGACAGAGCTAAGGAATGCTAGGGCAAAGTAACTTCCCTTCAACCATTTTAAATACCTACATTAGGAAAGGGTAAATTGAAGAAAATTTTCCAACCAATAGTTAAAACAATGTAAGAACCTGAGGGCTTCTAAAAACATAGTGGGAGCCTTGACAAATGACTGAGCAGCTCAGAGGTCTTCCTGCTTTTTGCTCCTTCTGAGATCATGAGTTCAGTCCCCGGTACCCACATCAGGCAATATATATATATATATATATATATATATATATATATATATATATGTTTGTGATTAATTTTGAAGAACATAGATTAATACAACTACAAAATATTCTCTAAGTATAAATTGGGCATGCAAACATAGGGAAGACAGGCCTTGTCCATAAATGACTATACTAAATATCACAATGATTCCACTCTATCTCAAAGTACTTTAAAATTTTAGGTAAGCAAAGTAAGTTTCTAAGAAGATTCTTTTTGAGATAGCAAAAATGATTTTTAAATATCTGGGTGAAAAATAAATATTTTGACCCAATTAATTTTGGAACAAAAAGTCGAATTTCTCTATAATACAGCAAATAAACTATGAAGTTGTAGTTACAATAGTCATGAAAGTGAGAACAACATAACAGATCAGCAATGCAGAAGGGAAGACGCTTCTCACTAGAACGTATTCATAGTTCTAACTGCACATAATCAATTGCCATCAGTTACATATAAAATGACAAAGGAAAATTCTAAATAGTCACACAATAGTACTACTTTAAATACTAGCATTTGTTAATTCTGTGATAGGTGATGTGTTAACTGATACTTTCTAGTGAAAGTAACTCTAAGATGTCTAAAATGTCAAGAACCGGAAACAGTCATATTTCAATTTTTAATTAATTGAAGGAGTTATGAAAAAGGTCTAATATAAATGCTTTTTGACATTTCAAAAGCCATAAAACTGGCAAAGAAGAAAGAGAGGAAATCTCTGTGGCAAAGCCTTCATTGCTCTAAGGCAGGAAATGTGCACATGGAGTGGGGAGAATGAGGCTAAAACTCCAATAGAAACGTTGGCAACAGAGTTGATCAAAAACCAGACTAAAGGTTGGAAATAATCATGGTTAAACAACATGTTTGACTTATTATAATCAAACGTTATTAAAGTGACCATGGCAGGCTATATATTTTTTAAAACTAATTCTCTACTTCATGATTGAAAGAATAAAAAATATTTTACATGCACTCTATAGCATTACATGAAGATACATAACTCATTCAAAACCTTACATTCATTGAAACTGCCCACATAGTCTTAATTATTCACTTGCTTAGTAAATATTGAGAATAATATATGCTGAAAAGTAGTTAACAAATAGGATGAAGAAAGCATAACCTCAAGAAGTATGTGGGCCATGAATATACTCACTGAGAAATTATTTTTGACAAGAGATTAGAAGATGAGATGTTAATCCATGAAGATAATTCATAAAGAGTATGTCATGTAGAGGACACTGGAAATCAAAGGCATCGCTATGTTTATTTTTCAATATATTTTGACAATTTCATACAATTTTATTCGCATATATGATTATATAGTGTACTGTTGAGTACTCTTCACCTGCACATTTTCTCATCTCCCTTTCACGGCAATCAAACACCATTTCTACAAGTCTTTCCCCCAGATTTATGAGTTTTGGGTTTGTTTCTGACTTTCTTTAATCAGGGACATAGATGTGATCACTGAACTGGACTTGTCCACTGGAAACTGATGGAATCACTAGTGAGTACATAGCTGAGGTGAATGAGCCGGCCACCTCCTTGTATCTATCAATAGCAAAAGCCATATAGCTGGGAGGGATGGGGACCTGTAAGCCACCCCTTCATCTGTGCTGACTGTTGATGGGCCCATGCTTGTACAGACTCAGTGCAGTCATCCATGGCTGCTGTGAGTTCATCATTACAGAGGCTTTTTACTGCCCAGAATATGGCATTTTTCAGCCTTTCCTAACTTTAGGCTCTTATATTCAATCTGTGCATTTTTTGTAATATTCCCTGGCCCTCAGAGGGAATGGTATAAATCTCTTATTTAGGGATGAGCCTTCAACTACCACTTTTTTCTCAGTACCTGAATCTGCATTCACCACTTTCCCCTGGAATGAGAGGCCTCTCTGCTTAAGTCGGAAGGTAACATTTGTCTGTGGCTATTAGTCCACTTAGAAGGCAATTTAGTGTTGTGTCAGTTTAACTAAACAATAGTATTAAGTTCCCTTCTTTGGGAACTAAATTTCTCCAGTTGAACAATTTCCAAAATTGTGTTTTTCCCCCCTAGGTTACATGCAAAGCTTTCTGCCTGGGGAGCAAATTTGAATCCAATCAGAGAGCCTTGGTTACAACGGTAACAGTAGTGCCTCAGTTCCACAGGTTAGTAAACAAAATCTGCACTGCTAGAAGTTGAATATCTCTTAATGAGCTATTGGCTACGGAGACAACAGAGGACTCCCAAAGTGACACAAGCATCTGCCATTCTTACTTGTTCACCAGAACTAAAGGATAAGATACTTTTTACTGAAGACACTACACACCACAGGTTTATGATGTAGATAAATCAAGCTGGAGCTGACCTGAAAGCTTCCTCCGTGGTAGAGAGCTTTCATTGTGTCAGGGGGTGCAATGAAAGCTGATGTTGTAGAGAAGTCATCGGTGGCCTCACCTGCCTCTGAACCCTATAATTACCCAACTCTCATTTTACAACCAAGTTCGTGTCACTGTCATTTTTCACTCTGCAGATGTTCTGAGCCAGAGATCAGGACAGGTCACGACATAGGTCTGGCTGCATACTTCAAAGCTGCCCAGCTCCCCACATTGACGGAGTTTCCAGTTGGTGTCCACCTCCCAAAGACTCCACAACCTCCAAAATAGCAGATCAAAGTTGGGGACCAAGTATTCAAATACGGAAGCCTGTGGGAGACACTTTGCATGTAAACTATACCAGAAGTTTTTTTATCAAAATTGTTCATTTTCAGTTCTATAATCATATTTAACAATGAGGAAAATTTATCAATATATTTAAGAGTGAAATTAAAAAGTATTTTGAAATTCTTTGTTATTATGTAAAACATTTGGCTATTGATAATGGAAAGAGAGAGAACTAAGTGAGCTTAACTTTCAGTTTAAAAATTTTTGTCATATAATATGAATCTTTCCTCCTTTAAGTTGTCTTTAGATAGATATTTTGCCACACATTAGAGGGAGAAGATATATTATTCAAAATAAAAAGAAGAGTGTTCTTTAAAAGAGAAATAAATTTAAAAACTTTTCTAGTTTTAATAAAGTATAATTGACAAAAATATGTTTATGGTGCATATAACATTTTAATACATGAACACATTGCAGAATTATTATCACAATCAAGCTAATTAACAAATCCATACCTCACATAGTTACTTGTTAATGATGAGCATGCTTAAAATATTCAGTAAATTCCAGCATATATATAGTAGTTACCAGCTGTTACCACTATGCTATTCAAGAAAAAAAATTTTTCTTTTTCACTCTTTAGCTAAGAAAACATAATGTTTACAGTTTTTCATTTTGAAAATGTCTTCAGTGGCACATGGTAGAAAGGCTAAAAAGCATGACACAAAGTGTTGACATTATTCTTTTAAAGAAAGAAATCAACTCTTATTTTGCTTGTGTTAGAAAAATATTCCAAGAAAACTGCTCTTAACTCTCAACCTTCTATTCCAGGCATTTCCAGTTAGTCCTGAAGACCAAGCTCCCTTTTTGAAGACATATTTTTTTGTCCTGGCTGCAAAACTACATGACCTTAGCCCTAAAATAAAAATTGTGTAACAAACATTTTATGTTCTATAAATTTGATGCATTTTTATTTAATGGTAATAGTCAGAGTTGTAGAAGTGAGTGAGCCTGACCTCTCATGTACATATAATTTGACAGGAAGTAAATGTATAGACAGAAAGATGAGTAAATCCTAATAACAATTGCTACATTTGCTAAAAAAGGCAATGACCTCTTAAGAAACTATTTCTAAAAATTCAGTGTTAGAAACATCATTGAAGATCTAAGGTAACAGAAAAGTTTTTTAAAAAAAGACTATCCAGTCTCTTGCTTTATACTGTGCGCTTGCTCACAGGCCAGGAGTAAGGCCTACCAGATTTATATGGAACCTGTAACAGAAGCCTCTCTAGTTCTAGTCCTTGCCCTAAGCGAAATAATGGAAACAGTGTGATGGTCTGTTAATAGCCTGTTTCATTCCCTAATTAGGAAGGTCACATGTAAAATACTCCTTAGCTCCATACCCTCTCAACTGCATTGCATTACATTAATTCCATTTAATTTATTTAAATCTATAATCATGTCAAAGAGCATACAGTATTTTATATCTGTCTTGCAGTAGAGTCATAAAATAAATTACTGAAAGGTCACCTTGGTACTAGGTTTCATTAATTTAATTATGAATTGTTCTTCCATTTACTATTGAGTGGCTAATACAACGCAACACTGGCTGAAGCTTTATAGCAGTGCGCTGTGTTATCAAAGCCGTAATTGGACAAAGCACGCTGCCGAGTCTGCCTTTCCCGATCTGGCCAGCTTCATTTCACTTGCAAAATGATGAAAATGAAAAAGACGTCCGACATTATTCTCATTACTTTCCGAACAGCAGCAGGTATACAACATAGAAGGATAGAAGGGGACATTTTATCTGTTGAGAAATGCAGTCAGTTCAGTGCTTCAGTCTCGCATCAGAAGTGTGCCTCTTTTCTGAATGCTCTAACAACACCAGGAGCCTAATTCGGGACTCCTCCATTACACAAGCTCTTCCCGGAAGCTGCTCTCATTCGAGCCGGAGAATAAGGCAGTGTGGGAGATAGCAAAGGTGTTCGTGGTCCTTATGGCGTTTTATTACTCAACTACATTGCTTTCATTGCTGTGACTTTATGACTTCTCTCTTTGTTGTACAAAATGTAAGATTTAAAATTGATTTAGATTTTCTCTTAGTCACATTGTTTCCAGTTTAGAAGGCTGTTTTGAAGAACACTCTCTGCCCCTCTTTATCACAGTTCTCCTCAAAATAAAAGCGCTGCAGAAAGGAAAGAGAATGAAATACGACGCAATTATATTTTAACTAAAATAAAACAGCAGATATAAAAAGAGAAGTATATATTTGCTATTTCCACTGGTGTTTTCCCATACCATCTTAAAGGCTCATTGATCTACCAGAGAGCTCCATCGTCCCCAAAGCCACCCCTCTCAAGGTTGTTAGTGAGGCCAATGTTGTTAATTTAGTGGCCAAGTCTCAGTCAGAGGTGAGTGCTTCACAGGCCATGTTTAAGGGAGCCACTCCTCTCTCCTCCCTGTGGCACTGGCCTTCTGATGCTTCAGGACTCCTTACAGTCCTCGAGGAGCTAGGGTGGATATGCCATAGGCTAACCCTGACTGGGGTGGACACACTGGTGGTTAGCAGAGAAAGATGTCTTGCAGACCCAGCATGCCCCACCAGCACCACTGCTCAATCCGCAACATCTCTGTAAGACTTATAAACAAATAGCATGGATTTCTATGATGCTTTCCTACACAGGCTTTTTTCTTTTTCCCAAGATAAGGTCACACTATGTAGCCCTGACTGAACTCACTTCATAGCCCAGCCTGGATCCACTTGCCTGTGCCTCCCTAGTGCTAGGATTAAAGGTGTATGCCACCATACATGGCTCTACTCTTTCTTCTTCCTCTTCTTCTTCTTCTTCTTCTTCTTCTTCTTCTTCTTCTTCTTCTTC
>OU015743.1:93587529-93607300 GCA_907169655.1 Acomys percivali | reverse complement strand
GTTGGATTACACTGTGCACTACCACTCATGTCTCCACATTATCAAGACTCTGAATGTCCCTGTTCTCCTCTTACTGCAGGAACCATCTTCCATCCTCAGGCTTACTAACCCCAGTCTTTTCTCACTGGAGATTCTCATTATTTCAGAGTAACACCCAAAGGAGGGTTCACAGAGGACAAGCTTTCTAACTCCTTGAATGCATGACGAAAGTCAATCTTGAAATAACACACTACTTGGCATTAAACTTACTAAAGTATGGTAGATCTTTTTACATAGCAATTGTAAAGCATTACACCATAAGCTTCCTGCTGTTGGTGAGGTGATGGGACACCTAAAGAAAAGATGAGGTTTGTGTTCTCTGTGCAATTTAAATTCCTCTATAATTTGCTGCAGGGAATCTCTGAGTTCTCTGAGTGTAGGGCTTCTATCAGAAAACACCTGTCTTGCTGAAAAGGCAGTTCTAGGAATTCAGTTTAACATTTTCCCATTGGTAATGATGGCTTTTTACTCAATTTTTTTTCAGCAATCCTTTGGAAAAATATTCACTTAGTACTTGATCTTTTTTCTGGTGTTTTCTGAGATTCCTTACCTTTCAACATTCAAAAGGTTTTTTTAAACAATTGTATTGTATGTTTTCCATTTGCCTTTTTACCCTTTCTTGGAAATAAATACTTCTCTTATACAATGCATGCCAACCACAATTTCCCCTCTTTCCACTCCTCTTAGCTCTCCCCCACTTGCCCTTTCTCCCAGATTTACTCCTCCTCTGTTCTAACCTGCACTCCTGGTATACTCAGGTAATTAATTTTATTCCTTCTCAAATCTCTGATGAGGTTGAAGACCAGATAGTTTAATTTTACAATTAAGCCTAGTTGTTTAGGGGCTTATGGTGTTTTTAGGTCTAGATAGATATTTTAAGTTGATAATGATGAGTTTGATAGATATTGATTTACATTAAGAATTTGACTCACCAACATAAGAAAGATATTTTCTTCAAGGCTGCCAAATACAAATAGCCAAAACAATATGAATGCAATATATATATATATATATATATATATATATATATATCCTGATTGTTTCATGGTTCTTCTTGCTGTAGGTAGTTGATTGTATATATGTTAATAATATAAATGTATATATAAAAATATTTAATAAAATTTGTAAAAAGAAAAAGGAGAGAAGGCCTCCTAGAGACAACAGATAAAAAAGACAAAACAAAACATAATAAATCCATGGTTCTCAACCTTCCTAATGCTGTGACCCTTTAATACAGTACCTCGTGTTGGTCACTACCTACAGGTTGAGAAACACTGTGATGCAACAGGCCAAAAGCCCATATATTGAGGCTAGACAAGATAACATAATAGGAGGAAAAGAGTATCAAGAACAGGCAAAGGGGTCAGAGATTGACCCACTCCCAATGTCAGGAGTCCCACAGAAACACCAGGCTAACAGACATAACATATAGGACTTGGTATAGGCCCATGATGGCCCTGTGTTTGTGCTTGTAGCTTAAGTCTCTGAGAGCCCATGTGAGCCCTGCTTAGTTGATTTGGTGGGCCATGTTCTCCTGGCGTCCTCCGTCCCCTCTGACTCCTACAGTCAGTCTTCCCTCCCCCACTTGTCCCCTGATTCCTGAGGGGAAAACCTAATGGAGGCCTCCAAGTTAGACTCACATTGTGCACAATGTCTGGCTGTGAGTCTCTGTACCTGCTCATGTCAGCTACCAGAGAAAGCCTCCCTGGTGATGACTGGGTACAACCCTTTTCTTTGGTTTTTCTTTTCTTTCTCTCTGTTTTCTTTTTTCTTCTTCTGTTTTTATTTCTAGGTGTTTGGTTCTACCATAGGCCTCTGAGCTATTCAGTTTTGTACGCTTTGAAAACCCTATTTTATCTGGGGTTCTTAAGGCTTATACCTCCCTTCCAACCCACCTCCCCTAGATAGGAGAGAAAAGAGATTACGAGGAACAGGAGAAGTTAGGAGAAGTAGACCGTTTTATACTCAGTTCCTAGGAGCAATTCCACTGGCATAGTCGGCAGGATTCCACTTGACCCATTAAATAGCAAACCAATTCAGGTGACTGCAGTCACAGCAGTCAGAACCCGGAGCAGCAGCCAGAACCTGGAGCCTCAAAGCGTTTGCTCTAGGAGGGTCTTGAAGTGGTGTGATGAATAACCAAGACCAAAAGCCCCACCTCATGTTTTGAGCATGTGTATAACTAGGATGTTTATCAGTTGGCAAAAACTATGCCCCCACCAGAGGTAGTTCCTCTTCCAGTGGACAAATATCACCTGTTCTCTCACAAGTCTGTTTTCAGCAGAAAAACATGGCACACATTTATACAAGTCTGTTTCACATCCCACACTTGGGATCAAAACAAAACACGTTTATATCCACTACACATCTCTAATTCCTGGCCATCCAGGCAGTGTTATGGTGTTTTTCCCTCCCAGTCCCAAGATCCCAAAATAATGACACATGAGACTCTAAATATATTTACAAATGTGTAGGCCATATTGCTAGGCTCTTCTTTAACTAGCTCATAACTTAAAATAACCCACTTATACTAATGAACATTCTGCCATGTGGCTGCTTACCTGTGCTCAGGTACCATGCGTCTGTCTTCCTCATACTTACCCAATTGAATCTCCCACATCTGGCTTTATCTCAAAATTATTTCTGCCTGCCAGGTATCCCACCTTCTAGGCTTCTACCTAGCCTATAGGCCACAGATGTTTTAATTGACACGTGATGCATCCATATAATACATAAGATATTATCTCAGCAAGGCAGTGTAAGGCATGGGTTCCCTGTGGTAGTGTAAGACACTGTCAGCCTGTCTATTACTTTTTCCACTATATTTCCTTATATGCTATAGGCAGGAATATAGTCTTTCTAGACTTTCATAAATGATTAATTAAAGAGTTGGTCATGAAAGAAAATTGGTGTGCTTTTACATGCTGCTTTCTCCAGTCTTGGCTTATCTATCTTCCTTCAATACTTTGCCAACTTTCTTCAAATATCTAGGTACACAGAGCCTCCTGGCAGGTTGCTGTGTGGGATTGTGTTCTGCAGTTATAGAAAAAGCTGAGCTTGTTAGTAATAAATCTGGATATTTAGTTGAGATTTCAAAGCAAAGTGTTAAAGGTGTGATTCTTGCTAATCACTGAAAATGTGAGAGGAAAGAGACAAAGTGAAGGAAGGCTGCTAAAGCAAACAACTAGGACTTAACACCTTGGGGAATTCTCTGTCTATCCAGATTATAAAAGATGCTAAAGTTAAGAGTTCCATGCTCAGAAAAAAAAATGCTTTACATAAAAAGCTGTGGATGTGATTGAAAATTCTTCCACTTATTCCCCAGAGAAGTGACTAAATCAGAGCATTCAGTCACATTGAAGTCTGTTTGAGGAGACTGAGCATGTTTCACAGATACACTGAACTGTATAAGCAGATGTAAGTAATAAAGATATAACTATCTAAGAAGTATCTGAAAAAAGAAACTTCTTGCATTGCAATACCAATTCAATACATACATTAGATGCCACCAGGGACTTACCACTAAAACCTTTGAGAAAAAAAAAAGTGTCAGCCATACATTGATAGCATCAACAAGGACAAAAGTGAAAGAAAATTTTATTTAATTTTTAATACTACAAATAATTCCAAATCCTGGTGTATTCAGTCACCTAAGTTTTCATATGCAGATTCAATATTTTTGGCAAGACTGTTTTACAGTCAATGTCTTCTACCTACATCTTTAGAGTACATTGTCTTATGATATCTTTTATATACAATGTTATCAGCAATTGGTCACTAGTGCCTATACCCAATAATTCATTAGGAGTTCCAAAGCAGTATGACATTTTGATATCATCATTTTTCCATTTATTAGTTATAGTTTTTCTTTGCTAATCAAAAAAAGCTTTCAGAAATATAAAATCATGGCTCTCTTGCAAATGTACACATGTAGGATTTTCTCATTAATTAATAAGAAAAGTGGCAGCTTACATTGGTTTCTATTGCTGTAATAAAGCCGATGACCAAAATTGACTTGGGAAAAAGGGTTTATTAGGCTTACATATCCTAGGCCACAGCCCAATGCCATAAGCCAACGCAGAAACTCAAGGCTGGAAGCAGAGCAGAAACAATGCAGCCTTCTGGCATGTTCTTCTTGACTTGCTCAGTTTACTTTCTTGTGCATCCCAGCACCCCCTGTGATCGCTGGCATTTTCCACAAAAACTGGGCCCCTCTGCATCAACCACCAGTCAAGAAAATGGCTCGCAGCCTTCCCTGCAGGCCAATCTGATGGGGCACTTTCTCAGGTGACGTTTTGAAATGGTGCTGCCTTTTGTCACACTGACCAAAGAACTAACTAGAATGAGCAGTGAAATACTAAGATAATGTAAAGCATATTTCGAATGCAAGGAATTTATTGTCAATTTAATAAAAGCTATTGCAGTCAATTTTTGAGATTTTTACATCAAACTAGTTGATATCTTACTTTCAGGTCCCCCCTCCAATAGATAAGAAATGTTTGCTTATCTACTAGATTAAAATCTACAAAATAACTAGGCACTCCTACAGTCTAGAATATTTAATCATCAGCATCACCTAGCTTCATTTATCTTCCTATAGGTGAAGATCCTCTAATCAATTCTAGTCATAGAGATATACATTTTGGTAAGAAAAAAGGAAGAATGAGTCATATATTTACTTTAGAAGACTCTATCCTTAACAGCTGATATGAACAAAATAAAAACATTACATCACTATGAATTTCCAGTTTTTGATTAGTCAATTTAGGCTTCTTAAAACTCACATCACATAGTAATATTTTCTGTCCTACATTATTGAATTGCTGTTTGCTTTCTGACTTCACTAATATAGCATTGAATTAGGTTTTAAAACCAATCTTTCAAGCGGCAATAGCTCATTTGCAAAATAATTTCACTACAGAATTGTGCCACGTGAGCTTACAGTACAGAATGAAGAATAGCGTCTTCACAAAAGTGAACTCTCCAAAAAGCTGTAAGATACATGACAATTAAAACTCAAAACATTAGCTCATATAATATTTTTACTAAGGTAAATTAATCACTAACAATTTTAAAACCATTACTTAACAAACTGGAATGTTAAGAATTTTAAAGCCGTGAAAAATAACGTCCAGCTACTCTCTCTCCCCAGAAGTATTTTCTAAAGACATGAAAACTACTGCTCTCTCTTCTAACTCTCGTGGTTATTGAGAATGGGCTAAAGAGTGGTCCTTAACTTGAAGCTGTTATGCTCGTGTTGTGGTTTTTCTTAAGAGTCCTGGAGTCAGGCAATCGTCTCTATTGGCTCCTGGTGCAAAAAATTTATTCCTCTGGAGGTCAACTAATGGCAGCTTTCCTCCTTGACATTGTAATTCTTGACTCAGTGATTTTGGCACCACACAAGATTTGCTGCTCCAAAGGTTCAGGGATGTGGGGTCCTTAACACGGGCTCTCCTGTGAAATAGTCACAGGAGCTCAAGTGACTGAAGACAAGTGACATGCAGATGATCAAAACAGTATTATTGCTTGTAAAATGTAGTTTTATATACTTCTGAATTTTAAACATCATCTATCAAGCTTTTACATGTACATAAATATATTTTTAATTACAATACTTTACACTGAAAGTCAGCATTTGCTTTTAAGAATCTCTTACAGCCTTCTATCTATATTTAGACTATAGTATTCTTCACCTTCTAGATAATACCAGCCCACTCTCATTTGCAGACTTCCCTTCATTAACTCTAAATATTCAAGTATGCCAAGGCTAAGCCTGTGACTCCACTATCTTTTCTGTCTACAGTCACTTAATGATCACATCTTTGCAGAAGCTTAAGTACTGTCTCCATACAGAAGACTTTCAATTGTATATGTCTCTAGACTTAAAAAACTATAATCAAAGGCAACTCCTTTACTCTCAGAAAAAAATTATCTAGATCATATTCTGACTTCAAAACAGGTCCATAATTTTTAATCAACTATTACTATTCCTCTTAATGGCTTCCTAGACATTACATTAGGTAATCTTAGCAGAAAACAAAAGACAAACATGAATAATTAAGAAAGGTTTATAAAAAGTCAAGATTGTTATGGGGTAACAACCAATTTCTAATTGGATTTGAGGCCTTCTCCATAGGAGGAATTCATGCCTGGTATTTTAATCCTGGTCAAAAGACCATGGTTGGGAAAGGTTGAGGACCTAGGCATGAACACACTATTGTTTTGATAAATGGCCATGTTGTCAAGCTACTACTGGATATCCATGTTTATACCAGCATATCTGTGCTGCTTTCAACCTTGGTCAGGAAAGATTCATCTTGTAGTAGGTAGTGGTTAATGAGAAAACCCTAATTAGCCAAAATGCTGAGAATAAGTCACATTGACATTCAGCCCTTTAGAGAGACCCTCTATCAAGGCTCAGGTAACATAGTAAATGAGGGATAGAAAGACTGTAAGAGCCAGAGAGTAGGGAGGAGTGCTGTGAAATAATGTGTTATGGTCATGGCACAATCATTGCAGTCAGGAATTCACAGCAGTCATCTGCACATGATCAAGCCAGTTCAAAATTCCAGTGGGAAGGGTGAGGAGCTCACGAGGTTCCATCCAACTGCCGAGGAGCTGTATTGGTAGTTGATGGCTGCTGGTGGGGACTTGAAAGAATAATAGAACAAGACAGGAAGACTTAAATTATATCTCCCTCCCAACTTCCTCAGCAAGTGCCTCAAGTCAAATCTATCATTAAAAGCCAGATAGTAACTACATACACATTCATACCGCTCATCCTCCCAAGCACAGAGCAGAAATAAGTAAGCCATGTGACCACACTATTCCTCTTTCCATAAGCTCCCGATGATGTTCTCTCTCTGTCACTGTAAATGTCTGTCATAAAAATGCAGCATAAGACCTAAATCAGCATCATCAACTCAGCTTTCCTGGGCCCCTATTATTTTAATCTCTAATGCACTTTTCTTAAGTTCTTGAAGACGCAATATTTGCTGTAAGATCTCCGTAATTTTCTTTCCTTCTCTGGGTACTTGTCTTCCAAGAGTGTCTATGTCGTTGGCTTCACTCGTGAACAATTAATTCTCTCAAATGGGCATTTGCTGAGCATCTTCCTGATGTTTGCCAGTCCTTACATCATAACCAACCCCCCAGCTCCTGTTCTATCTCTATCTGCTATTATATTTGTATTGTTCCTTATGTCACCTAAGAACCTATTTCATGTGGTATTCAATTTATAGTAAGGTACTTGAGGATGAAGACGGCCTTTCTCTTTGCTTCATTGCTATATTCCTGTGACTAAATCAGCAGTACTTCAAGATAGAAGCTCAGTAAGTATCTGCTTAATAAATGGTTGAAAATTAAGTGTAACCATTCCATTCCCTAAATATCTCCTTGTCTTAAACACTTGAAACCCCAGAGATGCCACACTTGCACCTCCACAGTGAGTGCAAGCTTCCTCCCCTTGCCCCTTACCTTACTTTCTGTGATTCCAACATGTGGCAGAATATTGCTATACTGAATCCTGATCATCAATAACTGTGAGATTTTAGGACTTAGAGATGCTTGCTTCTAAACCGGTACACCCAAGTTTAGTTTCTTAGACCCACATGTTCAAAGACAGAGACAAGCCCCAAAAATTGTCCTCTAACATCCATATGTTCCATGTGAAACCTGAGCATGTGCATACACATGTACACACACACACACACACACACACACACACACACACACACAGTAATAAAACTTCAGAAATTAATAATAACCAGATACTTAAACACAAAAGAGTAGGGAGAAGAAAAGTTGACCTTCGCTGTGTATTTTCAATTACCAGCAGCCAGATTCTTAATCTCTTCTGGAAGAAGAACCGGCCCTTAGCTATTTAAATTCAGCACATACAGCTCACAGCAAACTAGCACAGAGTGCATCTGATGTGGGTACTGACATAGAGGAGAATTAATGGGAAAAATGTGTTCATCACTTCAAACACGATCATATGCTCTGGGGACATGCAGTCCATCAGCAGCAGAGCCAAAAACTAAGTTACAGTCCCTGCCACACTAGTTTGTCTCTATTTAGCAAACCAATTTGCCTCCTCTTTGAGAAGATGATTGTGACATTTGTTTATCTAAAGATGCTGTATTATAAATACCGCTCAAATAAACTTGAGTGATTTCAATTTAGACATACAAATAATAGCTATGATCAACTACACGTTACTGAGGCTGAAGTAAAATCTTGTGCTTTGCTTCCCCCATGTGCATGATACTAAAAAGAAAATAACGCAAAGAGAGACTATATTAGATGTCCTCAATTTCAGAGTAGAAAAGGAAAATGTTTTCACGTATAATGTCCCACTTTGAAAATACATTTCAGTTAAGAAATGTAATTATAATGGAAAATAAGATGCCCTTAAATTAGATGTGAAAAATAAATCCAAGTTACTAAACAGTAAAGTTGTATAACTTCCAACTTATACAGAACAAAAGGAAATTTACTTTCTGTCTTTTTATAAAATCCTCAAGTATAAATTATTTTAAATGGTAGCATTTATAAGTATTCTTAGTTCTGACTAGCCAATACTAATTATTTATCAATTATCTCCTAATTATCAGCATAATCCACTTTTGATTTATAATTAGACATCCTTAGACAATAAAAATAATGACACAATAATCCTCTGTATGTTTCTGAATTGTCTACAGAAAGAATTCCAAATACAAGGCTCAAAAATGAATCCAGAATTCAAGAAAAAGAAAAGGTTCCAGTGCTACTTAAGATCAAACTACCTACTGAGTATATATGGCAACTGGCTGAGAGGTGCTGAGGCTGGATATGATCCACTTCAGATTCACATACACAGAGGCAGACGGACAGACAGACATTAGAAGATGAAATGATCTCCCATGCTCATGGATCAAGAAGATCAACAGAGTAAAACTGGCCATCTTACCAAAAGCAACCTACAGATTCAATGGACTCCCTATCAAAATACTTACACAATTCTTACAGACCTTGAAAGATCAGTTCTCAACTTTATATGGAAAAAAAACAAAACAAAACAAACAAAACCCAGAATCGCTAAAAAAATTATTCCAGGAAACTCCATCCTGGATCACAAACTGTACTATAGAGCAACAGTAAGAAAAATAGCATGGTACTGCCATAGACATAGGATGATTGATCAATGGAATTGAGTTGAAGACCCAGAAATAAACCCACACAATAGGGACACTTGACATTTCAAAAAGAAGCCAAATCCATACAATGGAAAAATGAGAGCATCTTCAACAAATGGTCCCGGTCTAACCGGATGTCTACATGTAGAAAGATGTAAACAGATCCCTATCTATCACCCTGCATGAAACTGAAGTCAAATGGATTAAAGATCTCAACATAAAACCAGAGACACTAAATCTGTTAGAAGAAAAAGTGGGAATACCCTTGAGCTTATTGGCACAGGAGACAACTTCTTGAACCAATAGCTCAGGCTCTAATAAATAAATGGGACCTAATTAATAAATGGGGCCTCATGAAGCTGAAAAGCTTCTGTAAGGCAAAGGACACTGTCAACAAAACAAAACAACAGCCTACAGACTGGGAAAAGATCTTCACCAACCTTACATCTGATAGTGGGCTAATATCCAAAATATATAAAGAACTCAAGAAACTAAACACCACCAATCCAAATAACCAAATTAAAAATGGGGTACAGAATGAAACAGATAATTTTTAACAAGGATTATCAAATGTCTGAGAAACACTTAAATGTTCAATGTCCCTAGTCATCAGGGAAATGCAAATCAAAAATACTCTAAGATTCCATCTTACACCCTTCAGAATGGGTAAGATGAAAAAGTCAAGTGACAGCACATGCTAGTGAGGCTGGGAAGTAAGGGGGAACACTCCTCCACTGTTGGTGGGAATGTAAACTTGTACAATCACTTTGGAAATCTCAGAAAATTGGTAATAGTGATACTTCAAGACCCAGCCATGCCACTTCTGGGCATATACCCGAAAGATGCCCAATATACCACAAGGACATTTGCTCAACTATGCTCACAGCAGCTTTATTCATAATAGCCAGAATCTGGAAATAGCCTGGATGTCCCTAAACCAAAGAATGAATAAAGAAGCTATGGTACATATACACAATGGAATACTACTGAGCTATTTAAAAACAAGGAAATCTTGGAATTTGTAGGCAAATCAATGGAACTAGAAATGATCATCCTGAGTGAGGTAACCCAGGCCCAGAAAGATACACATGGTATATGCTCACTTACAAGTGGATAATAGCCCAGCATAGAAGTCCTCTGAGAGACTCCACCCAGGGGGGCATTAGGACAGATGCTGGGACTCACTGCTGGACTCTAGGTGAGAGTAGTATTGCAGAATGAGGGGATGAAAGGACTCAGAGGGTTCAGGAGCCCCACAAGGAGACCATCACTGCTGGCAGATCTGGACCCAGGGGTCCTGCACAGACTATTGTACCAACCAAAGATAATGCAGGAAGTAAAGTGAGACCTCCTGTTCAGATCTAGCCAATGGACAGCTCATTCTCTATGGTTCTGGGGAGAGTAGAGACTGCCTCTGATATGAACTCTGATGGCCTGCATTTGATCATTTCCCCTTGCTGTGGAGGCCCTGCAGGCACACAGAGGAAGGGGAAGCAGGCTATTCCAATGATACCTGATAGGCTGTGGTCATATGATGGAGGAAAATGTCCCCTTCTGTCAGAGGTCTAGGGGAGGGGAATAGAGCAGAAGAGGGAAGGAGGGTAGAAATGGGAAGATATAACTGAGAGAATAGCAATCGGGATGTAATCTGAATAAATTATAATAAATTAAGCAAATTTTAAAGGCTAAAATAAATAAATAAATGAGAAAAAATAATCAAGAAATGTTTCAACATAAGCAATCTGTAAGAAGGTTCTTAAAGTAACTTTTGATGAGTAATGTATTCACAGAGCACGTTTTTGTACTTAATACTGATGCCTGCCTATCCAACATAAAATAGTAAGAATATTGATGTATTTATATTTTTATGCAATAGACAATGAGCCTCAGACTCTACCATACCTAAGAGGTTAGATGTGTTCAGTGTAACCATGAGAAACAGATTAAGTTGAGAGTTTGGAAATTCAAAAGAAGAAGAAAGAGGAGGAGGAGGAGGAGGAGGAGGAGGAGGAGGAGGAGAAGGTTTTGTTCTTAGCTAGGGGCTCAGGTAGCTGGTCTTTCGGTTTGATTTCTCTCAGGCCTTCCTAACACCTAGTTAACCTGCTCCCTGTGTCACTTCTGCTCTTATCTCCACACTTGCTATATAGGCCTAATAGCAAACATCTTTGTTACTGGCACTTTACCCAAAGGGAGAGTGTTGGGGGATGCTATGGCCCAACTGGATGTCCCTATTGCAGCTCAAACACACCTGCTTCTGGTTGCTTCTGTCATCTCCACATCTGGAGTACCATAAGACTATATCTTTTCTGAACGGTCCACCCCTTGCCATATTGTTACATTTGTTTCCCTGTTCAAACCACTTCACATGTATTTCACCCCAGCAATTGCTTCTAGTGTCATAATAATTACAACACTAGATTTTCACTGTTCTTATTGATTAATGGATGTATAGGAAATATATATATTCAGATAGATAATAGGAAAGATGAATACATATGTGCGTGTTTGAAATATCCAACAATTTTTACATCAATTTGAAAGACTATGCTGTGAAAACATTAAAATCACCCGGGCTTAAAACATGTGAAGCATATACACACACCTCACAGAAAATCATTGAAATAAAAACTAGCATAGAAAAGCAGCCTTAAATGTAACACAACTAACAAAACAAAAATGGTTTTTAATGGGCCTTATATCTATTACAAATATATACATTTCAGAATAATATTAAAAATAATCAAATTTCTTTATACTGCTGCTATAGATTTTTTTCCTCTAAGTACAATAAGCAACTGACTCTGCAGTGTCATTTCCACAGGCAAAGGAGGATTTACTCATGTTTCTCGGTAAAGAACCAAACCGAGAAACACAAGTTAAAACTGGAAATGCCCTGGAAAAAAAACATAAATTTCTCCAGGGAAACCTCTATTTCTATGCAATCAGGAAAATGAGGAGGCAAAGTTGAGCCACAGACAATTCAAGGCAAGTGCTGTGCCCAAGGCAATGACCACGTTAGCTGCTGTAGACTCTCTATGAACAGCACATAATGATATTTTATTCTAAGAAACTCACCTTTTTAAAAGACTGTTAACTGGCTCATCAGACATCTTCAGTCAACATTTCTGAGTTTCCTGCCCTAGTGGGCAGCAATGTGGGAAAGGAGGTAAAAAGAAGCACCAAGCTTACGAAGCAGGAGAGGATGCCTTCACTTCCATATGCCAATTTATTTTATAATGAACTTGAATGAAAAATTCCAATCCTTTTAATCACTATATCTACAAAATTCAGGACATGAGAGGGAAAATTTTAATTCACCAAAGTGAATTAGAATTAATTTTAAAATTAAATTTAAAAATGCAAAAACACTAAACCTAAAAATGTCCCTGTGATAGATACTGCTGTTTTTATTTTAAATTTCAAATTACTGTGATCACAGTTATGATAAAGCTGTTTTAAATATCAGCTCTACTTGAAGGGATTGTTTTGTTTTCTGTCTGTTTTTACTGAAAAAAAAAAATTCTTTCGGCATAGACTCACCTTAAGCAAATCATTTCTTAAACATAATTTGAATTAAAACCCATTGGGTATGCCCACTCCATTGTATCCTGCCCTCTTATTCTTCATAAATGACCATACATTGGATTTTGACATTTCCCCTTCTGGTAACTCTTATTACATATACAGTTTTCACAGACACGGTGGCATATTATTTGGTTGAGCCGGCTTTATAGCTATGGCTTTCGGTTTTATGTCCTATTTTGTATAAACATCTTACATTCAGAATTAGGCCTATGTGAGTTTCCTGGTGATAAGTTAAAGCCAATGTTCATTGCTTTGCGGTGTGAGCAATTTACTGTGCTGGCTTTCTTACTCATTTTCGGGATGTTTAATACAGATATTGTTTCCAGTTGTGTGCTACTTTAAACAATAAGTATCATTCTTTTAAAAGACTGATATGCAATTCAAGCTTCCCTTAGTTTTAATGATGGGAGTACAGACACAATTGCAACTTTACCAAACAATAACAAGTTGCTTTGCAGAATGGTGAAAACCACACACCCACGCCTCTCTGCCTTCACTCCCCACTGAAGGAGCGCCCATTCATCTCCACATCAACAGGCTGTGTGGTCAGATCTGTTTCCACTGTTTCTTTCCCTTTTTGCGTATTTAATTATCCAGTAGTTTAAAATTTGTATTTCACCCTCTTATAAAAATCTTCTTGATCATCAGGAGTTGTGCTGGCTAGTTTTTATCAACTTGATGCAAACCAAGAGATATTTGAGAAAAGGGAATCTTAGTTGAGAAAATGCCTACAAAGCGTTTTGATTAGTGGTTGGGTGGGCCCAGCCTGCTGTGGGCACTGACACTACCAGGCAGGTAGTCCTGGGCTGTATAGGAAATCAGGCTGAGCAAGCCAGTGAACAGCAGGCATCCTTCATGTCCTGTACTTCAGTTCTTGCCTCTAGCTGGGTTTGCGCTTGGAGATCCTGCCCTGATCTCCTTTAGGGATGGAGAGTAACCTGAGATTTCTTTGGTAAAAATGAGCCATTTCCTCTCAAAGTTGCTTTCGGTCATGGCGTTTTATCACAGTAATAGAAACCCTAACTAAAAAAAAAAAAAAAAAAAAAAAAAAAAAATCTCTGATTACTATACAGTGAATTGTAATAACATAATTATTTATATCTTTAAACTGTTCTTCACACCCGCAGCTGCCGATTATGCCCTGTATTTTTTTTCTCTGTCCTCTCTACAGGTTAGGGGTAAATCTCAGAAATCTTCTTTTAACTCTCCTGTGTCTACAAACCTTCCTATTTTAAGCCATTCTTCAGCTCCAGCTTAGATGAGTAGAAAGAGACACACCCGCGGGCTTTAGACCCATTTAATGTGCCTCCCCGTTTCTTTCCCCTCCTTTCCTTTCCCTTATTGGTGGGCCCTGTTCTAACTGCAGTTGTCGTTGTTTGCTGATGATCTGCCTCTTCTGTGTCTTACATGCTTTGTTGCTTTATTTTTCTTTAACCTTGATGCCATCAGATGTCTACTTTCTTGTGTCGAGCATTTTCCGTGGCATTGATCTGAAGCCACAGACCAGGCCTCTGCACTTCTGCACTTGCTCTGCAGCTCCATTAGAGTCGTCCTGCTGCGTACCTACAGCTGTTGTTTCTCCTCTAAGAAGACGGCTCTCTTCTCTAAGAACGTGAGAGCCTTGTAGCACGTCTTTTACAGCAGTTACATGACTGCTGAGTTTCCTAGGGAAACAACTGTGCCAGTCCACTCCTATGACCTTCCCCGTTTTAGAACATTACTTCAGAACTTGGCTCTCCATAAAAGGCTCATATCACTAGTTTTCAAATCGGCACACCCTTGGCTTGTCACCCTACTATGTAGAAAACATTCTTGACTTTGCCACACCCATTCTGCAGGAAGCATCCTGAGGTGACTCTGGAGAGGTCTCACTCTGATATGATCCCCACCCAACAAAGGCAGGACCTGTAACTTCCTTTGAGTTCATGGAGTGTGAAAAAGGTAAAAGGATCTCCCAAGTCAGCTGGGTATGAGTTCATCAGCAAAGGAGAATTTCCTAGCCAGATCTGAGGTAATAAGGTAAAACAGGGACTGAGTACATACTGTGGTTAGAGCATCACTTTTAATGGTCTCAAGGAAACATGTGCCTATGAGTCTAACAGCCATGAAAAATAAATGCTTCCAAAGCCTGTGGGTAGCCCAACAGCATCTGGATGGAAATCTGGTAAGACTAGGGCCACAGGACCTCCTAAGCTATGCTGGAACTCCAAAGCAACCAAGCTAAGATGATAACTGGATGGTGTTAGACGCCACTGTATCAGAGCCCTAATCCCTCATGCCTTCTCAACATCCCAAATAGTTACAGTTCCATCGTAAAGTTTTTTTTCCTATGCTTCTATTTAGTTCACAATTTCTAACTGCTCTGGGGCAAATTGTGACTACCTCTTCTTGTGGGACAGTTACTCACTGTTGCTCTACTCGTCAAAATAAAAGCTTTCATGGTGAATGAGGTGTGTCACCTCCTTTTATTGTCAGGAGACTAAAATACATGGAGTACTTGCTATGATTTGTCTGTCAAGGATTAGACCCCAGAGTGTGGAGTTGAAGCAGAAGAATTTTAAGAGGTCGAACCTACTGGAAAGTGAATAGACTCCAGGGCCCATTGTTGCGAATGCATGCATTCTAGTCTTACAGAGTGAGTTAGGCCAAGGAGTAGATTAATCCCCACAAGGGTGGCTTGTAGTGAAAGAGCATTTCCCTACCTCTTGCTGTCTCCCTGTCATACGACAACTCCCCACGCCGCTCACACCATTTGATGCCGTCTGTCCTGAAGCCTTGAGTACACCATAATGGGTAACAGAACCATGCTCTCCAACCTCTAGAACTATGAGCTAAATGATCCCTTTTACTTTATTTAAAAAATGCAGCGTCACGTATTTTGTTAGAATGGTGCAAACAACAGCCTATTCATTTTCTTTATTTCTACTTTTCTAGTTCAATCTCGTACGAACTGATTCCTTTCCACCTTCTCATTCAAGGTGGCCATGTTGCTATTGCCCTTCACAGACATGCTAAAAGGTTCTCTTTCCTGTGTGATATGCAGGTTTGTAAATCAGCCACATTCCACTCTCTTGTCTTGAACCCTGGTTTTAGAAGCCCTGCTTCTAATAATTTAATGTCTTTGTTCTAGCTATTAACGCTATTGATATCTTGTCTAAGTACGTACCTGTATGTTTAAGGCTTGGAAATATATTCACCTAAAAAAATGTAACAGGGAAAATGAAACAAAAGTGTAATACACTTAAAATCTGAATCTTAACAGAACGTTTTTACACCACATCAAAGAAACTATTCTTGTATTCTATTAAAATTCATCCTTTTTCAGATTTTCAATTTCTTTAAATCTGAGGGAGAAAATTATAGCATATATTGTTAAACTTATCATTACATGAATTTAAAGGAACTTAATAGAATTTTTATCCTTAAGAGGCTCAATTAAAATATTTCTTTGTCCAAAGATGTATAGTTTTAATCTTTATCAAAGTCATGACAGTATGACAATCCCAGAAGAACAAAAAAATTTAATCATGGTCTGTATTTGCCAAAGAAAAAGATGGCTGGAGGGGCGCGGTGGGGCTGCGTTAGGATCACACATATAAAAGCTGGACGTGCCAACAAGCATTTATGAACACAATAATGTGGGGTGAGATAGGTAGATACTAGGAGCTCCTGGGAAGCCATGCTGGCCAAAATAGTAAGGCCCAGTCCCACTGAAAGACTCATCTCAGAAGACACTAAGGTACAGGAAAATGCTAAGTGTTGACTTCTGGCCTTCACAGATATTTACAGACAATTGCTCTTGTGCACTGTTCATAACCATGTCTACACACACACACACACACACACACACACACACACACACACACACCCCTCTTTTTTCTACACATGCATATAAAGAGAAAATAACAAACCACATAATTTTAAGGGAATTTTGAAAATGTTTTCTACAATATTAGGTTAAAAACATGTGTTTAAGAATTCTTCTTCCTAGTAGGAGAGGGAGTGGAGGAAGAGGAAGGGAGGATGGGACTGCAAGGAGAGGAGGGAGGGGGCTATGACCAGGATGTCAAGTGAATGAATGAGTGAATAAATAAATAAATAAATAAAATTTCTGCTAAAATATAATTAAATATGAAAATGGAAAAATAGTGCTTTAGTCCTATTGATTTTTTTTTTACAGTTAGGATAAAAATTGCTAAAATAATATGCAAAAACATTATAGATCCTCTGCTACTGAAATATGCACACATATAAACACAAGTGCACATGCTCACATATACACATGCACATACACACTAAACTAATAAGGTGTCATAACGTTTCTCAAGAAAAGAAATCAGAAACAAGTGTTCAGTTGAATTTAGAATTAAGCACTTTCTCTTTTTAGATACAAAGGACTCTGACTCTTAATGGTTTTGACTTAGTTTTCATTTCTTTAATTGTTATCCAACCCTATTATTCTTTTAAAATCAGTATTAAGTCATTGCATGAATGAAATAATAAAATAATAAAACAGGCAATATATATATCCATGTTTCCATCATGATAGGCCATGCCTTTCTCATATATTTTAGTACAATCTGTATATTAAACTTTTTTTTTTCACAGAGAGGAAGCTGAGAGTCCTAAAACAAGCTCTCTTCTTTGACTCAAACTTCCCTCAGTCCCATCTTGGTAAAGTTGGGTGACTTTGTTGAAGGCAGTTTGAGTAAGAACCTCTGAAACCCAATTGCACTGACCTGTTATCTGTCTGGCCCTCCCTCAACAATAGCGTTATCATGACACTTTCACCCTTTCAGTCACTCAGAATTCTTCACTCTTGGCCCACTACCTCACTAGCTGGCTATCCTTCTGAGAGTAAATCTAACCTAGTCACCCTCCTCTTTAATAAGACCCTGTTGAGATGGTCCCTGTGCATGTTGCCAAGGCAACCCCTTCAGTAATGTCTGTGGTACCGCCTTCAACAAATGCTCAAATAAATGTTTTTTTTTCCTTTAGCAATGCACTTTGTCAGAGCTGTGTAGGGTGGTAAGTAGAAGGTAAGAATATGAAATAAAACTAAATACTGAAATTTCTTTCTCTTACCCAACTCCGTGTTGGTTGATCATCTGCACTGACTAATGCCGATGAACATATGACCCAATGGTACTGACAAAGGGAGCGAGAGTCCTGGCTTCTTTGTCACCGTGAGGCAATCAGGGATAGAAACTGGCATCCAGCAAAATAACCAGCCTGTCCTTCTCATTTTGAGACTCAAGGATGGGCAGGTGGTTCATTTAATCAAGAAGGTGTAATCCACATCTGGTTTCTAGTTGGTCCAGATGGTGGTAAGGATGATCCTCTTTTATAGAAGACAGAAACCCAGGGCCAGGTCTACAAGATGGCTTGGATTTTCCTAACCTATACATCTACTTTACAGACCCCTTTGCCCCAGGACAGGCCTATTAATATCATCCTAAACTGATTCCTACACTCCTTTCTTCCTCAACACGTGCTTCAGAAAAAAAAAAATATATATATATTGGATATATATATATCCAAGAAGTCAAGAAAGCCAGAGGTATAAATGAGAAGCCACTGGCTTTATCTCCATAAAACTAGCGTCCACCTACATGAAAATTCCAAGCCATTTTATTTGCTTGTTTGGGGCAAGCTGCTCACTACCTCACCTGGAAAGCAAAGTTAAGCGGGAGTCCCTGTGCCAGCAGCTCTCATTCCTTGCTGGGAGCAGCTGCGGGGTAAGTCAGAAACTAAATCCTTTTGGCATTTACCAATCTAGAAAAGGTACAGAAAAAAAAAATGTGTGTTTTCTCTTTCGCCCATAGAAGTGAAATAATGTCTTTTCTTGTAATGTAATGTCTTGTTTACAGAAGTGGTGACACTGCTGTGTAAGTAGGTGGCTGCGGGGCTGCTCTCCTCTTGGATAGTAGTTTCACAGTGGAAAAGAGCACGCTTCCAGACACACACACCAGACTCTGCAGGCTCCTTGAGCTAGATTCACCTTCCAACAGCTCTTGGGACGTCTCCTTCTTAGGAGACTCACCACTCTTCTCTTTCAGGTATATGGTCATAGAAATGACAAACATTCATTAACCTTGACAGAATCTCTTCATATTTGGAAAGTGGTGTATTACTAACTTAATTGCAATGTTGTCTTTTTAAAGCAGTATTGCATAAAATCTTGCTTTATATTAATCTGTTAAGAGGATGAGGAATACAACTCTGTAGCTTTAAAACTTAAAAAACAAAAGTATTTTAGAGCTGCCTTCCTCCACCGTATCCCACCCCACAGTCCCTCTCAGTGAAAGGCACCATCTTCCATGTCTCTCCACTTGACCACGGGTGTTTTGGTGTCAGAAAATGAGAGCACAAAGTGTGGGTCCTTCTGCGCCCTGAGCCTGAGGCCTCTTACATGCTGAGTCTCAGAGTCAAGGTCACTCCAATTATCCCTTTTTATTCCCAGACATGCAGGGACACTGTCAAGTCTCTTATCTGAGAAAGCATCTTTCAAAAGGAAAGTCCTGCCCTGGAACCTCAGCAAACAATCAAGAAAAATTAACAGTCAGAGAAAAGAAGTGACTGAAAGTCAAGTCCTCCCTTACCTAGGCTCCTCCGCGTGTTTCAGGTCATCTGAGGACCAATCTGCATACTCTGGCACCCTTTATTTAAGCCCTGCGCTGTCCCCATTACCTTCCCAGATGCCAGATCCCCTCCCCTCCCCTCCCTCCCCTTCCCTCCCCCTTTCTTCCCCCTAACCCTCCCCTTCCTCTCTCTTTCCTCTCCCCTGCCCCTCCCCTTCCCCTCCTCTCTAAAAAGCAGCATATGGAATGAACCTCACTGGGTTATTTAGTAATCAATCATTCTCCAGTGAACTCCACATCACTGATTTGCATAAATAACAGGGGTATGTTAGTGTATGTCTGTGTGTGTGTGTGTGTGTGTGTGTGTGTGTGTGTGTGTGTGTGTGT
>OU015743.1:93556177-93587519 GCA_907169655.1 Acomys percivali | reverse complement strand
GTGTGTGTGTGTGTGTGTGTGTGTGTGTGTGTGTGTGTGTGTGTGTGCTCCCCTCCAATATGTCTGCGAATTTGTTCCAGGGAACTCTGGAAGAATGGGACATTTTTCCTTCACAGGTAGAACTGTAAAGGATCAATCTAACCTAGAGACAGGATTCTGTGTAACCTCCAAGGTTTCATCATAAAATGTGAGACAACTTTTGTGTTCCTCCCTAGGATACTTCTTTTTGAAGCTGTAAGCTACTGTGTATAATGCATCACTGCCTAGAGGCACCATGCTGTAAGGGAGCCAAGGCAGAGGGAGAGACCATAGAGAGATTTCTAGTCATCCTAGACCAACAACCAGCTACCTGAGTGAAAGCCTTCAAATGATTGGAATGATTGTTGATTAAGTGATCCTTTTTTTATATCAGAATGTTCTCCACTCAACTAGAATACCACCCTGGGTTTTGTTTATCTGCTTGATTATTCCTTTGTCTTTTCTACTTCAGCCAGACATAATGAAGTAATCCAATTATATTCTGTGATATATGTGTGTGTGTGTGTGTGTGTGTGTGTGTGTGTGTGTGTATCATGAGCAACTATTCATAAAAATTTTATGTCTAAAATTAACTAGTTGTGATTCAAATTCAATACATAATACTCATGTATTCTAAGCACCTGTCTCAAAATAAGATTTTCTGCAAAGTATGGTGTCACTTGTCTTTAATTCTAGCACTTATTAGTTTGAGGCCAGCCTGGTCTGCACAGTGAGTTACAAGACAGCAGGGTTACATAGCGAAACCCTGTCTCATTTTTTTTCCTCTATTCACAAAAATGCCCAGAAGAGGAACTTTTGACAGAGGCTAGAGGCCAGCTGGCAGGAAATAAACCTGAAGGCCAGTATTCTTGTTTTCATAGCATTTCTCTTATTTATACACAGTAAAAATTTTTCCTTAATAATCAAAGCAAGCTGTGTAGTTTTAAGATATTTGTTGTTTGATAGAAACACACAGCAGAACTCAACAAATTAATATACACTTTATTCTTCTTCATCATCCCAAGATTCTGAGAAATAAGCAGATTTTAAATTTATAGCAACAAAAGGTCAACCAGCTTTTTGGTTTCTAAATTCATTTAATTTTGCTTTTAAAATTAAAATCCCTCTCACATGGCGTTGGCTACCATGACAGACTTCAAGTTTGCTCTGTCAGAGATAGCGCCACTGAAGCATTTCATTTGAGTGAATATGTGAATATTTCATTTGCAAGAGTAAACTTTTTAAAAATTATCAATTGAGAAAAGCATCGAGGAATCTTTAAAAAGCATAAATAAGAAAATTAAGACAATTATTCTTCATAGGGCTCAGTAACTTCTTTGTGTTTGGTAAACATACTAATGAAAACCAAATACCTGGAGGAGAACACTTAGACTGAGTTTGCCTCTGTACAAAATATCAAAAGAAAAGCTCACTGCACTCTCCAGTCATCACCGCAGCTAACACTCTGTTTGGTAAAGAAATGGTTGTTTGTTTGTAGTTATGGGGATGTTTATATTGTTTTGAGTTTATCAGAAATATCCAAAGGAATGGTCAGTTTATGTAAAATATGTGGAAAAGCTATTTCCTGAAATTGTAGATTAATATCTTTTCCCAGTTTTGATCCAGTTTTTTACTGACAAAATACATTAAAATATTTAAAGGATTTAATATATGACATGCTGATGAAGAATTTGATGTTAACCGGAGTGTAATTGTAATGAGACCTATTTCAAAACTTTCATTTTTTAATTAGTAATTTATAATAACAGATACAAATACATACACTTTAGCATTTTCAAATCTTTGTGCAAACACTTAGCATTTGCTCCAATTTATGCTACACAAAACATTTATAACATAGTTATTGAAGTTAATTCTATTTTACAGAAAATAATACATTTAAAATTTTTAATTCACCATTAAAGGAAAAGAGAAAATTAACAAAGCAGTGAGCTGGCAACTGCAGGAGAGAAACTTGCTTGTTCTCCCTGTTATAACATTTGTCAACTATATTTTAAGGGGAAAACATTAACTATGAATGTGTATTTCCTGATGTTTCTAAGGAATTGGAAATAAAAACTGTTAAATATCTTATAAATATTTTCATTAAGACATATTGAGGGCTTTTTTTATTTAGCTTTTTAAAACATAACAGGTTCAGAAGAGAGCTGCAATCAGTGAAGTGATGAAAGCACAGAGACGCAAGTTCAACCCTCAGAACTTATATACATGCACAGCCAGACAGCCAGACACATACACACATGTACACACGTACAACATATATATATACAAATGCACATATACACACATACACACATGCACACACATACACACACACACACACACACACACACACATAAGGAGGAAAACAAGCAGCAAATTCTGTGCAGACAGCATGTGAAAGCTGACTAATGGTAGGGCCCCCAGAATCACAGAGACCCACAAAATACAACTGACACTAAAGGATAGGCCAGACCTGACTACAAGTAGATTACCCAGTAGCAGAGGGCTGCTGTCTCAATCATTTAATTTTACTCAAAAAAGATGGAGGAGACAGATGTTGTGGAGAAAGCCCACTAGCTCAAGGCAAAGAAAGCACCCAGTTGAAGTTGACCTTCCTCCTCAGCAAACATCCTAAAAGGAAGCTCTCCTTTCCCATGCCATCTCAAAAACCCTCAAACCAGATGTCCCTGTGCCTCTATCCATCTTCCTGACTTCCTCTTACTCTCTACGGTTTTTTCTATGTCCACTCCCTGTCAAATGGTTCCTTGCTCTGCCTCTTGACCTGTGATTGACATTATTTATATCCCACAAGATTCCCCCTTTGTCTAAATAAAAAGGAAAGATTTTAACTCTAACACAGTAACACTATTTACAATAATGAAACTATTTCTGCCGAGCTTCCCACTGTGTCCAGCTTGGTTGTATTTGGCAATCTTAAGATGAAGCATTTGTTGGCGGTTGGCCTGATGCTATGTATTTTAATGCTAATTACTGGCTTACAAGATCTGGTCCTGCTCAGATGAGCACATTCTCACATACACCTGTCCCTCTTGTGCAAGCCTTGCTTCACCTAATTTAAAGTGATTGATAGTAAAATAAATAAATAAATATGCTGAAGCTTGGGATTTGGGAGAAGGAAGGAAGTTTGAAGCCTGGGGTCGAAGGAACACAAGAGAGGAAAAGAAGGAGGAAGCAAGACAGAATCAAAGGAGAAGAAAACAAACCCGTGCTATGAGTTAGCATGGGGAAGGAGCATATGGTTGGGTGAGCGTGGATGGGGGAGATGGGAGGTGCCCAGCCTGACATGGGTCTGGGAGGCAAAGTTAGTTTAGAAGGTTAATATCTGCCATGCTCCAGATAAGGGCTTGTTCTAAAAAAAATACAACAGGTGTCTGTATCTTTATTTGATTGATAGTGGGTTAGAGAATACTGCTATAATAATTACAGCCTAATAATAAACATTTGTTAGGGAATACCACTTAACCAAAAACATATTGGTGAACCAACATAGGGTCGAATCTAAGTTTGTAGCCTAAAAATCCCTTCTCAAGTCTCTGATGGGGTTGAGAACCAGATAGTTTAGTCTTACAATTAAGCTTAGTTGGTTAGGGGATAAGATCTTTTTAGATCTAGGTAGATGTTTTAAGTTAATAGAGATATGAAAGATATTTTCACTGAGAAATTTAGACCCAACAAGATAGGAAAGATGCTTTCTTCAAGTTTGACAAACACAAACAGCCAAACCACTATGAATGTAACATTTATATAACTCCTGATTGTCTCATGGTTCTTCCTGCTGTATGTAGTTTATTTTATTCATGTGTAATAATATAAATGTATATGTTAAAATTAATTTTTTTAAAAAAGACAATCTCTTAGCCAAAGAACAGGGAATCAAAGACAAATGCATTTCACAAGCACTGCTCCCTTCTGCTGCTCACGGGCTCAACTCTCAGAGGGCAGCAACTGCCACGGAAACATGGCGGGTTGGAGAGTTGAAACTGGGAGGCTGATGGCCTTCGAAGCTTGGCCTAGAACTACAGCAAAAGCGGAAAGTGCCAGAGCAGAGGGTGCTTGGATCTTTTCTGGCTTTGATTGGTTGTTGATGTCATGGGCCTGGCTGCAATGTGTTTAATGGTGACGACAATTTTCCATACCCTCTCTACAAAAGTTCACGGAGAAAGTGGGGAGAATTCCGAGAAATGAAATGCTAAGTCACGGGCAATAAAAATGGAGGAAGAAACAAAACTTTCCTGATAGATAGTGGTGTCAGCTGGAGCTCAGAGCTCTGTAGCTGCACGGTGTTTGTTAAATATTCCTGGGAAGGGCTCACCAACAGACTTTAGGTAAAGCCTAAATTCCAAGAATAATGGCAAGGCTTCACCATTTCTTCGCTTAATTATTGCTTAAAAGTTTTTGGTTTTCCCTATAGCAGGAAATAGAGAGGTTGTTTTTGTTGTTTAATATTGCTAAAACATGAGATGTTTCTAAATTTTTTACTTGATTTGAAGCAAAAATTTTTAAATAGGGTGGTGGTGGCACAGGCCCTTAATCCCAATACAAAGGAGTCAGAGACAGACAAATCTTGGAGTTCTGGATAAGCCAGGGCACAGAGAACTCCTTGCTAATAAGCTGCTTTCCAAAGCACAATCACAATGGGTTTTCTTCGAAGAGGTAGAGCCCCAAGGACTAGGAGGACCATGTGTGGTGAGGACTTCATGCTGTTACAGGGCTTCACTCTGCTTGTTGCCCTTGGGGTCCTCATGTCCTTCTTCATTTTTGAACTGAACAAAAACTCCAAAGGGGAGTCCACCCCTCACTGGGTAATATCATTAGCACTTAACAATAACAGCGCTTGATCTCTTTCTAGCACTGTTTGAAAGATTGCTGGATAAGATTAATGATTCACCCACCACCCTCAGAAAGAACATAGAGATGTAGATTATTAGCAATGACCACCCCCCTTAGAAACAATTTGGAGAAGCAGATTGTTAGTAAGGTTAGGTTTAGATGTCTTTGTTAGTAGCTTTGATGTAGAAAATCTCAGGGAACAATTTGTAGTTCAGAAAGGCACACTTCTAATAGTTGAGGCAGGGGTGTTTTTGAGGTCAGGGAACAAGAACAGTGGCAGCCCAACTAGTACTGGCTGACATGACTCTCGTGCTAAATCTGGGCTGGTGATCAAGGTAATGATTAATTTCCTGTACCTATTTTTGCCCTCAGCTTCCTGATATGATTTAATTGAAAGTTGTTAATAAGTAGATGTGCACCTTGAGGATTTAAAGTAGAAATGACTAATTGTTTTTTTATATAAAAGTTTAGATTTGTGATTCTTTTAAGACTTATGTAAGATCACTTTTTACAACAATTGATCCTTTCTTTGTAACTGCAAATTGCAGCTTGCCAGTAAAGAGAAGCTGGCTGAGGAAAGTAACTTGCTTGCTTACACTTTGTTAATGTATAACAGGTTGCTTAGTTACAAACATATGTTCTTGGGAATGATTTATTTTTATCTGTAATACGTAAAATGTTTTTCATGTAAAGATTTTGGGGAACATGCTGTTTTTTCATGATCATTCACTAAGAGAAAAATAGAATGTAATCACACTGTAAATTTTAAACTGCTTGAAAGATTTTTCATGGATATATAAGCTGTGAGAGAGAAAAATAAAGTTGTTGGAGTTTGCTTATTGGAACTTTCCTCCATCCACACAATGTGAGAGAGAGAGTGTGTGTATGTGTGAGTATGTGTGTGTGAGTGTGTGTTTGAGTGTGTGTATGAGTGTATGTAAGTAAGTGAATGTGTGTGTGAGTGTGTGTATGAGTGTATGTATGTAAGTGAATGTGTGTGTGAGTGTGTAAGTGTGTGAGTGTATGTGTGTGTGTGATTCTTTCCCCCTTCTCTTTATTTTTATCCTGCCTCAGTGAATCAAATGAGTTTTTTAATGGCCTCAGAGAATACTGTACTCATTGAATCAAGATTTATTCCATCAGAGAAAAGTCTGTTGAGTGATCAGTTGATGACTCTACACCTTGCCTCAGTTTACTGTTACCTCAACTGGCATTCGACATACTGGAAATGAAAAATACAATAGGTTAAATATAAAGTTCATTAGAAAGGCTCACCAATAGAACAGAACATGTGAACAACAGAATATCAAAGCCTGAACACAAGATAGAGTTTTTAAATGACCAAGCAGTCAAAGTCAGTGATAAACTTGTGTGTGTGTGTGTGTGTGTGTGTGTGTGTGTGTGTGTGTGTGTTCTGCACATATGCACGTATGTATGTATGTGAGTAAGACCTTTGGGACACCATGAAATGGTCAAGTATATGATGTACAGATTTTATTTATTAAGTAAAATGAAAATTCAATGTCAAAAACAGAATATATTTTCAGTTAAAAAAATCACTGAGGAAGGCCCTGAAAAATCTAAATAAAGAGATGTCGATCTAAATATAAGAAGTATTCTTGTAGGTTTCTAGGACACTATGGATCCTTCTATTTCTCCATTTTCCCATGCTTCTCTCTCCTAGAGTCCCAATAGGATGTCCTCCCATCTCTCTCACTTTCCTGGTGAATGAAGACTTTCATGGGACATGCCCCTTGGGCTAGTATTTGACCACATCCCCTGGATGGGGAGGCCTGGTGGCACTCAGAGGAAGGATAGCAGGCTACCAAGAAGAGACTTGATACCCTATGAGCATATACATGGGGAGGAGGTCCCCCTCAGTCACAGTAATAGGGGAGGGGAGGAAGGGGAAAATGGGAGGGAGGGAGGAATGGAAGGATACAAGGGATGGGATAACAATTGAGATGTAATGTGAATAGATTCATAAAATATATTTTAAAAGAAAAAAGAAATATACAGAACACCAATTAGATAAAACCAGAAAAGAAACTTTCACATCATGTTCTAAGGTTCACTATGCCAGCTCTACGGAATATGTAAAAGGACTGCTTTAGACTAAAGAGAAGGAAGACACACATTAAAGAGGCCGTGGAGGGGTGGGGAGGAAGAGAATGAACAATATCAGGACCGTTAATCAAAAGAGGCCTACTGAAGGGAAAACACAAAAATCAATAAAAATCCATGCATTTTAATAAAAAGTCCAAATATTGTTATCTTAGTTTCCCAATAAAAATAAAAATACTAAGCTGGGCATGGTGGCACATGCCTTTAATCCCAGCACTCAGGAAGCAGAGGCAGGTGGATCACTGTGAGTTCAAGGCCAGGCTGGTCTCCAAAGCAAGTCCAGGACAGCCAAGGCTACATAGAGAAACCCTGTCTCGAAAAAAAATCAAAAGTAAAATAAAATAAAAATACTACCAGATTGGTTTAGAAAATGACCTCTGTCTTTATGCTGGCTCCAAGAAACATATCTCACCATCAAGGATAGACACTATTTTGGGGTAAAAGGATGGGGGGAAAAAAGTATTCTAAGCCAATAGTACTAGTGTGTTTCTGTTTCTCCCTGGAGTGCCTGGATGCCACCGGGCACTGAGCCGAGACGGAGGGAGTTTGTGCTTCTCTCTCCTGTATACTTATTATATTTAGATGGACATCTCCCTGAAATATCTGGATTCAGCTGTACTTCAAGTGGAGATGGATGGAGTGCAGAGAGGGTCAGATCATGCTACAAGAATTCCAGTCTGGCAGGGGGTGCGATAAAAGATTTTTCTCCACAGCAAAGTGTTACAACTCTCTGAAAATTAGGCAATACCCCAAAGTATCACAGCTCTTTTAACTGGGCTTCTGGCACCAGGCCAGGTGGCAGCCGGAGGGCTTGGCCAAAGCCTGCCTGACCTGACTCAGTTGAGTAAGGCAGCAGCCCGCTGCCACAGGTGAGCACTACCAGCATGGAAGGTGGTGGCTGTGGCTAGTGCAGACAAATGGCAGAAGCTCGCTGCTGGCTGCCTCAGCAAGCTTCAGAGAGAGCTATGGTGGTGGCCACAGCAACTGAGGTGAGCCTGGCCTACAAGGGAGTCCAAGGGGCCAGCCATGAATTCTTCTCGGACGGTCTTCAGCGTAATAGATGGTGGTCCTTTATTAGTTAAACAGATCAAGTCCAAGAGGGTGTATGTGTTCCAGGTATTATATAAACCTTGGGAAGTAGGGAGGGGCTTAGGGAGTGAATGAGTGCCTTCCGTTGGTTGAGACTGGCACGCTGCTGATGCTCTGTTTGCATCCAGGTACCCTCTAGGCAACGGACTACTTGACCACCTGGTCGGGGATCTCCAGTGCTACATGCTCAGAGGCAGGCATGGAAAAAAAGTGAGGGAGCTGTCCCTCTCCTGCCAGTCGCAGGATGAGATTTTTAAATCTCAAGTTTGAGATTTCCAGGGTTTGAACTTGCTCCACGTCCCCAGCCCCATGCCAAGTCTGCTGGTGCCATGGTTCATGTGCCCCACATACTAGGAAACAAGCAAGTGTAGCAATGCTACCATCTTGAAAAATAGACTTCAAGCAGAAACGAGTGAAACAAATGAAAAAAGCTTCTCTCCATATGCATTAAGAGAATAATCTATTAATTGGATATTACAATTTAGAAATTCTATATGCACCAAACATATTGTAAAAATCAAAAATTAATTCCATCATAGTAATATCAGGAGATTTCAATATTGCACTCTCACCACATCCTCTCTTCTCAACTGCTCACGGAACGTGATCAAAAATACATCACATATTAGGACACAAAACAAGCCATGCAGACACACGTACACACACACACTCACACACACACACACTCTCACACACACACACACACACACACACACACACACACACACACACACACCTTGTATTCTATATGAACACAATGGCATAAGCTAAATATCAAGGGTAAACATTTTAAGAGTACACAAAACAAAAACTCATAAAACTCACTGTGAAACGATGAATGAGTCACCAGTCACTGAGGAAAAGAAACAGGATATGAAAATGTGTGTAGAATGGAGGCCTTTGCTGTGCTGACTCTCCATCTGAACCCCACAAGATGCTCACACGGCTCCACCTCCCACTGTGACGGAAGTCACCAATGCCCCCCCCCAGGTGACCTAGTCTATCCTGGAGCCAGAATCTGCTGAGTACACTTTCATCCATGTTAAACAGCCACACACCAGTGTTTTAAAGTCAAGCGACCTTTTAGTTTTCTTTCTTGAAACTTGAGAGGAAGTGAGATACAAACGACTGACGTTTTTTATAAGAAACTAACTGACTGCATGGCTGCAGAAGGGCAGAGGTGTATTTGTCACACTGTAGCAGGAAAGTGTACTGCTTTTGGGAGTTCCTGCCCTGGGCCAGTCTTCTATAAGAGTTGGTGGTGAGACCTGTGGCTGTGCCTTCCTGAGTGCATTGGCCGTTTCTACCTTGTACTGAACTGCTTTGATTTGTGGAGAGGGGAAAAAGGAATAGAACTTTGGATAGTGTTGTAAAAGCATTCATTTGAACTAGTTTTGTAAAAGAAGTAACAAGTAAGATTGTGACATTGTCTACTTTGAACTAGATAATAAAGGTCTCTTTTGTGAGCCTTTGGGGAAAAAATGAAAATGAACTCTATGGAATACAAAGGAGGCAGTCCAAAAACTAAAAATTTATAACCTCAAGTGCCTAAATCAAAAAATCAGATAGAATTAAAATAAATAACTTAAAGATAGACCATAAGAATTTGGGTGAGGGGACAAGGCAATTCCAAAAGCAGCAGACCTAAAGAAATAATTAAGATTATTTAAAAAAATCAATGAAATCAAAGTGGAAAAATACAATTCATGAATTAATTAAAGAGTTGGTTCTTGGAAACATAAATAAGATTGAAAACACCTTAGTCAAATTACTCAAAAGAAAGAAAGAAGCCCACATTAATAAAACTAAAGGTGAAAAGGGGGGAGCTTTATAACAGACACCAGTGAAAGTCAGAAAGTCATCAGCACATGTTAAAACCTAAATTCCAATAAGTTGGAAAGTCTAAGTAAAATGGGTCAAGTTCCAGATGCATATTGGCACAGCAAAGTTAGAACAAGATAATGATAATTTAAATGATAAAAAATAGGAAGGAGTTCATGGCCAATATTTTGAACTAGTCAAAGGCCCACACCTGTAAAAGTCATAAGCATCAGAGGTATGAACCTCGTATTTTTTCTTGTAAATGAACATGTTGCCAAACTGCCTTCTAAATATTTATACTGATATGTGTTCAGCCTTTGTAAATGAAGCTTCTTTTTATAAGCAGCAGCCATCCAGAGACTCATGGCTGGTCAACATGCCAAAAGCAAGTGAGTGTTGAGCCTTAAACAGGATGCTCACATCACCCCTTCCAGTGTTCCAGAATCATCACAGAGAAGAGAACAGAAAGAATGTAAGAGCTGGATGATCTGAAGAGGATGGTGAAATATTTTCTTATGAGCATCTACATGACTGTGTCACTCAGGAACTCATAACTAAGTTTGCCTACATAGGGCGTATATGATCCTGAGCCTGTAATTGTTCAGTCACAAAGTGGGGAGGCTTGCTGGGGCACTGTGTTGCCCAGAGGAGTTCATGGCTAGCTAATGTTGTTGAGGGCAAGAAAGTCACTGCTTTCAGTGGTATAACCATTGGTGAGTTATTCATGATCCAGCATATAGCTTCACACCATGTGAGTGGACCTGATGAAACCCATTTGATTATGGGATGGGGACCTTGTTGGAGGAGTAAGAGGGATAGTGGGGTTGGAGGAGGATAAGAAGGTAAAGCTGTGAGTGTCTAAAAGAATATATTATATATGTATGAATTCCATTTATTAATTGGGAAAGAGGAAGTGAAAACAGCCATTTTGATTTTCAATTTTAATCCTGTTTGCACTAAGAAAGTGCTTGTATTCTGAATTAATTCTGATAACAGAAACAGGACAAAGACAGAAACTGACACAGGAGTGATGGGGAGCATAGCACTTCCATCTGGAGAATGATCATAGGCCTAAATGCAAAGGCTACTAACATTGAAAAGTATTCATAAACAACCTAAGAAAATTAGGAATTAATACAGAATGTATATTTCATTACATCACAGAACACATTGTTTTATGCTCCATTCTTTTTTCTGTGCCTAAAACATTTTATTATATATTGGATACATAATAAATAAATGTTTATTTATTCTTAGTATTCTTGAAGTAATACTAGCACATAATCCGCAAAGTTAACTTTCAGGCTCAGCTAAAACAAAGAACTTCTGGCCATGCATTTGGACATAAATTCAGACCCCCCCCACCCACCCATGCAAAAGCCTTGCACCTGTAACTCCAACACTACAGAGTGGAGACAGACAGGGGTACTCACTGACTAGCCAGCCTAGGCAAGCTTCAAATTTAGGAAGAGATCATTTCATTTAGGTGGACAGTAACTGGGAAAGACACCTAATGTCAACCTCTGTGCCACACACACATGCATACATATGCATACTATACACATAGAGACACATACACACACATGTGCATGCACCTTAGAAAACAGCTACAAAAGAAAACCACGACCAGAATGTGATTTAGTGAGCCATAAATCTATAGCACACTAAAATTCAAGATTCCCCTTTGAGCTTTACAGGTGTATCTCAAAATCCAATCTCAACCTGAGGTTCTAATTGTGACTGATAGTGACATGATTATACTGCAGTTCATTATTTATCAAATTTTAGATTAATCTGAAGGCTGAACCTGAGAGTGTTAATTACCATACCAGAACAGCATGTAAGAGTTATAAACTCTGATGGTGAAATAATGATGCAGTAGGAACCGCCAGAGAGGAGGACTGAGGAGAGACACAGGAACTCACTCTCTCGTCTCATATGATGGGGATTCAAGGGCAGTGACACCAAACTGCCCAAATAATGTATCAGGTAGTAGCACATTCAGTTGAAAGTAACAAGAAAATTGGCATTAAAATTGACGGGATGAGCATGGGAGTGTTGGTCTCAACCCTTAGTGGATAACATTGTCAGTGTCTTCATGAGGATCTGAGATCTTTGTGTCTTTTCTTCTATTGTACAACTACAAAATGGCTGCTTCCTCCCCCAGTTTCCTGTTCATGATCAAGGCAGGAAGAAGGGGCACAGCCAGAGCTGGAGGGGAAAACTGCTGTTGAAAGTGGGTATGAGTGAGTCACTTCCTAACATCTGCCATAATGAGGAACGAAGATTCAGTATATGATTTGACATCTTCAAAGTAGTATTGTTAGCAATGGACAGATTGCAGGAGCAACAAACTGAGCTAAAAAGCCTCATTCTGTATATCGGGAATCAAGAATAAACTCCTAAGTTAGTCTGTGAAGAAGTAAAGGTAATAAACAGAAATTGTGAACAAAGGGGAAATCAAAGGTAGTTCAGACTCAGGAATGAAGACGAAACACCGAGAGAGCTTTGCTATTACAAACATTTATTCCACAGACACATATAGGCTGACTCATGTTCAGGAAGTCTCTCTCACCCTCGGGACGCAGATGAAGAGAGCAATTTTCTTGGCCTTCATTTAGTCTGACAATAAAGTATAATAAAATATGTGTGTACAGTGATGCTTGATAAAAGGGAGAAAATCTTACGTGTGATTTGAGATGAGGGTTAGGAAAGCCTCTGTAAGAGCTGGGACAGAAAAAGCCTGATGAGAGATGCAGCCAGGAGAGTTAACTGCAGGTCACTGCCATTCCATATGCTTTGCAAAGCCAGAGATTTGATTCCCAATGTCTCCTCAGACATCAGTGTGGTTCTGGCTTTAATGGCTACTGAACAGACTGTCAGAGCAACCCTGATCAGCCTGCTCCAAAATGATGGAATAAACTGTGCAGGGCAGATCTTGAGGTCATCTGCATTAAAAGGGTTTCTGAGGCCCCAAGACAATGTTTTGCTGGCATCATGTTCTTGTGGGCTGTGTACAGTTTACCCTTGTTCATTCAAATGTTGATTCCTCCACCCCATTCTCTGAATCAATATGGATATTGCAGTGTGATGTTTATTCTTTTTTTAAGATTTATTTATTTATTTATTATGTATACAGTGTTCTCTCTGCATGTACACCTGCACACAAGAAGAGGGCACCAGATCTCATAGATGGTTGTGAGCCACCAAGTGGTTGCTGGGAATTGAACTCCAGACCTTTGGAGGAGCAGTCAGTGCTCTTAACCTCTGAGGCCTCTCTCCAACCCCTGTGATGTTTATTCTAAGTATCTCCTGTTTCAAGTTTGTGTAAACATGTCACCATTTGTTTTCTGTGTTGCCAATAAAAACAAACTAGCCAATGCTGAGCAATAACAGAGAGTAAGGCGGGACATCCTGATATAGTGAAGGGAGGAGAAGGAGAAGGAAGGATGGAGCTACTAAGAGAAGACCAGGAAGTTCCAGGAGGAAAGAGCCGGACCTAAGATATAAGTAAAAAGCAAGTATAAGGTGGGAAAACAGAATGGGAGGAAACTCTACTAGCATAGAGATTTAAGATGGGGTAATTACTGCACAGCATTGTGTACTATAGGCTAATAAAATATATCTAGCCTCTCTGTATGGTTATTTGGGTATAAAGCTGGTTAAGGAGTAACTGCTGATTTCACTAAAATAATAATTCAATATTTAGTATTAATAATCATTCAGCAACATTTACTCCAATAAAGAATAACCCAAGATGTGGCTTCTAACAGAATCCAGACTTTATCTAGACCTCAAGAATTTGTAGCAGGGGAAGGCATGTGCTGTAACCTCAACACGTAGGGTGCTGAGGCAGAAGAATCATAAGTATAAGACAACACTAGGCTTCATATTAAGAATATATCAAAAACAAACAACAACAAAAAATGTACACACACACACACATTTATCTAAAAAAAACATTAAAGTAAAATAAGCAGAAATAACTTGAACTTTAAGCTGAGAGTTTTGTTCTTTGGGTATTTAACTCATCAAAATAAAGCCATTTTTATTTCAGGTTGGATTCTTTTTAAATTGTCTTATTTGACGTTTAATGTGTGAGAGATTCTACTTTTAACTTCAATTCCTCCTAAGGAATTTATTAAATATAGCACACACTCAGGAGAGTCCAAGACAGGCATTCTGGTGATGGATGACAGTGCTTGCGTTTCATTATGGTATCCATTCTCCATGTGTAGTCAATGTGTCTGCACATACGTGGGATGAAGTAGAGAAAAAGATCTGAAATGTCTGCCTTTAAGTCACTGGGATGATATAATGACATTTTCTGCTGAGCCACCGTGAGAGTATTGAAAATGCACACCAACATGCTTCCTTGGCCCCCAGGAGAACTGGTCCTGGGGACGAGTGGCCATGTTGAAGTGGGGGGGAAAGACTGTTGTAGGACTTAGAGGGAAATTGGTGAGGGCACATTATGACTGGCAATGGTTTGATGACTTACTTATTATCCCAGATGAGAAAAGTTCTTTAAAAAAAAATAATGCAGAAAATTGGGCATATTTATAGGTCTTTTTAGGTAAATAATTAATTGTATAATTCAAAGTGTCTTTTTCAGACATCCTTATTGTTATTTTACCCTCCTTTTTTCTTCTTCTGATTTCCCTTTCTCCCTATATTTTGTTATATACATATTTGTGTGTGCACATATATGCATATATGAAACACACATACAAACACACATGCATGCGCACACACACACACACACACACCTAAATACATGAATAAAACCTGTTCAGTCTGTATATTACTGGTATTTGTGTTTTAAGAGCTAACCATTTGGTATTGGATAACTAATTGGTGTACCTTTCTGTGGAAACTCTACTTCTTTTGCTCCAACACTGCTAAGCTGCCTGTAGTTCTTTGTACAAGGTTGAGGCCTGCTGGGATCCCCACCTTGTCCATCTTAGCACGCCAGTGACCATGGCCCTCGTTCAGCTCAGACAGTCATGTTGATGATACTGTATGGGTTTATCTTCTGATATACAACAAATTCCATGTTCCTTGGGCTCTTACAGTCTTTCAGACCCCTCATCTGCATTACACTCGAAGTCAGAGTTGTATTGTAGATGCATCCATTGGTTACTGGTCTCCACAACTCTGCATTTTGATTCGCTGTGATTCTCTGTCGTGGTCTCTGTTACAAAGAGACTTTACCTTGATGAGGGATGAAACTATACTTATCTGTGAGTATTAGGACAAACACTTAGGGTAGGATAGAAGTTTAAAAGTATGCTTCTTTAATAAAGGGGAAGTTGGAGAATCTCCTGCAATATATTTGACTTCACTGGCTCTGGATAGTTGGCTAGGTTTACAGAATCCTGGTGTGATTTCCCTCATGCTGAACAGAACTTAAGTCCAATTAGAGAGCTCTTGGCTACTGCCAAGGAGTGGGTACCATGACCTCACCCTTGGGTTTATCATGCGTGGTTGGTTGTAGTGGTTCATAGGTTTCATAGCTGGGTTCCCTCTGATAAGAAGATTGCATAAAATCTTATCATACCATGAAAGCTTGTCCTCAGAAAGGAGATTTTCAAATTAGTTCCAGCTCAGGGGCCTTGTCTTTGACCACATCACTCTGAACATGTCTGATCTTATCTCCGATTCTTGTTTGGGAAGGATGTTTGTGTTAGTTATTTTTCTTATCATTAGGACCAAATAAATGACAGAAAGAGGCTTTAGGGGATGAGAGGTTATTTTGGCTCACAGTCTGAAGAATCTCATCCCTCACAGTAAGAGGATGTGGCAACAGTGGCTCCAGGGTGTGGGAAAAGGAGAGGGTGGCTGCTTGCTCGTATCTCCAAGGGCCAGAAGAGGATCAGGTTGTACAACGTCAGGGTCAGCTCCCTGGTGTTCTCCAGCAATTCTCCACTTCTCAAAGGTTCCACACCTCCTACAACAGAACCAGCTGGGGACCAAACATTCAAACACTTACAGTGATGGGGAGGGAATGGATTTCACATTCAAATCACAGTACCTAAAATGTGTCCAGGAGATGCCATGCCTGTTCTGACTGGAACTAAAAGACATCTTGCCCCCAGCAGAGATATTTTAATTTATAGTGTTTTTTTTTGAAGCCAGGTGTGGCCACATGCCCCCAAGTTTCAATCAGGGAAGTCTGGCTGAAATAAATAATGATGTGTTGAGGATATTTACAAGATGTATTCTTCAAAAAGAGGAAATTCTTACTTCCTCTTTTCAAATGCCAGGAATGCTGACACTGTGACACCTGAGCATCTATAGAGGACTATGGGGTGGTCCTAAAGCAGAAGTCAAGGGAAATACAAAACTTCCAGCTTTTTTGAGACTGAGAATATCAACCTGATTTTAACTTCCTGCTTTTAAGACTATTCTTATATAGAAATGAGTTCCCACAATGATTAAACCCTGTTGGTGGAATTCTACATACCGTACCCAGATCAAATCCAGCTGAACAGATGGGTTCGTAGAGGGGTCACATTGGACAGAAAGTAACCCATTTACTATTGATCTCAAGTTCAGAAAACTCAGCTGGAGAGAATTGCACTTCAAAATGCCAATCAGAGGCAAACAGAAGTAAGATATTCAAGCTGTCCATCAAAAGTAGCTTAAGGCACTGAGAGGCTGAAAAAAGAGATTCCCAATATTCATGGTTTTGGGTCAAACTATCACAACTCTCTCCAGCATTGCACAGGCTTTGACCAGTGGTTTTTACATTGCAAATGTGTCTGGTTTCCATTTTCTCCTTACTGTTCTGCTAATTTTGTGTCACTATTTACAGTAATATGAAAATTATACTCTTCCTTGTCCTAGAAAAATAAAATAGATATCCTCACTGTTTTTTACTTGTAGCTCAGTACTTTTAGCTTAGAATGAGACACACAGAGAGTAGAGAGAGAGCATGATGATTCCCAGGCCAAAGGCAACATGTGCCCAGGAAGTGTGTTTAGTTTCCGTACATGCAAAGTTTCTAAAAGTATATATTACTGATTTTAAATTTCATACTACTATAGTCAGAAGACATACTTGTGATAATTTCAGTCATGTTGTTAAGATTTGTTTTCAGTATTATGGTGGGCTATTGTGGGGACTGTTTTGTCTGTATCTAACCAGTCTACTGAAGTAAGATGGGTGTTTAGTAGAGCTGTTAGGTCCTTTCGGTTTGTAGTGCTATGGCTGTGTTTGATTTTTCCATTTGCGTTATATACCTGCTGATCAAATTTAACTACTATTGAATTATTTACTAGTTTCCATATTTGGTTTATGTGTTCAGGTGTTCTCGTATTGGTTGAACAGATATTTGTAACTATAATGTGTTTTTGATTAATTAACTCCTTTACCATTGTATAATTCCTTTCATGTTTTTTGGGGGGGTGAGGGAGGGACAGGTCTTGATTGAAACTATTTTTTTAGCACTTAAGTATCTCCAGTAATGGTCTCTTTTAGTTAGTCCTTGTATGACATGCCATTTTCTTTTTGTAGGGGTGTGGTAGTGGATGTGTGCACAGACATGTAGAAGCTAGCAATCACTGTCAGGCGAGTCCTTCCCCACCCAGGCAGGTTGGCTGCCAGCATCCCCCATAGATCCTCTTTTACACATCCCCAAAACTGTGATAACAGATAGGCCTGGCACACCTAGCTGTTTACACAGGCCCTGGGGTCTGAACTTGAGACCTCATGTTTACACAACAAGGATCTTAGTGACTGAGCCACATCCCAGCCCAAACCTCTTTTTCTGTCTCTTCTTATTCAAGATATATGTGTCTTTAAAGGCAAAGTGAGTTTCCTATGAGCATCTTTGTTGTATTTTACTTTACAATTCATCTACTCTATTTACTGGCAAGCTCAATATATTTAAAGGTAGTGTAATTATTCATAAGAAAGGACTTACCAACTGACATTTTGTAAGTTTATCTCTTTATTCTTTTTATACTGCCCTCATTCTTTTGGCTTTTACTTTGTCTGTGGTTGCTTAGGTTTTTATCATGGTGTACACTGGTTCCTTTATCTTGGTCCACTGTGCATTTACCAGAAGTTCCATATTAGTGCTTATCATAAGAGTTGCATAAAAATCCTAGAGTTATCAAAGTTTTTTTTAAGCTGGTTCTTAGCATGCATTTTCCAAAACTACAATTATATTCTTGACTCCTATTTTGGTCCATTCACGCTACTATGACAAATTCCATTAGACTGTCTAAATTATAAATAACATAATAAATCAAAGTTTTATCAATATCTCTTTTCTGTTATGCTACGTGTTCACATGTGAAGAGGGAAGCCAACTCTGGGTCCTTTTTTATTAGAACATTCTTGCAGACAATTCACTGTACATGAGATAATACTATTCACATAGGAAACAAAAAGTTTCAACAGATGAGTGAGTTTGAATAATTGAAGCTTGATTTTACTTTCTAATTAAACTGATATATTTGAGATGAATTTTAATATTTAATATTTGGTTTTTCAATGAAAGCTTTGACTGCAAGTATTTAAATTAGGTTTCATTAAGAGGAAATAGACATTTATTGCTTCAAAATGTGACAGACTTTCAAAGTACCTGAGTCTGGTCATCTATTGAGCACTCTATGATCACCACCGACCTGAGATCAAGTATAGGAAGGCTTTAATACTTCCTTCTTTTACGTTCTTCCTTCATTCCTCCACTCAGGCAATTTCAATTACAGAAGAGGCATGTGAGCCTCTCTGAGGAGAAACGCAGATTTCAAAATGTCAACTGCACTCACAGAAACAAGACTGACTGCTTACCTGTTTCTTCTCTGGAAATTTTTTTTTTCATGGTTTATTTTTATTTTTATTTTTTTTAATTTTTATTAATTTATTCTTGTTACATCTCTATGGTTATCCCATCCCTTGTATCCTCCCATTCTCCCCTCCCTCCCGTTTTCCCCTTATTCTCCTCCCCTATGACTGTTCCTGAGAGGGATTACCTCCCTCTGTATATGCTCATAGGGTATCAAGTCTCTTCTCGGTGACCTGCTGTCCTTCCTCTGTGTGCCACTAGGTCTCTCCCTCGAGGGGACATAGTCAAATGTGAGGCACCAGAGTACATGAGCGACAGCCTACAGACTGGGAAAAGATCTTCACCAACCCTACATCTGACAAAGGTCTAATATCCAAAATATATAAAGAACTCAAGAAATTAAACACCACCAAAACAAATAACCCAATTGAGAAATGGGGCTTGGAACTAAACAGAGAATTCTCAACAGAAGAATATCAAATGGCTGAGAAACACTTAAAGAAATGCTCAACCTCCTTAGTCATCAGGGAAATGCAAATCAAAACAACTCTGAGATTCCATGTTACACCCATCAGAATGGCTAAGATCAAAAACTCAAGCGACACCACATGCTGGAGAGGATGTGGGGAGAGAGGAACACTCCTTCATTGCTGGTGGGAATGCAAACTAGTACAACCACTTTGGAAATCTATCTGGTGCTATCTCAGAAAACTGGGAATACGGCTTCCTCAAGACCCAGCTATTCCACTCCTTGGAATATACCCAGAAGATGCACCAGCACACAACAAGAAAATTTGCTCAACCATGTTCATAGCAGTCTTATTCATAATAGTTCTCTGGAAATTTTTGTTCACAGCCTTTCCAAAGGGTTCGGCAGGCTCATTGCTTCCAGATCGTCTGGGGTATCATTGTTTATATTTCCTTTCATTTCAGAATATCCAAAAATTTAAGAAAATATCCATGGCTCAAATATAAAACTTTTCCAGGCTTTTGAAACGTCTTATAGATTGACTTTCATTTTCAATTTGCACAGATAATAATAAATTCAAAAAACACAATAAACTAAGAGAGTAAGATGTAAGACTTTTTGTAACTTTCTCCTAATGTGTACAAAATGGAGAGTTGATTGTGTCCTTGTGGTGGTAAATTTTATATGTCAATTTGACTGGGACTTGTAGTGGCCAAATTGCTAGCCAAGCATCATGGGTGTGTTCCATATGTATGCTTTTAGATATGAATCACTGAAATTGATTAAACAAAATGCTCTGTCCAATATTAATGGTCCTTATCCAATCAGTTGGAGACCTGAAAAGAACAAAAAAGACACTTTACCATGATTGAAAGGTTCTACCTCTTCCCCAACAGATTAAAATGAGGTACTAGCCTCTTAATGCCTTTAGATTTGAACTGGACATCAATGCCTCTTCAATATCAAGCCTGCTAACTTCAAGATTAGAGATTACTCTATCAGACTAGAAATTCATCATTAGCTCTTTGAGGTCCCTAACTTACTGACAACTCAACCTGCAAAAATCACACGAATCAGCTCTTAACAAGCTGGCCACACACACACACACACACACACACACACACACACACACACACACGCATGCATACACACACTCATACATGCATGATGTGCACACACACTCAGGCACAAGCATGAACAAATACATGTGTTGTACAAGGGTTTTGTTGATTATTTCCCTAAAAATCCCAGATTAATGAAGTCTTGAACATTGTATTTACATTTTTAGTTGTTAAAAGCAAAATGGAAGAGAAATAGGTTATATTCGGCAGGAAGGGAACTTTTGAGAGAAAATGAAAGGCAGTAATTAATTATCCTTGGAGATGTTCTCTTCCTGCTTTCCACGATATGCCTCCTGGAGACATCTTTTTGGCAAAAGGCACTCAGAGATAAGAGAGAGAATGTTTCAAAACATTTATGACAGAATTGTTCACCGTGTTCCTACTTCTAGCAGGTTACCACATTTCTGATACAGAGAAACTATAAATGTGTCAAATGGCCAGGAGAAGGAAAAGTGGATGGCTTTTTGATAAATTCTCATGATATGATACCAAACAGAAGTGAAAAAAATTTTAAACTACTATCATATACATAATTGAAATATTTTATCAGATAAAAAATACACTTCAATTAAAAGCCATTAGGAATAGAAATGGCAGAAAAACAGTACAGTTTACACACCAGTGAAGTAAGCCATTTTTCTCTTTTAAGCCATTTCAGTTTGATGTGTAATGGACCCAGATTAGATGAAAAGCTAATATTATGTTTAAATACACAAAGTTTAGAGACATTACACACAATGTACAAAACTTCAAAAGACAATATTACAAAATACCTACAGATATAATGTTACAAAATCCAACAAGTAAAATCATCAAATATGGTCTTTACTCAAGAATCAGAAATAGCAGACTTACATAATGAATTCCATAGACCTTCTGGTGGCTTTCCTTCATTGTCATCTTGACCTCATCTGGAATGAACTGCCTATGAGAGATTGCCTGTGCTTGGTTTGAAGCGTGTGAATCCACTTCCAGTCCAGACCAGATGCCTTGGATCTGAATTTTGAGGCAGGAAGACACCTTTAACCTGGGCCACACCTTCATGGAAACCTATGTAAAGATATGGAAGAAAGAAGGTTTGGCTCCTTCCCTGACTTGCCCTCACCTTCCTAGCATGTCCGTTCCTGCAGGGGACCCCACTTCCTGGGGGTTCCAACATCTACTAAAGACCAGCCAAGACATCCAGTCCTGCTTACTGAGCAGTTGTTGGAGTTCTGGTCTTTCCAGTCACAGGCAGCTATTGTTGGATTATCTAGACTGCAGCCTGTAAGTCTCTCTCTCTCTCTCTGTCTCTCTGTCTCTCTGTCTCTCTCTCTGTCTCTCTCTCTCTCTCTCTCTCTCTCTCTGTGTGTGTGTGTGTGTGTGCATGTGCGTGTGTGTGTGTGTGTGTGCGCGCATGTGGGTGTATGTGTGTGTGCGCGCGCACGCGCTCTCCAGAGGCCTTCATGAGAAACTGAAGAGACAATACAAATACCAGTAAGCCTGCATGCCTCAAAATTTCTATTTTCTCTAGTGACTGAAATTGGATGTTTATTTCACGTTCCTCCTACTTCCCATAGATATATAGATATATAGATGGCGATAAGGATAGAGATCAGAAATGGTGGACTTATGCAATTAATTCCACAGACCGCCTATATATTTTATAATATATAATATATTATAATATATAGTTATTATGTTATATATTATATAATGTATAATTATTACATATTATAGAGATAAAGAGGAGAGACACACATTCTTAAGTTCTACTTAATTACATGAAGAACAATTATCTTAGGAGATGCTATAGGTAATTTAATGAGGTTTTAGGGCCACATTTCAAGTTAGTAATAAAGAAAAACACTGAAGTTCCAACTTTGTGAAGTGAGGAAGAGTTGGATAAACACTGGCTGGCTGATCTCTAGGCTTTGTAGGACATTCTGAATTAGAAAAGTCTAAGAAAACACGTGTGACTCATGTATTAAAATCCTGAATCTTTACATAATTTTATAACACACACCAGATAAATAAATAGGGAACCATGTCTTAAATTCGATGAGCAGCAGACACATAGGCTTGATATATCTAACTCTGTGCATTATTTAGGAAACTTTCACTGATCCATACAAATGTGCCCCAAAGGCCTCCGCGGGAAACCGAAGAGACAGTACACATACCAATAAGTCTGGGAAGATGTCTCAAAGCTTCTACCTCCTCTAATGACTAAAATCGGATGCTTGTATCATGTTCCTCTGACTTCCCCTGTCTCCTTTACTCTTGTTTCCACTTCATGCTGTTGTTTCTCACATTTTGAGTGTTGAAACATACAACTTCCTGTGATGGAAAATACTTATGTGACATAAAATTACTAACCATATAGATTGATAAATTTAAATATAATAAATTTAAACTGTTCTCTTTAAGTAGCAGCTGAGAAGAAATGAAAATGGGGCAAAGTTAGGAAGCTCTTAAGGCAGATAAATACAATCCTGCAGTATAAAGAGCTCATAGGAAATAGAGGGGGAAAGAGACAAAACCCAAGAAACACAGTTTTTTTATTAATTTATTTATATTACATCTCAATTGTTAGCACATCCCTTGTATCCTCCCTTTCTTTCCTCCCTCCCACTTCCCCCTCTACTCCCTTCCCCTATGTCTGTGACTGAGGGGGACCTCCTCCCCCTGTATATGCTCCTAGGGTATCGAGTCGCTTCTTGGTGACTTATTATCTTTCCTCTGAGTGCCACCAGGCCTCCCCATCCAAGGGACATGGTCCTATATGGGGCACCAGAGTTTGTGTGAAAGTCAGATCCCCTTCTCCACTTAACGGTGGAGAATGTCCTGTCCATCGGCTAGATTGGGTAGAGGTTCGAAGTTTACTGCCTATATTTTCCTTGGCTGGTGCCATAGTTTGAGGAGAACCCCAGGGCCCAGACCCGCCTGTAGTTTTCCAGGACCCTCTGGATCCTTCTATTTCCTCATTCTCCCAGGCTTCTCACCCCTAAAGTCTCAATAGGATTTTCTCCCCTCTGACCCACTTTCCTGGTAGGTAAAGTTTTTCATGGGGGCGTACCCCTTGGCCTAGTGTCTCGATATAAGTGAGTATATACCATTTGACTCTTTTTGCTTCTGGGTGAACTCACTCATTATGATAATTTCTAGTTCAATCCATTTGTCCACAAATTTCAGGAATTCCTTGTTTTTAATAGCTGAGTAGTATTCCATGGTGTATATGTACCACGGTTTCTTTATCCATTCTTCTACTGAGGGACACTTAGGCTGTTTCCATGATCTGGCTATTATGAATAAGGCTGCTATGAACATGGTTGAGCATATGTCCCTGTTGTGTGGTAGTGCATCTTCTGGGTATATTCCAAGGAGTGGAATAGCTGGGTCTTGAGGAAGCCCTATTCCCAGTTTTCTGAGAAAGTGCCAGATAGATTTCCAAAGTGGTTGTACTAGTTTGCATTCCCACCAGCAATGAAGGAGTGTTCCTCTCTCTCCACATCCTAGCCAGCATGTGGTGTCAGTTGAGTTATTGATCTTAGCCATTCTGATGGGTGTAAGATGGAATCTCAGTGTCATTTTGATTTGCATTTCTCTGATGACTAAGGAGGTCAAGCATTTCTTTAAGTGTTTCTCCACTATTCTCTGTTTAGTTCTGAGCCCCATTTCTCTATTGGGTTATTTGGTTTGGTAGTGTTTAATTTCTTGAGTTCTTTATATATTTTGGATATTAGACCTTTGTCAGATGAAGAGTTGGTGAAGATATTTTCCCAGTCTGTAGGCTGTCGCTTTGTTCTCTTGACAGTGTCACCTGCCTTACAGAAGCTTCTCAGCCTCATGAGGTCCCATTTATTAATCGTTGACGTTAAGGCCTGGGCTGTTGGTGTTCTATTCAGGAAGTTGTCTCCTGTACCTATGTGTTCCAGACTCTTCCCCACTTTTTCCTCTAATTGGGTTAATGTCTCTGGTTTTAGGTTGAGATCTTTAATCCACTTGGACTTAATTTTTATGGAGAGATACTCAAGGAAATCCCTCTAAAATCGGGGACCAGACAAGGCTGCCCACTTTCCCCATACCTCTTCAATATAGTTCTTGAAGTTCTAGCCAGAGCAATAAGACATCAAAAGGCGATCAAGGGGATCCAAATGGGAAAGGAAGAAGTCAAATTATCCCTATTTGCAGATGATATGATAGTGTATATAAGTGACCCCCAAAATTCCACCAGAGAACTCCTATAACTGATAAACACCTTCAGCAAATTGGCTGGATACAAAATTAACTCTAAAAAGTCAGTAGCTTTCCTATATACAAATGATAATCAGGCAGAGGAAGAAATTAGGAAAATTACTCCCTTCATGATAGGCACAAGCAATATAAAATACCTAGGAATAACCCTAACCAAGCAAGTGAAGGACTTATTTGAAAAAAAGCTAAATATGTGTTTTCAGAGATAATTTCAATTCTGTGTATGATAATGGTTTGTTAACTTTCACTCCTGTTTGGTATCATAGCACCTAGAAATATATAAAATAATCTATCCATCCACTTTTCCTTTTCATGATCATTTTCCTTGTTTACAGTTTCACTGCAATGATGATAGGACCTTTTTTTTTTAACACACACTAAGAAATTACTAGAGGTAGAAAGGATGAATGACAGCATATGTACATTCATTGTACATTTTGAACTTTGCAAGGTAATGTAAATTTGCTTAACAGAGTCTTTGTAGTGTTTCCCCAAGGAATGGATCAGTATAGGTACGAGAAAATGGGAATCCAGAAGATTCTTGAAGGCCCTTCTCCCATAGTAAACAATGGCTGGGGAAGGAGACTGACCACAGAGCTGCAGAGCAGCCGTTCTCAGAATATTGAACTACCTGAGCCATATTATTGTGAGTCAGCCCTGATGCTGGGTGGAGTTTGCAGTGATATAACTGTCTTTGAATCATCCCTGTTTTTTTTGTAAGTGACCCCCTCATCCGTATTCAAGTAAGTGACCCCTGAAAAAACTGTCTAACACCAAATCAAGTGTTAGTGCAATTATTACTTTGGGTTCATTTTTTGATGTGAACAGATGAGTGTGTGTGTGTCTCTCTGTGTCTGTGTGTGTGTCTGTGTGTGTTGTGTCTCCTCAAGAAATCTTTCACACCATGTGTTGATATTATTATTACTATTACTATTGTTTCTTTTATTGTCCATGGTAATAGAAGTTTTATTAATGTGAAAGGGGAAGGAAGAAGGAAGGACACTTGTCCCACCTTATCCTTGGTTTTACTTTGCAAAGTTCCATTACTTCCAGTCAATCACAAACTAAGTATACAAAATGGGAAACTCCAGAAATAAACAATTCACAATTTTCCAATGGCGGTTTGTTCTAAATAGCATGGTGAATTTCCCACTATACTGATCCGTTCCTTGGAAGTATAAATTATGCCTCTGTCAGTCCTGTTTTCACTCCCCTTATTTCTCAATGCCTATCTCAGTTATCAGTTTGTGTCTATGTGCCATAGGACGTGCTGCTCAACTAACCCGTATTCTACTTTAAAATGACCTTGAGAGGGCTGAGAAATGGTGTTGGCAGTTTGGATAGTTCTAAGAGAAGCACAAAATGTTCCTATTAAATATATTTAAAAATATAACTATGTATGGTTTGATATTATCTGGGATTCTAGGAACCAACTGGTATGTAGTAGTTTCCCCATGGATAATGGAGAAAACTATAAAGTGTTATTGCTGTGCATGTAATAAACAGCAAAGACATATGCATAGACAAAACACATTAACCAACATTTCCTGGGTTTGTTGAATATCTTAGATTCTAAGATAGTATTTTTAAAGTATGAAATTTATATGTATAAACCTGACAATATTTTTACTATTTACTTTTATTACCTACTTACTTTGAGATAAAAATTCAAAAAGTGTATTGATAGATGGCTCAGTGTTTAAGTGATGGCTTTTTCAGTTGCCAGCACCCATATTTGGTGGCTCACAACCACCTGTGACTTTCTCTCCAAAGGATCCAGAATGCATTGACTTCACAAGCACTTAACATACATAAAAAATAAACAAAAACTATTCTTTTTTTTTAATCTAGAGGGAGAGGAGGGAGTGAAAAGAAAATTTACATATAATACTATGAATTAAATATTTGAACACATGTATATAAGAAACCAAAATTTATTACCTTACCACGAAGGATCCTAACAACACAATCTGAAAATGCTTATAATCTAAAATTAAAGATTGAGCTCCTCTTTCAAGATGGTGGTGTTTATCAAAGTACGAGTACCAGAAGCACAAGTGACTGTGGAACAAGCAAATAGCTGCACTGCTGACTCCAAAACTCCAGTGTCCATTTGTGTTTCCCTAGAGAGAGGAAAGGATCCCAGCTGCTAGACAAGTACAAGTACCCATGCATACTGTATCACCATCAAACTTCCCAGCTACTCCTGCCATCCTGAGGATGACACCAGTGAAAGTCCTCAAACTATTTCACAAAATAGAAACAAAAGGAACATTGTCAAATTAATTCTGTGAGGCCACAATCACTCTGGTACCAAAAACACACAAAGAACCAACAAAGAAAGAAAATTTCCGAAAACTGACACACACAAAAAGAACTCATCAAAATTCTCACAAACTAAATCCAAGAACACATCAAAAATATCATCCACCATGATCAAGCAGGATTCATCCCAGGCATTTAGGGGTTGTTCAATATATAAAAATCCATCAACATAATCTGTCATATAAACAAACTCAAAGAGAAAAACAATGTGATCATTCCATATGATACCAAAAAGAATTTTTTAAAAATCCAACACACTTTCATGTTAAAAGGATTGCAAAGATCAGGAATACAAGGAACATGCCTAAACACAATAAAGGCAACATACAGATGCCCCGACCAGCGGGGATTTGACTAAAGCTCGGGAGGAGAATCATCTGAATGAGGGACAGAACACAAGACACAAAGAAGGAGAGCAAGTCTGATTATTGATCAAGCTCTCAAACTTTTATTTTTCAGGCAGAAGTTTATATAAGGCAGGAGACAGGGAAGCATATTGCTATGGCAACCCAGCTACAGGCTATCTCAAGACACAGGGAATTTCAAGCAGGGCCATAACATTCTGCCACACAGGCTATCTTGCTCTATCTTTAGTCTAACTGCTGAACCACAACAGGGTCAGCTGATTTCTAGTAAAAGGCAAGCTCTGGGAGGAGCAGAAACTTAAAGGTGCAGGCTTGGACAAGATGGCAAGACCCTGGCCATATAGCCCATGGCCCCCGGCATACAGAAGACTATAGCCAACATCAAATTATCTGGAGAAAAACTTAAAGCAATCTCACTGAAATCAAGAACAAGACAAGACTGCCTACTCTCATTATATCTGTTCAATATAGCACTTGAAGTTCTAGCTAGAGCAATAAGACAACTAAAGAAGTTCAAAGGGATACAAATTGGAAAGGAAGAAGTCAACGTATCTCTATTCACAGATGATATGATAGTATACATGAGTAACCCAAAAATTTCTACCAGAGAACTCTTCCAACTGATAAACACCTTTAGCAAAGTGGCTGGATATAAAATTAACTCAAAAAAATAAGTAGCCCTCCTTTATATAAGCAGAAAACAGGCTGGGAAATATTGGGGAAACAACACCCTTCACAATAGCCACAGATAATATAATCTATCTTGTTGTAACTCTAACCAAGCAAGTAAAAGTCCTATATGACAAGAGCTTCAAGTCTCTGAAGAAAGAAATTGAAGAAGTTATCAGAACATGGAAAGATCGTCCATGCTCATGGAAGTAGGATTAACATAGGAATAATGGCCATTTTAGCAAAAGAAATGTATAAATTCAATGCAATTCCCATAAAAATACCAACACAATTCTCTACAGACCTTGAAAGATCAATTCTAAATTTCATATGGAAAAAACAGAATAGTAAAACAATCCTACACAATAAAAGAACATCTGGAGATATCTCTATCCCAGAATTCAAGCTATACTACAGAGCAATAGTAATTAAAAACTGCATGGTACTAGCATAGAAATAGACTGGTTGATCAATGGAATTGAATCAAAGACCCAGAAATAAAACCACATATCTTGATTTCTGACAAAGGCGCCAAAACAACACAATGGGGAAAAAAGAAAGCATCTCCAACAAATGATATTGGTCTAACTGGATGTCAAATGTAGAAAAATGCAAATAGATCCATATTTACCACCCTGCACAAAACTCAAGTCCAAGTGGATCAAAGACCTCAGCATAAAACCAGATACACTAAATCTATTAGAAAAGAAAGTGAGGATACCTATATTTATCAACCTGCACAAAACTAAAATCTAAGTGGATTAAAAACCTCACATAAAAGCAGACACACTAAATCTGTCTTTTTAAAAAGTGGGGAAAAGCCTTGAGCTCGTTGGCACAGGAGACAACTTCACCAACACCTCAAGCTCTAAGATCAACAATTTAAAAATGGGACCTCTTGAAACTGAAAATCTTCTGTAAGGCAAATGACACTGTAAGTAGAGTAAAACAGCAGCCTACAAATTGGGAAAAGTTCTTCATCAATTCTACCACTGAAAGGGGGCTAATATACAAAACATATAAAGAACTTAAGAAATTAAACACCAGTAAATCAAATAATCCAATTAAAAATGGGGTACAGAACTAAACAGAGAATTCTCAACAAAGGAATCTCGAATGGCTGAAGCACTTAAATGTTCAACATTCTTAGTTATGAGGAAAATACAAATCAAAATGCCTCTGAGATTCCATCTTATACTACTCAGAATGTCTGAGATCAAAAACTCAAGTGACAGCACATGCTGGTGAGGGTGTGTAAAGGGGGAAACACTCCTCCACTGCTGGTGGGAGCACAAACTTGTACAACCACTTCTGAAATCAATCTGGCGCTCTCTCAGAAAATTGGGAATAGCTCAAGACCCAACTATATCACTCCTGGCCATATACCCAAAATATGCTCCACCACCCATCCAGGACACTTCCTCACCTATGTTCATAGCAGCTTTGTTTGTAATAGCCAGAATCTAGAAACAACCTGGATGCCCCTCAACCGAAGAATGGAAAAAGAAACGGTGGTACATTTACACAATGGAATACTACTCAGCTATTAAAAACAAAGTAATCATGAAATTTGCAGTCAAATGGATGGAATTAGAAAAGATCATCCTGAATGAGGTAAAGCACACCCAGAAAGACATGCATGATATGTAATCATTTATAAATAAATTTTAGCCATGTAGTATAGGATAAGCATACCCAAAGAAGATAAGTAACAAGGGAAGGTGATTAAGTCTTGTTCAGAAGGGGAAATAGAATAGACAGAAAAAGAGATCAACGAGAGGGAGCAAGGTAGCAGAGAAAGCGTGGACAGAAATGAGGGTAGAGATAAGACCTGGGGAGAGTGGGGACAGGAAAGCAGAGGGCAGAGAAAAAAATCCATGGGCAAGGGCTTCTCTATGACAATATGGAGTATCCAAAGTATGTAAAAAAAATAATAATAATATTTTACTACCATGCACACTGTTTAGAAATGTGTTCTTTTCAATTACCAAGGCAAAAAATACTCCAAGGGAAGATACTAAATGTAAGAAGATATCCTCGAAGTAAATGTTTATTTAAATCATTGTACTCATATAAAAGATCATCTCCATGTGCTCACAACAGGGTTAGGAGGGTACCCACTGTCCAAGCTGCCATCCTTTGGGCGATTTCTCATAACATTCCATCTCCTCTCATTCCATCTCCACAGAAGCAATAATCACTTGTTTAAAGCAAGGGGGGAGGCTGTTTTATTCAGCTACCAATTTATTGCAGGCCATAACTGATTAAATAATGAAATACTAAGACGGGCATGGTGGCACACGCCTTTAATCCCAGCACTCAGGAGGCAGAGGCAGGCGGATCACAATGAGTTTGAGGCCAGCCTGGTCTATGAAGTGAGTCTAGGATAGCCAAGACAACACAGAGAACCCCTGTCTCGAAAAACCAAAGAATAATTTAAAATAATAAATAAATAATGAAATCGTATAAAAATTATTCTGATGAATTTTTCTGATGCTCAATACAATCTTGTTTTTTTTTTTTTTAATTTCTCTTCAACTTTATCTGTCCTTGAAGGCCTCTGAAATGAGACATATCCCAAAATATAATGAACACAAGGAGAGCATAGAAATGATTTCAATAACTACCATGACTTGGGGCAAACAGGTGATAGTTCTTGCCTACCATGATCCCAAGAGTCACAGAAATATTAATTAATTCATAAATAAGTACATTAGTGCAATAGTCTTGACTATGTCTCTATCATAATCCCAAGGTGCTTCCAAAATGATAACACAAAATAGAAACAAATAATGTAAAGGAAAGGCTACAGTTAATAAAATAATAACGGGAAATATGTCTGAGCTTCGCTCTTTAAAGAGAAATTGCTTTCTCTGAACGCAGGTCATAAATATTGATAGAAGGTTCACAGTTAGCTGTACCCTAGGGACAATTATGAATTGCAATAATAAAAAAGTTCCATAAGCTTACACAAAGAAAAATAAAATAGGTTGTCTACAAAATAAAAGAAACTAGGCTGGCTTTACTTTTTTGTCTGCAAGATTAATTCTGGAAAACAATACAGCGATGTCACCTCGTTAAAGACTAAAGAATATGACCACGGAGCTATCCCTGGACAAGCCTCGTCTGTGTACACTGGCTCAAGAATAGACTTTCAAAACCTGGGTTGAGAAAATACAGAACCTACACCTCACTTTCCAGTAATTTTTGAGGAATCTTTCAGAGGAAATAAATCAGAGTTTTATTTTGTTTTGTTTTGTTTTGTTTTGTTTTGTTTTAAGCATAGCTATCAATAAAATATCTTAGGACTGTTAAAAGGATAATGTAAAATCTTATGTATTAGAATTTAAAACAAAACTCTAAAAATTATTTTAGAAGGGAGACTAAGAAGTAAGACCACAGTGGTAGTGTGTGTGTGTGTGTGTGTGTGTGTGTGTGTGTGTGTGTGTGTGTG
>OU015743.1:93485682-93544788 GCA_907169655.1 Acomys percivali | reverse complement strand
TGTCTGTGTGTCTGTGTCTGGGTGTCTTTGTCTGTGTTTGTGTGTCTGTTTTTGTGTGTCTGTGTGTCTGTGTGTCTGTGTGTCTGTGTAAGCCAGAGGGCAACTAGAGGGAATAGTTTCTCTCATTGCACCCAGAGGCTCCAAGTATCAGACACAGGCCATCAGGCTCGGCAGCAAGAGCCTTTCCTAAATGGCCACCTTACCAGCTCACCAAAAGACCAACTACAAAATATCTTCAGAAGCAAATAAGTTAAATTATGTACAGTATTTTAAACACTTTGGTGACTGCTGTTGGTAAAATATCTAACATCATGTAGCATTTATCTTACTAGCACTGAATATTCACACTGCTACCGTGGCAAGGTGCTTAGGTGTTAGGGGGAGGCAGGAAACCTCACCCAGAAATCAGGCATTCCATCACAGACTGGTGACCGCACAGCTCACACCAGTACCATGCGCTCCTAGGAAATGGTTTTGGCATAACTTACATTTCCCATAACATGTGGAAGGGAAATATTTTGCTAGCTTCCTATTCAAAAGTAACTTTAAACATGAATATGTTCAAGTATGATTTAAAAAAATAAATGTGTCCTTTATATTTAAAACTGAGAAATGTAAGCAGTCCCGGCTTTGTTTCAGAACAGGCACATCTCACTGTACAGATCTTCAGACGCCTGAGTCTATAATATATCCGTAATCACATCTGACCTTTTACTATCTCAAAGGTTACAATGTGGAGATTGTTTCTTGAAGATGATCAAGCACTCTTGACTGATTGGCACTGTGGTGAGTGCTTAATCTTCAGGTGTTAATGGCAATTGGTGCACATATTTTAATCTAATTATTTTACACTTTCAAAGCGATTTCATATATTTTACTAAAGGTAAAAGTGAAGACATATAATATTTCTGTTATGAATCTTCAGTTTAGACTTGACATTTCCTCAGACATTATTAAAGGTAAATTATCTTATCCGGTAATCTAGGACCTAATGAGGGTTTTTCTTCATTAAAAATAGATTTTTTTCATACAATAATTTCTGATTATTACTTCCCCTCACACAACTACTCCCAAATTCTTCAAACTTTTCCACTCACCCAAAACTACCTCCTTTCTCTCTCATTAAAATACAAGCAAGCATATAAATAATAATAAATATAAAACAAGCCAGAATAGGACAAAATAAACAGACAGAAGAAAGCCAAAGAAAAAGCTAAAGAAACACATATAAAAACAGAAACATTCATGTTCATACACACAAAAATCCCACAAAAACACAAAACCAGAAAACATATTATTCACAAAAAGGACATGTAAGGTTACAAAAAAGGAGAAAGAAAAAAAGAAAGAAAGAAACACAGAAAGAAACACAGAAAGAAAATTCCCTGACAAAGCATTATGAGACAAAGAACCTCCAAAAATACAAAGTTTCTTTTATATTGGCCATCAACTGCTGGCATGGGGCCTGGCTTCAACAGTAGTTTGTATAGCCAGTGAGACACCATTGGAGAGATGTATGCACGTATGTATGTATGTATGTATGTATGTATGTATGTATGTATGTATATATGTATTATATATTTTATGTTTTTCAAGATGGGGTTTCCCTGTGTAACCCTGACTTTCCCAGAACTCCCTCTGTAGAGCAGGCTGGCCTCAAACTCAGAAATTCACCTGCCTCTGTTTCCCAAGTGCTGGGACTAAAGGCATGTGACTCAAGCCTGGCTTGAAAATCAATTTTTTTACTTGCAAATGGTTATCAGTTAGATGTACCTTCTCGGTAAGGGATGTGGTCTTCTGTCCACTTCCTACTCAGTGCTGGGACCCTCATCTTATTCATACTTCTGCAGGACATATAAATGCTGGCAAAAATCTCAGTGAGTTCATATCTTGCTTTGCTGCGAATGTCTTGTTTTCTTGGTGTCCTCCATCCCCTCTGACTTTTACAATCTTTCTGCCTCCTCTTCTCCAGGGTACCATGAGGCATGAGGAGAAAGATTTGATGGAGACCTCCCATTTAGGACTGAGTTTTCCAAGGTATCTCATTGTCCAGCTGTGAGTCTCTGTCCTTGTCCCATCTATAGCAGGAGAAAGCATCTCTGATAACAGCTGAGCAAGACGCTGGCCTGTGACATCATTGGAAGTCATTTTGTTGCTGCATTCCTGTATCTAAACAGGAAAATTTTGGTTGTCTAACCACGTCTGAGGCTCTTGGCAACCCACACAGTATCAGGTATAGGTTTCACCTTACTGAGTGGGCTTTAAACCCAATTAGTTATGGGATGGTTACTCCACCCAAGCTTTGTGACATTATTATACCGGTGTATACTGCAGGCAAGTCACCAGCGTAGAGTGAAGGACTTTGAAACTTGAGTGATGTTTACCTCTCTCCTTAGGTAGGATGCAGAGTATCTTCCAGTACCATGAACACTAGTCAGTAGGGGTGAAGGCTCTAGGTAATCACCAGTTCAATTTCTCTGCATTCAATGAGTATTATAGTTGCGATCTCCAGAAAAGGGGACTTACCATTAGTTTGGAGTGAGAAATAAATGACCTTGGTAATAGTCTGCACTGTTTGGGGGTTCCTATAGGGCCGTTTGGCCAAAAGTTGATTATATAAAACCTATTCCCTGAAACAGAGGCTTTCATTTGGTGACAAGACATGTCCAATTGGGCCTCTTCTCCCCTGTGAGTTGATTATTTCACTTAAATCACCTTCATATATGCATATATTTTAGGAAGCTTTCACTGTATTCAGCTTCTATACAAACTCTCAAATACTCCTAAATTTCAGCCATCACTCCTCATATTCCCTCCCTTTTTTCCTTCTCCTTCCCTGCTTGATCCTCCAATTCCAATACTTCTCCTGTCTTCCATCAATAACTCTCTATTCTATTTCACCTTCCTAGGGAGATCCAAGCCTGCCCCATAGTCTCTTAACCAATACCTAACCTCTGTAGTCCTGTGGGTTGTAGCCTGCTTATTGGATGTGTAACAGCTAATACCCACATTTAAGTGAACATGTAGCATATTTGTCTTTTGAGGTCTGGATCATCTCACTCAGGATGATTGTTTTCTAGCTCCATCTGTTTACTTGTGGTTTTCATTAGTTCATTTTTAAGAGCAGAGTTTCTTTATCCATTCCTCCATTGACAGGCATCTAGTCTGTTTCCACTTTGGGGAAATAAAGCAAATAGAGCAGCAATAAATCAGAGTAACACATCTCTTTCTTTCTGGGCCATTATAGCAAAAGATGTTGTCCACTCCATGAGAGGAGTTCTCCTACGTAATCATTTCTGAAACTGACCAAGAACTGTGTCTCTGAGTTGATTCCAGATGCAACCGAGCTGAAAAACCAAAATTAACAATCAAAGATCCACCACTTGTTAACTTGACATTCAACCACATCTTCCTGAGTCATGCTTAATTTGCAATGAATATAACTTACAATTCCACCCAACATATCACTCTTTCCCATTAATTCCACAATAATTCTTTGTCTAGAATATACAGTCAAATCACTTGAGAAATATTTAGCCTTTTAATGTCTCATGACTTAAATATAAAATTGTACATCTGATAGCACTTAAATACTGATATAATTTCAATTGGTATTATATTACATAGTAGAGGAATATTATTATGTGGAGAATAAAACACAAATTTCTTCTTTATATGTATGTATACACAATCATATTGTTAACACAGTAGGACAAAATCACTCATGACAGTTACAGTCATCATTTCTGTAACTGATCACAGGCCTGTAGCAGATACTTACAACCGCTTTCTTCTACTCATATTTTCTCCACCCCCAGCAATCACTTCAACAGGTCTCAGAACTTCACCTCAAGGGAATGGTGGTCCACACCTTCATTCCTGGAGAGTCTGGGCCATTTATAATCCTGCCTGGAATAGCTTGTTGTGGTTCCCCTTTGACTTCAATCACAGGACATGTTAACACCAGAAGATGTCCTAAAGGATCTCCTATACTCTAGATATACTCTGCCTCACCTCTATTGCAGAAAACCAATCCAATTTACCCCTGGTAGTCTAAATCAATTATCCCTTTCTTAGCTTATTGATTCCAAGATATCAGGAGTTCAAAGTGGCAAAAGAGAAGTTTTCAGTTCAACGGGTTATTTGTCTACCCTCCTAACAGAAGCATCATCCCTTCTGAAATCAAGACATCATGCCAGCAGAACATAAAATCACCTGATCAGAATAAAAACTATTGATGATGGGTCTCCAAGGGTGATAGTGAGTGGTACCACTCCCATTTCTACATCCTTATTTCTGGATCCATAAATCCTGCATATGAAAGAAACATTGTCATATATTCCTTGTTGATTCACACTACATGCAACCTTTTTGGGAACCCTGTCCAGCCCTCCAAGTTATTGTCACCTGGTTGGTACTATAACTTCATCTTCCAAAAGCCATTTCACTATTCTGCAAAACCAGCTACTTCTGTTTGGTAGCACATGACAAGACATGAGAATTAATAGACTATGACTGCACTGCTTAGCTCTTTGACTGTGCATTTACTGATAAGAAGCTGAGCTGTGTATAATAACATAGTGATAAATAAAGCATCCTGACAGTGAATGGGTGATAGTTTTAGAAGAAAAATAAGTATTCCAGTAAATACAAAGAGATGCCTTTTATGTAACTGAAGTAGTCCCATGCAGTCAACAGGCCACCAGATTGCTAGTCGGCCACTCTGGCAATATTGTTGGTCTCTGTTGCTAGAAAATTCTGTACTCAGCAGCAGCCTTTGATACATCAGCCATGGTAGTTGAGCCAATGAATAATCTCTATTTCTGGCACCATGGCTACTTTGTTCATAGGCTGTTTGGACCATGACAGAGATGTCTAGAGAAAAAGGTTGACTACTATCCACATCAAGAACCTTTCTTTTTTACTTGATTACATGGGACATAATTATATTCACATCTTTTACTCTGTCTTAGGTAAGGAATCAATGAATATAACAAATTCCATGATATAAAGCAATCTGAGAAGGAAATGGTTAATTTTGGCTTACCCACACCACTACTAAGGAAGAGTCAGGAAAGGAACTCAAACAGGGCAGGAACATGGAGACAGAGCTGATGCCAAGACTGTGGAGGAATGCTGCTTACTGTCTTTTCACTCATGGCTTGCTTAGACTTCTTCCTTATAGGACCCAGAACCACCAGCTCAGGGTGGCACTGCTCATAGTGATCTGAGTCCTCCCACATCAGTCATCCATCAAGAAATGTTGTATAGTTTTGTCCATAGGACAATCTATGGGGGCGTTTTCTAAGTTGAGATTCTCTCTTCCAAAAGGACCCCAGATTGTGTCAAGTTGATATAAAACTAGCCATCATGGGCCCACTTGGAAAGACATTGAAGTACCCTTTTCCCAAATATCTTTCCCATCCATTTTCCAATCATATGCCTTCAAACTACCAACCATCAAGCCAATTCATTGGCTATAGTTCATGAATCATTATAGAGTCACACATCTGGCCATTTTTCCTTCCAGGTAAAAGTGCAACTGTGTATAATTTCTGCTCACTACAAATGTTTTCATTCACTGAAGTCCTTTAAGGTTTTCTCAAAAAGGAACTATAATGATTCATCTGTCCACTACATGTTGGTGTGTGTGTGGAGTATATAACCATCTGTAAACTAGGCCCCAGTCTTTCCTTCCTCAGTCAACCAATTATAGATGACACCCTAGGAGACCACAGGTGTAAGCTTGGGTATAAGGTATTGTAGTAGGCAAAGGAACGTACATTTTAGCAACTTCTTTATGTATCTCAGACATACCCTCAGGACCTAATTGGGCCTGATCATGCAAGTGTCTTCTCCATTTGATGATGGATTGCTGTCATGCACATCCAATGTTAAGGCTTGGTGAGCCAGGTAATAGCCAGCTCAGTATGGGTACTTCAAGGTGCATTGCAACTTGGTGGATGATTATCAAATGCCCAATATTGGGACAAGAACTGTCTCTCAAAGAGAAAGTAGTTATCTCTTGGGCTTCCATTGTAATTCACCTATGAGAACCTGTCAAAGGCTGTGAACAGAAGCATTGGAGAGATCAGTAGTTGTATGCCAGGTGGCAGACTACATATTAATATGCTCATTCTAGGAAACCACATCTGGTACAACAACTGGAATTAGACTCACTGTCTTAGTGAGTTTATAAAGATCTATCCATCTTCTACACAGGCCTATGTGGAAATCAAATCACTGGACCAAATGGTAAGAGAATTTCATTTTATTTGATGACGTAGACGAGCTTCCAGAGTAGTTTTACCATTTTCAGCAGAGGATGTAAGCAGCCAAATGGTTCCCCATCATAAACAACTCTTTGTAATACTTAGTCCTCCTTTTAGCCTTTCTGTTTTATATATTATTGCATTTCATTTTGATATGTCTATTACCAACTGTTTTGTTGCTGTAATAAAACACGATAGCAAAGGCAGCTTATAGAAGAAAGTTATTTTGGCCTGTGGTTCCAGCAGGTTACCATCCATGACAGAAAATGTAGCATGATGTCTACAGCAGGAACTGGAAGCTGAGCGCTCACATCTTAAGCCACAAACACAAAGTAGGAAAATCAAACTGCAGGGAGGGCAAGGCCTTAATCTCTCAAAGCCTTCTGCAGTGGCATTCTTCCTCCAGCAAGGCCAAACCTCTTAACCCTACCTAAATAGCACAAGCAATAAATGTTCAAGTGCCCAAGACTAAAGGGGATATTTCTCATCCAAATCACCACATTCTACTCCCTGGCCCCCATAATCTCATGGTCATATCACAGTGCAAAATGTACTTAATCCAACTTGTAAAGTCCCCCCAAATAATGTCACCATAACAATAGAACACATAGTATGATGTTTAAAGTCCTACACACTTTAAAAAATCAAACTCTTAACAGTTCAGCCTCTTTAAAATAGCCAATGTGGTTCCTGTAAAATGAAAAAAAAAAGTTACAGGGCATAGCACATTCAAATCTAAACAAATTCCAACATCAAAAGTATAAATAGTTCAATGTCCAGTGCCTGGGATTCATTCTCAGTCTCTGGGCTCCAACAGTCTTAGACCATCTCACATCTCTGGCTCTACCATAAGCAACACATGGAGCTTTGCTAATAGGTTTAGGTAAGTCCCACTCCTACAGTGGGCCCTGGTGGTCATCTCACGGCCACAGCGTCAACAACAATCTGAGATCTCCAGTGAAATTTGGCCTACATCCACAGTAATTTCCTCTCCTGGCCTCTCTTCAGGAACTCCAACCCTACCACATGATACAAAACCTCAGCTTCTTTCCATGACCTCCTCCATCCTGCCATTCACACGCCGATGCCGAAGCCATCTGGGAGTGGCATGTCATATGGGACATGTAGGCAATATGTAGTGGGAGACCCTGACATATTATCATGTCCAGCTGTCAGCATTAATAGGTTTATAGGGTGTTACCATCTTTACTTTAAGAATGAATTATTTATCAGTCTACACTCACTGGAGGTACAAAACAGATGATGTCTTTGCATTTCCTCCAAGCTTCACAGTCATCCTGCATCCCTGCATGTGTTTGCTCTCAAAATGGAGTCAAAAAGCTCCTTGTAAAATAGAGTCTCTCAGAGCAGAACCTGAAAAGAATTCACTGTTTTAGACATTACAAAGTAGCTAAGAACAGGGCACAGCCTGATATAAAAAAAATAGGACAATAAAAAAGTCTTTCCTATGTGCTGACAGTGATCTTGTGAAGATTAAAGTTGATACAGATACCAAATTATGTGCTATTTTATTTTATTTCAATCATATCCACTAAAGATAACAAGGAGCACAGTTTGAGATACTCCCAGGCCCTGCTGGGATGCAGGCAGGTTTGGGCATGTCCTGAAAACTGATGAGCTAAGGCTGTCAGGAGCCTATTTACAGAGCAGAGCAGCCTCCTAAGAAAGTGCTAGAGTCCCTGAGCTTCAAGCATGTGAGAGCACGGCCAGCACACAGGAGTGTCTCTATACAGAAACCTGAGAAGTGTCTCTGAAATATGCTCACACTCCACAAGAAGAATCTTCCTAGCAGGATGAGTTTAAGCTGATACATTTTTTATTGTTATTGAAAAACAAGAACTTTTAACACAACATCACACTGACTCAAATCTGTCCTTAGGCTAATTCCTAGAAATTTTTCCTAAGTAATCTTTCTAAGAAAAGTAGTTACCATATGGAAGAAAAAAAAAGATAAAAGGGAGTGAAGGGACAGGAAAGCAGACCACTGCCCAGAGTCCAGCAAATACATCAACATGTACAGAAAATTAAAAAGAACCAAAAAATGCAATTTTAACTGCCAGGTCCACCTCATTGTACTTCCCACATCCTGGCTGCTTAGTCCAATCTTACTAATTGTCATGGAGTAAATTTTGAACCCCAACTTTAATTATTTACTCCCTTGTTAAATATTAATACTTTTCTACGGCTCACTATTTCCTACTAAACAACATTTCAAAGGTTTGTGCATGCCACTCAAAGCCCATCATAAATTATCACAGACTTATTTTTTTTACTCATAAAATGATGAAAATGATCTTAAGTAGCAGCACCAGGGACCCCAGGTAAAACTTTGCCTTATGCCCACTAACTCCCCTTAAAGTGTACCCAACAGCCATAAATTGCACCCTATCTCCTGGGCTCCACATTCTGGCCTACAACTTCAGCAGAAGATCTCAGGTTTTCAGGAAGCCACTCCAATTATAGGTACCTCAGAAACCACATTGGCACCCAAAACTCTAGTGTCATGCAGGCCACAAAACCCTAGTGGAGATATACTACTGGACTTGAAGACCCACTGATCACCAGAACTCTAGGCCACTTAGGCCAAAAGACAAAGAAGAAATGAAAACAAGAGATGGAAAATCCAAAAAAACACCCATAAAAACACAATCAACAACAGCTAGGGCAATATGGACCACCAGAGCCCAGATATACTACTACAGCAAGCCCTGGATATGTCAAAACATTTGAAGCACAAGAAAATGACCTTAAATCCAATTTTATGAAGATGATATAAGCCTTCAAAGAGGAAATTAATAAATGCTGCAAATAAATACAGTAAAATACAAACAGGTGAAAAGATGAATAAAATTCTTCAAGACCTGAAAATGGAAATATAAACAATAAAGAAAACACAAGCTGAGGGAATACTGAGGATGGAAAATCTAGATAATCAAACAGGAACTACAGACACAAGCATCTTCAACAGAATACAAGAGGTGGAGGAGAGAATCTCAGGTGTAGAAGATACAACCGAAGGAGTTGATACATTGGTCAAAGAAAACAGAAAGTCTAAAAAGTTCCTGACATAAAACATCCAGGAAATCTGAGACACCATGAAAAAAACAAATATAAAAATAAAAAGAATATAAAGGAAAGATTTCCAGCTCAAAGGCTTAGAAAATATTTTTAACAAAATTATAAAAGAAAATCTCCCTAACCTAAAGAAAAATGCCTATATACAAGAAGTTTAGAAAAACAAAAGGATTGGACCAGAAAATAAAAATCTCCTGCAAACAGTAAATGTACAGAACAAAGAAATAATTCTAAATGCTACAAAGGAAAAAGACCAAGTTACATATAAAGTCAGACCTACAGGATTACACTTGACTTCTCAACAGAGATCCTAAAAACCAAAAGGGTCTGAATAGATGTCTTAAAGATTCTAAAAGGCCACAGATGTCAGCCCAGACTACTACCCAGCAAACTTTCAGTTACCTTAGATGGAGAAAACAAGATGTTCTGTGACAAAACCAAATTTAAGCATTATCTGCCCATAAGCACAGCCCTACAGAAGATACTAGAAGGAAAACCTCAACCCAAGGAAGTTAACTACACCCAAGAAAACACAGGAAATAAATAACTTCACAACAGCAGAACCAAAAAAAGAGAAGCACACACACTCACACAAACACACACACACACACACACACACACACATACACTACCACCACCAATATCAAAATAACAAGAACTAACAATCGTTGGTCAAACAGCTAGCAGAGTGTCTGATGGAACACTGACCAGGAAAATGGCGGACACTGTTTCACTTAATGATGCCTTAGCTGGCTCTGGAAACCCAAACCTCAAGGATAGCCTGCAGCATGAGGGAACCAGCCTGAGGCAGGGGGCTACCCAAGACATGATCTTCCAGGGGTTTATCCTGAGAAGGCTTCTCCTAGTGCCTGCCCTGGCCCAACTGTTCCTGGACTTTACCCTGGCCCAACTGCCCCTGGAGCTTATCCCAGACCTCCTGCACCTGGAAACTTCCCTGTGCAACCTGGAAGACCCGGGACCTACCCTAGTGCTCCTGGTGCCTATCCTGCTGCTGGCCCTTATGGTGGCCCTGCTAGACCACTGACAGTGCCCTATGATCTGCCCTTGCCTGGAGGATTCATGCCTCACATGCTGACCACAGTCACAGGCACAGTGAAGTCCAAGGCAAACAGGATGACTCTAGATATCAGGAGAGAGAATGACATTCCCTTCCACTTCAACCTCCACTTAAATGAAAACAACAAAAGAGTCATTGTGTGCAACACCAAGCAGAACAGTAACTAGGAAATGGAAGAGAGACAGCCTGCTTTCCCATCTGAACGTGGCAAGGCATTCAAAATTCAAATACTGATTGACGCGAACTGCTTCAAGGTTGCATCCAACGATGCTCATGTGCTACAGTACAATCATCAAATGAAAACCCCAGGTAACTCAGGTAGCTAGGGATCTGTGGTGACATAACCATCACCAGTATTTCACACACCATGATCTAATCCAAAAGGGGTGGCACCTGAAACTGGATCTGTGCTCACTGAGAGTGAAAAACCTCACATTTACCCCTCTTCATCCTTCTCCCATTTAATAAAGATTCTCATGCTGAAAAAAAAAATCTTTGGTCATTAATATCTCTCAACATCAGTGGATTAACTTCCCAAGTAAAAAGACACAGGCTAATTGAATGGATACGAAAACAAGATCCATCATTCTGTCACATGCAAGAAACACACCACAGCATCAAAGATAGAATTACCTCAGAGTAAAGGGCTAGATAAAGATTTTTTAAGCAAATAGATCCAAGAAGCAAAGTGGAGTAGCTATTCTAATATATAATAAAATAGACTTTCAACCAAAATTAATCAAAAAAGATAGGGAAAGATACTTCATACTCATCAAATGAAATATCCACTAAGATGACATCTCAATTCTGAATATTTATGCTCCAAATAAAAGGGCACCCACATTTGTACTGAATTTTAAATCACACATCAAACCCTACACATCAAATCCTATAAGAGTGGAAGACTTCAACACCCTACTCTCACAAATAGCTCATCCAGACAGAAATTCAACAGAGAAATAATGGAACTAACAAACATTATTAATTAAATGAACTTAATACATATCTACAAAACATTTCACCCAAACACAAAAGAATATGCATTCTTCTCAGAATCTCATGGAACCATCTCCAAAATCACAAAGCAAGTCTTAACAGTTACATGAAAATTGAAATATCCCCCTATATCCTATCAGATGACCATGGATAAAAGCTGCACTTCAACAACAACATAAAGCCTTCAAACTCATGGAAACTAAACAACTCTCTACTCAATAACCACTGGACCAAGAAAGAAATTAAAGACTTTCTAGCATTCAGTGAAAATGAAGGCACAATATACCCAAACTTATGGGATGCAATGAAAGCAGTGCTAAGAGGAAAGGGCATAGTGCTAAGTACCTGAATAAAGAAATTAGTGAGATCTCATACTAGCAACTTAACTACACAGCTGAAAGCTCTAAAACAAAATGAAGCAAACAGACACAAGAGGATTAGATGGAAAGAATTAATCAAACTCAAGGCTGAAATCAATAATTTAGAATCAAAGAGAACAATACAATGAATTATCAAAGCCAAGAATTGGGAGGTGGGGGTTGAGAAAATATCCAAATTAACAAAATCAGAAATGAAAAGGGAGTCATAAGAACAGACACCAAGGAAATTTTAAGAATCCTTAGGTCTTACTTCAAAGCCTGTACTCTACAAAATTGAAAAATATTTTTAATATACAATATTCTCAATAAATACCACTTACCAAAGTTGAATCAAGATCAGATAAATAATCTAAATACACCTATAATCTCTAAGGAAATAGAAGTAGTCATTAAAAGTCTCCCAACCAAAAGCAAATTCTCAAGACCAGATGGTTTTAGTACAGAATTCTACCAGACTTTCAAAGAAGAGCTAATATGAGTACTCCTCAAATTATTCCACAGAATAGAAACAGAAGGAACATTACCAATTTCATTTTATGAGGCCACAGTCACTCTGATACTTAAACCACACAAAGATTCAAGGAAGAGAATTTCAGAGCAATCTTCTTTATGAACATTAATGCAAAAATACTCAATAAAATACTTGAAAACCAAATCCAAGGACACATCAAAAAGATCATCCACCATAATCAAGGAGGCTTTATCCCAGAGATGCAGGGATGGTTTAACATACAAAAATACATCAATGTACTCCGCAACATAAACCAACTGAAAGAAAAACATACATGATCATCTCATTATATGCCCAAAAAGTCTTTAACAAACACCAACACTCCTTCATGTTACAAGTCTTGGAGATAGCACAGATACAAGGTGCACATACCTAAACATAATAAAGGCACTATACAGCAATCCAATAGCCAATGTTAACTTAAATGGAAAGAAACTTCAAGGTATTTCACTAAAATCAGAGACAAAACAAGGCTGCACATTCTCCATATCTATTAAATATAGTACTTAAAGTTTTAGCTAAAGCATAAGACAAAGGAAATCAAGGGATGCAAATTGGAAAGAAAGAAGTCAAAGTATTGTTATTTGCAGATGATATGATACTATACACAAGTGATGCCCAAAATTCTATTAGAGAACCCCTACAGCTGACAAAACACATGTAATGAAGTGACTGGATACAAAATTAACAAAATAAATCAGTAGACCTCCCATATGCAATGGACACATAGACACAAAGATTCTAAGTAACAAGAAGGGCTCAAGGGTAGACTTGTCACTCTCACTGAGAATGGGAAATAGAATAGGCATCTTGCGTGGGTGGGGGGAAGGGTATTGGACTGGATGAGGCTGTGGGTGGGAGTGGGAACAGGAGATATCAGCTAGGGAGAAGATGAGGGAGAGAATATTGGGAAGAATAACTGGGATGGAGCATGCTTTTCTAGGAGGAGCTAGAAATCTAGGGCAACTGAAACGCTCAGAAGTCTATGGGGTGACCCTAGGTAAGACTTCTAGCAATGGGGTATATTGAGCCTGAACCCCCCATCTCCTGTAGCCAGGCAAGACTTCCAATGGAGGGATTGGAACACCAACCCAGCGACAAAGCCTTTGACCTACAATTTATCCTGCCTACAAAATATGCATAGGTAAAGATGGAGTAGAAAGTGAGGGAATGGCCAATCCATAACTGGTTCAACTTGAGGCCCATGCCATGAGAGATAGCTCGCCCCTGGCACTGTTATTGATATTCTGCTATGGCTGCAAATAGGAGCCTAGCATAACCCTCATCAGAGAGACTTGATCCAACAACTGATGAAAACAGGCTCAGATATCCACAGCGAAGCATTCAGTAGAGCATGTATAATCCTGAAGGGGGGGCGGGGGTGGGAAGGATTGCAGGATCCAGAGGGGTCAAGTACTCACAAGAAAACCTATAGAATCAACTAACCTGGCCCCATAAGGTCACACAAAGACTGAGCTGCCAATCAGGGAATCTGCGTGGGGCTGACCCCTCTGAACATGTGCAATAGTTGTGCAGCTGGGTCATCATGAAAGACTCCTAACAATGAGAGCAACGGCTGTCTCTGACTCTGTTCCCTGTTTTGGGGACCCTTTCCCCATATTGGACTTTCTCTTGTAGCCTCAATAGGAGAAGATGTGCCTAGTCTTACTGCAATTTGGTATGCCAAGGCTTTTCTGAAGAGAAAGGGAGGAGAAGTGGATGAGGCAGGACAGGGAGGAGGGGTTGGAAGGAGAAGAGGGAGAGAGAACTTCAATCAGTAGGTAAAATTAATTAATTAATTAATTTTTAAAAATAATGATCTTAAAAAAAATGGAAGGATGATGAAGTATTAAGCATTAAAACAAAAAAAATTAATTCTATAATGTATTAGAAGTAGGTAAAAGCATATATGAACTCAAGTATAAAACACATTTACTTTCTTCATTTTAGATTTCTGGCTCCAAATACCAATAGTCTATTAACATGGAAAACCACACACCTAGTCATAAATTGTGCTACTTTTAATTTACAGAAGGCTTTAGCAAACTAATAGGACCATTATTGTTGTTCACTTCTCATCTTTGATACAATTTGTTGTGAAAATGACCTTTTTCTCATTATAGTCTGTATTTTTACCTCGAAACTCAAAATTAGATGTGAAATTGCTTCCACCTTAGTAAAAGCCTCCTTCATCTTATTATGAGGCCATCATAAAAGTCTCAGTAGTTTAAATGCTATTTGTCATTTTCTCCTAGCCAGGTTCAGATCAGCACTTTTAGAAAATTCTATTTTCTGTTTTGTTTGTTTCAATTTGCTTTAGGGTTATTGCTTACTCTTGTTGTGGTGGTTATTTTAAATATATAAAATCCTTAAAGGAAAGTGGGTTTTTATAACTTCATTGTGACTCCTCTGTGCAATTTATGTTATGTTACATGTTGCGGAAACTAAGATTCTTTTTACCAAAAGCGCCCCTTTCTAATGGAAGGTATTTGTTGTACTAAATACAATTCATTATTTTAATCGTTTTAATGCATCTATGAATTTTAATCAATATCTATTTTCCTGTTACATTAAGCTCAATTGCACACAGAACAAATTTCTTTCAGCATCTCATAAAGGATTTTTAAAAGATGCTTACAGATGTTTACATTTGAAGTAGCAATTATCTGTAAACCTAACAGTAAGTTTCAATGCACACTCAAGTTTGTGTCTGTGGCAATTTTTGTGTCTGTCTGAAAGAAGTAAACTCCATAGAAGGTTTGTTTTATGGAGGATTTGAGCACTGCATCAGTGAAATGTTGGACTGCAAGGACCAGCAAACTGCTTTGACATATTATCATTATTATCAAACTTAGCACTCAGTATTAGTTCTTCTTTGGATTGGTTTGATTCAGTTTGGTTGGGTTGCATTTTTTTTAAAGATATGGCCCCACTCACTTGCCCAGGATGGCCAAACTCTCATAATGAAGCCCAGAATGGTTTTGAATTCACAATGGCCCTCCTGCCTCTATCTCTTCAGAGTGGAGATTAAAGTGTATCACTCAAATATAAAACTAAGCTCATCCCTCCTCAAGATGTCCCCAGATTTTAGTCTGGTTGTAATTAAGAGGCACATCCTGAGGAGGATCCAAGATGGTAGTGCTGAGCATGTAGGGTATCTTATGTGCAGCACAGAGACTAGGGACCATGCTGGGAGCTACAGACCACAAGACATCAAGAGCCCTAGGTGAGAGGGATCCACAAAGTGCAGAGCACAGGTGGGTTCAACTTCAGTCCACCCAATTGGCCCACAGAAGATGGGTGTCCAGTCCCCAGAGTCTGGACCTATACCTGTCTGTGAGGTACTGCCTTATGCTATATCAGGGATTTGGTATCTGAGACTGTACCACCTAGAGCTGTTGGTCTGGGAAAAATGGGTAGTTCTGACCTCAGACTGACCTGAGAAAGCCCCAGGGGCTGACGAACACAAGGGCACAAATTCCAAACCCCAGTGCAACTGAGCATGGGTGCAAGCTTCAAAAGATACAAGAAGATTGAAATAATACTTTGTATCCTATCAGATCACCGTGGACTAAAGCTGGACTTCAACAACAAGAGAAATAACAAAAAGCCTATAAACACATGGAAACCAAACAACTCTGTACTTAATGTCACCTAGGTCAGGGAAGAAATAAAGAAAGAAATTAAGGACTTCCTAAAATTCTATGAAAATGATGGAACAGCATACCCAGATTTATGGGACACATTGAAAGCAGTGCTAAGAGGAAATATCATAGCACTAAGTGCCTTCATAAAGAAACTGGAAACATCTCATATGAGAAAGTTAACAACACATCTGGAAGCCCTAGGAAAAAAAAGAAGCAGAAACGCCCAAGAGGAATAGGCAGCTGAAAATAATCAAACTCCGGGTTGAAATCTATAAATTAGAAACAAAAAGAACAATTGAAAAAATCAACAAAACCAAGAGCTGGTTCTTTGAGAAAATCAACAAGGTAACAAATCATTAGCCAAACTAACTAAAAGGCAGAGAGACGCTATCCAAATCAACAAAATCAGAAATGAAAAGGGAGACATAACAACAGGCACTGAAGAAATACAAAGAATCATAATTTGAAAATCTAAGGGAAATGGACAATTTTCTTGATCATTTTCTTTTGCCAAAGTTGAATCAAGATAAGAAGAAAGTTAAATAGTCCTATTTCTCCTACAGAAATAGAAGCACTCATTAAAAGTCTCTCAACCAAATAAAGCCCAGGACCAGATGGTTTCAGCACAGAATTCTACCGACCTTCAAAGAAGAGCTAATACCGATACTCTTCAAGATACTCCACAAAATAGAAATGGATGGAACATTACCAAACTCATTCTATGAGGTCAGAATCACCTTGACACCTAAACTTCACAAAGACCCACAAAGAAAGAGATCTTCAGACTAATTTCTCTTATGAACATTGATGCAAAAATACTCAATAAAATACTCACACACTGAGTCCAAGAACACATTAAAGATAGATATCATTTACCATAACCAAGTAGGTTTCATTCCAGGCATGCAGGAATGGTTCAATATAAGAAAATCCATCAATGTAATCCACCATATAAACAAACTGAAAGAAAAAAACCAAATGATCATCTCCTTAGATGCTGAGAAAACATTTGACAAAATCCAACACCCTTTCATGTTTAAAGTTTTGGAAAGATCAGGGATACAAGCCATATACCTATACCTAAACATAATAAAGACTGTATACAGCAAGCCAATAGCTAACATCAAATTAAATGGAGAGAAACTCAATGAAATTCCTCTAAAATCAGGGACCAGACAAGGCTGCCCTCTTTCTCCATATCTCTTCCATATAGTTCTCAAAGATCTAGCCAGAGTAATAAGACAACAAAATAAAATTAAGGGGATCAAAATGGGATAAGAAGTCAAATCATCTCGTTTCAGAGATAATATGATAATGTACATAAGTGACCCCTAAAATTCCACCAAAGAACTCCTACAGCTGATAAACACCTTCAGTAAAGTGGCTGGATACACAATTAACTCAAAAAAGTCAGTAGCCTTCCTGTATACAAATGACAATCATGCTGAGAAAGAAATTAGGAAAACTACACCCTTCATGACACCCACAAGCAATATAAAGTATCTAGGAATAACTCTAACCATGCAGGTGAAAGATTTGTTTGAAAAAAACTTCAAATCTCTGAAGGAGATTGAAGATGACATCAGAAGATGGAAATATCTCCCATGTTCATGGATTGGGAGAATTAACACAGTAAAAATGGTCATCTTACCAAAAGCAATTTACAGATTCAATGCAATTCCTATAAAAATGCCTACACAATTTTTTAAAGACATTGAAAAATCAATTCTCAATTTAATATGGAAAAATAAAAAACCCAGAATAGCTAAAACAATCTTGAACAATAAAAGATCCTCTGGAGGTATCTCCATACCCAATCTCAAGCTGTTCTATAGAGCAATAGTAATTAAAACAGCATGGTACTGGCATAGAAATAGTCTGGTTGATCAATGGAATTGAATTGAAGACCCAGAAATAAATCCACACACATATGGACACTTGATTTTTTACAAAGAAATCAAATCTATTCAACAAAAAAAGGATAGCATCTTCAACAAATGGTGCTGGTCTAATTGGATGTCTACATGTAGAAAGATGCAAGTAGATCCATATTTATCACCATGCACAAAACTCAAGTCCAAGTGGATTAAAGACCTCAACATAAAACCAGAGACACTAAGTCAGTTAGAAAAAAAAGTGGGGAAGAGCCAGGAACTCACTGGCACAGGAGACAACTTCCTGAACAGAACACCAACAGCTCAGGCTCTAAGATCAACAATTAATAACTGGCACCTCATCAGGCTGAGAAGCTTCTGTAAGGCAGAAGACACTGTCCACAGAACAAAGTGACAGCCTACAGACTGCGAAAAGGTCTTCACCAACCCTACGTCTGACAAAGGACTAATATCCAAAATGTATAAAGAGCTCAAGAAATTAAATGCCACCAAACCAAATAACCCAATTGAGAAATGGGGCTGAGAGCTAAACAGAGAAGTCTCAATATCAAATGGCTGAGAAATATTTAAAGAAATGTTCAATGACCTTAGACATCAGAGAAATGCAAATCAAAACAACTCTGAGATTCCATCTTACACCCATCAGAATGGCTAAGATCAAAAACTCAAGTGATAGTATGCACTGGCAAGGATGAGGAGAAAGGGGAACAGTCTTTCATTCCTGGTGGGAGTGCAAACTTGTACAACCACTTTGGAAATCAATCTGGTGCTTTCTTGGAAAACTGAGAATAGGGCTACACCAAGACCCAGCTATTCCACTATTTGGAATATACCCAAAAGATGCACTAGCACACAACAAAGACATATGCTCAACCATGTTCATAGCAGCCTTACTCATAATAGTCAGAACCTGGAAATAACCTATATGTCCCTCAGTCAAAGAATGGATAAAGAAATTGTGGTACATTTACACTATGGAATACTACTCAGCTATTAAAAATAAGGAAATACTGAAATTTGTAGGCAAATGGATGGAACTAGAAATTATTGTACTGAGTGTTTTAAGCCAGAACCAGAAAGGTACACATGGCATATACTCACTTATAATTAGTCGCTAGCCCAATAGAAATGTCCCCTGAAAGTCTTCACTTAGCCAGAGATTGGAATAGATACTGGGGCTTCCTATTGGGACTCTAGATGAGAGAGATAAGGAAGAATATGGAAATAGAAGGATCCTAGAAGCCTACAAGAAGATCATTAAGGCTGGCAGATCTGGACCCAGGCATGTCAGCTCAAACTACTGTACCAACCAAGGACAATGTATGCAGTAAACCTAGAACCTCTATCTAGATCTAGCTAATGGACACCACATTCTCCACAATTGTATGGAGAGCAGGGACTGACTCAGACATGAACTCTTGTGGCCCCAATTTGATCACTTCCCCTTGGTGGGGAGAACTAGTGACACTCAGAGGAAGAGTAAGCATGCTACCAGGAAGAGACTTAATAGGCGGTGATCTTATAGTGGGGGAGGATGTCCTCTTTCTGCCACATACCTAGGGGAGGGCAATGGGAGGGAGAATTGGAAGATACAAGTGAGGGGATAACAATCGAAATATAATCTGAATAAGTTACTCAAATACAATTTTTTAAAAAGAGGCACATCCCTCTCATTACTATGGAAATGGATCATCCATGTTTCAGGAAGTGATGATGTGAATATGAAAGAGAAAATATCTATGCAATGTAATTATTTTTAACTTTTTGAAGATGTCTTCATTTTATGCATATGAGTGTTTTGCCTACCTGTATGTACGTGTACATGGACATGCCTGGTGCTCAAGGTCAGAAAAAGGATGTTGGAAGCCTAGAACTAGAGATATGGATTTTCTTTTCACTTTGTAAAAGCAGTAAATATTCTTAGCAATCAAGCCATCGCTCCAGTCTCTTCATGTAATGTGATTTCATGAGTTGAGTCAAAGAGGTTTCATGTGATGAGTAGTAAAAGCTGGAGTCTGTTGTTAGCTGTGATTCCAGAAGACCTTATGAGCACAAACTCTGGCTTCCCCTTCCTTCTGACACCTTTTTCCTCACCTTTATCCTCTGCCAACAATATAGGGAAGAACCAGAAAACTAGTTCAGTTAGTAAAAAAATAGGTAGTCAATGAAATATCTCTGGTTTAGTGTAGCTTTCCTGAAGTAAGCATTGCAGGGGTTATTTGAATTTGGGTTTTGCACAGTTCTATGCTGGATGCCTTCAAAGTCTATCTGTGAAATGGATTTCCTTCTCTTGCTGCCTGAGATAGGTTTGGTGAAATAGTAAGTGCATGTGATATCGCTGCCAACACTCTTCACCCTTCCTCTGTCTGGGATCTTATGGTAGACTCCTCAGTGACCCATGAGCAATTCATCCCACAACTCACTTGTGCGTTCGCAAGTGCTTCTGGCAATGGCACAGCTGTAACAACTAATAAGACCAGTCTTTGGTCATAAAAGAGAACAAAGAACTTGAATGAACAAAGTATTCTCATGCAAAACTAAATATATTTTTTAAAAATACTTTGGCAAAAAAACCCTAAATATATTTTTTACTCTGAAACACAAATGAACTAGAGTTAATTAAACTTAGGATTTTTGGTTTTCAATAAAAGATGGCAACTATTTCTAGTTCATTCTTCAACCAGCTCAGCAAACTCCACTACAGCTTTTTTCAGATTCTCACTAAAATATCAAATGACAAAAAAAAAGGATGTCCCACATCAAAAAGAAAAATGCCACTATCAGGCATCCTAACACTATAATTTAAGAGGAATTGACAACAATCATAAGACTGATAGGGCTGGATTTAGAAAACCAATTCAGAATGTAGCAAATGGCATATACTAGCTTCAATTTATGGGAAAATAAAAAGACTGTCTAAAAATAGAGGCAGGAAAATATTTGACCTTCCAAACAGTCTACTTCCTGACCCAGAAAATTAGGAATTTTTTTCAATCAAAAAGCTGTATAAATTCTTCTCTGTCCTTCAGTTGCCAAAGTGAGGGTAAACCCACCTAGTCCAGCTTCCACTATTCAGTGTCCAAGATGAAAATACAAAGCCTAGAAAGTGGACAACAAAAACTAATGAGATGGTTGGGAGTTCTCAAAAAGAGAACACTCTAGTAATTAGTGTCATATGTGCAGCATTATACTTTCTTTTTTTGGTTTGGGGGTTTCTTTGTTTATTTCATTCATTGATTGAATGATTGATTGTTTTTCGAGACATGGTTTCTCTATATAGCCTTGGCTGGCCTGGATTTACTTTGTAGACCGGGTTGGCCTTGAACTCACAAAGATCCACCTGCCTCTGCATCCCTGAGTGCTGGAATTCATGGCTTGCCCACCTATAATTTCTATTTTTAATGACAATTAGAAAGGAAGGCACTGTAAGCTTCATGTGGGTCCCTAGTAAAGGGAGAGGGGCCTGTCTCTGACATGGACTCCATTGCAATCTTTTGGATCACTTCCCCCTGGCAGAATTGCCTTGTCAGGCCACAGGGGAAGAAGACACACTCATTCCTGATGTGACTTGATGAGCTGGGGTAGGTGGTAAAGGGGTTCCCTCTTTTCTGAGAAATATGGAAGGAGGAGAGGCAGGGGGAGCTGGGAGAAGAGGAGGAATAGGGTTACGACCAGAATGTAAAGTGAGTAAATTTAATTAATTAACTAACTAACTAACTAAGAAATAAATAAATAAAAGGAAGAGCTGGAGTGATGGCTTAGCAGCTAAGAGTATCAGTTACTCTCTCAGAGAACCAAGGTTCAATTCCTAGCACCAAGATAGCTATTCATAACTTCCTATAACTCCAAATCTGATGTCTTCTTCTGGCCTCCAATGACACTGTATGCACATAGTACCCAGACATACATGTAGGCAAAACACCCCAAAACATAAAATAAAACAAAGCTACCTAACACACACACAGAGAGAGAGATGAGTATGAAGTGTCCTTCCTCATCCCTTTTGATTAATTTTGCTTGAAAGTCTATTTTGTTAGATAATAAAATGGCTACGCCTGCTTGTTTCTTGTGACCATTTGTTTAGAATATTTTTTCTAGCCTTTTACCCTGAGTTAATGTCTATTGTTATGGGTGAGATGTGTTTATTGAATGCAGAAGAAAGTTGGATCTTGTTTATGCACCCATTCAAATAGTCTGTGTCTTTTTATTAGAGAATTGAGACCATTGATATTGAGAGATATTAATGACCAGTGACTGTTAAGAGTCTTAATTTTGATGTTGGTTCCAATAGAGCACTTGTGTGATTATCTTTTTGCAGTGGAGTCATTATCTATTTCCTGTGTAGTTTCAGTTGTAGCTTGTCCCTTTATGATGAAGTTTTCCTTCTAGTACCTTCTGTAAAGCTGGATTTCTGGATAGGTACTGTTTGAATTTGTTTTTGTCATGGAATATTTTGTTTTCTCCATCAATAGTTATTGATAGTTTTGCTGGATAAAGTAGTCTGGCCTGGCATCTGTGCTCTCTCAGGGTTTGCAGGATCTCTGTCCAGGCCCTTCTGGCTTTTATGGTCTCTGCTGAGAAGTCGGGTGTAATTCTGATAGGTTTGCCATTAAATATTATTTGGTCCTTTTCTCTTGCAGCCTTTAATATTTTTTCTTTGTTTTGTATATTTTGTGTTTTGATTATTATGTGACAGGAAGTTTTCCTTTTCTGGTCTATTCTATTTGGTGTTCTGTAGGCCTCTTGTATGTTTATAGGCATCTCTTTCTTCAGATTGGGAAAATTTTCTTCTATGATTTTGTTAAGAATAGTTTCTGGGCCTTGGAGTCTGGCATCTTCTCTTTCCTCAATGCCTATTATCCTCAGATTTCTTCTTTTCATGGTGTCATTGATTTCTTGGATGTTTTGTGTCAAGATTTTTCCAGATTTAGCATTTTCTTTAATGGTGCTTCAAGATCTACGATTGTATCTTCTAGACCTGAGATTCATTCCTCCATCTCTTGGATTCTGTTAGAAAGGCTCACCTCTGTGTTGCTTGCTTTCCTTTCTGAGCTCTCACATTCCCGTTTTTCTTCTGTCTGTGTGTTTATAATTGAATTCATTTTCATCATCAGATCTTGAACTGTTTTATTGATTTCTTTCATCTCATTGTTTGTATATTTTTGAGTTTCTTCCATTGACTATAGGCCTTTATATCTTTAACTGTTTTACTGATTTCCTTCAAGGGTTGTTTGTATTTTCCTGAGTTTTTTCCAGTGCCTCTCTATAGGCCTCTTTTATGTCTTCCACCGGTTTGGCTGCGTCTTCCTGCATTTGATTATGAATTTCATTTGTTTCATCCATTATCATCCTCATTACAAAGGATTTGAGGTCATTTTCTTGTATTTCCATTGTGTGTGAGTTCTCTGGGTTGTTTTCTTTGGGATCGCTGGGATCTGGAGATGCCATATTGTTTGGGGATTTTTTGCGTATGATTTTACACTGTCCTTTAGGCATCTTGCCATCTTCGTTTTTGGCAGGTAGCTTCTGGAGTTTGGTGGAGAGAGTCTGGGGATAGATTCACCTGTTTTCTCATGATTTCCCTAGGATGGAAGCTCTGATGCTTCATTGGTCTGGATGGCAGGAGGCTAGTTTGAGTCTCTCACAGCCAGTGATCCCCAGATCCCCTGTACTGTGGGTCCTCTAATTGTCCTGGGTCTCTGAATGTGGGTTGGGTCAGGCCAAAGTGTCCACAGCCTTCTGGGTCCCCTTGTAGCATTGGAGCTCTCCAGGGACTGAAGCAGGTCAGGTGGAGGGGGTCTAATGGCCACTCTACTCCCTGTCTCCCTGAGAATTCCTTAGTCCTGGAGCTTTGATGCTCCACTAGTCTGTGGTTCCCAGTAGCATTTCGGGACCCAGACTACTCGCAGAGTCCAGCTTAGTGTTACAGGACCGAAACTGCACACACACTGAGTCCAGTTCATGTCTCTGGACCCAAACAGGTCTCTGGACCCAAACAGGTCTCTGGGCCTAATCCACGCACTTAGTTCAGTTAGAGCTGAGTCCAACCAGGGTCTCAGGCCCAAACCGCACACTTAGCTTGCCAAGTTCAGCTAAAGTCTTGGGGTCCTGACCACACGCCAAACTCAGCTAGAGTGTCTTGGCCTAAACTGCCCACCAAGCTCAGCTAGGGATTCTGGGCCCAAACCGTGCATCGAGCTCAGCCAGAGTCCCAGAGCCTGTACTGCCCACCAAGTTCAGCCAGGGACTCAGGGCCCAAACTGAGCACTGACCTCAGCTAAAGTCTCTGAACCCAAACTGCCACCAAATTCAGCAGAGTCTCAGGGCCAGGACTGTGCTTCAAACTCAGCCAGGGACTCTGGATCCAAACTGTGTGACAAATTCAGCTAGGGACTTGGGACTAATCCACGTGCCGAGTCCAGCCAAAGTCTCATGACCAGGACCATGCGCCAAGCTCAGCTGGAGTCTTTGGACCCAAACTGCCCGCCAAGTCCAGCTAGGTTCTCTGGGCCTAAGCTTCCTGCCGAGTTCAGCTAGAGACTGTGGGCCCAAATTGCCCCCCCCAACATTCAGCCAGGGACTCTGGGCCTAAACCACATGCCGAACTCAGGGGCTGAACTGTGAGCCAAGCTCAGCTAGGGACTCTGGGCCCAAACAGCATGCCGAGCTCTGCTAGGGTCTCAGCGGCTGAACTGCACTCCGAGTCCAGCTTGGGTCTCTGGGTGCTGAGTTGAGCTTGAGTCACGGGGCCCAAATCTTGCACTGAGTCCCCTCTCCTGCAGCAATTCTCACCAGTTACACCGCCAATGCCTCTGCCAGAGTGTTGCCAGCTGCAAACCTCAGCCACCACCTCCACTGCTACCGATGCTCTGCTCCAAGAGAATACGCATTCCTCCTGTGTGCAAGGGTACACAGGTTTTCTGTATTTTGGTCCTTCCAAACTGTGGAGTACTCCTGCAGCAGTGGGGTGGGGAGCTTGGTGACCCTGGTTCAGAATTCCGTGCAATTCCCTGAATTATTTACTGGAGCTTCTAAATATGGTCCACGCTGCTCACCACCATCTTGTATCCCCCGTCAACAGTGTATTTCTTTAACTCTTGGGACACTCTGCCCTGGCAGGTGGCTAGGGTCAGTTATCAGTTGTGGCTCCTCTCAGATTTGTTTTACAGTCAGAGAAAGGAAGTGTTAAAGTAGTCTGCAACAGAGGAGATTTACAGACTTTGGCCTTAATGGGGATTCTTAAGGAAGAAATGGGTAGGCCCAGCTTCTACATTTCCCCAGACTTTGGCCTTAATGGGGGTCCTTAACAAGGGGGACCTGGTTCCTTCACCATCAAATAAAACTCCTAGTAACAGAAATAAGATACATCTTTTTGTTTCATTGACCAAAAACCATCTCATAGATTCTCTGCCCTAAACATCATAGGCTACTGTCATTGCTTTTAGTAATATCTCAAAACTTGATAGATTCTATAAATAAACACAACAGACTTACATTGTCAAACATAGAGAAATCAGCTAGTGCTCAATTAGAAGTCAGTGGAAATCAGTATGGCACTGACTAACATTCATAATGATATGAGGTGCTATATATACTACTGGAGGATGAAAGTAATCATCAGTCCTAACCAGCCACATATCCTATGAGCTACAATAACACCTGGTTTCAAGATACACCCATTAGTGTTAGGAATGGGTTACATCTAATTAAGTGTTAGCCAAAGAGGCCCCCTGGAAACATCCAAACAACCCAGGCTACTGCCAAGGCTATTGATTTCATTGTACAAAGTGATGGTAAATTTCTATTGCTAAGGATAACACATACATACAGCACTTCACATGGAGAAGTCGAGCTTGGTACCTAATTGGAGCCTTTACCCCTACTGACTGGTGTTGATGGTGGTGCAATAGTGATACAAAAGCTGTGATAGTAACCAGTCACTATCTGGAACTAAGGCTTATTCCATCAGACAGGCCTCATGCTAGACACTATTCAGATGGCCAAGAAACCAAAGCTAGATAGCCCGGGGAATTATGGGAAAAAACAAATACTACTGATATGATAAAGGAATGTAGCCATAAAAACTCCTAACAACATTTTTTTTATAATCACAGATCAGTGTCTTGTTCAGTCATCATCAGAGGCTTCCTTCTGCAGTAGATAAAAATAAATACAGAGACTCACACCTGACTCTTCGGCCATTCATTCTCTAGCAAATGATTTCTGTCTGTGCAGTTCTGAATGAGTGGTGTGGCGGGGGCGGGGGGGAGAGGATTCAATGAAAAGGAAAGAGAAACACGATACAACATGCAGACAGTGAGATACCTTGGAACACTCAGTTCCAAACAGGATGTCTCTATCAAATACCTCCTCTCAGGGCATTGTATGTTTGTATCTTAATTATTTTATGTTAATTTTTCGTACTTCTAGGTGCTTTTTCTTCTTTTTTTTATTTTTATTTTTTTATTTTTATTTTTTTTATTTTTAATTAATTTATTCTTGTTACATCTCTATGGTTATCCCATCCCTTGTCTCCTCACATTCTCCCCTACCTCCCATTTTCCCCTTATTCCCCTCCCCTATGACTATTCCTCAGAGGGATTACCTCCCTCTGTATATGCTCATAGGGTATCAAGTCTCTTCTCGGTGACCTGCTGTCCTTCCTCTGAGTGCCACTAGGTCTCCCCCGCCAGGGGACATAGTCAAATGTGAGGCACCAGAGTACATAAGAAAGTCAAATCCCTCTCTCCACTCAAGTGTGGAGACTGTCCTGTCCATGGGCTAGATCAGGGTAGGGGTTTAAATTTTACCGCCTGTATTGTCCTTGGCTAGGGCCTTAGTTTGAGCGGGACCCCAAGACCCAAATCTGCCTATCATAATGTTCTACTTGTAGGTTTCTAGGACCCACTGGATCCTTCTACATTGCTATTCTCCCATTGTTCTCTCATCTAGAGTCCCAATAGGATGTCCTCCCCTCTGTCCCAGTTTCCTGGTAAGGGAAGGCTTTCATGGGACATGCTCATTGGGCTAGTATGCAGATATAAGTGAGTATATACCATTTGAGTCTTTCTGCTTCTGGGTTAACTCACTCATTATGATCATCTCTAGCTCAATCCATTTGTCCACAAATTTCGGGAATTCCTTGTTTTTAATAGCTGAGTAGTATTCCATAGTGTATATGTACCACAGTTTCTTTATCCATTCTTCTACTGAGGGACATTTAGGCTGTTTCCATGATCTGGCTATTATGAATAAGGCTGCTATGAACATGGTTGAGCAAATTTTCTTGCTGTGTGCTGGTGCATCTTCTGGGTATATTCCAAGGAGTGGAATAGCTGGGTCTTAAGGAAGCCCTATTCCCAGTTTTCTGAGATAGCACCAGATAGATTTCCAAAGTGGTTGTCCTAGTTTCCATTCTCACCAGCAATGAAGGAGTGTTCCTCTCTCCCCACATCCTCTCCAGCATGTGGTATCGCTTGAGTTTTTTATCTTAGCCATTCTGATGGGTGTAAGATGGAATCTCAGAGTTGTTTTGATTTGCATTTCCTTGATGACTAAGGAGGTTGAGCATTTCTTTAAGTGTTTCTCAGCCATTTGATATTCTTCTGTTGAGAATTTTCTGTTTAGTTCCAAGCACCATTTCTCAATTGGGTTATTTGGTTTGGTGGTGTTTAATTTCTTGAGTTCTTTATATATTTTGGATATTAGACCTTTGTCAGATGTAGGGTTGGTGAAGATCTTTTCCCAGTCTGTAGGCTGTCACTTTGTTCTCTTGACCGTGTCTCTAGCCTTACAGAAGCTTCTCAGCCTCATGAGGTCCCATTTATTAATTGTTGACATTAAGGCCTGGGCTGTTGGTGTTCTGTTCAGGAAGTTGTCTCCTGTGCCAATATGTTCCAGGCTCTTCCCCACTTTTTCTTCTAACTGACTTAGTGTCTCTGGTTTTATGTTGAGGTCTTTAATCCACTTGGATTTGAGTTTTGTGCAAGGTGACAAATATGGCTCCAGTTGCATTTTTTTACACATAGACATCCAGTTAGACCAGCACCATTTGTTGAAGATGCTATCCTTTTTCCATTGAATGGATTTGGCTTCTTTGTCAAAAATCAAGTGACCGTATGTGTTCGGATTCATATCTGGGTCTTCAATTCGATTCCACTGATCAACCAGCCTGTTGCTGTGCCAGTACCATGCTGTTTTAATTACAATTGCTTTATAGTACAATTTGAAATCAGGTATGGAGATTCCTCCGGAGCACCTTTTATTGTACAAGATCGTTTTTGCTATTCTGGGTTTTTTGTTTTTCCATATGAAGTTCAGAATTGAACTTTCAATGTCTTTAAAAAATTGTGTAGGTATTTTAATAGGGATTGAATTGATTCTGTAGATTGCTTTTGGTAGGATGGCCATTTTTACTATGTTCATTCTCCCGATCCATGAGCAAGGGAGATCCTTCCATCTTCTTATGTCATTTTGAATCTCCTTCTTCAGAGTTTTGAAATTTTTTTCAAACAAGTCCTTCACTTGCTTAGTTAAAGTAACTCCTAGATATTTTATATTACTTGTGGCTAATGTGAAGGGTGTGGCTTTCCTAATTTCTTCCTCGGCAAGCTTGTCATTTGTGTATAGGAAGGCTACAGACTTTTTGGAGTTAATTTTGTATCCAGCCAAATTGCTGAAAGTATTTATCAGCTGTAGGAGTTCTCTGGTGGAATTTTGAGGGTCACTTATGTACACTATCATATCATCTGCAAATAGGGATAGTTTGACTTCTTCCTTTCCCATTTGGATACCCTTGATCTCCTTTGTTGTCTTATGGCTCTGGCTAGAACTTCGAGTACTATATTGAAGAGATATGGAGAGAGTGGGCAGCCTTGCCTTGTTCCCGATTTTAGAGGAATTTCCTTGAGTATCTCACCATTTACTTTGATTTTTGCTATTGGCTTGCTGTAGATAGCCTTTATTATGTTGAGGAAAGTGCCTTGTATCCCTGATCTCTCTAAAACTTTAAACATGAATGGGTGTTGGATTTTATCAAATGCTTTTTCTGCATCTAAAGAGATGATCATGTGGTTTTTTATTTTCAGTTTGTTTATATGGTGGATTACATTGATGGATTTCCGTATATTAGACCATCCCTGCATGCCTGGAATGAAGCCTACTTGGTCATGATGAATGATATCCTTTATGTGTTCTTGTATTCGTTTTGCAAGAATTTTATTTAGTATTTTTGCATCGATGTTCATAAGAGAAATTGGTCTGAAATTCTCTTTCTTTGTTGAGTCTTTGTGAGGTTTAGGTATCAACGTGACTATGGCCTCATAGAATGAATTTGGTAATGTTCCATCCATTTCTATGTTTGGAGTAGCTTGAAGAGTATCGGTATTAGCTCGCCTTTGAAGGTCTGGTAGAATTCTGCACTGAAACCATCTGGCCCTGAGCTTCTTTTGGTTGCAAGACTATCAATGATTGCTTCTATTTCTGTAGGGGAAATGGGATAATTTAGCTTGTTTATCTGTTCTTCACTCAACTTTGACAAGTGAAATTGATCAAGAAAATTGTCCATTTACCTTAGATTTTCAAATTTTGTGGCATATATGCCTTCAAAGTAGGATCTTATGATTCTTTGTATTTCTTCAGTGTCTGTTGTTATGTCTCCCTTTTCATTTCTGATTTTGTTGATTTCAATACTGTCTCTCTGCCTTTTAGTTAGTTTGGCTAACGGTCTGTCTATCTTATTGATTTTCTCAAAGAACCAGCTCTTGGTTTTGTTGATTCTTTGGACTGTTTTCTTAGTTTCTAATTTGTTAATTTCGGCCCTGAGTTTGATTATTTCCAGACATCTACTCCTTTTGGGTGTTTCTGCTTCTTTTTTTCTAGGGCTTCCAGCTGTTAATTGCTTATGTGCGATGTTTCCAATTTCTTTTTAAAGGCACTTAGTTCTATGAGTTTTGCTCTTAACACTGCTTTCAATGTATCCCACAAATTTGGGTATGTTGTTCCCTCATTTTCATTGAATTTCAGAAACTCCTTGATTTCTTTCTTTATTTCTTCCCTGACCCATGTGTCATTTAGCAGAGAGTTATTTAGTTTCCATGTACGTGTAGGCTTTTTGTTGTTTCTGTTGTTGTTGAATTGCAGCCTAAGAGCATGGTGATCTGATAGGATACAAGGTATTATTTCAATCTTCTTGTATCTGTTGAGGCCTGCTTTGTGACCAATTTTGGAGAAGGTTCCATGGGGTGCAGAGAAGAAGGTATATTCTTTATTGTTTGGGTGAAAGGTTCTATAGATATCTGTTAGATCAATTTGACCCATGGCATTGGTTAATGATGTTATTTCTCGGCTTAGTTTCTGTTTCAATGACTTATCCTTCCGTGAGAGTGGCGTGTTGAAGTCTCCCACTATTAATGTGTGGGGATCGATGTGTGGTTTAAGTTTTTTTAGCAGATCTTTTACAAATGTGGGTGCCCGTGTATTGGGAGCATAGATGTTCAGAATTGTGATGTCATCTTGGTTGACTTTACCTTTGATGAGTATGAAGTGTCCTTCTGCATCCCTTTTGATTAATTTTGGTTGAAAGTCTATCTTGTTTGATATTAAAATGGCTACGCCTGCTTGCTTCTTGTGACCATTTACTTGGAATATTTTTTTCCAACCTTTTACCCTGAGGTAATGCCTATCATTATAAGTGAGATGTGTTTCTTGAATGCAGAAGAATGTTGGAGCTTGTTTATGCACCCATTCAGTTAGTCTATGTCTTTTTATTGGAGAATTAAGACCATTGATGTTGAGAGATATTAACGACCAGTGACTGTTAAGAGTCTTAATTTTGATGTTGTTTCCAATCGAGTGTTTGTGTAGTTGTGTTTTTGCCATGGTATAGTTACCTATTTCCTGAGTAGTTTTGGTTGTAGCTAGACCCTTTGGTATGGAGTTTTCCTTCTAGTACCTTCTGTAAAGCTGGATTTCTGGATAGGTACTGTTTGAATTTGTTTTGTCATGGAATATTTTGTTTTCTCCATCAATGGTTATTGATAGTTTTGCTGGGTAAAGTAGTCTGGCCTGGCATCTGTGCTCTCTCAGGGTTTGCAGGATCTCTGTCCAGGCTCTTCTGGCTTTTATGGTCTCTGCTGAGAAGTCTGGTGTAATTCTGATAGGTTTGCCATTGAATGTTATTTGGCCTTTTTCCCTTGCAGCTTTTAATATTTTTTCTTTGTTCTGTATGTTTTGTGTTTTGATTATTATGTGACGGGCAGTTTTCCTTTTCTGGTCAATTCTATTTGGTGTTCTGTAGGCCTCTTGTATGTTTATAGGTATCTCTTTCTTTAGGTTGGGGGAAATTTTCTTCTATGATTTTGTTGAGAATAGTTTCTTGGCCTTGGAGTCTGATATCTTCTCTTTCTTCAATGCCTATTATCCTCAGGTTTCTTCTTTTCATTGTGTCCTGAATTTCTTGGATGTTTTGTGTCAGGAGTTTTCCAGATTTGGCATTTTATTTAATGGTCGCTTCAAGATCTGTGATTGTATCTTCTAGACCTGAGATTCGTTCTTCCGTCTTTGGATTCTGTTAGAAATGCTCACCTCTGTGTTGCTTGCCTTCTTCTCTGAGGTCTCACGTTCTCGTTTTTCTTCTGTCTGTGTGTTTATCATTGAATCCATTTTCGTCTTCAGATCTTGAACTGATTTTTTTATTTCTTTCACCTCATTTTTTGTATATTCCTGAGTTTCTTCCATTGCCTCTTTATAGGTCTTCAGAGCTTGAACTATTTTATTTATTTCTTCCATCTGGTTATTTGCATTTTCCTTAAATTTTTCCAGTTCCACTCTATGTGCTTCTTTTATGTCTCTCAACTGTTTTGCTGCGTCTTCCTGTATTTGATTACGAATTTTATTTGTTTCCTCCATTAATATGCTCCTTATTAAAGATTTGAGGTCATTATTTTGTATTTCCATTGTAATTGAGGTCTCTGGGTTGTTTTCTTTGGGATAGCTGGAAACTGGATATGCCATGTTGTTTTGAGGTTTTTTGCGTATGCTTTTACGCTGTCCTTTAGACATCTTGCCGGCTTTGTTTTCGTTGGGTAAATTCCCGAGTTGGATGGAGGGAGTTTGATGATAGATTCACTTGTTTTCTCACGGTTTCCGTAGGTTGGAAGCTCTATTGTTTCACTGTTGTGGATGGCAGGAGGTTAGCCCTGGCGTTTTGCGCTCTCACAGCCAGTGATCCTCAGCTCTCCTGTGCTGTGGGTCCTGCAATCGTTCTGGGTCTCTGGATGAGCGTTGGGTCAGGCCAAGGTATCCACAGCCTTCTGGGTTCCCTGCCAAGTCCAGCCAGGGACACTAGTCCCAAACCACCGTCCGAGCTCAGCTAGTATCTCAGGGTCTGAACCGTCTGCCGAGCTTAGCTAGGAATTCTGGACTCAAAATGCACACAGGGTCCAGCCAGAATTTTCGGGCTAGGACTGCGCACCAAGCTCAGCTAGGGGTGTTTGGCCAAACTGCTTGCTGTGGTCAGTTACTGACTCATGCCCGAAACATCTGCGCAGCTCAGCCAGGAATTCTGGATTCAAACTGCACACTGTTTCCAACCAGAGTCTTAGAGCCGGGACTGTGCCAAAGGCTCTACTAGAGACTCTGGGCCCAATCTGTCTGCCAAGCACGGTTAGGGACTGTGGCCCTAAGCTGCACGCCGAGCTCCACCCGAGTCTCTGGGAGAGAATTGTGCACCGAGCTCAGCCAGGGACTATGGACCCACACTGCACGCTGAATTCAGCCCAGGCCTCCAGGCCTATACTGCATGCATAGTCCAGCCAGAGTCTTGGGGCCGCCGAGCCTGTGTGCACAGCTCAGGAAGAATCTCTTGGCCTAATCTGCCCGGCAAGTCCAGCTAGGCCCTCTGGGCTGAATCTGCGTGCTGACCTCAGCCTGCGTCAGCGCCCTAAAACTGCCCTCTGAGGAGAGCTAATGTCTTGAGCAGAACTGCTCGTTGATGTACGCGAGCACCTCCGGTGGTACTGAGCGCTCGCCCAGCCTGCGTCACAGCAGGTGAACTGCGGCTGCGCGGAGAAAGTGCCTATGGTGGAACTGAGCGCTCCGCCAAGCCTGCGTCACAGTGGGTGAACTGCGGCTGCGTGGAGAAGGTGCCTAGGGTGTACCTGAGCACTCCGCCTAGCCTGTGTCACAGCAGGTGAACTGCGGCTGTGCAGAGAAGGTGCCTAGGGTAGAGCTGAGCGCTCCGCCCAGCCTGCGTCACAGTGGGTGAACTGCGGCTGCGCTGAGGTGGTGCCTTCGGTGGACCTGACCGCTCCGCCCAGCCTGCGTCACAGCAGGTGAACTGCGGCTGTGCTGAGAAGGGCCTAGGGTGGACCTGAGCGCTCCGCCCAGCCTGCGTCACAGCAGGGGAGCTGTGGGTCTGCTAAGCTGTTGCCTTGGGCAGAATTGCCCTAGTCAGTGTCTCCACAGCACTGCGCCCTGAGCTGTACCCGGGACTCTGGGGCTGAACTGTCCGCCGTGTCCAGCTTGGGTCACAAAGCACCACGTGACCCAAATCCTGTCCAGTGTCCCCTCTCCCGCAGCAACTCCCACCAGCCACCACACTAACTGCCTCCACTGGATGGCTCTGAGCTGCAAACCTCAGTCGCTGCTGCTGGTGTTGCTGACGCCACCCGTGCCGCCGCTGCTCTGATCCGAGAAAATCCGCACTCCTCCCGTGTGTAGGGCCACACAGGTCCTCTGCACCCTGGTCCTTCCGAACCGTGGAGCACTCCTGCTGCCGTGGTGTTGGGATCCTGGTGTTCCTGGCTCAGAAATCTGTGCAATTCCCCGAACTGTTCACTGGAGCTTCCAAACACGGTCCACACTGCTCGCCGCCATCTTGGATCTCTGCTTTTTTTTCTAATAAAAAAGACAAAGAGTGTGGTTTGGGTGACTGGGTAGGATCTGGGAGGAGTGGGGGAGGGGAAAACATAATCAGAATATATTTCATTTTAAAAATCCATTTTCAGTAAAAAGAAGTGTAAAGATGTGGAATGTATGTATAATAAAATTTTAGTTATCTGTAGAGAAAAATGAAATAATAAAGCTTGTAGGTAAATGGATGAAACAAGATAATATTATGCTGTGTGAGATAACTCAAGACAAAATAGAAAAAGCCAAATGTTCTCTTTTGTTTCTGGGTCCTAGATTTGAATTTTCAGGCTTAAGTTGTATAATTTGGAGTACATACAGAAACGAGGAAAGTAGAAAAAGATCACTAGAGCTGAGGAGAAGGAGCTCTAGATGGGGGATAGTAAGACATGGCTGTGATGTGTGAAGGGGAAAGGAGACAATTGGGAAGTGGGCTTAACTGAGGAGGGGCAAGAGAGGACGATGTGAAGGGAGAGGAATGGTGAAGGGAGAAGCAACATTGAGGACATCTGGAAAGCCATAGAGAAAACTATCATCGGCTTACTTGAATATGACCCTAAGAAGCAGAGGATCCCATCTCGCTAGCTTCAGAAGAAACAAATCACAGCAGGCAGCACGGGTGTTGAGGCACTCTGCCTTAAAGACCATTCAGGTACTAGCCTCAGCAAGTAATCTGAAAAAGAATGTGTTTTTAAATAGGTATTGTTGGGAGGGAAGGAGGCTCACCAGCCATGCAGGCACAAAGACCCAAGATCAAGTTCCCAGAACCCATGTAAAGTCAGGAGTGGTGATAAGAGCCTGGGATGCCAGTCCACCTACAACAAGACGGGAGGTGGAGACAAGAATTCCGGGGAGACCTGGTGGCACTCAGAGGAAGGATAGCAGGCTACCAAGAAGAGACTTGATACCCTATGAGCATATACAGGGGGAGGAGGTCCCCCTCAGGCACAGTCATAGGGGAGGGGAGTAAAGGGAAAATGGGAGGGAGGGAGGAATGGGAGAATACAAGGGATGGGATAACAATTGAGATGTAATATGAATAAATTAATAAAATAAAATTTTAAAAAAGAATTCCAGTCATCTCTTGGATCATCATCGAGTCTCTAGCCCTGTGTATGAAGCTAACCAACCAATGGCCCTGTCTCAAACTGGGCCAAAAGGACCAATAAAGCCCCCCAACCTCCACATGGATGCCACAGCAGTGAGAATTTTGTTTTGTTTTGTTTTTTAAACATAGAAACATTATGTGAATGGTTTTGTTTTAAAATCCCAGGTGTGAGATTCTCCACAGCAGCTGACTATGATTTGCCTAATGCTCTAGCAGGGCAGTGATGTTTTTCCAGCTGCAGATAGTTTTCAGTTGGAATTCTGTGGATTCTTGAGAAGGTTTTTAAAAAAGTGCTAGAGGCCAGAGAGCTGTGGAAGCTGCCGCTCCCTGCCCCTGTTGCTGGTTGCTGGTTGCTCCTCCTGCGGTTGCTGTCTGCGCTTTGTTGATGTTTGCTGGGTTACTGATTGCTGGTTGGCGATATACTGACTACAAAGATCAAATTTGCCCCCAAGGAACTCATCTCCTCTTACAAGCAAGAAGTAGTCTAATGATATTGACACCCCTTTTCCTTATAACTTTCTTTCTCTCATACTTAGTGTTGGGGGGGTTGGAAGGGATAGGGGGTGGTGTAGAGAGGTCGGTGAAAGGATCCAATAAATAGACAAAAAGCCCAACCACACACCATGGCATGCACATCCCCATATTCACATTCACATGTGCACACTCACATATATATCACAAAAAATAAATAAAAATTAGTCAAAATGTGGCTTTATAAAATACGAAGTTGTTATGCACACAATTCAGCTATTAAAAACAAGGAAATGGCCGGGCGTGGTAGCGCACGCCTTTAATCCCAGCACTCGGGAGGCAGAGGCAGGCGGATCGCTGTGAGTTCGAGGCCAGCCTGGACTACAAAGTGAGTCCAGGACAGCCAAGGCTACACAGAGAGACCCTGTCTGGAAAAAAAAAAAAACAAGGAAATGTTGAAATTTTCAGGCAAACGGATGGAACTAGAAAAAAACATCCTGGGTGAAGTAATCCAGACCCAGAAAGATACCCAGAATTTTGTATATTGATGCAAATTAAGTTTAATTTTTATTCATGTGTATAGAATTCAAATTTAAGATTATTCTTCAAACACATTATATATATTTCTACTGTAATATGAGGTATTATACCCATACAATTCAAGTAGAATACAAGGTTTAACTCTAATACATAGAAAGTGCTTTTGCAGGATGTTTAGGATAATTAAGTAATACAAGTTCATTGTTAATTGATCAAATCATGGTCATGTCAGTTACTAGTCTATCTTTGTCACAAGAATATACATTCTAGGTTTAAGAGATATATAAGATTTTATAGATAGATAAGGTAAAAATAGTTAGATAAGGTCTTCAAAAACATCAGAGACCTACAGAATATGGCATTTAAAGACATTTTTACTTTTTAGGGATTCTTTGACAATAGGACAGGTTAACTCTGGCAACATTCAGCCTACCTCAAAGAAGGTGATGAGCATAAAAGAATCTCCTGATGGAGATGGCTTCAAATGTGGCAAACAAGCCACTGGGGAAAATGTCCTCATTTCTACCAAAGACAGAATTCTGCCTAAAAATGGGCAGTTTTGGATGCAGGGAGAGTCGAAGTCCAAACTCTGCCAAGACAGGGTAAGCAAGTCCTCAATAGTTCCTGCTTCACAAATATGTCTGTCAGATACACTGGGTCAGAAGGCTGAAGATGATGCTGCAACATTATAGAGAGTTTGGGGTGACTGTTCAGACAGCAAACTGTCTCTCTGATTTTTCTCACTTTGGAAGCTGCTAATCTGCATTTCCTGTTTACTCAGGTAATTAATTTTACTCCTTCTCAAATATCTGATGGAGTTGAAGACCAGATAGTTTAGTTTTACAATTAAACTTAGTTGTTTAGGTGTTCAGATGTTTTTAGGTCGAGATAGATGTTTTAAGTTAATAGAGATGACATATGATAGATATTGATTTACATTCAGAGTTTTAGATGCACCAAGATAGGAAAGATGCTCTCTCTCTACAAGGTTTCCAAATACAAATAGCCAAAACACTATGAATGTATCATTAATATAATTCCTGATTGTTTCGTGGTTCTTCTTGCTGTATGTAGCTTATTTTATATATGTGTAATAAGATACATGTATATATAAAAAATAAAAAATATTAAAAGAAAAGATTAAATTGCTCAGTGTTTTGTGATTCCCCAGGGAAAAGAAAAAAGAAATACATCCCTAAATTTATTTTATTTGTCAACATGAATATTATCAGTAGCAACCTAATTAATTGCTCTCCAATGAAGAATTATCTTTGGATCCATAATCATGCCACAAAACTCATGTTTATACTAAGACCTTTTCTATTAATAATATTAACTAATAAGGCAGAAGAATTTTTCAGTGTGTGTCAGTGAAAAGCATTTTATGATTGTATAATTTTTAATGGAAAACTGCTGGAAAGAGTTTTTCATATGAAGATATTATTCTCTAACTCCCATTTTTCCTGAATTTAATATGAGCTAAGGCTGTTCATCTGAATTTGTTATACTTTAGTTTATGTCACCGGAAATTTATCTTTTATCATTTATAGACACATGTTGCCCAGTGACACTCCTGAGTGTCTGAAAAGATTAGTGCAAACTGAGTTTTGTGAATTAATTTTGGTTGTAAGTACTCTAGATTACCTCAAAATTTGTTTCATGGATTTATTTTTAATTCACCCATGCGCAAACTGAACATCGTTTTCTTATTATTTTAATTTTTTTTAATTTATTCCCTTTACATCCCGATCATAGCCCCCTCCCTCATATCTTCCCAGTCCCACCTCTCTCCCTCTTCCCCCTTAACCCTCTCCCCTAGTCCTCAGAAAAGGGGGGACTCTTCCCCTAGCAACTGACCCCAGCCTTTCTCACCTGATCTGCCTGCCTCCTCCTCCTCCTCTGTTGCCTAGCAAGGCCGCCCTGCCAGTGGGGAGTGATCGAAGAGCAGACAACAGAGTCCAAGGTAGAGACAGTCCCTTCTCCCCTTACTGTGCTGGTTTTCCTTCTTTCTTTCTTTCTTTCTTTCTTTCTTTTTTGTTTTTGTTTTTTGAGACAGGGTTTCTCTGTGTAGCCTTGACTGTCCTAGACTTGCTTTGTAGACCAGGCTGGCCTTGAACTCACAGCGATCCGCCTGCCTCTGCCTCCCGAGTGCTGAGATTAAAGGAGTGCACCACCACGCCTGGCCTGGTTTTCTTAAACAGGATGTGACGTGGACAGAGGTGAGTTTGGCAGGAGAGTCCAAACGAGTTATCAATATCAAAATTTAGAAGGAAAAACGGCTTGCTGTTTTCATCCAAATGTTGGTGGTATGAATGATTACATTAACTATTAAGATTTCAAATTCAAATGTTATTAGTGAGTAGGAATATCTCTGTGCCACGTCTGAATTTGTAAAAGGAACGTTGTGTCCATTATTTGAAGATGCTACACTACAGAAAACTGTTTTTGTAAGAGACCAACTAAAAGGCAGTTTTCAAAACTGTCAAGGGAGCTTCTGCCTGAGCTACTACATGTCTTGCTTTGTTTATCATTCATTATATTTATTATCAAGTTACAGTATTATATAATATAATGTTCTTTATTATGTATGACATAGTATTTAACACTAAGTTAAATTAGGTGGTTCAGAATAAAGGGGAAATGACTTTTTAAATAACAAGATCCAGATAAAATTCTCTGATTATAGAAAAGAAAAATGATTGACTGGTATTTACATCTTAAAAATGCCTTCATTTTTAATTTTAATTATCTTTTTATTTGATCTTTGACTAACATAATACAAAAGCCTCATACAAGCATAGAGCTTTCCAAATGAAAGTATCACCAATAAAGAAATTTCATTAAAACATGACCTGTGAACACAGTGTAATGAGATTATGTGTCTTCTAAATCATCGAGAAATTTATGAATTAAAATGCAACTAACAAAATATAAGATACAATATTGAATATGGTAATGCTAGTGATTTCGGTAGCTGCACATGGATGCTTAATGTCCATTGAACAATATGGATCAGTGGGAAATTTCCTTGTTATACTATTGTACGTCATTGGGATTATGTAGATTATTGTCTGTGTTACATAAATTGATATAAGAACAATTCCATTGACTTATTTTAACTTCTATTTATTCAATCCTATCATCTGATATTTATTTGGTTTTTTAGATATTGTTATTAATGCAAAAGTTATATACTTGAAAAGGGTAAATTAGGGCCCACAGTGCAGTTCAAAAGGCTTTTCTGAAAGCCTTATATGATAGTAAAACAGTTGGCAAAGATGGAGGTTGGAAAACCCACTGGTCAAAGCTAACCAAACCCGACCACCTCTACCACCAGAGCAAATGCAGACGCACTTCAGAGTGCTCAGTATAAATACTAAAACATACAGTCCCTAGTGGAGATTTAAGATACTAAATAAGATATACAGATGAATGAAGTTGCATAAAGGATCACATATAACTGAGAATGTCCGAAGGACCATAGTATGCAAATGAGTGCGGAAGTTCATGCATTGCAAATGATCCAAAAGACTGTGCTTGTGACCCAAAAGCCCTAATCCCTTATGAGTGGAACAATTTGACACTAAGCTCTCTTTGCTCAAGACCCCACCCTCAGTTGTGTATCTGTCTCTGTGCCTCTGATTCCTTGTTGCAAAACACAAGAACCTGAATGCCTGAGGTGCCCACCAAACCCGAGGAACAACCAACACTGTAATGGCCTACGAATAGAAGTCTGAACTGAGCTCTCTCATCAATTACTTACTTATATTCTTTTGTTTTTCTACCAAGGGAACTACTGTCAACTTTCTTTATTAAACCCTAACCCACCTTCCACCTAAAGACAAACATAACCATAGTGAAATAATGGAGTGAGTCACAGAAGATAAAGCCAAGACCACATTGGACTGTGTGGGGGAGTCTTCATCACTGCATTCCCTGACATTGATGTGACATTCACTCATGTGTTAAGAAATAGTTTCCTATATATATCAATTACATAATTTTAAAATAATAATCAAGGAAGCTTTATGCATTTAAATTTACTTTTTCATTCATTCCACAAATAGATTAGCACATAAAGTCTAACATATACTGCATCTTTAAAGATATTACTCTAGTTAAGGGCTATTTAAAATCTCTTTGCTATGTTTGCCTCTTTATCCAAGTACTACACACATAATCAACCTGAAACAATGCACATTTCCCAGCAAAATTTGGCAATTTGTCCAACACCAATTCACTGTGACAGCAACATGAAATAATACTCTCATTTAAAATCAGTTTAAAAAAGATGCCTTCTGCTCTTCTTGGGTAGGAAAATCATAAAATATTTATATGATCTATTTTTGCTTATTTTTCACTAGTAGATTTGCAACACCTCATGCTGTATTACTTAGACCTTGTTTAGTTACAAGGAAAAGAAACTGAAACTGAGTGGACAAGACTAAAGGTGTTGATTGACACAGCCAAAATGGAGCAAGAATTCTGCACTAAGAAACATCTGATACAACAAAAACAAGAACTATGAGAACAATTGCAACTCTCTCTCTCTGTCTTTCTCTCTCTCTCTCTCTGTCTCTCTCTCAATCCATTTTCTCTCTGTTTCCTTCTTCCTTCCCTCCCTTCCTGTTAACTTTTTCTTTCAGAACCATTTATTACTATTCAATCTAAAACAATACTCATCACAGCCATAGGAGACTCAAGAAGACCCAGTATCAATATGTCAGTATCTTTTTGCTTCTAGCTTCACCTTAAAATACTCAGCAGAAAGACCATAATAATCCAGGCAGAAGTCATCCACCTCTTAACCACTTCTTACCATTTGGAAAAGAAAAGTATGTCATGGTTATCAATTATCATAGGTTAAACAGGTATTTGCCCTTTAAAAATTGTAGCCAGCACTGGGTGAGCTAGCCTAGAGGGTGTTAGAGAGCTTGCCCTAGTGGTGTGGGTGTGGAAGACCTGGTGGTCTGACCAGCACAGCTACCACCCCAACCCAAATCCAGGGCTTTGAGTTGGCCCACCCCAATACCTATCCCACCTATGAATGGCTGGAGCATGTAATGGGCTGGCCCTACAGATCCAAAGCTGAAAGATCTCCATGACACAGAGCAACAATGGGATATCCTAGTGGAGTCCCAGTAAGGATCGGGCACTCGAACCAGACCAATAGACTCATGGCAATGAACATTTGCAAGCAACAAAGTGCGGGCAAAGCGGTGTACTATAAGACACACTATGACACCCTTCAGCTTCCACAACAAGATTTTTTTTCTTTTGGAGATGAGGTTGCAAGTGTGGAGGCTAGATACAAAGGGACGGGCAGATGAGTGGGATTAGGATGCATGATGTGGCATTCACAACAAATCAATAAAAAGTTAATTTTTAAAAAATGTAGCCAGAAAGGTGTGGACCCAGAAGCACCCATAAAGACAAATACTGGAATGAGTAAATACTTCCTCATAGCAATAGAATACGGCAGAAATATGGTTTTTTTAAAAATAGAGCAAGGATGCTGCTCTTGGTCTTATCAGCTACTATGGTCCATGAGATTCAACAAAGAATTATTTGCCTGTGAGCATATGTATAAGTGTGGAAATGATTGGATGCCATGGCTGCCCTGCTGCTTCCTCTTTTGTGTTGCCTGGTGAAACCATTCGATGCCAACATCCTTCCTGGAACATGTGTTGGTGAAGGGTACCCTTGTGTACTAGAGATGGCAGTGTGATGGATTTCCTAACTCTGGGTGACTTCACTTACTAAGCATTTCCAAGATGCCTTCACAGGAATGTTAAGGTAGCTGTCAACCTCTGGCAAATGCAGAGTCTGTTCTGTGGGGAGCAGAGGGAGGCCTGCATGAAAGAAGTCCTGAGTGAATGTGTGCTGCTGACAAGGGCAGGTCTCAGGTGAAATGGCATAGCTTTCTCTTACGGTCCAAGTGTGGATATTGACAATGTGTGCATAATTTGTCCACCACAGCTTTCTCCCCCCCAAGGGCTTATGGCCTGAAGAACTGCTCCCCTACAAAGACTGTGCCTACCAAGATTAGCTAAGCCTGTCTCTTTGATAGAGGTATATATCCCCAAATTCTGCCTCCTTGTTCAGGTATACGCAATAACCGGCCTCGGTTCGAGTCTATATAATAAACATGCTGAGGTTCTGGGGTACCAAAAGCCTCCATCTGAGAGCCCAGAACTACTGGATCCCACATTCTAACTGTGTTTTATGTTCATTTTTCCTTTGTCCCCTTATGTCCTAGTCATGTTTGTCCCTAGAGACCTGCAGAACTTGGCATCGTAATGGTTTCTTCTTGCCTTCCTTCCTTCCTTCCTTCCTTCCTTCCTTCCTTCTTTCCTTCCTTCTTTCACCTTTTCATTATGTGTGAGTTTCACATCACGTACCAGCATCTCACTCATCTCCCCATCCCCTTGAATCCACCCTCTAGCTTTGAAGCTTCCCCCCAAAAAATACACAAACAAACAGTAAATAAATAAATAAACAAAACAAAGCATAGAAAAACATCTCGTCGTAGTAGCTCTAGTGTGGCATAGTGCACCCCACAGTGTACCCCTCTGCCCACACATCTTCACTTGCAAATGTTCATTGCAATGGGTCATTGGTCTGGCTTGAGAGCTCTGGCTTTTGTGATACTATCAATATTGACTCCTCACTGGGACTCTTACCATTTATTCTGCTGTTGCCCTGTGTCAGTGTACTGTTTTATCTACAAAAAAAAAAAAAAAAAAATTTGCTCTTGCAGAAGACCCAAATATGGTCCCCAGCACCTACAATGGGCAGCCCACCACAACCTGTAATTCCAGCTCCAGGGGGATGTGACTCCTGTGGTTTCTCCAGGCATCTGCACTCATAGAGACATACACATAATTTAAAATAAAATAAATATTTTTAAAGGAAGGAAGAACTAAAAAGGGTCACGTACATTTCACTCTCCTGCTTCCTCTTTTAGTTAAAGTTCTAACAAAAATATAAAAACTAATATTTATGTAAGTATATTCAAAATTTATTGTCATGATAACCATACAAATACAAGAATGCATGTAAATGGTATTTGAATAATAAGTTTAATGGGTAAGAAAAAGACACACTATTTGAAGTCCGAAGAAAACTTTAAAGATTTTTCTATCAACAAGCCAAAGTGAATGAAAATTACCACTAAGATTTACATTATATTGAAAATTATCATAATGTTTCTATTAAGGTAAAAAAACTGTGTCTTCATAACAAAGAATATTCTTTTGTTTGGGTGATAAAAAAGTTATTTTGGAGCATTATTTTAAAAGAAGCTTCTGTTACTTTTTTCAGACACTTGAAAAAGATGTTAAATTCTTTATTTCTGATCTTTTGACAATTAAAAATATTAATTTGTGCTCTATAAACAATTTGGACCAAATAGCACTAAATTTTGATATGAGAAATTCTATGTGCATCTATCTGAAGACTTCTTATCCTACTTTCAACTAATGATAATTTTTTAAAAATACTAGTGAGTTTTTAGTTTTGATGGAGTGGTGGCTTGTGTTATTGTTCAAACCTTGACATAGTCTTTAGCTTTTACTTCATTGCTATAAAATGTAGTCTGCACTTTTTTTTAGTGTTGTTGTTTTGTTTTGTTTTGTTCTGTTTTACAAATCTATTTTGTTGTGTTATTCTGTTATGTATTTAAAATTCTCATTTTTTCTCTCCAAATTGTTTCTTCTTTTAATTTGTTCACTTTACATCCTGATTGCAGCACCTCCCTTTTCAACTCCTGATTCCACCCTCCCTTTCTCATACCCTCTCCCCCTCCCCTAGTCCTCAGAAAGGGGAGCCTACCTCCCCTAACATGTGACCTCAGCCTATCAAGTCCCACCTGGACTGCCTGTATCCTCTTCCTCTGTGGCCTGGCAAGGCTGTCCCGGGGGAAATGATCAACATGTGGGGATCAGAGTCCATGTCAGAGGTAGTCCCTAATCCCAATATTAGGGGACCCACAAGCAGACTGTGCTGCCTATCTACTACACCTAAGCAGAGAATCTATGTCCTCACCATGCATGGTCCTTGGCTGGTACATCAGTCTCTGCAGCACCCCTCTCCTCCCTCCAGAATTGTTGGCTCCACTGGTCTCCTTGTGGAGCTCCTGTCCCCTCCAGGTCCCTCTATCTCCCAACTCTTCCATAAGACTCCCAGTGCTCCACCCCAAAGATTGGCTGCGAGTCTCAGCATCTGCTTGGATCTCCTGCTGGGTGGAGTCTTTCAGAGGACCTCCATGGTAGGCTCACGTATTTAAAATTCTAACATTGGTTCTTCAAAACTCTAAAACTGGACCATCCATATGGTGCATCTACATTCCTCCCTGACATACACTGGAGGGAATCAAGGACAGCATGCTACAGAGATATGTGCAGACACATGCCCACCAATGCACTAGTCACAAAGGCCAAGTTACAGGAGGAGCAGTCTACATGGCCATCAATGAATAAAAGGGGAAATAAAATGTGGTATATGTGTGCAGTCGTATGAGCTCTCCAGGAGAGATTTTAATGAACATCTCTTTACCTCAAATAAGGTACTGTCAGCACCACCAAGGGAATAATGTCACTGGAGCCTAGCGAACCAGAAAGTCATTGGGCTTAATTTCAGGAGCATAGGCAAGAAGTTACTAGAAGATGTATAATACGAAGCCACAGTATCGCCTGAGCCCACCCAGCCTGAGGCAGTAGGGAGTGCTGCAGGCAGGCTTGTAAGTCTGCAAGAGTCCCCTCTCCCTCAGCAGCTGTTCGCCATTTCTATAACCCGTGGGGGTGGGAGGGGCATGCAGGGTGGAAGGGAGACAGGGATCACACTGGTGAATTTGTAACTTTCAGAGCTTCCTGGCCCTTCTGAGTCTCCCTCCTCCCTCCAATTTGGAGGAGATTGTTACACAGCAATAGTAGAGTTCATTCAGCTTTTAATAATGTTTGTGGGAAAACGTGTGGAGCAGATCACGTTCAACAAAATCAAACCGAAAAACATAAGCATCACGTTCACATGTTATCTCTCGTGTTCAGCATCAAGAATATGTAATGGAACCTTCTACTCTGTACAAGTTAGACATACTAATAAACATGGCTAAAGTAATATAAACTGTCTTTGAGACTGGTAAGATTTATTTCATTGCTTTGTGTATAGAATTCAACCTAATGTATATTAACACACATTCAGATATTAATCATGGGTTCTCCAAGCGCTTATATGTATTCTACTTGATTTTCCTATATCTAAGCATACATAAGTCTGCTGTTACTCTTTTCATTCAGTCATTTTTCTCATATTTATTTCTGCACAGTTTGCAAGGCTATTTTAGTTGATATGCACATATTTGCCAGATTTTATATTTTCAGAGTACCTTTTTAAAGGAAAAGATTTATTTTCCCACTTAATTAATGTGAATATATTTGTCTGTCTTTTACTACTAAGCATTTTTGGCATTCTCCTAACAAAAAGAAAAGTGTATTTTGATTTTTTTTTCAGGGCTGGAAACATGGTTCAGTGGTTAAGAGCCCTGCCTACACTTTCAAAGGACCCAGTAGCTCACGATCATCCAAAACTCCATCCCAGGAAGTCTAACACCCTTTTGTAGCTTGCATGGCCAAGCCACAGCAAGCATGCGTGTGGCACAGTCATGCATGCAGCCAAAACACCCATACACATGAAATTAAAATAAATTTTAAAATTGTTTAAATATTATATTTTGATATTTAAAGCAAGTTGAGGGATTGTTAGTGTATAATTTAAATGAGGTTTTTTAAAAAGACTTCAAATGTAGTATTAGTATTTATTCTCTTGCTACCTAACGATGCTTTCGCTCTTTCCTTATATACACTTATCTCAAAAACAGGCATCTTTTCATCCACATTCACAATGTACAATATCCTATTTATTGACTCCCTCTGTGAAAGGTGGGGTATTAACAGACCATTAATTCTCTCTGTGACACCCTGAGACTCTGCTCCCAAAGATATGAGCCTCAATTTTAGAGTATCATTGACTTTTCTGAAGTTACACATTAAAATACAACATTTTCACTCATAATAAATCATTACATAGTAAAACCTTAAACCATCTAAGCAAAAGCCTTCACTTCTGTGTGTGAAGTAATCTTGAAGCAATCTTCAAGACGCTGATGATTCCTGCAGACACTTTTCACGTTTATATACCGTTTCCCTCTTACATTTGTTGTTTTACAAAGATTTCTTTGCCCACTTAACATGCATTTTATTTTGTGCTTCTGCAATACACTTTTTCTTTGTTTCCACCTCTAATGAGTCCCTCCTAGTAAGATAAATTAAGATATAGAAAGAACAATTATGCAATCTCAAACAGTTAATGATTCTTTTTTCAGACTCGAAGTTGGCACGGGTAGCAAACATTGAGGGATTGTAAGTCATTCGACGCCCTTTGCTTCATCTTTACTCTGCCTTTGAAGTGAGAAAGCGGCCACAAATAATACAGAAGTGAAACGGCCTGGTTGTGTTCTGATAAATTTGTGCTTTAAAGCAGGCAGTGGACTAGATTTCATCTGCAGGCCACCACTTTGCCACCTCTGCCTCAGAGTGGCACATGTTTTTCCCGTAAAATGGCAGTACTAATACACTTGCCCCATAGCATATGCCGAGACTTCCTGGAACTAACCTACATATACACTGTGCTAAGGTCTATAACTGACATATTGATGAAAGGTACAGCTGGTATTTTATTGACAGCCACTATTTTCTTTGACTTCTCTTCTTAGCCTTAACAATAATCACTGTTTACCTCCTTTTAATTAAAAAGGACATTAAAACTAAGAAAGCTGAAAGTGACTTGCCCAGACTCTAGACAGTGAGCCAACAGTTTCATCAAGAACCAAGATCAGAGGCCGGTCGTGGTGGCCCACGCCTTTAATCCCAGCACTTGGAAGGCAGAGGCAGGCGGATCTCTGTGAGTTCGAGGCCAGTCTGGTCTACAAAGGGAGTCCAGGACAGCCAAGTCTACATAGAAAACCTTGTCTCGAAAAACAAAAAACAAAAACAAACAAACAAAGAACCAAGATCAGGCTGCTGGAGAGATGGCACAATGGTTAAGAGCATCAGTTACTTCTCAGAGGATGCAGCCCAATTTCTGGCATTCACACAGCATTCACAACCATCTGTAACTCCAGTCCTTGAGAATCCAGCACTGTTTTTGACACCTCTCAGATACTAGGCACATGGTACACATACATATGTGACAAAATACTCATACATCTAAAATAATAAAAAAAAAAATAAACCTTTTCTTTAAAGTTCTTTTTAAAAATAAGAACCGAGATAGTTTCTGTCTGTCTGTCTGTCTGAAAAATCTTAAAAACTTTTTTTGGTGTTATGTACAAAATGCTAGTGTTATCTCTTTCCCTGGGTAGACGGTACTGAGCAATCTATTCAAAAGGTCACTTAGTCGAACTTAAGGAGGCCTGTATCCTCCAAGCATCCCTAGAAATAATGCCATCCCACATTCAGCTCCTATTTCTTCCCAAGCTGGGGCAGGCGGGGGGGGGGGGGGGGGAGAAGAGCGGGGTTGAACATATCTGACAGCAAGGAGAACCCTGGCGAGACTTTAAGTGCCTCCAGCATCACAGATGATGGTGACTAATCTTGCCTTCCCGGGAAAGTAAGGAAAGGTTCACTCCGACCTTAAATCCGCACCCTTTGTCCTCTCTTTCTGAGGTAGGAAAGGCCTGCTTTCCTTGTTCCCTTCTTGGCCCTTTCCTACCAGCCCTGATCCGAAGAATTCCCCGCTAAACACTTTCACTAAACTCAGGGGAGAAAACACTTTCCCTTTACCGTTTCTTCTTGCACCTCAGTACTGGTGGGTTAATCTTCGGCTTGATACGGTCTTAAGGCCTCTGCCTCGGTGTTTTTCATTGACCAAGAAGGGAATTAGCAAGCAGGACGCTCAGGGTCCACGACACTGGTTTGTGTGCTTGCACACTGGTTCCTTCAGAAGAGGAAATTTATGCTTTAAAAACTGAAATCTCCGTCAATGGTTATTGATAATTTTGCTGGATATAGTAGTCTTGCCTGGTATCTGTGTTCTCTTAGGGTTTGCAGAACCTCTGTCCAGGCACTTCTGGCTTTCATGGTCTCTGCTGAGAAGTCAGGAGTAATTCTGATAGGTTTGCCTTCGTATGTTACTCGGCCTTTTTCTCTTGCCGCTTTTAATATTTTTTCCTTGTTCTGTATATTTTGAGTTGTTATTATTATGTGGCAGGAAGATTTTCTTTTCAGGTCTATTCTATTTGGTGTTCTGTAGGCCTCTTGTATGCTCATATGCATCTCCTTCTTCAAATTGGGGAAATTTTCTTCTATTATTCCATTAAAGATATTTTCTGGGCTGTGGAGTCGGTTGCCTTCTCTTTCCTCTATCCCTATTATTCTCAAGTTTCGTCTTTTCATGTTGTCTTTTATTTCATGGATGCTCTGTGTCAGGAACTTTTCAGATTTAGCATTTTCCTGGATGGATTCCACTCCTTGGAATATACCCAGAAAATGCCCTACCACACAACAGGGACATAATGCTCAACCATGTTCATAGCTGCTTTATACATAATAGCCAGAACATGGAAACAGCCTAAGTGTCTCTCAGTAGAAGAATGGACTAAGAAACTGTGGTACATTTACACTATGGAATACTACTCAGCTATTAAAAACAAGGAATTCCCGAAATTTGTGGACAAATGGATTGATCTAGAAATTATCATAATGAGTGAGTTCACCCAGAAGCAAAAAGAGACAAATGGTATATACTCACTTATATCAAAACACTAGTCCAAGGGATACGTACCCTGAAAAACTTTACTTACCAGGAAAGTGGGTCAGGGGAGAGGACATCTTATTGAGACTTTAGGCGAGAGAAGCATGGAAGAATGGGGAAATAGTAGGACCCACAGGGTCCTAGAAACCTATAAGAAGAACTTTATGACAGGCAGATCTGGGTCCTGGGGTCCTCCTCAAACTAAGGCACCAGCCAAGGAGAATATAGGCAGTAAACTTCGAACCCCTACCAAGACCTAGCCGACGAACATAATATTCTCCACCATTGTGTGGAGAGTGAGATCTGACTCTCACATGAACTCTGGTGCCCCCTTTTCTGACCACATCCCCTGGATGGGGAGGCCTGACGGCACTCAGAGGAGGGATAGCAAGTTACCAAGAAGAGACTCCATATTCTAAGAGCATATATAGAGGGAGGAAGTCTCCTTCAATCACAGACATAGGGGAGGGGGGAAGGAGGGAAGTGGGAGAGAGGGAAGAATGGGAGGAAACAGGGGAAGGGCTAACAATCGAGATGTAATACGAATAAATTAATTTTAAAAATTGAAAAAAACAAAAACAAAAAACTGAAATCTCAGACTAAGAGTAAGTGGCGCTGTTCTCCCCCTCCCTCCTGTCGAATTTCAACTAAGGGGAGCAAATGTCTTCAAACTGTGACTCTTTAGCAGAAGAAACTGAAGGAAAATGAGAATCATTTGCAGGTAAAAGGAATTTAGAACAGATAATTTGATGTAGAACAAAAGCCGTGTACCAGCATTTAGAAGCCAAAATGACAGGAATAGTGTTTTCTTTTTTTTTTTACTCCTTTTTTAAAATCTAAAACAGATTTTCCCATACAATATTTCTTATTTATTTAATTTATTTAGATTACAACTCAATTGTTATCCCATCACGTGTATCCTCTCATTCCTCCCTCTCTCTCATTTTCACCCTATTCCCCTCCCCTAGGTCTATGACAAGAGGGACCTCCTCCCCTACAATATGGTCATAGGCTACCAAGTCTCATCTTGGTAGCCTGCTTATTCTTTCTTTGAGTGACACCAGGCCTCCCCACCAAGGGGAAGTGGGCACATATGGGTCACCAGATTCATGTCAAAGTCAGTCCCCAATCTCCACCTTTCTGTACAATATATTTTGATTTTTGTTTCTCTAACTCCTCTTAGGCCAGAGCAGTATCTTAGCAGACACTGTACAGTCATCGGTCCTGCCAGTGCACCCAGCGTATGTTCACCAATTCAACCTCTGTGTATAAGAAGTAAGTATGTAAATTATTTTGGCCAATTCCTAATCATTGTCTGACCCTCAGCTATTGGAGATTGGTCACCTTATCAAGGCCCCTCGGGCCAGGATCTGAAGGAAAGGACTCCTTTTCCCGAGAGAAGCAGAGCAGCATCTGGGAGAAAGCAGAGCATGCTTACAGAAGCAGGCCCACTCACACCTGGCCCGCGCAGGAGCCAAAGCCCCACACAGTCCCTCGGGGTCTGTGAAACAGACGTGAGAAATCACTTAAAGTGGCATAAGTTACCTACAGAAAACACACATGTCACATTTTCTCGGGTGGCATAATTGTTAGTATTTATCACAATATAATTTGTTAATAAATACATACTATAAATACAAATTCAACTCTATGGATTTGTACAAAATCATTCAAAAGCACTTTGATGCTTGTTATCAGGCACTTCAGACAGCGTTTGTCTCTCTCACACTAGGTTCCTCTCTTTCCCTCAGTCACGTTAGGAGATACCGGTTGCAGCCAGGGTGGGGGCATTCCTCCGAGTGTCACCTACAGATCTCCCCATGGGTTATTTTCACCATAGTACTGTCATGCTTTCTTTTCCTTTTATTTTATGAGCATTTTGCCTGCATGTGCGTCTGTGCAAACATTCTCACGCTTGGTCCCTTCGGAGGCTGGAAGACAGTATAGGATGCTCTGGAACTCAGTTACAGACTGTTGTGAGGCACCATGTGCATGCTAGAAATTGAAGCCTCATCCTCCTCATGAGCAACCAGGGCTCTAAGCCACTGAGCCACCTCTTCAGCTCCCTCCCATCTTTTCTTTTTGATACAGATTTTTATTTCCTAATTATACTACTTGGGCTGACAATTTTGCTCTCTCTATCTTTCTGTCTTTGTCTCTGTCTCTGTCTCTCTCTGTCTCTGTCTCTGTCTCTCTCTCTCTCTCTCTCTCTCTCTCTCTTTGTGTGTGTGTGTGTGTGTGTGTGTGTGTGTGTACATAAACACTTGTACTTGTGGAGCACAGAGGAATACCTCAGCTGCCATTACTCAAGATGTGTCTTTCTCTGTGTTTTAAGACAGCATCTCTTATCTTACCAGCCTGGAGCTCCCCAACAGGTTAGGCTGCAGGGATCTGCCTGTCCCTCCCACCACAGCACTGGAGTAACAAGTATGTGCCATCGTGCCTGGCTTTTCTTACAGGAGTTCCGATAGTTTGATGCATATCCTCGTTCTCCTGGCCTCATCAGTTTTATTTTTGCTTTTGTGCTACAGTCTCTTTGTTATGTCTCACAGTTCTATCTATATTTCCCCTATAATATCAGCCCAATAGCTCAAGACACTTGCTACCATGTGGTTCTAGCACTCTAGAGTCCCTGTCACACAGAGGGTATGAGACATGGCTGTCCAAGGCTAGGACCATGAACATAGCCACAGTTTGCACCTAGCTCTGTCCTTCCTGTAACACACAATTTCACTAGGCACCTGCACCTTGCTTTAAGAAGCACCAGACCAATCTCTGACTGCTTCAGTTTGAAGCAAACCTCTGCGTATATTTCATGATTTATGGACTTTGATCACATATCCCTTCATCTCTGACATGAATTTTAATTTCCCTTATCTATTCTCTTAAGGGAGATGATTCTAACTCCTAGAAAGCAAAGCAGAAGCTGCCCATTCTATGTCAGTTGAAACTGCCTGGATCTTCTTGGTGTTTGATTTCTAATGCTGCCGAGTCCATGTTGTAGCCATAAACACTGACAGGAGGCAAACGAGAAGGCTAAAGTGGATGCCACCTGCCCAGAAATGTATTTCCAATAAATTTTCATCCTGGCTTATTAATTGGCATATATTTAACATATGTTCTTAATCATATAATTTAACTTCCCTTAGTTAAGTAAGTCTTAAGTTTTTAAAAATACATAAAGAATAGGCAATGTCATCTATTATACTTTTTCAAGTATTAAAAATAATGTATATCCAAGGCCTGTTATTTTCCTCTTTTCTGGATGAAGATACACCTAACAAAAGACTGTAAAGAGGGGAGGGTTTGTTTTGGCTCACAATTTTAGGGGACAGTCCACCATGGTGGGAAGTCATGCCAGAAAGAACAACCCCAGTGTGGGCAGCAGGAGCATTAGGCGAGTGGCTCCTGTGACATTGCATTCACACAGGAGGCCCAGGAGATAATTCTGTTTTTTTTTTTTTTGCTTGTTTTCTCCCTTTTTTATTCTTTTCCAGATTAACCCATGGGTGGTGCCACCCATCACTCAGGTTGAACCTTCCTTTCTCAGTCAAAACTCTCTGGCAATAACCCTCACTAGATGCATTCTCTTAGATGCTGCAACATGGACTCGGCAGCATTAGAAATCAAACACCAAGTAGACCCAGGCAGTTTCAACTGACATAGAATGGGCAGCTTCTGCTTTGCTTTCTAGGAGTTAGAATCATCATGTCCCTTAAGAGAATAGGGGATATGCTTCTTTGGTGTTTTAGCCAAGTCGAATTGACGACTGACCATCATGGAAATGTGGTACAGAATGTGGCCATTGGAAAGTGGACTCTCCAGACCTCAGCACGGGATTTGCCCCGCCAAAGAACCCGCATATGACGTTATACCATCTTTAACTATCTGTAATTGGCCAACTCCAATACTTCAAGATCAAGCCACAATAGTTTGTGTGCCAAGTCCATCACCTGTTGTTTAAGCTGAGGCAACTGTCATGGCTGACATGTTTCTTCTTGTGAGCCATAGCACCAGATCAATAGAGGCTTCATTCGATGGCTGCCAGTCATTCCACTAACAACAGGTCCAGGAGAAAATCTGTGCCTTACATGGAGTCCCTCAGTGCTCCAGTCTAGTCCCTCGTGCTGAGGTGGTTTGGGTACCTCTTAGCCTCTTTGTCTTGTGAAAAACAGCTCTATATTTTGGATGATGTTTTCCTACACAATTTTTTTAAGACAGGTGTTTCTTACTGAAGACTCTGGAGAAGAATTCTGAGAAACAGCACTTGCCGTGGTATGCCGGAACCAACATTGGCTGACTGGCAAGAAGCAATTATGTGCATCTTTCTTCCAGCTGTGCATGCATTCCACAACACCCAGCTGATAGCTTAAAATGGACATAACAAGAGTCTACATTTTGAAAACTGACGAAACAAATGAGCATTTTTCTCCCCGGGAATCCAGTTGTAAAATGTTTACCGACTCACTACTACTTGAAAAGTAGGAAGCAAAAGCAGAATTGGTCAGAGGGAGACAACGAACCATTTGAGCTTCACCTTTTCCGTGACAACTACTACCGTACGGATGAAAGGATCAAAGGAAACGTTTGCCACATACACCATACCTCCATCCCAACACAACAGAGACTCAGAGATGGCCAGCAGTCCTTGGTCCTCAGCAGAGTGTTCTTAGAAGCCTGGGCTGAAACATCTCCATTTATCTGCCTGACTTATTCATCTCTCAGCTGTGACCAGGAAGTCATGACGGCTGGGTCTCTGGGTCACCAGATATCAGTGTCAGCTGGGACCTGATGCCCAGCAGTTCTTGCGATGCCCAGATAAAGTTATGTCTATCATATAGACATGCAATATGCAATATGTCAAAGATAAGGGAGATTTTTTTTCCTGCCTCGTGCAACCTATGTCTTTGGTGTTCCAGGACATTCTAACATAGGTATTGTCACTGGATCTGGGGGAGGGACACCATTGCTGCTGACCTCTCACTTACAGGACAGACAGGATATAGTCAGCAAGAAAAAAAGAAGAAGCAATTCTCTCATTAGAGGAACCAGGCAATTTGGGGGAGCCCTTGACATATGGATAGTGTTATTTGGAGGTGTCAGAGGCACAGTTATGTAGAAGTTGCAATTAGCATCTGACAAGGAATTAGATCTGTTTATATTTGCTTCAGGGGGAAGAAAGATTGTGAAAATATTTTCAAGGCACCAAGTGTGCTGGGAGTTGATGAAATGTTGAGTGACAATTTGAAAAAAAATAACTTTTTTGGAACTAATACTCTGGCCTATACAATGACCAGGCATGCTGGGACCCAGTGAGCTAATGGGTTCCGGGAGTGATTTTCTATCCAAATAGGCTTTGAGTACTTGAAGCAATTAACAAGCTTCTGGCCAGATTCAAGATTGTAGGGGAAAATTTTTAATGTGCAACGTGCTCATGTGGGAACCCTTAAAAATCATCTCTGTGATTATCAAGTGATGAAGCCATAATCACAGTGCCGGCATGCACAGACCTCCGGACTCAGAGGTTCCTGCGGACCTAATGTTCTCATTAAAGTTCCCCTCTCCGGGATCTGCATCAGGAACCAGGGAAAATGGTCTTTTATAAATAATGGTGGCATATGGCGTCATTATGTGAATTTTACTGACCCAAAATTCCCAGAAGGATAGTCATTCCGTACAGTCTGTAGGAGAAATGGGAGCAACGCAATCTTGAATTAACTGGCGGAATGAAAGGTGAAGAATCCGGATCCAGAAATTTGGCTGGAGTTGAGCACTTAGCCTGTGGCGTGGACTCTACATAGGAGGCAGAGGCTGCATGCATTTCTGATCCTCGTTTCTACAGAGTAGGTCAAGCTCAGAGTCACGTTGGTGTTTTCTTGTTTGCAGTAGAGGAAAACTCTGTGCTGATCTTTGCGCACTAAGAACAGCTTTAAATTGGCTCCAAAAAAGAGGTTAGATGGAAATGCAATTATCTTACAGTTCAGGAAATAACCTACTTACGTTTTCCATTTCCCTTCTTTTGTCATTAATGTCTCAATTTGAATAAAGTACTAGTGTTTGATTTTTTTTCTCCCCTTAGCACATGTTCTTAAGAACACATTAAGAAACATGGACATTGTTTGGACCTTGATTACTGGACAATATGCATGTGCACACAGACACACATAGACACACACACACACATACACACACACACACACACACACACACACACACACACACACACACACGGCCAACATCCCTCCTTCCTCTCTGCCTCTAGCCAAGTTTCATTACGGGAGTTTCGAGTCCCTCCCGGCTAGTAGATGCTCAGCACCTTGGCAGAAGGGCAGCCCTGAAGCATTTTGTATCAAGGTGTTAAAGGGATTGTAATGGGATATAAAGTCCCATGAGTGTATTTTAGGAGGCTCTAACCTAGAAAATATTTTGAAGCATATTTTGCTCCTCTGATATGACAGGTAGATAAAAGTTCCTTTCTTAAGCTCTGGAGAAAAGTATTTCCATGCAGCCTTTAATGGAATAAATCAAGTCACACCGTGTCAGGCTCTAGTGTCAAGATAGTGTTTTCTATTATTTATGCTCAGTGTTTGAGACTCAGCCTCCATATGTAACATAACGCATACACAACTGGGAGGATAGCCATACACTGATGCTTTCTCTAGATATTTCAGATGGCCTTATTGATAATACAGCATGCATCTCTCATGGTTTCACGATCGTTCACTTTGTCTTTCATGACTGAAGCAACTGCAGATATTCCACTTCCCGCTGATCCGAGGGCAGCAGCAACTAACCAATACGCCACAGCAAGGAAGAGCAATGCTCACTCTCACAGCCATGCAGTGCTTTGTGTGTGCTGGTGAAGGCGCAGGCCTTCTCGGAGTACAGCTCTGCTCTGAGCCACCACCAAGGAGGGAAACCAAGAACAAGAAACTTTCCTCTCCTCAGCCCTGGGCACTGCTAGACCCTTTAATCTATCAGAGTCCATCCTGAGTTAGCTTATATTCTTTGCCCATTATGAATGACACTCTCTTACCTCTATTTTTAAGTCTTTTTTTTCCAAGAAAGGAAATTGTTCTATTGCAACTGGCAGATAGCCCAACAATGTGACTCTTACAAATGTTGTTTTTTTTCTTCCAGTCTATAAGGGAGCTGTTGGGCAGGCTGGAGGTAATTGTAATTGTTTGAAAATTACTCCAGATTAAAATTCGTGGGCTTATTTTTTAATTGTGTATGTTTGTTTGTTTGGATATTTCAGGGACAGAATCAAGTGCAAGTCAGAGCACAACTTGGGAGCCAATTCTCGCCTTCCATCACGCTGGTCCTGAAGCAACTTAGATTGTTTCTGTACAAAGTGTAACAATCCAACTATCCATCAAATGCCATTTTGCTTAAAGATGTGTTTCTCCATTATGATGAGCTGATCTGGGCCCAGGGGTCCTGCTCAAACTATGGGACCAGTCAAGGACAATGCATGCAGTAAACTTCAAACCCCTATACAGATCTAGCCAATGGACAGGACATTCTCCGCAGTTGAGTAGAGAATGGGGTCTGACTTTCACTCGAACTCTGGTGCCCCATATTTGACCCTTGATGGGGAGGCCTGGGGGCACTCCGAGAAAGCATAGCAGGCTACCAAGAAGAGACTTGATACCCTATGAGCATATAGAGGGGGAGGAGGTCCCCCTAAGTCACAGTCATAGGGGAGGGGAGTAAGGGGAAAATGGGAGGGACGGAGGAATGGGAGGATACAAGGGATGGGATAACAATTGAGATGTAATATGAATAAATTAATAAAATATATTTTTTTAAAAAGATGTGTTTCTCCTATGTATTTTGCATCCTATATATAGAATGACCTTTTAAAAATATTTAAAAGATTATTTTTCATGGCCTCAATTGTCATAAAAAAACTAACTTCTCCCCACTGCCCCGCGCATACTCTCAGAGATGACAAATACTGCATAAATTTTAACTCTAACTTGATCTTTGTTTTTCCTCCTTGCCACCGTATCACACCAATCAAAGTCACAGGATATTCATTCTTCATACCTCCCAAGTTTGTAATAAACGATTCTTCATGGAGGCTTCACACACCACCTGAGATCTTAGCTTTACTAGTCTCTTATTTTAGACTGCCATGAATTCTGGACATCTTTATGGCACACAACTGATACTCCCTCACTTCCTTTCCTGCATCACTGGGCCCCTGACCGCGAACAGCCCTGCCCCCGCCACGGATTACGATACCTAAGACCCAGATTAACATACATGTCTAACCCTGCACAGCTCATGTGTTCAGGAAACCGAGCAGACCAAAAAGAGACATAAACCAGTGCATCTTTTCCCTTTTTATCTGTCATTATGATGGCTCTAAGATGAAAAATGCACAATCTGTTATCAGCAAAGTTCCACAGACTTAGTAATCACTTGCACCTAGCAGAGGACCAGCACCGTAAGGGGTGGGGGCTGGGGAAGGCCAAGTGGTTCTCCATCTTCTGTTATTCTATTGTTCTGGATCTCTTTCTTCTCTTTCTTCTTAAATAAAAACCAAAACATGCTCTGCTCTCTCAGGAAAAGCCTTATGCTCGCTCCCCCTCCACTGCCGACTCTGCTGCTGCTGCTGCTGCTGCTTTGATTTACTGCCCTTCACTCCTAATGAGCTTCCTGATTTCAATCAATAGTCTATTCTCTCTTTTTCAAAGAGTAACCTTTCAAAATCATAAATCTGTTTACTTTATTTGCTCTAAAACCTTTAAATAGCTTCTGTTATTTCTCAAACTAAAAAAAAAAAAAAAAAAAAAAAAGGTAAGTCCCTACTGTGACTGGCATAGATCTAGAGGAATCGGCTTTGCTCAGCCCTTCACTGTCACCTCATATAACAAATGGGCAATGGATGAGTTAGAATTCAATTTTATTTTATTTTAGGTTATAGTATTTCATTCTATATTACTTACCAAAAAATCTAAAATTTTTAAACTACTTGGAAGAGAGAAAATAATATCTTCTGCTGCTTATTTTAATGTTCTCCCCCAAACACATGCCAGAAGTCTCAAAAGGTACAGCTCTCTGCCTCTTCTTCTTCCACTTGCATGGTCTCAATTAGACTTACCTTAATCACTCTTCCGTTATTCCTTAACACTGAAAATGTGCACATCATGGACTTGCTGATGCTCAATAACGATCTTCTACCAATGTGCATGGGAATGCTTGCCACCCCCCCCCCTGCCATGAAGCAAAACCATATATTAATTCTGGTTAAGTGCTTATAGAGAGATAATGGCATTTATTCCTTCCGCCCCCCCCAGGTCAACATGGACCAGGGCTGGAAAGATGGCTTGGCGGCTAAGAGCACTGGCTACTCTTCCAGAGGGCTAAGGACTGATTTCTAGCACTTACATGGTTGCTTGCAACCATCTGTAATTCCTCAAAGGTTCTAACACTTTCCTCCAGCTTCTGCAGGTACTGCATGCCCAAGGTGCGCAGACACACGTACAAATAAAACACTCACACACAGAAAAAAGAAATAAAGAACAAAAGTAGATGTCTCTCTTGTTAGGTCTGGGGACATGGCTCAGTAAAAGCACCTGCCTGGTGAACATGGGAACTTATGTTAGGTCACCAGCACTTATGTAAAGGCCAATATGGTTTCATGCATCTTTAATCATGGTGCTAGGAAGTAGGGAAGAGACACGGATTTCCCCACCCTCAGAGCCATTGAGTCTAGCCACTCAGGGAGCTCTGTGTTCAGTGAGAAACTTGGTCTCAAATGATAAGGTGAAGAGTAATAGTGGAAAATACCTAACACGGCCCTGTGATGGAGAGAGAGAGAGAGACAGAGACAGACAGAGAGAGAGAGAGAGAGAGAGAGAGAGAGAGAGAGAGAGAGAGAGAGATGCTTTTAAGAAGAAAATGACAGAGCAGCCAGAAAATCAAGTTACCTAGCAGAAAATGACTACCCCAAGGAGCTGGCTGGATGACAACAGCACACATGTTTTTTTTTTACTTGAAGGGAAGACTATTTGCTTAATGAACCTGAGGCTTTATGAAAGGGAGTGGAGAAATTAGACCTTAGTAGGTGTCTATTGCTACATTTGTCAAGGAATCACATGAGAAAGAACTCAAGTCAGATTTGCAAGTGGCAGTGAATGAGAAGAGAGTCCGTAAATTCAAGAGTTTTTGATGGTGTGAAAGTGAAACGTCTCTTGCATGCAATGAAATGTCCGACTGGGAAAAACAGAACTTTGTAAAAAAAATATTTGATGAATCTTTTCAAAGTATTCAGGGCAAAGGTGGGAATAAAAAAGTATCCATTTCACAGAGACCTGATACCTGCATTAAGGATATGTGTGTGTGTGTGTGTGTGTGTGTGTGTGTGTGTGTGTGTGTGTGT
>OU015743.1:93472690-93485672 GCA_907169655.1 Acomys percivali | reverse complement strand
TGTGTGTGTGTGTGTGTGTGTGTGTGTGTGTGTGTGTGTGTGTGTGTGTGTGTGTGTGTGATACTGTCTGTGCTCATATTAAATATACACATATGTGATGTGTTGGAACAAAGATCAATGTCAAGCTTCTTCCTCCATCACTTCACACCTTATTTTTTGAGACAGCATCTCTCACTGAACCTGAAGTTCACCATTTTGGCTAGACTGACTTGCCAGTGAGCTCTAGAAATCTGCTTTGCAGCCCCTTCCAGGCAGTGGGGAGCAGAAGTGAGCCACCATGCTCAGCTCTTCACTTGAGTGATGTGAATCCAAACTCAAGTACTCATGCTTGCAAAGCAAGCCCTTTATCAACTAAGCCATCTCCCCCTCACCCACATTTGGATCTTTAAGAGTTAAAGGGATCTTGAGCATCCAAAGTCCTATAAAGCCAGAGAAACCAATGCAACTCCCAACGAATGGCTATTCCATACCCCCACTTGAGACAGAGTCATGGTGGATGGCAGAAAGGAAGCAACTCCAATAGGGCTGAAGAATAGCAGAACAACCAACCATCAACACGTAAGATTGTTCAGAGATGACATCAGGACCTAAAAAGGAAGACTCCCCTAGTTCTAGGCCAGAGAATCCTCACATTCTACCATTAGGAATTCAAACTTCTTGTCTAAGCGTGGCATTTATATGCTATATTAACTTCTAAGAGCAAGTCCTCCTTGAAATATACTAGCTATTATACCAACACTCTTGCCATCACCATAGTATGGCTAGATGTTATTTGTCAATGTTTAAGAATGGCTACATGTCATTACCTCTGTGTCGAGAGAAACTCTCTGTGCGTTTAATAAAGGAACTTCTTTTCAGATCTTAGGCTTTGAGACCATGGAGCTGTGGATATGTGGGACATTGGATTTTTTTCCAGTTGTTATGTTTGGGAAAGAATGGACAGAAATGTGGTCACAAGTTGACTAAAGTGTAGTAGACATTATAAACTCTCAGAGTGTCTGGTTTGCCTCTTCCCAGGCAGATGACACATAGTATTACTAAGCCTCTTAAACTTAGGTAATGCTAATTGACCAGTTATACTCTGTGGTCCATGAGAAGTAAGCCAAGTCCTAGCTTGATGGAGAGACAAGAAAAAAGTTTTGAGCCTTCCACATTCTTTGTTCTGATCCTTTTTGTCAGAGTTTTTTTTCACAGCAGTGAGAAAGATAATTAATATAAAGCCGTAAAACCATTATCATTTTTATGTCTGCTATTATATGTCCATTCCTGTAGTGGATGTACACATGTTTTTGTTTTGATCCCAAGTGTGGGATGTGAAAGACTTGTGTGAGGGTGTGTAGTGTTTTTCCACTAGAAACAGACTTGAGTGAAAACAGGTGATGTTTGTCCACTAGAAGAGGAACCGCGTTTTGCAGAGGCATGGTCTTTGCCAACTAATAAACATCCTAGTATGGACTCTGAGAGGACATATATATATATGAGCCCCAAAACAAGAGGCTTGGCTTTGTTTTTTGTTTGTTTGTTTGTTTGGGTTTTGTTGTTGTTGTTGTTGTTGGGTTTTGGTTTTGGTTTTTGGGTTTTTTTTGGTTTTTTTTGTTTGTTTGTTTGTTTTTTGGGTTTTTGTTTGGTTGGTTGATTGGTTGGTTTTGTTTTTGTTTTTTTTTGTTGTTGTTGTTTTTGGTTTTTTTTGTTTGTTTGTTTTTGGCTTTTTGGCTTTTTGGCTTTTTGGTTTGGGCGTTGCTTCTTAGTATTTTGCTGTTCATCACTCCCCTTTGAGGTGTCCCTACAGAGAACTGCTCCAGAGAACGCTTTGAAGTTCAGGGTTCCAGCTTCTGCCCCAGGTTCCAGCTACTGAAGTTGCAGTCTCCTTTGCTTAATTGCTAGTTTGCTGTTTAGTGGATCTTCTGCAATCCTGAAGACAAAGAGTGGAATTTCTCTAAGGGACCGAGTCTAGAAAGGTCTACTCCTCTTGTTCCCAGTAACCTCTTTTCTCTCCTATCTAGGGTAGGTGGGTTGGAAGGGAAGTATAAGCATTAAAGAACCCCAAATAAAATAGGTTTGAAAAAGTTCAAAGCCTACACATTCCAAATGTGAGGAATGGAAGCATATCAAGGAAAGACAGAATCAAAACAAGACCAACAGTAGGGTAAAAAACAAATCCCATGACTCTGTATCTGGCATCTGGGGCTTGGAATGAAATCATCTGAGCTCCCACAGTCTTGGAAAAGCCACACTTCCATATCTACTGTCTTATTTGAAATTTTTAAAAAGTAATTTATTCAGATTACATCCGGATTGTTGTCCTCTCACTTGGATCTTCCCATTCCCCCTCCCTCTTTTGCACTATTCCCCTCCCCTAGACCTCTGACAGAAGGGGGTCTCCTCCTGCCTCCCCTTCTTCTGAGTGCCACTGAGTCCTCACCAAGGGGAAGTGGTCATTATTTAGCTTTTTTTTTTCTTTTTGGCTTTTCAAGACAGGGTTTCTCTGTGTAACCTTGACTGTCCTAGACTCACTTTGTAGGCCAGGCTGGCCTCGAACTCACAGCGATCCACCTGCCTCTGCCTCCCGAGTGCTGCGGTTAAAGGCATGCGCCACCACCGCCCAGCTTATTTTACATCTTTTAATACAATCAAATGTATCACTATTGAAACTCTTTAACTTTTCTAATATAATTGGTGATCATTTTTCTTTTGAAATTGTAACATACCTGTGATCATATAGTGGTTAGTACTCTGTGTTGTAATTGTGACATTTTACCATGATCATGGGACATTTATTTTTATAAGGCAAATTTCTTTTCCATTTTCTTTTCTGCTTAAAACGCAATCTATCTCTTTTGAGAATTCACATATTTCTTTGACTGAAAATTCTTGACCATGTTTAATTTAAGCTTTGTATAATAAACATGCATTTCTCTCATTATGGTCTCTAGATTCATTAAATAAAAATTTTTAGTGCTAACAAATAATTTCCCAGTGGTACAATCAAAAAGGTGAATCCTTCAGATTTACTATCCACTTCATAAATTCTCTCTTTGTCTCTGTCTAGGTGACCTCTCAATCGTAGCATTCAGAATTGATATATGAATAAATTTATCTGGGTGCACGTTAAGCTTTCTAATTCTTCTGGTGCATTTTTATAACTGTCTTGTAACTTTTCCCTCTGGTCTGATTCAACATTTTAAATAAAGTGATTATTTTATCACTTCTACATGTAAGCATCTGAGTCACTCCACTTACAGAGCTATGACTTTTCTATAGTGGTTCATTCTATATGTTGCCATAAATTTCAGTGTGAAATCATCCCTACATAATAATTCTGTTAATTTGTGGGAAAGTTAGATTTACCCTGAGCTATGGATACATATTTCATTGTAGCTACCTACTCTGCGTACAAGACCTAGGGTGTTTCATTGACCCTTAATTTCCTTACTTCACACATGCATCTGACATCACTCTAAAGTCTGACTTTTCAAAAGTAGTCTCCCCCACTAGACAAGTGAATTTGAAGGCCAACATTCATGCTTTTTTCTGAGACTCTGGAAGTTACTTAGTATTGCTGATTTGGGAGTATGGGATAATCCTTAATGAGTCTTGGTTCTTGATTTTTGTCAAGAAGCTTAGTGCTAGATTCTTGCATTTGGGATTCATAGACAATCATTTCTCCTTCTGTGAGTATCTAAAACATCAAGCCAAGATACCAAGATCTCACTATATTTCCAATAGCCCCTTGGCTGCAGCCCTTGCTCACAACTGGGATGTTGCACATTCTGTTTGTTTTCGCCTCTTCGTGATTTATCTGTTGGTTTTAAGTTTGGCTATGTTTCCAAATATTCTTGGGATTGTTTGCTCCATCATTCATCCATTCCTGGCGCACGATGCGCTCTGTTTGATCTATATATTGTGAAATTTAAAGCTTAATCTTCATCACACTTTAATTGAGATTGAGCTACAAATATAAAACATGGCGAGAACAGATATCTATCACAGCCAAGGGACTGTCAGAAAGCTGTACTTACTCGTTATTTCTTCTGCATTATCAATATACCGAAAGTCACTGAGATTTTATTTATGGGCAGGAGACCTAAGAACATCTGTTATTAGCCTTACTCCTAAGAATTTTTAATACCACATTTCCATGTGCACATGAGTGATGTATAAAATCTTCTTAGTAAATGCACCCTTATTACATTTAAATTGTATTCCATTAGGAGACAATCATAGTAGTCCGTTGCGAGAATAGGAGTGCTGAAATAGAACGTAACCATGGAGATGAAGGAAATCTCAGATTTGTGAGCTAAGTTATGACTGAGAAGACTTGATGGACATATGTAAGGATGCTGATGAGAGAGGCACTGAGGACAGCACCTGTGTATTTACCTTGATGAGTGAAGGTGTCATTGATTAAAAATAGATATAATTGATAAATACATTGCTATGGAGGCATAATGGGAGGAATTAAAGTTTGTCCTTATGGTAAATTTACACCAAAAACTCTTCTTTCTAAACAACAATATTCGTAAAGAAGTTACTCGATATTAATGTGTATCCTTGTTGAAACAGATGAGCCACAGCTGAAAGCGTAGCTACAGAAAGCAGACATGAAAAGTTGGTAACACAGTCAAAGACCAAGACGAGACACCAAATGTCCTCTTCCAAAAATGGCCTGTACGTACTAGGAGCTCCTTTCCTGCAGAAGGAGAAAAGGTATTGAAATGACATTTAGAATGCCCCATTTCCGTATCAGATGCATCAAGGCTGTTACAGCCCTCCACGGTGAAAAAAAAAAATGTATCTAGCATCACATTCTTGGGCCAAGAGACATCCCTGAAATAAAATGCCCAATTGCTTGAAATATTCTGAATAGATTTGGCAGGGGAAGGTACTTCCTCATGGGTAGCACTCAGGCATCTTCATGCTGGAGTCATCAGCACAGTCATTAGCATCTTAATTTAGCTGTGGATACTTTGTGAAGTAGACAGAATGCATTTCTGAAGGATTTCGCTGGCCAGTCTGGCTGTGACGGAGGTTTGAAAGGCAGCCTGAAGCATTTCCAGCCTAACCCTGTGCACACCCCCAATGAGACAAGAACCAAACAATTTTATTACCAAACAAATATGACTGGGAGACTCATAAGCCACATACAGTTATCGTCAAAGTAAATGAGCCACATACACAGCAGCATGACTGTAGCCATGTCGCACCCTCCTCTGCCTTTGCCTGCAAACATGAAGGCTCATGCAGGCACACTCTGCCAGTCATCACACATGCATGCACACCCTGCCAGACACGCATAGAAAGCCAGCATGGCCCCTGAGCATTCAAATTCAGAGTTGGCGTCCCTCCAGCCTGCAGGAAATGAGCAATCAGTCAACTCTGTGCTGGGAGCAGAAAAGGCAGTGCTGTTGCATTTATTGTTTTCTGTCACTTTTTCCCGCAAATGGGGCAAGACAAAATAAAGAAACAAACAAGCAAGAGATAGGCACCTTTGAAGTGCAACAGCCATGTCCACTCTGATACCCAGAGATAGCAGAGGAAGGGAAGAATGAAACTTCCACCACCATTTTCTTTTTTAAATCATAAAACTTCCAGAGAAGATAAGAGTGTCGTATTGATGAGTTAATTAGCTCTACAAGTATATCAAATATGCCTTGATGCCTAACTGCTAACAAGAATTTTTTTTGTCCCCACATGAACATACTTGTGTGGCTGAGATACATACATGCAGCCAGTCACACAAATTTGTCTGGTTGTCCCTTTGGTGTCACCAGCCCTATCTTCTTCTTCTTCTTTCTTCATTTTCCTTTTTTCCTCCATCCATATATCTTCCTTCAAAGTATCTTACTGGGAAATGCTCTGACAACATTCACCACTTGTTTAAACATTCTGTTTAAGACAGAAATAGGACCCAAAACAGAGACCAGACAGAGAAAATATAAACTTCAACAAAGTGTATGTGCCCAGGGTTACGCACATTAGTAAAAATCTTAGATGAAACAAGAATGGCTAACGTCAACATTTTAAATATATATATATTTAATTCACTACTTGTTTCTTATTTTGGATTACTTGAATCTTTTCCATACATGAATACTAAATATCAGGAAATAGTTTTGATTCCATATCTTGTTTTTCTTATTTTTCTTTAATTTTGAGATTATAATATAATTACAACATTTCCTCCTTCTCTTTCCTCCCTCCAAATTCTTCTATATACCTCTCTACTTCTTGTTGAAATTCATGGCCTCTTTTTCAATTAGTTGTGTGTGTATGTGTGTGTGTGTGTGTGTGTGTGTGTAATTTTATAGCCTGCTCAGTCTGTAGAATGTTATGTGTGTATATGTTTTCAGGGTTGAACATTGAGTATTGGATAACCAACTGGTGAAATAAATTCTCTACTTGCTTCTTTATACTGAGAAATTCAATATAATAAAACAGAATTCTAATTATTTCATCTCTCCCCCATGACATTTTAGTAATTTTTCAATTGATTTTAAGATACACATTAAATCCTTGAGGTAGCTCTCCAGGCTCTGTGACCTCTTTTACATTTAACTTTTTTAGACAAGTCCTTGCTATCTAGCTCCACACAGAGCCAAGCTCTCAGCAATCCCACTGCCTCAATCTTAGGAGACATGGTCATTAGTCGGAAGACCAGTCTATCCTAACGCTACTCATAATGGAATCTAAGAAGGTTGTTCTCAGGGAAGAAGACAGAACAGTGCTTACTAGAGGATAGAGACCTAAGAGAAAAAAAAACAGGGGAAGGTGAGGGGCTGCTGTGTCATCTCACATCCGCCTCTTCCAGAGCACTTCGGAATTGCATGTCTTGGCATTGGCCCTGCTGGGTTGTGGGTCCGTCTTCCTTTGCTGTCTTCTGTCCTGGAATGAAAGTATTTGCTCTACGTCATTGTATCTCGGAAATATATGACGACTCAAGCAGCTAATGAAGCATCCGCCTTGGATCTCAGAAGACAGTATACACTGGGGACTTCAGAGCACTGAGGGAGCTGCTAAGACACAGGGTGCTTTCAAAGATTAACAAAAAACATTTGTATTATGAAATGGGGATGAGACTTTGGGGCCCAAGGGTAAAGTGTGATGATTCAACAGTGACGTGCTTGAGTTAGGTTGACAAGGACAGGGCTTGTGATAGTTAATGTTCATCGTTAGCCTGGCTTCAGGATTAACTCACCCTGACTGTGGCCAGCACCATATCATGGGCTGGGGTCCCAGACTCGACAAAAAATTTTAAAATGGAGAAAGCAAAAATAAATAAGTGAAAAGATAAAAATGAAGGGAAAAAACTTTTCAATTTAATTTTAGCTGAATTTATTATCACAATGTTAAATTGATTTAAAGATTTTGGGGAAAAAAACAATACAGAATAAAGTAAGCTTTTGTTTTCTTTAGAAAAGCAGGAAGGAATTTCAAAAGAAACAAAAAAAAGCCTTTAAAAAAACAAAACATCAAATTGCACATCCTCTTCTCAGTGAAATGGTCCAAATGAGAGAATGAAATCGCTGTTACTCTCTCGGAAACAGCTCAGCAACACCCAGAGAGGATGAGTCACAAGCTTGTTTTCATGTCAATTATCTCAGATCTGCCTTTTCAGGAACATTTTGGAAAGGAGAAATAATGACCATGATAGCTTCATCTCATGTTCTGGGAAAATAGAGCAGAAAATTACCCAGCCTTGATGCCTTCGATGTAGAATACCTAAATTATTCAAACAAACCAAACCACCTAAGCCTGCGCCGACTTTTGAATGATTCTCTTTGATATGAGATGCTTCAGTACAGCAGGGGACTTGGCTCTAATTTTCAGAATTCCATTTCTCAAAATTTTTCTACTGTACAGTCGCTTGTGGTATCATACAATTGTCAAAGCCCTGGTTGATTTCTTGACTGTCAGAATGGGGAGGCTCATAGCGTCTAGATTTGAATGTCTTTATCTACACAAGAGGAGCTGGAGGCACTTGTTCATTCAATCCTTCAAAAGCATGAATTTTTACCTTTGTGTGGTAGCATGATGTTAAAGACATAGGACAAGGTGGGGAAGTCATAACAACTGCCTTTAAGGACCTCACCCATACACACACACACACACACACACACACACACACACACACACACACATATGAAAAGGCTATCCATATACACACCCTAAGATACGGTTGAACACAGATTCACTAAACACCCTGAGGTGGGGACAAGCCCAGATCTCTAAACACAGGTGCATAAAGGTCCTAGCTCAACATGAAAGAACATCCATGCAAACTTGATAGAAACAATACTTGAATTGAGTCTTAACCAGGGGTAATTAGACTTCCCTGCAGAGGCTTTGTGGCAATGTCAGAGGATGGCTTTGGTTGTCATAACTACAAGGGTGACGCTGGCACCTAGTAAGTAAAGAAAAGAAATGCTAGAAAATGCATGAGCGCCTCCACAAGAAAGGATTATATGACTCAGAACCCCAAGGGTTCCAAAGTAGAAAGACCTCATTTTTCAGGATGGGAATACAAGCCAGGGACTTGGGGCTGAAACAGGAAGTTTGTGGATTTAAGGCTAGCCCTGACATGCATTGTTTGAAAGCCTATCTCAGAAAAGAAACAAAGGAAGAGAAGGGGGAATCACGTTCATTCACTGGACATGACTACTGAAATTTCCCTAGGTGTTCAGTGATGGTGTAGGTATGAGACATAAAGTGTAAACAAAACAGAAAAGGCTATGCCCTTATAGAACACACATCTCACTGGCATTGGTGTAACAGGGAAAATCATAAGCCAATAATAAATAAGTGTTCTAGTTCGGTCTCTGTTGTTGTAATAAAACACTGACCAAAAGCAACTTGGGAGATGAAAGGGTTAACTTCACCTTACACTACCAGGTAACATTCCACAACAGAACTTGGGAAGGCAGATCAAGGCCGAGTGGGACCTGGAGCAGAAACTATGGTGGGAGGCAGCTTCCTCTCACACTCCTGCTCAGCTTGCTTTCTTAGACAACTGAGGCCCACCTACCTACCTCAAGGTGGCGCTGTCCACCGTGGATGGACCATCCCACAGCAACTAGCATGGCCACAGACCAATCTTATCTGGGCAATCCCACAGTTAAGACTCCCTTAGACAACTGTAGGCTTTGTCGAGTCGACCGCTGAAGCTAAGTTGGACAAGTAAATATAAACTACGTCAAATAATGACAGTTATAAGGAGAGAAATAAAGTATGCATGAGCACCATGTCAGAGCACCAAGGTTGCGGGTGATGAGAAAAGGCTATATTTACCTTCCAAGCGATAGTGACTCATCCTTAATGGTGAGGTATGTGACAAAACCATTCTAGACATATGGTGTGGAAAGTGCCAATGTCCTGAGACAGAAAATGTCACTAGCACATTAAAAGAACAACAGAAACCCCATCTGGCTGAAGTGACAACTGGTCAGAGGGAAAGTGGAGAGAGATGACGTAAGAGGTGGGAGGGTGGCTTGTTCACATGAGTGTTATATATAACTGAGTTTTATTGTACTGAAATAAAAAGATTCTGAACATAGCATAACAGGCTGAGAAGATCTGCGGTGGAGAGTGGCTTACCTGTAAATCTGCCTAATAAACTGGTCACCAAGACTTTTGTGAAAAAGTCACACAAAAAAATCTATTACAATAATTACATTAAGTACATGCTGGCTTGGACCACGTGGTATGATGGATGATATAGGGATGGTAGTAGTTGAATATCTTCTAGAAGTAGAAATGATAAAATATATTCATGGAATGTGTAATTTTTATCCTTCTTGTTGCTGTGACGTATGCCTGAGAGCTCATGGCTTAAAGGGGTTTGGTCCATCATAGCTGGACAGCATTGCAGATGACTTGGTCCACAGTGGAGGTAGCTTGCAGTGTGACTTCCTCACATCTTCTGATAAGGAAGCAAAAATAGCTATGACTAGGAGCTAGGCAGAGTTAATACCCCAAAAGCCCTACATCTGCCAGCCAGTCCCCATGCTCAAAAGATTCCAAAACCTGTAAAACAGCACTACCAGCTGAGAATAAAATGTTCAAATTCAGGAGTGCATATCAGACATTTCATATTCAACCCATAACAGAAGAAGAATTATTGGGGGAGGGGGGAGAAAGACAGAGACAGAGACAGAGAGACAGAGAGATGGAAAGAGAGAAAGAGAGAGATCAGTGGTGATCTTTGAGGAATTTGTGATTATGGTCATGTATAAATGCACTTAGATAGAAAGAGAAATCTTCTCATCTGTAAGAAACAAAACAGGCATTAAGACTTTAGACTAGCATGTGAAGAAAAGAGTAAATTAAGGCAAGATTAGAGACAGAGATGAAGGCTACAGTCTCCAGGCCAAAGTAAGATGCTACGTAGAAACGGAAGCCATTTGAGGAAGAGACCAGTAAACTGATATCCATCTTCAAAGATTCCTTTGGCTTGTCCATAGAGACTAGATGGATGCCTATGAGCAACAGAAAGAGATACCCACAATTAGGAAGAGGTTCTTGGTCCAAGCAAGAGAGGATGATGAGTGGATAGGACAGAAATAGGTAAAAAGGGACTGAGGAATGTTTTAGAGGTACATTGAAAGGCTCTGAATGGTGAATCTTGTGGGAAGGTAGAGGAAATAATGTTACTAAGATGATTCAAGCTACAGGTGGGTTATCTAATGGAATTGGTTTATATCAACAGCAATGTATTTCATGTCTACTTTAAAATAGTTTCTCTAAAAACCTCCTGCTGATGTACAACATTAGATGTATGTTTAATTAATAAATATTCATTAAATATCAAGGCTGTGTCTAAATGTAATAAGTAAATATTGAGATATTAATTACTAAGACCAATTTTAGCTTTAAACTTAGACATTTTTGTGTTGAGATAGGAATGGGAACCCGGGGCATTGTTCATATTAGGCAAGTTCTATACTGATGCGCTATAGTCTCTGTCTCAATTTTTTGTTTTTATATGGTACAGAAGTGTAAATACTTTTGTGGAAGAATGGAGGGAAGGATAGAAGGACCCAGAAAGGACAGGAGCTCCATACGAAGATCAAAAGATCCAACTAACTAGGGCCCAGAGGGGCTTATGGAGACTGAAGCACCAACCAAGGACCATGCATGGACTGGACCTAAGCCCCCTACACAGATGTAGTCAATGGGCAGCTCAGGTTTCATGTGGGTTGCCTAGTAAGGGGAGCAGGGGCTGTCTCTGACACAGACTCTGTTGACTGCTTTTTCATCACTTCCCCTGGTGGGCTGCCTCGCCAGGCCACAAGGAAAGAGGATGTGCTCAGACCTGATGCGACTTGATGTGCTGGCATGGATTGGTAGAGGATGCTCCCCTTTTCTGAGGAATAAGGGAGGGGGTATAGGAGGAAGGGGGAGGGAGGGTGGGGCAGGGAGGAGAGGAGGGAGGAAATTACACTCACAGTGTAAAGCAAATAAATGAATAAAGTGTGCATACATTTTAATCTGTTCACATAAATGTGTTCTTTGCCACAGTGAGAAACTATGTAACACTGGAACAAATATAATAGTGAATCCACTGAAATCAATAAGGACAAAAGGAAACAATGTTGTTTCAAAAATACATAAGAAATATAAAATGTGGTTTTGTTGGTGGAAAATGCATTTAATCTAAAATGGGATAACTGAGCCAGAAGAAGGAAGAGGAGGAGGAGGAGGAGGAGGAGGAGGAGGAGGAGGAGGAGGAGGAGGAGAAGAAGAAGAAGAAGAAGAAGAAGAAGAAGAAGAAGAAGAAGAAGAAGAAGAAGAAGAAGAAGAAGAAGGAGAAGAAGAAGAAATTGCTACACAGCCTGTATGGATGGGGGACATTGCAGGGATTTATAGAGAAGAATGTGCTACTTGTGGTCAGGGCTGGGGGCACCAAATTAGGACACTTCCCTGGGGACGACTGTTTCCCCATCTCCTTTCTAAGCTGTGTGTAGTTCCTGGTGTAGGGCTAAGGCCCCGTGAGATTTCCCCTTTCCATGTTTGCATGTCTATTGGTCATTCTTGTTAAATCTTGTTTAGCCAAAGTCTTTTTGATTAGACTTGATTGGGTGTAGTTTCCCTGACATTTCTGGGACAATCAAGTGTCTCTCTGGCACTTACAATGTTTCCACCTCCTCTCCTGCAGTGGTCCCTGAGCCCTGGTGCAAGAGCTGTGTAGGAGATGGATCAGCTGGGCTGGGAAAATCCAACTAAGTTTTTTTTTTAAATAAGATTTAGTATCAGTAATATACTACTACAAAATTAGCATTTGTTTTTCTGTTTAAATGACATTTTACTAGTTATTAATCCAATATTAATAAAAGTGTGAAAGCTATTTACTTTTAAAACCTCTAAGAAGTAAAGGCACTGTTTTAATCAATAATTTCTTGTGCATTATGTTATTGTGCCATCAATTATTTGCACATACATGTGTGTGTTCACATATGTTGGAGAAACTTGAGTCTAGCTGGGAGCACATGTCTGTCACATGTGCATAAAGTCAAAATCAGTTGCCTTCTTCAATCACTTGCACTTTATTTACTAAAGCAGACCATTCAGGTAACCCGGGGCTTGCCCATTTTGCTAGTCTAGCTAGCCAGCTTGTCTGCCTGAGTGCTGGGGTTACAGACAGTCACCATACCTCCATGAGTTCTAGGGCCCCGAACTCCAGTCCTGACATTGCAGAGCAGTAAGCTTTATCCATTAAGCTTTATCCCAATCTCTAATTATTTGGTTTTAAAAAAAATGAATGTTCTCATTTTTGGAAGAAGACAGGATTTTTTTTATAATTATGTGACCTCCTACATTTACTTTCAATGTGGCTTGGGTTTTTGTTTTGGTTGGTTGGTTTTCTGTTTGTTTGCTTGCTTGCTTGCTTTCATTAGCTTCTGCTGTGAATTGAAGTCTTTTGTCATTTTATTTCAAGTTCTGATTCCACAAAGTACTCAGATCTCCCAGCAACATCTGATATTTTCCT
>OU015743.1:93442617-93466677 GCA_907169655.1 Acomys percivali | reverse complement strand
TTTTTAACCTCATTCCATTTTGCATATATGCAAATGAGGTTCACCCTGGCTCTTTAGAATTCCAGCATAACTCCTGTTTCAGTCACTAATGCCTTGTCACACGGCTTTGCCCGGGCTCAGCATCCTCAGCTCGGGCCCTTCGGTGTGCAGCACACAGATTATCTCCATTTAATGACAAGTTTTAGTCCTGAATTTTAATGGAACATATTCCAACTTTTAATTGCTTTGAAAAATGAGAGGTTCTTTTTTTTTTAAAGGAATCTACACACATTTGGCACAATCATAAATATTTTAAAGAGAGAAAGAAAAAGATCTCATAGTAGAAAAGCATAAAAGACTTGTCAGTTAAAGCAAATAGGAAAGAGCAGATTCAGGATTAAATTTGCATTATTTCACCTCAGGTTGGGGCAATTAATATGTTAAACTCTAGTTGACATCAAAGGCGAAGGATGTGTTAAACTTGTCTCTTAAATTATTAATTGCCTAAAATGATTGAATTACGAATTCTTTATTTTCTCTCACTATAGAAACATACTTCCTCTATGTCACACTACTTCTCTTTGGCCACTGAACATTGAAGGCTTTCCCTCACTGATACTGAATAACAATAGATTCTTCAAATGGCTTCATTCATCATTGCCAGAATCCCCCGGAAGCTCTGAGCAGCTGAGCCCCAGTGCTCGCCCGTTGTCACGTGCCACTCTGAGCCATAAAAGAAGACAAGCTGAAAAAGATGTCTTTCTTGTGAAAATTAAAAGGTGAGCTCTCACCAGACAGGTGTTACCACCTCTATTTTCCTTTCACTCATGTATCTGTTTATGCTGGGAAAGCACATTGATAATTAGACTAACTAAGGTAGGGCAGGCTAACTGGAGAAAGGTAGACAAATATCTTCCACTGAAAGAGTTGCTGTTTCTCGCCTTAAGTAGGTAGCACTGAGCCTGGGGAGCTTCATTCCTGCAAATGACAGCCCGTGTTGCTTCCAAGAGTCTCACACGGAAGAACAGAGACACTTCCCTTTAGGGAGACAAAGGAAATACCAGATCCAATAAACCTCCCATTCAAGTTACTCAGTTTTATAGCTTTTTCACCTATCTTTATACTTTTCAATGGTTTAAAAAACTGTATACATGAAAAGGCTGGGGTTATCTTAACAAATGCTGACACCTATCTTCTAGGTATTAATGTCTTGGGGTTTGGGGAAGTTGTTTTTATTTTTGTTTTTAGCTTTTTCAAATAAGTGAAAGATCACAGATGCAACTCAAGTTCCTATTGAGAAATGACTCAAGTTTGGTTTTCCCCATTTCTCCCCAGAAGCCATTATTTATACAGCATTTGGATACATCATCTCCATAGCTTTGTTTGGGTTTTTTTTTCATATTTAATTGCCTGTATTTTTTGTGAGAGTTTTGAATCGCATGTTCATCAAGCTCTCATAAATGGGATCACGCTATCGAAGTTACATTACCACTTGATTTCATTCTCAGGATGATGCTTTTGAATTCTACCTATCTTGCCCCATGGTGATCTCAATGATTGTTTAATACTCGACAGCATTCCTTTGTCTGCCTGCACCATGGTCCAGCCTCTCCCCCAGTTAATAACTGTTTAAGTTGTTCCAGCTGTTCACCTGTGTTCGCTGTGGTTATGATACACTGGCCCACTTCAGACTCCCCCTTACCTTTTCCCTATTAATAGCACCTATATTTCAGCCCCATCTCTCCTTTTTAAACTCTCAGATATGTTGTCATTATTATTAATTTATTTAAATGTAGAAGTGTTATACCAAGATTACCCAGATCGTGAGACCCCCCCTCCCAAACAAAAAAGACCACCAGGACTCGATACTGATGCAATATACACAGGGTCCTGTATTATGGGCTCAGAGCTTCAGATCACAGTCCTTCCTGACGCAGCAGGATAGGAGAGTGATACCAGAGCTTCAAGGGTAATGGGTTTATAAGGAAAAACTGTAATTAGAGGTGGGGGTCACAGGGAAGTAAGGAAAAAACTATAAGCAGGGATTCATGAGTGTCAGGAATGTCGACCTTCAGGCAGGTTGAGTGGATGCTAGATCTCAAGGGAAAGCTGTTTTATCTCAGAGGATCACTGACCATTAATTGTATCTAGTTGTTCCAGTGGAGTTTCTAGAGAGTGCTGGCAGAGTGCTGGCAGGACCAGTTATGACAGTGTGCGATCATTCCCAAAACGCAGGAAGGAGTGCGGTCGCCTGGAACACAACTTCTCATGGACCACGGCAGTAATTGTAGAATATACATTACATATAGAATATGGCATTAATTTTGCCCCTACAAAAGCATGCTCATTTTCTCCTTTATTTACACTTCTGCTTAGTCTTTTTAAGATAAATGTTTCTCTTTTTCCCCTCATAGCCTGCTTCTGTCTCTTCTCTGGTCATCTCTGATTTAATTTCACACATTCCAGTCTTGTCTCAGTCACCTTACGGTGACTGGTTCCAGGATTCCGGTGGACAAGGACACTAGTGGATGCCCAAGATGCTTAAATAAGACACCTGGTTTGCATATGACCCAGGCTCATCCTTGTGGATACCAGGGCTGACGATGTCTATTCTAGCTTCTCTAGATTGTTCGCCATTGGAAATTTTTAAGGTATTACATCTTCACGTGTCCCTTGGATTGGGCTTTCGCCACGTGGTTTTCTCAGGCACTTGATACTTGTGACAGAAAGGTCATCTTTTTTTTCTCCCATGGCAAATACTCATGCGATTAAGTTCCATTTTTACCTCCTGAGTCTTTGCTATCTTTTAGTTGTTCTGAGCACCTGGTGCCTGGACATGAAGTTTCCCTTTCTTAACTTTAACAATGACACTAAATGCTTCCTGTTCAATATCTCACCCAGCATTCCTGTATATGGCACGGTAGATGACTGTCCCCTCCTCCCACTCCACTACAACTGTTCCAAAGCCTAACCTTCGAGCTCTAGAAGCCCTGCAACCAATCCCACAACTACAAAATATTCCTGCCATTATAAAGTAAAAGGAAGCGACTCTGTTGTAACAACTGCAATGTTCTCACGTTTTATTTGCCCGTTTAATCTGGTTCAATACATTTTCATCCTTTAGACAATTCATTTCCCTCTGAAACCTGAAATCCTTTCCCACAATGCATTCTTTTGATGAGATGTATTGAAAGGTAAAATGATGGCCTCTAGAACATGTGTATGGTGTGGTTCATAAATCTAACTTACATGTGTATTTTATTTGAAAGTAACTATGTAAGTATTGCTTTCTAGCTTTATATTGTTGTTCTTTTCTTAAAATTATGTTCTTTCATGGAATCCAAAATAATCTTTGTAAGTACCTTTTAGGAAAATAAATCCTGTGAGAATTTTCAAAAAAGGAGTTGAAATGAAATGTGGAACAAATAGGAGATTATCCTTGACACAATTTGATTGAGTGCTATAAAGACTCTGTGTGTGTGTGTGTGTGTGTGTGTGTGTGTGTGTGTGTGTGCCTGTGGGGTGTGTATGTGTGTGTGTGTATGTGTGTGTGCCTGTGGTGTGTGTGTGTATGTGTGGTTGCCTGTGGGGTGTGTGCCTGTGGTGTGTGTGTGTGTGTGTGTGTGTGTGCCTGTGGGGTGTATGTGTGTGTGTGTGTGCCTGTGGGGTGTGTGTGTGTGTGTGTGTGTGTGTGTGTGTGTGCCTATGGAGTGTGTGTGTGTGTCTGTGGGGTATATATGGGTGTGGGTGGGTGTATATTATGTAAATATATGTATGTGTGTGTATATACCACAATGGAGGCATAATAGAAAAAGTATATTATTAATCCAGGTTTGTATTACTTCTTAATAACGTCATCAAAACTGTGAGAGATAAAATCACATACTGTGCTTGCCAGAGTTTTCCTGACACCAAGTAACACTTGGAAACCTGCCTCAGTACATTCCAAGAACTGGCAATAGCAGGCTATTACCAGTTTGGATTGTATTGATTTGAATCGCTATTAGATTAAATTTTTAAATCCTCTTTAAATTGAGGCATTTACAAGATTTCAGGATAAATTGAAATCTATTATACTTTTCTCCAGAGTTAAAAAAAAATGTAATTTTTGGGCACTCCTAGAAAAATTAACAACATAGAAATGGGTAACAAGACTCATCTAAAGATATCAGCAGGTATTACATCTTTGCCATTTATTGTTTCGCACTGTGTCAGTTAATTATACTTGATTTTCTACCCAGTGCTTCAGGATAACAGTCTCACTTCCTCTGTGGATAAGACGCTACTGAGAGATAGTGTACAGAGGAGAGAGTACTGAAAAATGCCTCTGCCTGAGCTGGGAGATAGCTTGGTGGGTAAAGTGCTTGCCTCAGAGGCACCACGACCTCAGTTTTATTCCAAGAATCCATAGAAATTGTCATCTGTAGTACATGCTTGTACTTCTAGTGCTAGGGAGGAACAGACAGGAGAATCACTGGGCCTCCCTGAACAGTCTAGTCTTGTCTAATTGGCCAAAGAGATCCCAAAGGAAGTGGACCATGTTCCTGAGGATGACACTTGAGGTTGTCCTCTGACCTGTACACACACACACACACACACACACACACACGCACACGCACGCGCACGCGCACGCACACACACACATGCACACACTTGTTTCTGCCCTTCTTCAGAAAGTCTATGTGACCAAGATGTGGCTCTCACCAATATTAGATGGGGCTCTCTTTCTTCTTACTTCCACAGTAATTTACATGAGACGTTTCCTCAAGTGGATTTTCTATAACTATAGAACCACAGCAACAGCTGTACACTGACACTGTGGTACATGGTGATATGGTTCCATGGTTTTTTACACAAGTAGATTTCTGTAATTGTCATCACAGCTCATGGCCTGAAACAGTTGATCATCGCCAGAGTCTTTCCAACCACTCGGTACTTCGTATGTGTGCTGCCTTTTCCTTGACACCTGAGTATCTTCTTTGACTCCATGGTATTCTGAAGTGTGGTGCACACATGCTTTGCTCGGAGTGTCAGTCTCTGCTCCTGGCTCTCAGGGGACCCTCCCATCATAAGCCACAATCCTTCAGCTGTGACTCATACTAGTGGTAACATAGTAAAACTAATGTCTCTGCACATTGTCCAAGCTTTCTGAAAGTCGTAATTTGTTGGATATTGCTTTTCTGGGGCACAATTATTACAATCTTTATCTCCAGTCATGCATCATTTTGTCAGTGGGATTTCCTGTTTTAATGATTCCCTGAATGTTATATTTCAAAGCCTCTACTCAAGTTTTCAGTTTGGGGAAATCATTTTCAATTTTCAAAAGCAATTTTTTTTCATCAATGGACCACTTTTGTGGTATTTTCTTGATGGTTCAAGTAAGAAGTGTATTGTGCTATCTAATACTAGGTGTGTCTCTCTGTTTTTAGATGTTTGCTTTCCTGATGCCTCCAGTTTCCTGTGTGTTGGTGTTCATTTTTTAAATTTTCAGTCTTCCATCCGGAAAGCTTTCCTTAGGTAGCTGGGTGACTTGGCAGCATTTTCACACGAGATCCCAAATGTCTCTGCCTTTTGTGTATAGCTGCTTCAATTTAAAATGTGTTCAGGAGCTGATCTGCTTTTTACTAGGGGCATCCCAAATGTCTCCTGAGACCCTGTCCCTGTCTGGCTTCCAAACTGAGCTCCTGGAACTTCTACAGTTGGGGTCACTCAGTATGTGGCATCATATCCCTGTCTTCCTCCCCCTCACTTCATTCTACTCTAACTCCATGAGGTCGCTTTTATCTCATTGCTAGTCTCGGCCCCAAACACCCTCTCATCAAAGATTGGTCAACCTTGATCCCCATATCGACCCTGATTACCCCTAAGGGAAATTTAAAAGGTACTTTCTTTTCACCAGGCTACCAGGGCCGTAGGTTTTGCCTCATGAACACATTTCACTGAACATAGGAATCTCTTTTCTAGCACTCTCAAGAGTTTGTCTCACAGAAAGATGTCCATAAGATTAGAGAAGATCAGTCTTCACACTAGAAAAATCCCTCTGGAGAAAATGGTCTCCGGTTCTCATAAAGAGGCAAGGTCAGCAGGGCAGTGGTGTCGCACACCTTTAATCCCAGCACTCGGGAGGCAGAGGCAGGCAGATCACTGTGAGTTCAAGGCCAGCCTGGTCTACAAAGTGAGTCTAGGACAGCCAAGGCTACACAGAGAGACCCAGTCTCAGAAAGAAAAAAAAAAAATAGGCATGGTCACTCCTCCCATAATCAGCGCTATCTTTGCTGTTTGGAGAACACATTGTGCGTTTTGGGGTTTCTAGGAGGATAACTTTAAAGGGAGAGGGTAAAAGTCCACACAACCACAGCCATCTGACTTTTGGAAAGGTGAAAAGCACACAAACACTGGACAGGAGGCAGCATAGGGGAAAACCTGGATATCTACATGTAGAAGAATGGAACTAGGCTTTTATCTCTCAAATCAACTCCAAGTGAGTAAAAGATATCAACACAAAACCTGAAACAATAATGACAGTTTTTACATTGCTTTTTAACAGTATTTTATTAATTCCTTGGGGATTTCATACAGTGTATTTTGATAATATTTACTCTCCTCCCTCCATTCTTCCAAGATCCACCCCTACCTCCTCCCGAACCACCCAACTTCATGTCTTCTTTTTCTTCTAAGACATAGAGTCTTAGTTGTACTGCCCAAATGCTCTGGGGTGTGGGGCTAACCCCCCGCAGTGTGATAGACCTAAGATGTTCACATCCTTAAGAAAACAAGGGCATGGGGGCACACATCTTTAATCCCAGCACTTGGGAGACAAAGGCAGGCAGATCTCTGTGAGTTCAAGACCAGCCTCGTCTACACGTGAGTACAGGACAGCCAAGGCTACACAGAGAAACCTTGTCTCAAAAAAAAGAAAGAAAGAAAGAAAGAAAGAAAGAAAGAAAGAAAGAAAGAGAGGAAGGAGAGAGAGAGAGAGAGAGAGAGAGAGAGAGAGAGAGAGAGAGAAGCTGACCCCACTTTCCCAGCATCTAGTAATTGCCAATAGCTCCTCAGACAAGAGTGGAACTTCATTTCTACCCCTTTTTCTGGAATTTTCCTGGCTTGAGCTTATGCAGACCTTATGTACGTTGTCCCAACTACTGTGTGTTCATACATGTATGTACCCTGTTGTATCTAGAAAACACTATTTACTTGTCATTATCTAACACCTCTGGCTCTTACAATCTCCCTATCTCTTCTTCTATGAAGATACTTGAGTATTGTGGGGAAGTGTGATATAGATGTACCATTAGAGGGGAACACTCCATGGCCTCTTCATCACTGTACTTTGGTCAGTTGTGGATTTCTGTGTTGATCACTACTTATGACAAGAGGAAGAGTTTCTAATAAGGACCGCATGATATATCCAACTATGGGTATAAGTCATAAGGAGTTGGTTTAATACTATTTCTATTAGCAGGATAAAAATAACAGGTTCTCCCCTAGAGTCTATAACCTATCAAGCCTTAGGTTGTTGGCCCCAATAGTGGTGCCAGTGATGACTTACAGCTTGTGGAGGGGTCTTAAATCCAACCAGAAAGTAGTTGGTTATTCTGATAGCATTCATGCCACTACCTCACTAGTGTGCTTATCTTGCCAAGCCACTTGCTGTTGTAGCAATAAAGGTTCACACCTGGGTGAGACTGATAATTACATTTCTCCTCTAATAGCACATATATCACCTTCCAACATGAAAGACAGCATGAGTAGCTAGTAGAAAGGAAGCTTTCAGATGAGCACTAGCTTGTTCTCTACATGTTATATGTCTCCAATGCATGATGTCTTCAGCCAAAAAAGGTCTTACTGTCAGGTTCTGGTAACCAAGAGCAAAGGTAACAATCCATAATGCTTGGATGTCTGTCTAGCTGATTTCTATTTTTCACAAAGATTTGCAGTAATTGGCTTTACGCACTAACTTATAAGACAATTCTCTAGAACATCTAGAACATCTGAGTTATAAGGCATGAATAAGAGTAATGGCCTTATCTCTTGTCACCTAATAACACTTTCAGTACCTGGATTTGGTTACATCTAATTAAGTTGTTGGCCAAGTAGATCCCAGTGTAATCCCCAAACAACCCAGCCTGGTAATGGGTAGCTCTCCACAAACTGACACATTGTTGAAGACAACACCTACACAACTCATTGAACATGGAGAGTTCAAGCTGATGCCTACATAAAGCCTTCACCCCTGTGTTCTTGCGCTTTTGGTATGGGAAGGTACTCTGTGTTCTACCAAAACAGAAATGCAAACAACAACCAAGCCACAAACCCTTCTATTTATAGTACTGTCCTACCCATAAGGAATGGTAGAGAAATGGTGGCCAAAAGCTTATGGAAGTAAACAACCAATGTCTGATTTGACTTAAGACCCACTTCACGAGATGGAACCTATACCCAACGTTCTATGAGAAGTTAAGAACGTGAGGTTAAACAGAATTAAAAATGACTCCTAATGACATTCTGCTATACTAATAGGTAAACCCCTTATTTAGTCATTATCAGAGAAGCTTCCTCCTGCAATATCTAAGAACAAATACAGAGATTTACAGCTATGCATTATGCAAAATAAAATGAGAGACCTTGGAACATGAAGTTCTAAGTGGGACGTCTCCATCAAATCCCTCCCCACAGGGCTCAGGGAACTGAGAGAAAAGGGAGGCAGAAAGAATGTGAGAGCTAGAGGAAATGAGGGGCACCAAGAAAACAAGGCCCTCTAAATCAACCTTATATGACTAAAGCTCATAAACTTGCAGGGACTGAGGTAGCATCCACAGGATTAGCATGGGCCTGTACCAGATCCCTTGCATGTATAATTAATTATAGATTCAAGTTCAGTGTTTTTATGGAATTCCTTAGTGTGCAGAACAAGTGAGTCTGGTTTTTGTGCCTTCCCTTGGCCTCTTCTCCTTCTGTTGGCTTTCCCCAAATGTGTAAACTTTTTTTAAAATTCACATTACATCCCAGCTGTAGCCTCCTCCCTCCACTCCTCCCAGTCCCACTCTCTGTACCCCAACTCCCCTCTCCAATCCCTCAGAAAAGTGGAGTCCCCTTAACCACCTACTCCAGTTCATCAAGTCACATCATGACTGTTTTGTCTTCTTCCCTGTGGCCTGACAAGGCAGTTCTATCAGGGGGCAGTAATCAAAAATGAGGCAACACATTTCATGTCAGAGACAGCCCCTACTCCCCTTACTAGTGGACCCACATGAAGCCTGAGCTGCCCATTGGTTACATCTATGTTGAGCACCTAGATTCAGTCCATGCATGGTCTTTGGTTGGTGCTGCAGACTCCACAGGCCCCTCTAGGCCTTGGTTAGTTGGCTCTGTTGGTCTTCTTGTGGAGCTCTTGTCACCTTTAGGTCCTTTTGTCCTTCCCCCAACTTTTCCACTAGACTCCCTATGCTTCATCCAATGTTTGGTTGTGCGTCTCAGCATCTGTTTGGAACTGTGGCCGGGTGGTGCCTCTCAAAGGACAACTCTGCTAGGCTCCTGTCAGCAAGCATAGCAGAGTACTATTGGTAGTGTTGGAGGTTGCGTCTCTTCTATGGAGTGGGTCTTGGGTTGGGCCAGGCATTGGTTGGACATTCCCTCAATCTCTGCTCTGTTTTATCTTTATCCCTGAATGCAAACTTGTACAACCACTTTGAAAATCAAGCTGGTGCTTTCTCAGAAAACTGGAAATAGCTCTAACTCAAGACCTAGATATACCACTCCTGGGAATACACCCAAAAGATGCTCCTCCATACCAAAAGGACATTTGCACAACTATGCTCATAGAAGATTTATTTATATTAACCAGAATCTAGAAACAATCTAGAGGACCCTCAACCAAAGAATGGATAAATAAACTGCAGTATATTTACACAATGGAATAATACTCAGCTATTAAAAACAAGGAAATCATGAAATGAAGGCAAATTGATGGAATTATAAGAGACCATCCTGAGTGACGTAACCCAGACCCAGAAAGATATACATGGTATGTACTCACTTATAAGCAGGTTTTAGTCATTTAGTACAGGATAAAAATACTACAATGTACAGACCCAAAGAAGATAAGTAACAAGGAAGACCCAAGGGAGGATGCTTAATTCTTACTCAGATGGTGAAATAGAATAAACGGAGGTAGTGGTTGAAGAGAGGGAACCAGGTAGAAGAGGGAAGACAGAGGGAAATAAGGGCGGAGCTCAGACCTGGGGAGAGAGGAGAGGAAGGACAGAAGACCTGTAATGGAAGCTGGGGGGGCTGGGGGGGCGGGACGTGTGGGCATCTCTGTAACAAGATGTAAACGTAAGTCAGAATAGGCCTCTGGGAGAATGAGGGGAAATAGCTGAGATTCCTAATAGCAGTGGCCATGGAGACTGAAGAGGATGTCCTCTAAGTAGACAGGACTCCTAGTGGAGGGAGAAAACCAACCCACCCACAGGAAAAAAAAAAACTTGATCTAAAACTTACCCTGCCTACAAATGTGCTAACTTTTTTATCTTTCTAAATTATATATATTATTTATATTATATCACATCATAATATTACATTACATTATTAGCCCTTACAAGCCTGTTTGTTTTCTAGTGATAGGTGGAAAAGGAGTGATACACGGGACGGGAAGGAACTGGCAGCAGAGGGAGGCGGAAACTGTAATCAGGATATATTATGTGAGGAAGAAAACTATCTTTAATAAAAAGAGGAAAAGGAGTAATTGTCTTATGCTATCTATACAAATGGTTTTTATTTTTAATTGCATTTCCTTGGTTTGTGTGTCAGAGGAAAATGGGAGGGTGCATGACTGGCACGTGTGATGGGCAGAAACCGACTTGCAGGCGTCAGCTCATTCCTTCTACCTATGGGGGTTGAATCCAGGCAAACAGCTTTACCTGCTGAGCCACAGCTTTGACTTTATTCAAGGTTTTGAATTCAGAAGTTTCAGAAATCCAGATTCATTATATAAATAATCCTGTAATCCTGTATGCAAGCTATATAATCTTCTTATTGCTCTGAGATTTTAGCTATTTTATAGTAGTTTGAGCATGGCTGTAAAGTTTGAGGCGTGGAAGATTATAAATTAAATGTGGTTAAAAGCAACTAAGTGAGTAATCTTTACTCATTTGGTTGTAATGATAAATTCAGTAAGTAATGAGCAGTTTAATTATATTTCTGACACACATGACATATCACTTATGCATCATAATAATTATTTGGTTTAGAGGCTTTCTTCTACCTTTTGTTGAAATTAGCTGAAAGGATCATTTGGACTTAATATTTTTCCATTTTTAAATTATGTTTCTTTTTAACATACACATTTATATTATTAGATATTTTAAAAACTACATACAGCAGGAAGAACCATGAAGCAATCAGAAAATATATAAATGTTACATTCATAGTGATTTGGCTATCCATATTTGGCAAACTCAAAGTAAACATCTTTCCTAGTTTGTTGGGTCTAAAATTCTGAATGAAAATCAATATCTATCATATCTCATCTCAATTAATTTAAAATATCTATCTTAATCTAAAAACATATTAACCACTAACCAACTAACCTTAATTGTAAGATTCAACTATCCAGTCTTCAATCCCATCAGAGACTTGAGAAGGAACAAAACTTAATTACCTGAGTGAACCAGAAGTGCAAGTTAGCAGCTTCCAAAATGAAAAAAATGACAGAGACAGATTGCTGCCTGAACAGTCACCCAAAACTCTCTATAACGTTGGAGCGTCCTCTTCAGCCTGATAGCCCAATACATCCGACAGACACACCTGCAAGACAGGAACTATTGAGGGCTTGCTTACCCTGTCTTGGCAGAGTTTGGCCGTCAACTCTGCCTGCATCCAAGCTTTCCCATTCTTTGACAGAATTCTGTCTGTGGCAGAAGTGAGGACATTTTGTCCAGTGGCTTGTCTGCCACACTTGACGTCCTCTTCCTAAGGAGGCCCTTTGATGCTCATCATCTTCTTTGAGGTAGGCTGGATGTTGCCAGGAGTTAGCTGGTCTTGTTGTTAAAGAATCTTTAGAATAATAAAGTCAGCTTTAAATGTCATATTCTGTAGGTCTCTGAAGATTTTGAAGACTTTAACTAATTTCCTTATATATCTATAGAGTCATATCTATCTGTTACACCTAGCATATATAATCTTCTGATAAAAATAGACTAGTATTTGACATGACCATGATTTGTTCAACTAACAATTAAGTTGTATTACTTAAATATCCTAAATAGTCTGTAGCACCACTTTCAAACCTGGAAGTAAATCTTGTATTACAATTGAGTTGGATGGGTACAATACTTCATATTTGAGTAGAAATTGTGTGTGTGTGTGTGTGTGTGTGTGTGTGTGTGTGTGTGTGTGTGAAGAATAGTCTTAGCTTTGACTTCTATACCAATGTATCAAAATTACACTTATTTTGCTTCAATATACAAAATTCTATACCAACGAATTAAAAACAACCTTATTTGTGAGTAACAATTAAGGCTTTGAGGTGAGTAGATTCAATAATCTGCCTTTTGTTCTAACATTACTCTATATTTCTATATCTCCCTTTCTTTTATTTTTCAGCTCCTATCTTCTTACCTACAAAAGAAAGATAAAGGAAAAGAGAGACATCACTGAGTCCAAGCTAGGTTTCTCTCTGTATAAAATCAATGATAACTTATAACCAACTCCAAATGAAAATAAGCATCTGTTGACCAAGAGAGCAAATAAACACCTATCCAACCCTCCTTAGAGAAAATGAGACATTGTTCTCTTATGGTTTATTCAGGCTGATTTAGGCCCCAGATAAAATTGAGAAAAATGATTAAGCCAAGGATAGCATTTGTGGTCCAGTTTCTAAATGTTTAGAAATTCGAGGCTTAATAGGACTCCTGTGTGAGACAGTCTGAAATGCTGGACCAATCAGGATCAGAAGCTTTCTACGATGCTGTCCTGGAAGCTGTCCTGCTCTGATGAGGAACAGCAACTGAGGCACCTGGGGCTGGAACATGGAGGACGAAGATGTCAGTGTCCAGCATGCTGAGAGGAATGAATCTTTTCAGGTCTGATCCAGCATCAGTGTCCGGTTCTTTTGTTCTGAAAACATAATTTCTCACAAGCATTATACAGCTATAAAATTATAATTGTATGAGGTATGCTGGATGCACAGAACAATTAATGCTGGTTCTCTGCTCTTTGTATGAGCAGAAGTAAGACATCTTCAAATATTCATTCATGCCATACAAAGAATGGCGTTTAGTAATAAGTCACAGGGAATCTGTGATGACCACGAAGCCTTGTCTATGCATAGACATTCTTTTTCTTTCTTTCTTTCTTTTATTAATTTATTCATATTACATCTCAATGGTTATTCCATCCCTTGTATCCTCCCATTCCTCCCTCCCTCCCATTTTCTTCTTACTTCCCTCCCCATGACTGTGACTGAGGGGGATCTCCTCCCCCTTTATATGCTCATAGGATATCAAGTCTTTTCTTGGTAGCCTGCTATCCTTCCTCTGAGTGCCACCAGGTCTCCCCATCCAGGGGTCATGGGCAAATATGAGGCACATCTCACCCATAATGCATAAACATTCTTATCTCAGGCAGTCTCAGAGCTGTTCCCATGTAGTGGCATTAACAATCTAAATTACCTGCTTGTTCTTCAGTTTTAATTCTACATCCCAATTGTAGCCCACCATCACCTCCTGATCTCAACCTCTCCCTCATCCCCTCTCCCTCCCTTCCCTAGTCATCAGAAAGGGGAGCCCTCCTCCCCTAACATCTGACTTCAGCCTATCCAGTATCATCTGCACTACCGGTAAGCTCTTCCTCTGTGGTCTGGAAAGGCTACCTGCCAGGGGGAAGTGATCAACATTAGAAGGCCCTAGTCCATGTCAGAAGTAGTCCCTACTCCCCATATTGTGGGACTCACAAGGAGACTGTGCTGCCTATCTACTACATCTGAGCAGAAGGTCTAGGTGCTCACCATGCATGGTCCTTGGTTGGCCCATCAGTCTCTATATTGTAATGTGGTTATCCTGAATTAAGTAGCTAACATTGCTTATGAGTGAGTATATGCCATGTGTGTCTTTCTGGTTCTGAGTTATCTCACTCAGGATAATTGTCTGTAGTTCCATACATTTGCCTGCAAATTTCATTATTTCTTTGGTTTTGGTAGCTGAATGGTATTCTGTTCTGTATATGAGCTATAGTTTCTTTATCCATTCTTCAGTAGAGGGACATCTAAATTGTTTCCAGATTCTGGCTATTACGAGCAAGACTGCTATGAACATGGCTGGGCAAATGACCTTGTTGTGTGGTGGACCATCTTTAGGGTATATGCTCAGGAGTGGTATGGCTGGGCCTTGAGGTAGGCTTATTCCCAATTTCCTAAGATAGAGCCAGATTAATTTCCAAAGTGGTTGTACAAGTTTGCATTCCCACTAGCAATGGAGGAGTGTTCCCCTTTCTCCACATCCTTGCCAGCACATGCTGTCATTTTAATTTTTGATCTTAGCCATTTAGATAGGTGTAAGATGGAATCTCAGAGCTGTTTTGATTTGAATTTCTCTGATGACTAGGGATGTTGAGCATTTGTTTAAGTGTTTCTCCGCCATTCAATATTCCCCCATTGATAATTCTCTGTTTAGCTCTGTACCCCATTTTTTAATTGGGATATTGGCTTGGTGGTGTTTTATTTCTTGAGTTCTTTTTATATTTTGTATATTAGCCCTTTGTCAGATGTAGAGTTGGTGAAGATCTTTTCCCAGTCTACAAGCTGCCGTTTTATTCTGTTGGCTGTATCCTTTGCCTTACAGAGCTTTTCAGTTTCATGAGGTCCCATTTATTAATTGTTGATCTGAGAGCCTCAGGTGTTACTGTTCTGCTAAAGAAGTTGTCTCTGTGCTAATAAGTTCAAGGCTCTTCCCCACTTGTTCTTCAAACAGATTTAGTATATCTGTTTTTATGTTGAGATCTTTAATTCATTTGGACTTCAGTTTTGTGCAGGGTGATAAATAAGAGTCTATCTGCATTTTTCTACAAGTAGACATACAGTTAGACCAGCACCATTTGTTGAAGATGCTATCCTTTTTCCATTGAATAGACTTGGCTTCTTTGTCAAAAATCAAGTGGCCATATGTGTGTGGATTTATTTCTGGGTCTTCAATTCAATTCCATTGATCAACCAGCCTATTGCTGTGACAGTACCATACTGCTTTTATTACTGTTGCTCTATAGTATAGCTTGAGATCGGGATGGAGATTCCTCCAGAAAATCTTTTATTGTACAAGATTGTTTTAGCTATTCTGGAGTTTTGTTTGTTTGTTTTTCCATATGAAGTTGAGAATTGATCTTTCTATAAAGAATTGTCTTAGAATTTTGATGGGAATTACATTGAATCTATAAATTGCCTTTGGCAAATGGACATTTTTACTATGTTGATTCTCCCAATCCATGAACATGAGAGGTCTTTCCATCTTCTGATATCTTCTTCTATTTCTTTCTTTAGAGGCTTGAAATTTTTTTCATATAAGTCTTTCTTTCACTCGCTTGGCTAGAGTTACACCAAGATACTTTATACCATTTGTGGCTATTGTGAAGGGTACAGTTTCCCTAATTTCTTTTTCAGCCCCTTTGCCATTTCTATACAGGAGGACTACTGCATTTTTTAAGTTAATTTTGTATCCAGCCACTTTGCTGAAGGTGTTTTTCAGCTGCAAAAGTTCCTTGGTAGAATTTTTAGGGTCACTTATGTATACTGCCATGTCATCCACAAATAGTGATAGTTTGACTTCTTCCTTTCCTATTTTTAGCCCCTCCATCTCCTTTACTTGTCTTATTGCTCTAGCTAGGACATCAAGTGCTATGTTGAAGAGATACAGAGAGAATGGACATCCTTGTCTTCTCCTTGATTTCAATGGAATGATATAATTTTCTCTTCATTTAGTTTGATGTTGGCTATAGGCTTTTGTATATTGTCTTTATTGTGTTGAGGTATGTGCCTTGTATCCCTGATCTCCCCAAGACTTTAAACATGAATGGGTGTTGGATTTTGTCAAATGCTTTTTCAGCATCTAAGGAGATGATTATGTGGGTTTTTTATTTTAGTTTACTTATATGGTGGATTACATTGATAGATTTCTGTATATTGAACCACCTCTGCATGCCTGGTATGAAGCCTACTTGGTCACAGTGAATGATAGTTTTGATGTGTTCTTTGATTCGGTTTGCAAGTATTTTATTGAGTATTTTTGCATCAATGTTCAGAAGAGAAAATGGTCTGAAATTCTCTTTCTTTGTAGAGTCTTTCTGTGGTTTAGGTGACTGTGGCCTCATAGAATGAGTTTGGTAATGTTCCTTCTGTTTCTATTTTATGGGATAGTTTAAAGAAAATTAGTATTAGCTCATCTTTGAAGGTCTGGTAGAATTCTGTAGGCTATTTCCCAAGGAAATAGAGGCAGTCATCAAAAGTCTCCCAACCAAAAAAAGATCCCTAATACCAATTTTCTTCTAACTATTCTTTTGTATTATAAAAGAGTCTCAATTATTCATGTGGTAGCTAGGTTAAGAAATAAGCTAAGAGAACCAAACACTGTTTTATAAAAATAACTTCAACAATTGTATATTTGGGGATTGTATTTCCTTCTGTATATTATACATTTTACATTGTTAGGTCTTGAGGGGTTTAGAGGTTTTTGTATTCTTTTAAAGACTCGAGGGCTTTGTAATTAGTTTGATGCTTTTGAGGTTACCTTTAATTTTGTCATATGAATACAAAAGGACTTTAGTCCATGGGTTTGTGTGTTTTGTTTTGTTTTGTTGTTGTTGTTGTTGTTGTTGTTTTTGGTAGTATTAAGGTAACACTTTTCTGAGAAATGAATGTTTGTGTGTTAAATGGTTTTTTCATCCTGACTGGTGGAAAACAAACTGTTCTAAATTTGTTACATGTGTCAGCTTATTTATTCCTGGAAACATTCTCATGAGGATGGGGTTACACCATAACCATGAGGGTATTAATATTTTATAGTTGAAGAACGTAACGCAAAGAGGAAATAAAGTCACAAAGCTACTTAAATGCAAAGCTGTAATTCGAACAAAAGCAAACTTGTTCCAAAGCTTGTACCAATAAATCATTTTGACACTGTTATTGTTGTGTTGTCATTATTATGAATGGCACTCAGAGAGATCAAGAGCAAACTTAAAAGCTGATGCCAAGGAACAGAGTGCTAAGTCCTAGCAGAAGAAAGGTGTTTACCCTCAGCACAGGTGGCAGATGGTATCACAAATGATGGCTGAAGAGCAGTGAGACCCAGGCTAGGGCTCTGTGACACTGAGGATGGTTCTAATGCTCAGTCACCTCTTGATGGAGATGGCTTAATTGATACAGTGTGTAGCACACAAACACAAGGACCTGAGCTTATACTCCCATCGCCAATGTAAAAGCATAGTGATGCCTCTCCATAGCCCTGGTGTTGAGGACAGAAGCTTAAATGAACTGAGTGTAGCTGACTCGTGGAGATCTAGCTTCTATAAGAGACTCTACCTAGAAATAAATAACATGACGAGCATTTAGAAAGATACAAAACATCAACTTCTGACCTCCACACACATGTGCACAGCTACGCATGTGCACTAACATGCACGCACGCACACACACACTAAATAATTAAATAATGTATGATAAAGATTTCTTCAGTCTTTATGCTCTTTACCTGGAGAAGGATGTCTCCATCCTTTCTGAAGAATAATTGAGATGTTGGGAGCAGTCCTTTTGGTTCATGGTAGGAAAACCCAAACCCGGTTGTTCTCACTTTGTAACAGATGAGGAAAGCAAGAGTCTCTAAGGTCACGCCAGCAATGTATCAGGTGTAGCAATGTAAAGGCTGCTATTAGTTACTTTTCTATTGCTGTGATAAACACATGACCAAAAGCAACTTGAGGAGGAAGTGGTTTATTTCCATGTATGGTTTCAGTCCATTATGACGAGAAGCAATGGCAGGAACTCAAGGCAGGAATCTGGAGACAGGAACCAGAGACCATGAAGGAGCACTGCTTACTGGCTTGCTTTCCATGGCTTGCTCACTTTGCTTTCTTACACATTCCAGTATCACGTGCCAAGAGCTTGGCCCTTCCACACAAGTTATGAAAATGCCCTACAGACTTACCTATACCCAAGTTGATGAAAACTGGCCAGGATGACCACTAACTAGAAAAGTATGAGAATCTAGGATTTGAGTGTTGTGGCTCATGGTCCTAGAATTCAGGAATAGACTTCAAGTTAAATGATAGATTCAAAACATGTGACACTGCCCATCTTAAAAAACCAAAATGAGTCTTTCTGCTTCTGGGTTAACTCACTCATTATGATCATCTCTAGCTCAATCCATTTGTCCACAAATTTCGGGAATTCCTTGTTTTTTATAGCTGAGTAGTATTCCATAGTGTATATGTACAACAGTTTCTTTATCCATTCTTCTACTGAGGGACAAAGCCTTCCCTTACCAGGAAACTGGGACCGAGGGGAGGACATCCTATTGGGACTCTAGATGAGAGAACAATGGGAGAATAGCATTGTAGAAGGATCCAGTGGGTCCTAGAAACCTACAAGTAGAACATTATGATAGACAGATTTGGGTCATGGGGTCCCGCTCAAACTAAGGCCCTAGCCAAGGACAATACAAGAGGTAAAATTTAAACCCCTACTCTGATCTAGCCCATGGACAGGACAGTCTCCACACTTGAGTGGAGAGAGGGATTTGACTTTCTCAAGTACTCTGGTGCCTCACATTTGACTATGTCCCCTGGCGGGGGAGACCTAGTGGCACTCAGAGGAAGGACAGCAGGTCACTGAGAAGAGACTTCATACCCTATGAGCATATACAGAGGGAGGTAATCCCTCTGAGGAACAGTCATAGGGGAGGGGAATAAGGGGAAAATGGGAGGGAGGGAAGAATGAGAGGATACAAGGGATGGGATAACCATAGAGATGTAACAAGAATAAATTAATTAAAAAAAAAACAAAATGATTGTCTAAGTATTTCGTGATGGTAATGAGTTTATCCAACATCTTCAACCCACTTTCAAGTTTTCAAGATATCTATCTGATGTGTCCACCATAACAAACTCTCTTTGGTAGCCAGAGGTCTTTCCCTGGCTTATAAGATAAATAAATTATTTTCTTCTCTATTTTTTAAAAACTTGGTATAATTTATTCAGATACCATCCCAATTGTGATCCCTTCACTTGTATCTTCCTATTTCCACCCTTCCTCCCTCTCCCACCTTATCCCCCCCCCAGACCCTCTGACACAAGGGGACCTCCTCCTCTACCATATGACCACAGCCTATCAGGTCTCATCCAGATAGCATGCATCCCCTTCCTCTGTTTGCCCTCTGGGATACTCAGACCCCGGTGTTTTGTAGGCCACAGTTCCCTCTGAGCCACCATCTTGGATCTCTCAAGATAAAGAAATTATTATCAAAGAAAAATATCTAGGGTGTTTCAGCAAGAAGGCTAGAGTAGAACAAAGCTTCTAAGGTCTGCACTTGTCTGGTGTGGTGTCTGTGCCACATAAGCCCTCCCACAGATGAAAAGGAACAAAAAATCAAAGATCATTGGCCCTGTGAACATTTTGAACTTTTTTCCAATAGTCATTTAAAATTCTTCAAATCTTTTAAAATTATAAAAATAAAACTTTTTAAGTTCAAATCTTGCATACTTTTAAGATTCTTGGTTAGATTAACTTTAGATCCACTGTGGATTAACTAGAAAGCAGACTCGGACATGCAGGCACAGAGATCAGTTGACCTGCTTACCACAGCTCTGCTTGTAATCTTATCAACTGAGGAAACTTGAACATTCCTGTTGATACTAGGCAGTTTTTCCTGTGAAACTGAAACAACCTTCACCTTCAGTTTGCTCATTTAATGACCGCTGGGTGGGGTCTGCTTCAGGATGCAGGTGGACCTGAGGGCAGCTGGGTAGGTGTTTCATTCTTCTTGAGGCTACAGCTGCTTGCAACGTGTTCTTCTCAGAAAGAATGGCAGTAGTACTGGGAGAAGCAGCAGCCAACCTCTTCTAAGACCTCTCCTTAGGAGTGGGGTATTGGAATAAAAACAGTGGGGTAGGAAGGATACTCCACACCTTCCAGTGAGACGTTTCACAATCATGTAATAGAGGGCACAGCCATGTAATAATATGATAAGGGATGAATAAATGGAAATCACTACTCAGCCTTCAACTCTACTTCATAGTGTGCTGCACAAAGCAAGTTCTTAAGATCTCTGTGCTGATAATGTGTGTATATATGTGTATGTACGTGTATATGTACATGCATGCATATAATATATGATATGTGTGTATGTATAACATTTGAAGGAGTAATACACCGCTGAAATCCTGCAATCATAGAAGTACTAACCTGACCCCTGCCTAGCCTTGTACATCCCAACAGTGAGAGCAAGCATTTCCCCCTAGCAGAACTGAGTAGAGGCTGTGTATCCTCCTGAAATCCTACAGAAAGCTGTTCAGTTCAAATAGTAGTGAACCCTGGCAAACGTTTAACGTTCATGTGGAAACAAGGTAGCTTCTAAATTCTGAGTGTCTGCAAACTGCTCTGCCAGATACACCTGAACTAAGATGGCTCTCACCGTTGGGTGTTCTGCACCCTTACCTATTAACTCATGTGCAAAAACAAACAAACAAACAAAACATTAGCCACAGCCCCCACACAGTGAGAAAACACCTTTGCATTCCACATACATGTATAAGAGGATATAGAAGAATATAAAAATGTGAAACAGAGAAAAGAGGCTCTTTGGTGTTTTTAAAGTTCATATGGCCCAATTTGGTGTGTCTTTTAAATCATTTCACTAAAATGGAAACACTAAATTAGGCCAATGTCACCTTCTGCTGCTCTCAAAAAAAATGACTCAAAACTTAAAATTTGAAAATTGTCTTTTCATTTCCGAATGTTTCTGAGAATGGTGTCTCGGTACCTTGCTCAGTGTGAAACGTTGATGCTGAAGATGACTTTCTCATCTTCCATTTCCATCGGAACTATTAATAGATACATTGTCTCTTTTGTTTTCTGTACTTCAAGACCATTCGTCCCATATTAACTCTGTCTCTACATATAAAGGTTCTGCCAAGCAAGCATCACTGAGGAATAATGTTGCCATATAAAGCGTCTGACATTTGTTTCCTGGAAATAGTCCGTTCGCCCAGCCACAACCTCCTCCTAACCTAACTGTGGCAGCAGCTCCCCATGTCCTCTCGGCAGCTTCCTGCAAGAATTGGTCCTGCTGCTCCTCCTAAACCTCAGACCTAATTATGTCACTCTGACAGGAAGGACATCTGCAACTCCGTGGATTTTCACTCCTGCTCTTCCGTGCCTGCATGTACAGTCTTCCATACCATCCAGATGAGAAAGGCAAGAGAGAACCAGAGAAGTTGTTTATCTCCTTCTAATAATCGTGTGGGTTTGATTTATGCCCTTAGGATGTAATTCCTATCTTGAAAAACCACAGAATCTAATAACCTGCTTTTGGGTGGCATGGCTGAGACTCCCTAGAACACTTCACACCTCAAGGCTAGTAACTGAATCCTCAACATTTTCTCTTCTCATGCCTTCCAGCACATAATGCCCTCCCAGCTCTTGAGTCACTCTGCCAGATACCCCTGTTTCTGATTTTTATTCTGTGGATGTGTTTTATACATGTATGTGTTCACATTTGTGTACAGGTCTTTGCTTGCATCTCTTCTTCCTCAGTCGCTTTCCTTTCTTTCTATTTTGTTTTATTTTGAGACAGAGTCTCTCAGTGAAACCAGGGCTCACTAACTGGGCAAGACTGGCTGCCTATCAAGACCTCAGGAGCCACCTGTATCTGACCCTGAGCAGTGAGTGTGTGTGTGTGTGTGTGTGTGTGTGTGTGTGTGTGTGTGTGTGTGTGTGCATATGGGATCTGAACTCAGGTCCTTGAGCTTTCACAGCAAGCACATCACCCCAGTGCATCTCTCTTGTTTGGGGTCCCTTTCTCTTTGAGAACCATACATGGCACAGGTAGCATTATGATTCTTTATACTGAGCATATATTGCCAAGTTATCATTGCGCAACACCTTCACGGTGGCTGCTCATCCTGACTTCCTCTTCTCTGCAACAGCAGTATAACTCTCTCAGTCTTCATGAGTCAACCTCTTGAAATTTTGATTGACCAATCCTTGTCCTTCATTCCACAATCAAAAGGAAGTCCGCCTTGCATCTCCTCGTCTATAAAGTACCATGCCCATCACAATTCTCTGGATTGCTGAAATAAACAATGAACAAGCCTCTCTGTCTTCACTTCTTCTCATTTTACCCCATACTTGCACAGCCCCAACTGGTCTAGGCTCTTAAAAGCCACTTTCATCTCCAAGGTCCTGTTCATTTCTTCTACCATGTCCTTGATGCACTCTGTGGTTCATGCTAACTATATGGCTTACTCTTCCCTGTATGCCCTGAGCATCTCCTAAAATGTCCACAGTGGCCACGCATTGCAGCCTTGCCTGTGTGAACACTCTCCGTGACCTGGCCACAAATCCCTTCTCCTTCAAAGACAAGCGCAATCTCTTTCTCAGCATTGCCCTGAGCTTACAGCGTAGACAAGCCAACTTATGTCCCAACCCTGCTTCAAACCTCTCTTTTACCTGCTAGCATTTGACATGGGTGAACTGTGAATTTATTTTTTGCCTGCCTGGATAAAGTATAGCTTTGTAGCATGGCACACATGGGAAGGCTAGTAAGTGCCACGAGACAGGTGAATACAAAGTAAACTAGGTCCCTAAAGAAGAACAATTCTGTAGAAAAGGATCCACACACTCATTAATTCATATAGGTGGATATAGGGCCTTGTGTGTCTAATCCTCTTTCAGATCAAAAACCAAAAACTAGTCCTTAGAAGGACCATATTAGAGGCATCATGCAGAAAACGTCCTCTGTGCCTCTGTGTAACTTTGAACCCTAGGCACTTTCATGTGTCTTTTCCTCCAAAAAAAAAAAAAAAAAACCAATTTAGATTCAGCCAACCATGACAGCTCAGTGCCTAAAATCCCAGCACAGAGCTTGAGATCAACCTAATCTACATAATCCTTACACATTGCCCCAACAGATTAAGGTTTATAAGGAAGCAAGATGATTTGTGACACCTTGGGGTTGTTGCTTTTTTAACGGTAGTACATATTTGTGTACATTCGTGCACACAGCACATGTGTGGAGGTTATTCCATGTTTATAGCAGTGTATGTTGATGTGCAAACGGCACATGTGTGGAGGTCAGAGGACAATGCTGGAGAGATGATGTTCTTCTTCCACCATATAGGCCACAGAAATCAAACTCAGTTTGAGGCACCTGGAGACGAGTAACTTTACTCATGGAGCCACCTTGCTGGAACCTTCTAGTGTGTTCCAGTCACTAGTATGTAAATGGAAGTAACTGTAGCCACACTTAGCCTTAAGATACTTTGATTTTGATGGAAGGTATTCCCAACTCCTGCAGACACTGTATTGAACATCTGTGCTACAGAAAAAAGCAAGCCTATCATTCACTGTTCTTACAGAGTTTACATTGTAACGCTAGCCACCAAGGCTTCACTATGGCTGCCAGGTACCCTAGGCCCCTTATCTGCCTCTTCCTCCAAAACCCAATTTAAATGAAGCCATACCGATAATCCTAGCATGGCACTGAAGAGGTCAGCCTGGCAGACATAAGGCCTTCTTGGTACACAAGACCAGCCTTGGTACAGAGAAAGACTTTGTCTCAAAAAAAATGGTATTACATTTTATGACTTTGTCTATATGCACTCAGTGGTTAATATTGTTTACTAAGACATTTCTCAGGCTTATGAATTTATTTTTTATGCTCTGATCTAAAAATATGTTAAGCCTTTGCATGGAGTCTAAGCATAAGCTGTGCCTCATGGGGAAGAGAACAAGAAAGGAAATTTAACATGAAGACAAAATATTCCAAATAATTTCTGAAGTTGTTGTTGTGGTTGTTGTTGTGGTGGTTGTGGTTGTTGTTGTTG
>OU015743.1:93425342-93442607 GCA_907169655.1 Acomys percivali | reverse complement strand
AAATAGCCAAATCACTATGAATGTAACAATTACATAACTCCTGATTGTCTCATGGTTCTCCCTGCTGTATGTAGTTTGTTTTATTCATGTGAAATGAAATAAATATATATGTTTAAAAATAAAATAAAATGAATTTTAAAAGAAAAAGAATATAAAAATTGAGACAGAAAGTTGTCATTTGTATAGAAAAGTACATAGGATCTGTAGGGTGTGATAGTGTCTGCACCTTCAGGAATATCCTGGGGATCCTGGAAGGCCTGTAGATTAGATAAGACTACTGGGTAGGAAACATATTCTTCAACTCAGGCTTCCTGACTTTTCTCATAATTAGATTCAGGTCATGCAAACTGTTTTTGATAGGAATACAACATAATGATATTACATCCTCAGCCACCTCATCATGAGTTATATGGTGCCCATTTGTCTCAAGGACCATTCATGGATTCCAAAAGATCACAAGACCTTTTTAAAACTACAGTTTCATCATGCGTTTTTCTCAGAAAAGTTTGAAATTCCCCCTTTATCCTTTTATTGTACTTTGTCGAAGAGTGACTATAAAAGGAACAAGACCCCATGTTTACAAAGAAACCTGCACATAACACTCAACAGCAGTTTTATTTGAAACTGCAGAGGGAGGAAGGAAGGGACGGAGGGAGGGAGGAAGGGAGGGAGAGAGAGAGAGAGAGGGAGGGAGAGGAGAAAGGGAAGAGAAGGAAAAAGACGAGGAGACTACAAACAGCTCAAATGTCCTTCGGTTGATGATTAGTTAAACACAAGCACAGGTGTGTACTGTGGAAATTTAAAAGAAAATAAAAATAAATTTAAAAAAAAGGAACAGAGAAATAAAAATGAATGAAAGCTCACTATACTAGGTACCCTGGATAGCTCCTCCAAGGAATTCTAACTAAAGAAAGGCTGATGTAGTAGATTGTGTGGGTTCAGTTATCTAACAGCCTGAAGTAATGAATTACACAAAGGCTAGCAGGCTAGCGGTTGCTATGGCCTGGGATTAAAAACAGCAAAGAAGAGGGTATAAATGTCAATATGGTGATTAGGTGATAGAGAATTCTTGACTGTGTGGCAAATACAACCTGTGTGTTATAAAACAACACACACAAAAAAATACTGCATTAGCATTTTCTTGATTATATATAATATTTTTGCTTATTCTTATTACTTCATCATAAATGAAAAGGAGACATCTATAATAAAGTAACTTTCAAAACAGGTGGGAAAGTAAATACATTTTGTTAGAGAGAAATGTAATAACCCTTGTCCAGTTTTCTTGAGTGATAGTTTTAATACTTTAAGCACTAACCTGGGTGCTAAAAGCACACCTCATATCTTTAACAACAAATTAAACAAAACGTCCACCTCCACAAAATTGAGATCACAGTCAATTACATCATGAAGGTGGGCAGACGAACAATATCTCGCATGGCACTGTAGGCCATAAAGGAAAATATATCAAGGAAATTATTGACAGAATGAAGGGACACTAATGTCATCAGAGCAGAGATCTGAGAGGCTTGTCTGAAGAGATGACATTGGACAAACGAGGGTGAGATAATAGAGACTACGTGGTATGTTACCATTTAATCACTCAGACAGAACTACCGTTCATTCTTCCAAGACAGATGCTGTTCATTCCTGATTCTCAGAGTCAAACAAAAGAGCAGTGAGTCCTTAGCCAATTTTTTTTTTTTTTTATCTTTCAACCAAAAGCCTGATGTATTTGGTTAAGGGGAGGTTTAAGTACTTAAACTCACTCTTCCATTCTCCTGTTCTCTGGTTTTTAAGCTTCTGTAGATCTAACAGGAAAAAAACTTGCCACTTTAATGAGCCCTGCAATTAAGAGATGTACCACCTGGGAATCAAGCCCTTCTAAGTGGCTGTGAGGTCAATGTTCCCCTGATTTGATGTCAGTGAAGTCTGGTGTTTGTGACTCCCTGGGAAAATCCTCCTATGTAAAAGCATCTGCCTCACTCTGGATACCTGAATCCTCCCAAGAAGCTCAATCTTCAGATCAGAGCAGCCTACTCCCTTTCCATTAACTGCCCCTCAGATCTGATCATTGTCCTTGTCTTCATTCGTGTCAAGTGGCACTCCCTATAGGGAATGGCAGCTGTTTGTTCTGGGCTAACTCAGATAAACTTTATTGAAATAGCTGCTTCCCTTGTGCAAACCTATCCATCACCTTTGCCTTGACAGTCAGCCCGGTGCCCTGCACATCTCAGGGTCCTCAGGGCCTAAGGTTCCTCTCCCTTCCAACACTGGACCATCAGCAGATTCTGAGCCACCTGCTTCTTTGGAAGTTTACGTCCATCTTAGTGAACATTAATTGACTAAATTGTAAATCCTAAGGAAATGGGCAGGTGTGTGTAAGTCCAAAAGGTTTTCTTGAAGGCAACAGGGCAATGACAATGGTTCTGGGTTCTAGACTGAGTGCCTGGTCAGTGTTCTCTGAGTCAAAAACACAACAAGTGACATGGAAAGAAATAAAAGGTCCATCATGATGCCTGCATGGAAGCCATCTCCCTTGGCTTCTAAATCAGTCTCACATGAACCTAGCAAAGGGAGTAAATGGACTCAAGAGGTCTGCAAGAAGATTATTCAAGGGCCCATATGGCCTCTGCATGACCTCCATCAGCATGACCTCCATCAGCATGACCTCCACCTCCACAAGGGGTGGTAAAATGCTGAAGATAAAGAAGAGCCAGTGAGTCTTGCAAGACATCTATCACTGATGAAAGCACACATATGTACACTTAGCATAATGAGTCTTTAGGTAGATTAGTAGATCCAAGGAGCAGAGCCAAGCACTTTGGCAACACAGCCCAAGACTACATACATCCCCTAACCTATCCCCAAAGTAGACAGAAAACTGAAATCAGGGACAATGAGTTGAGACTCAGACATAAGAAAAATTCAGAGAAGGAAACAAATTCCATGTTAGGGCAGAATACTTGAGCATGCAAGAGCTTGTGCACTAATCCTGAGAGACTAAATTTTCTCCAGCAATTGCACATGACAAATTTTTTGAGGGCTGCTAAAGATCTGTGGGTCACCAGCCAATACCAAAAGGGAATTTAAGGATCAGAAGAAGCTGTCTATTCCCTCCCACAAGAAGAAAGACATCTACATATCACCATGTGGGCCACTTTCCCTGGCTGCTTCTGCCAAAGGACTGAGGAAGAGTGGCCCAGAATTCCCAGTCCATTTCTGGTGGCCCCAGCCTGCATACAGGTACACAGGTTTGTGAGTTCACCCGGAAGTGAACTGCTGCCATGTCTGCAATCCATCAGGGCAGAACAAGGAGAAGCTCCCAACAGGAGCACTTCTGGCATGGACTGTGGCACAGAAGGAAGACATTTGTTATCACAAGAAGCAGAGAAATATAGATGGCTGTTGTGTGAGCAGGGCCAAAGCTCCAGAGCTTCGGTGACTAGCAGTGAGTGAGAGCGACTTCTAGAGCAGGCCTGCTAAAAGTTGTATGAGACTCACTCAGTAGACATCTGGAGATGCCTGTGCCCTGATCAGGAGAAGATGAAAAATAACTTGCCAGCAAGATTTTTTTTTAAGTTGATTGATGCAAGGAACTAAAGACGGCACTAAAACCACAGAAAGTGAAATGTGTATTTGAAAAATATTGTTAAAAATTAAAATACAAAAGCAGGCAGATCAGTGAACTGCAGGGAGAGTGCAAACATCTTGGTTCTGTTGTGTCCTAGTCACTGTTCTAGTGCTGCGAAGAGGCTATAATCAGGACAACTTATAAAAGAAAGCACATTATTGGGGTCTTGTTTACAGTGTCAGAGAGTCTGTCCATGACCACCATGTCAGGAAGCATGGCAGCAAGCAGGCAGGCATGGTGCTGGAGCAGTAACTGAAAGATTACATCTTGTCTACAAGCAGGAGGCAGAGAGCTAGAAACTGGAGCTCCTGTAGGCTTTCAAAACATCAAGCCCCCAAAAGACACACATTCTCCAGCAAGGCCACACCCTCTAATCCTTCTTAAACAGTTCCACCAACTGGGAATCAAACATTCAAATACATGAGCCTGTGGGGGTTGTCCTAAGCAAACCATCACATGATGCTCACATACCCTCCTCAGGAGCCTCCCAGCTCAACCAGAGGATTCCCGATGCAAAGATGTTTTCTGGACCTGACAGGGTAGGAGGAATACCTTTTTAGCTCTTATGTATATAGAAAGGGACAGAAAACATTTCAGCAGTGGTGACTGAGGTTCAAGTAGACAAACTTACAAAAGGTTGTTTAAAGTTTGAAAAGAATGCAAAACAGCAAACTAATGCATACTCCGACTTTTTAATTGGATCCCTGCTCTCTGACTAAAGGGCATGTTCAGAAATAGTTTTGGATGAGTTATTTTCCCTCAGCCTCATGAATTCTCAAGCCATGTCTAGCTTACAACAAGGGAATTGTGCATATTTCTGAGATGTTGAATACTTCAGAGGAGAGCTGGATGCTGCTGCAAAGTACAATTTAAGGCTTTCTGTTTTTTTATTCCCTCTTAATGGGTGGAATTTGGCGGGTTGGGATATAAAGAGATGAAATTTGTTCTAGGTTAAAGTACAGATAGCTTTATTATGTAGTCTTTTATATTATGAAGCAACAGTTGTGACATTTTTTAAGAGATGAGACTGCACTTGCTTTCTCTTGTGATAATAAACTGGTCATAATTCAATAACATGGGTTGCCCCTGGAAGTAACTGCTCATAATTTTGAAATATTAAGGTCTTGTCAAGCTTCTGATGATTCAAATCTGAATTGCTGATTGTTCAGCAAGACAGCCTGAAATTTCCGGGGCAGATAGTTTAAAGGATGAAGTCATTTTACTGACACGGGTAGCTTGGACGCTATTATCATCCTATGCCACTTTCGTTTATACATTTGGTAAAGATTTTTTTAAGTTGTGTAAAACTTCTAAAGCAGGATCAAGGCTCTTTGGGCAACAGAATAAGCCTGCAAGACAAGGAAGATCCCACATGAACAGTGCCAAAGCGTCACCACAGGACCAAAATCCCATCATAAAGAAGTTGAACCAGCCAAGCAAAATGCCCGGGTCTTCAGAGAGGCACAGGGGGGAAAAAGGGTTAAGTGCTTGGTGGGACATGATTCTTTTTCTAATTTAGTATTCTGTGTGTATGGGTGCTTTGTCTACATGTGTATATGTGCACCACAGACATGTCTGGTACTCACGGAGGCCAGAAGAGGGCATCAGATACCCTGGAACCAGAGTTAACAGACAGTGGTGAGGTGCCACATGGGTGCTGGGGATGGAACCCAGGACCTCTGGATGAGCATCTCTAAAATGCAGAGCCATCTCCCCACAGCCCCCAGAGGATGACTCCTAGAGGGTTTGTCAAGTGTCTTACCACTTGGCACTGTGCTTCATGTACTATTTTAGGCCGCTTTCCTAAAATCTATATAGTTCCATTCTAATTCTGTACTTCGCACTGACTCTGTAAGGTTTTTTTCTGTGGTGCCCTGGCTTGCGTCTCTGTTGCTGAAACCAAGGCCAACTTGGAGTAGAGAGGGTTTATTTCATCTCAGACGTTTCATTATCTAAGGAAGCTATAGCAGGAACTTGGTGCATAAGGTTCAGTAGAGTCCGTTGGGGACAGTCAGGGCACTGCTTACCGACTTACTATTTTTCACATAGAGCAGAGGCCCACTAACATGCTGCCACATCCCCTTAATTCCAGCACTCCAGAGGTAAAGGCAGGTGGATATCTGTCACCATAAGTTTTCCTCCGATGCTCCAGTTCCCAAAATAATGATTCTGAGGCCTTATTGGTTATAAATAAATGCCCAGGCCATGAGCTTTGGCTCATTCCCTGCCTAGCTCATAACTTATTTTATTCATTTATTCTAGTCTATGTGTGCCAAGTGGCTGTTTCCTTCCTCTTGGCTTCATGCATCCTTCTTCCTCAGAGTCCAGCGCAAATCTTTCTGCCTCTTACTCTATCCCAGAGTTCAGGTCTTTCTGCTGGAACTCCCACCTCCTATTTCCTGCCTCAGCTAACAGGCCATCAGTTTTTTATTGATATGTGATATTTCCATACAGTACACAAGAGATTCTCTCTACAGATCTCTGTGGGTTTGAGGCCAGCCTGCTCTACCATTTTTTTTAATTTGGGCCCCCTACAGGTATTCTCTGCCCCAAATCAACTTAAAGAAACTGTATTTAAAAAGCTCCATTTCCCTTAAAGGGAGTTGGGTAGTTTTTTGGTTCCTTTTTTGGGCTATAGATATGTATTGTCATTAAGAGATATAAAGATAGGGGTTATAAAAAAAGAAAGGGGAGTATAGAGATATGTAGGGATGATAGGACAAAAAGTAGAATATTTAATCTACTCCTCAACTTGAGACCTCAGTTGTTACTCACAAATAGGGTTAATTTTGATTCATTGATATAAAATTTTATATATTGATACAAAGTAGGTTTAATTTTGATACATTAAAATAAAATTCAAATTTGGTATTGTTAAAAAAATTTTGGTATTATTCTTCACACATTATATTTCTACTCTAATATGAGGTATTGTATACATACAGTTCAATTAATACATAGTTTACTTCCAATAGCCTGATAGTGTTATTGTAGGCTGTTTAGGATAATTAAGTTATACAAGTCAATTGTTGATTAATTCATAGTCATGTCAAGTATAAAAATATACATGATAGGTTTAACAGATATGATTCTATAGATAGATATGATAAAATAGTTAGATAAGATCTTCAAAAACTAGCAGGGCATGGTGGTGCATGCCTTTAATCCCAACACTTGGGAGGCAGAGGCAGGTGGATCGCTGTGAGTTCAAGGCCAGCCTGGTCTACAAAGCGAGTCCAGGACAGCCAAGGTTACACAGAGAAGCTCTGTCTCAAAAAAAATATCTTCAAAAACCTACAAAATATGATGTTTAAAAATATCTTTTATTATTTTAAGAGTTCTTTGACAATAAGACAGCACAGCAGTTAAATCCTGGCAGCACCCAGCCTCCATAAAAAAGATGATGAACATTGAAGAACCTCTTTGTGGAGCTGGCTTTGAGTGTGGCAAAACAGCCACTGGACAAAAATGTCCTCGTTTCTCCCAAAGACAAAATTCTGCCTAAAACGGGAAAGCTTGGATCCAGGTAGAATCAACGGCCAGACTCTGCCAAGACAAGATAAACAAGTCCTCAATGGTTCCTGCTTCACAGACATGTCTATCAGATATACTGGACCAAAAGGCTAAAGATGATGTGCCAATGTTATAGAGAGTTTTGGGCAACTGTTCAGGCAGTAAACTGTCTCTGTCCTTTTTTCATTTTGGAAGCTGCTAACCTGCACTTCCCTTTTACTCAGGTAGTTAAATTTATTCCTTCTCGAGTCTCTGATGGGGTTAAAGACCAGATAGTTAATTTTAAAACTAAACTTAGTTGTTTAGGAATTAAAAAGATACTTTTACATCTAGATAGATACTTTTAGGTTGATAAATTTGAGCTTTAATAGATGTTGATTTAGGTTCAAAACTTTAGATTTACATAGATAAAGTAGATAATATTTTCTACAAGGTTGCCAAATACATTTTGATTAAAAATTATGTGTGGAAGTCTTACCTATTGGTTTTTATAGTTTTTTTCATAATTGTACTTACTGTATATAAAAAATGGCCCTTTTTATTTAGACAAAAAAGGGGAGATGTTGGGGCATGGTCTGATGTATTTTGATGCTAATTACTGCTTGCTGTCTCTGTGACCCACCTTTTGCTTAATAAAAAGCCATCCCACCTGGGCAGGGCAGAGGAGATAGGTGAGGCCAAGAGAGGGGGGTGGAATCCTGGGGAAAAAAAGACCGCCATGGGTTAGACGGAGGAGAAGCACACGGCTGGCGAGGATAGAGAATCCAGTCCAGATGAAGAACATTAACAAGTATTTTGGATTATGGATGGGAGGTAGCTTGATAGAAGTTATTAAAAACAGATGGCATAATATTGGGGCGGGTATCACATACTTGCCCCACTATGGGAAGTAGTTTAGAGGAATATCTGCCCTGCCCCAGGTTAACTAAGACTATTTTAAAATATAACAAGTGTCTGTGTCTTAACTAATTACTAACCGGGTCTACAGATAATACAGATAATTTAAAAACAATAGCCAGGGCTACATAGAGAAAGCTTGTCTCAAAAAAAACCAAAAGCAGAAAATAATGCCCCACAGTCATGTCCACAGGCCAATCTAATGGAGATAATTCCTAATGAGGTTCCCCCTTCCCAGGTTTGCATCGAATTGATTGAAACTAGCCAGCATAGTGGGTGTTGTAATTTACTGGCGTTTGGGGAGTTTTCATTGACTAGAAGAAATGAGTTTTGTGTTAATGCTCAGTAGATTGGTTTGGGTTTGATGTCTCTCTGTTGGGCTCTGTAAACACAGAGCTCTGTCGGTTCAAGCTTGTCATGCCACAAGGAGCAGGCGTCTGCCTAGGAACAACTGTGTGCTCACTTTAAACTGGCTTTCAAAAGCTGGGTTGGTGTCGCGGTCAGACATGAGCTGCATTTTGTGGGCACTGTATAGTTTCGTATTTCTTTTGGGAACAAACTTGTATGCTAGAAGCCACCACGTGAGCAGACGGCGCAGTGAGCTGTGCCAGCTCTTCTCCAGCCTTTGAGGTCTGTTACTAGAGCTCAGCTATGACTGTCCTCCTGAGGACACTTTGTGTGCTGGCTACAGTATTAGTGGTAGAGCATCCTGTAACACGGATCCTCTGCGTTTACTTATTTATGTGTGTATTTCAGGATTCACTTATTTATTTATCACCAGACCTCAACAACAACAGTCTTCTCCCCACACCCATCTCTCTTTCCCTGTGGAACATACTGTGTGTAGCCATGAATTTTGTATGACCATATTAGAATGTATGATTCTGGGTTTCAGTTTTCATATTGTTTGGTTTCTATGATCAACAAAGTTTGCCAGGGGCCTTGGAGGTGGCTCCCTGGTTAAATCACTTGCTCCACAGCAGCAGGGATGAAGAATAGAGTTTGAATCCTCGGGACCCACTTAAACACCAACCGGGTGTGTCCTGCAATTCTAGCCTTGGAAAGGCAGAGACAGGGAATCCCCAAAGGGAGATGGCTGGCCAGATTAGCCTTTTGTTCTAGTTCGCTTCTCTGGGACAAAACGCTGGCAAAAGCAACTAGGGGAGGAATTTATTTTAGCAAGAACGCAAAGTGGGATCATGAAGCAGAAACCATGAAGGAGAAAAAAAACACTAGTTACTGATTTATTCCCTGTGGTTCACTCAGCTACATTCCTTACATAGGCCAGGCCCACCTGCCTAAGGATGGTACCACCCACGGGGTGGGTACCACAGATTGCTATACCAGTTTACACTGGAGAACATGCCCCCACAGACATGCCCACAGGGAAATCCTATGTAGGCAATTCCTCAATTGAGGTTACGGTTGTCCGTGTGTGTCAAGTTGACAACCGAAGCTAGGGCACTGTATCAGCAAGCTCTAGGTTCAACTGAGAGATTCAGCATCACAGCATCAGATAGAACGCAAACCAAAGGGCCTCCTGACAGCAACCTCTGTCTGGCACTTGCACATGTACATATAAAAAAACACACAAAAAAAAAAAAAAAAAAAAAAGATTTACTAGTGTATTTAATAAATTTAGTCTTACAGGAATGGCTTTAGTCTAGACGAAATAAGTCAATCATGCTAGTAGCACTATCCTGTCCTCTGGGGCCTGTATCATTAAAAAATTAATACTTTTGAAACTTGGGAACACTGTGAACTTCGGGGAACAAGTCAGTAGAATTCCTAACTATTTGCTCACTCCTAAATACGCTAAGTGTCCTTCTGAGCAACCGTAGGTGAAGGAGGCGGGTTGAGAGTCCAAGCTTAGGTAGGTTTGGGGTACTGGTATCTTTTTCAACTTGTCTTAATTCTATATTATTAAATCCTCATACGCCGAAACGCAGACTCTCCTGGGTCATTTCCGTTCTCACAGTTCTGTGGCAGTTTCTCATTGCAATGAGCAGCAAGCCCCACCCAAAGCGTTTAACTAGCACCACGAGGCTCTGACACATTTGTCTGCTCAGCTCCACAAGCGCCGTCAATTACCTAGCCACCCTGCCCATCAGTGGCACAACGGTTTCCTTGGGTGGCTCGCCTCAGACTGAGCCCTCTGTCGGGTGCCCCACCGCCTTACAGAAAAGGCCCCTCGCGATCCTTCAGGTTGCAGTGTAGCCTTCACTTCCTCCAGAAATCTCTTCTCAACCCTCACTTGCACCGTGAACTACTCGCTTCTCACCCCGCAGAATCCGGTGCACCTTATAAAGGTTCAACAGACTTTTATAATTGCCTGCTCATTTAAACCTCACGCCATCTGTAAATTTCTTGTGGCAAGATTATTTCATCTAGCTCATTTTCATGTCTTCAGCCAAAAATAGGATCTCTTGGATGAATAAGTGAATGAGTGAAATGTCATTACCGCTTGCAGGCAGGAGACCTGCAGTCAGGGTCACACTCCACACTTCACCAATTACCTTCAATCTTCAACAAATCATAAACTCTGCCGAAGAGAATCTCACAGTAAAGTGTGAGCCTCTGTCTTCATAAAGCCAGGTGGCTGAGCCGAGCAATGCCCCCGAGGTCCTGCCAATGCTCTACTCAATGGCTACATATGCCAAAGGTTGCAAGGTGTATTGGGTTTCTCTAAAACACATGCAAGAATAACATCCCTGGGCACTCTCACTCTGAAGAAGAGGAAAGGTGAGCATTCTCTGCGAATGCAGGTGCAAAACACCTCAGCTCTGATTGCTATGGGAAGAAGGGAATTACCTCAAAAGGCAAGTACAGAACTGTGAATATTTAAGTGCATGGTGGTGCCCAGCTCTGCCCTCCAAGACCCAAATGTTATTTTAAAAATATTAAAATGGCTAGACTTACTTGGGAAAGGTTATTATGCTCTTTGATGATTTGAACTTATTTATTAATTTTAGCACCTTCCAGTCTTCACTCTAGCTAGCAATCGTCTCCCCCACCCCTCCCTCAATGAAGGAACACTACTGCGTGATTTGGACCTTCCCTGGTGCTAACCTCCCCTTGACCTCTGTCACGGAGAGGTGAGCAGGGTTCTCTCTGCTCTACCAGCACCGTGGCTGCATTTTTAGCTGGCATGCAAATAGAGAATGTGATCCATCATGTTTTATTTAATAGAGTCGCTGAGAGAAAGGGAAGAGGAAATTGTTGTGAATTAAATGTCCTTGTCTCTTCAGGCAACAAGATAAAAGTTCTGATTGATGGCTGAGATGGCTGGAAAGTATTAACACAAAACAATGATTTCGTTACATTTCTGTTCCCTGGAGTGTTGCAAATGGCACAGAAAATTTTATCCCAGAAACAGATTACAGAAGACCTTCTCCTTTGCTAGAACAAGTGTGCGTTTGGTGAAGTCGGGAAGCAAAGGATGGCCAGCCAGGGAACAGAACTCTCTGATCTGTACTTCGTCCTAGCCTAGCTGTGTCCCCTTCACGGTCTTGAACGAGCCTCTACCTTCCAAGACCTAAATTCCTCAAAATCTCACAGTTTGCCAAGAAATGGGATCTAGTCTCTTCTGGGTTTATGCTATAAAATTTCTCCTGAATTAATCCAAGCACCAGGCTGACTATGTACCACATGGTTTTCTAGGGGGTCTAACCCTTCTCCGCTGGATGGAACTCTGAATAAAATCATCAGCTGGAGTTCACCGTATGCTGTCATCCCCGTGACAGATGGGAAACTATTCTGTCAAGAATCTTACGGCAGCATCAACAACAATAAAGTCTAAAGTGTTGGGTTACTCCACACAGTGGACCATGATGGGCACTTGTACCTGTTAACTTCCCCAGAATTGTGTACACAGTGGACTACATGGGACGAGTAATGAGGGCATTAGGTCACCGTCTAGTTCCTCCTGACCAGTTGAGTGTGGATTGCAGGAACAGCTCTGGCCTGGCATGCTTCCCAGCCTCCCTCTTGCTTGTCTTTCTGAGCCTGCAGCCCTCCCTGAGGCAGTGAGGCTTGGTTCCTATCACTCCATTGCCCATGGCTGTGGGCAGAGACACTGGGTTCTGGTCCCTGGGCAGGACTTAAAGCAATCATGGAGAGTGTTCAGCACTCGGCTTCAATCGCCCAAGGCTCAGTGTCTACACTGAGTGTGCTTACTACATGTCTTTTTCTCATTCATACACGACCACTGCCGAAAACTAATGATTTTTCTTGATTTTTCTCCAGTGGGGTTTATTCTGCAAACCACACGAACAGCTCCCTCAGAATTTGCTCCTGTCATTTGAGTCTGCAGTTTCTGCTCTGTGTGTGTGAGTGTGCGTGTGTGTGTGTGTGTGTGTGTGTGTGTGTGTGTGTGTGTGTGTGTGTGTATGAGAGAGAGACAGACGGACAGGCAGGCAAACAGGCAGACAGACAGACACAAAGAAACCTCTTCTTTGAAAGCTGTCAGTTTCTATATAATTATAAGCCCTGCTCAATATTACCCACTGAGTGAGAGTTTAGCTCGGTTCTTTTTTCCAAGACAGAGTGTCTCTGTGTAGCCTTGGCTGTCCTGGACTCACTTTGTAGACCAGGCCGGCCTCGAATTCACAGCAATCCACCTGCCTCTGCCTCCAGAATGCTGGGATTAAAGGTGTGCGCCACCATGCCCAGCTTTGGATCAGATTTTTAAGTGAAATTCAGTCATTGTTCTTAAAAACAAAATGCAGTCCACTTCAAAGCTTACTTGAAGGGAGGTGAGCTTTTTAAAAGTGGTCTTGAAATATTCTTGGGTTTTATCTGGGCTTCATTTTGTTCAGTGTCTGGTATACAGAACACAATCACAATTTGCACCCTGAACAGTTTCAAAGATAATTCTATTTGGCTTGGCTATTATTTTTCTCAAATCAATTACTTAATGATTTAATGCAGTGATGTCCAGGTCACAGTGCCAGGCCCCTAGACACACTGATTTTCTCCACAGCCTTAGTGGGGTTTATTTCATTTAAAATTTGTTTAGGGATACAGGAAGTCAAGTATAGAATACTTATATTCTAGTGTTATGCGGAAAATGGGTGAAATCAAATCCTTTTTATTGGAAAAATAACTCTCAGGTAATAAGCAATGATCTCTCTCTCACAGGACACTAAGGCATAACCACACACACAGTAATTCCCCGGCAGAGTAAATTAACAAATGTAACTCAAATGAACTTAACTTGTTAGAGTATAGAGTTAATGAGCCTGAAAGATGTGAGATTAGTTTAGCAGAGTGGTCTTGGGCAGGCTCCAAAGCAACATACTGCATCCCAAACAGCAGGAAGTCCAGACTGTCACAAGGGGTGAGAGCAAGAGAGTCGGCGAGTGTTGAGTGTTCAACCACCATCCTCACTGACAGACAGGCAGAAATGTGCAGGTGCACTTCCAACTGCCTTCATAGCTAGATACATAGCTTCATATATGGTAATGGGTGAAGCATTTTCAAATGTGTTGAGCAAGGTTGGAAAACCCACTTATAATTGCATTTCTAAGTTTATATTTATATTAATATTGTAGTCTGTGTATTAAACTCCTTGTGAATCACTTTACTAAACTTAGTATTTCATAATGTGGTCTGAAAGCACATTAAGTTAACCTTCATCTTAACCTTTCAATATTTTAAAGGGAAAATATAAAATACAATTAAGAGTCTGTCCTACTTAAATCTGTGAGGATGGACCCTAAGTCCTCAAGTCAGATTACCTATTAAAAGCTACTGGCTTCCATGGCTCCTGAAACCAACAAAGATTATTATTTAGATTAGAGAAGTTACATAACATTTCTATACTGTGACTTTTTTTTCTCTGAAAAATGAGAATAAAAATACCTACCTTGTAGTGTAAATTTACTAAGTGCTTACTGCGTTTATTTTTATTATTTCAAATGCTTAATTAGTCTCAAAATGGGATAAAATTAGATCTATGCTTTGTAACATTAAAAAAATACTTTGAAGTGTTTTAAGTAATAGAGGGAAAGCATCCCTAATCAGAAAATGTAGGAAAGCACTTTTCACAGTCTTGAAGTAAGTGTCTTACTAAGACAATACAAAAATAACTAATAGATGCATATTCATAAATATTAAAGCCTGCTATGTTGAAAGTCAAGCTTTCAAATACACTGAAGAACATGAAAAACTACTTTTAACAATGCAGAAAACAGCCAGGTGGTGATAGAGCACACCTCTATTCCCAGCATTTGGGAGGCAGAGCTCTGTGAGTTCAAGGCCAGCCTGGTCTACAGAATGAGTGTCAGGATAGCCAAGGCTACACAGGGAAACCCTGTCTAGAAAAAGCAAACAAACAAACAAACAAAAAATGAAAGCGTATTGCAGAGTGGCAATGTGCTTAGTACAGGAGTGAATAAAGGCCCCACAAAGGAGGAGCAATAGGTAAAGGGTACGTGCAGGCTACTCACCAAGTAGAAGATTCCTATGTAAATGCTCCCAGCACTGACCAAAGAGGATTAAACCAACAGTGAGGATTGGCATCTGAGGAAGCTGCCAGAGGGGAAGGATGGGTCTAGGAAAGACCTGGGAACAGAGAACTGTGGGGAACTGGGGAAGTCTGGTTAAAAATTAACATGGAGGAAAACTTCAAGGTGTCTTAGGTGTTCATGTGGATGGACCTGCATCTTGTCTCTAACACAGTCACCTCTCTAAGTTTCTGGTTCTTCTTCATTTCTTCATCTTTGATTTAAAGTAGATTTATAAGATTGAATAAAACAGAAAGCATTGGTTTTCCCACCAGGTTTGTGCCACCATTGACGTGGCATATTTTGCAGGCAATATACTACTGTAGATCAAAGGTTTTGTGGCTGGGTTGATGTCTGTGTTTGGTCTCATCCAGAGTAACTTCTTGTACCAACAACACTAGAACATAGGACTGAAGGCTTCGGAGGCACCAGCTTGACTTCTCCGTGTTCAGTGAGTTGTGTAGGTGTTGCCCTCAGCAATGGGGCTTTGTCATCAGTTTGTGGAGAACAATGTATAGTCTTGGTGACAGTCTGGGTTATTTGTGGATTCCCAAAGGACCCCTTTGGCCAACAACCCAATTAAATTTAACCCAATCCTAGTCCTGGAAACCTTATTTGGTGACAAGAGGTGGACAGTCTCTGTCTCCCCCATTACTTGGTTATTTCATTTAGATTATATTCATATATTTCTATATTTTAGGAAGCTTCTGCTGTAGGTTTCCATACTACCCCTCAAATGACAGCTAATTTTAGCTGTCTCTCCCTGTGTTCCTTATCTCACCCTCCCCTGAAGCAACCTGAAAACAAAACGAGCCAGAAAATGAGAAGGAGCCAGAAGATTAGAACAGATTGCTGAGTTAGTTTGAGGCCAAGCAGAGCAATTCTGAGCTGAGAGAGAAGCCAGATTAAATAAGCCAGCGGGGAGAGGAGTTTAAGCCAGAACAGCTGAGTTGAGCCAGCCAGCCCAGAGCTCAGAAAGAACAAGAAAAGGCGAGCCTATTAAGCAGTAAGTCTCAGAGGCTGAAAACATTCTAGGCCTAGGTTAGATTGTACAGAGGCTAGAAGCTTCCAGGCCTAGGCCAAGGCCAGCAGAAGGAGGTAGTTAACCTCCCAAACAATTGAGCCAGGAGGATAAAAGTTACTTTTACGGCAACCAACCAATATCTGATTTGACTTAAGGCCCACTCCACGAGATGAAACCCACACCCAACACTGCTTGGATGACCAAGAACCTGAGATGAGATAGCCCAGTGACCTAGGATGAAACTAAACACTACTGATCTAAAAAAGTAAATGTAATGATAAAATGACTAATGACGTTCTACTGTACTCACAGATCAGGCTGTTGCTCAGCCATCATCAGAGTAGCTTCCTTCTGAAACATCAGGGAACAAATACAGAGGCCCACAGACATTATACAGAGAGTGAGAGACCTTGAAACACTCATCCCTGTCTTCATCAAATCCCTTCTCCCCTCCGCCCTCCCCCACCCCAGGGAGCAGGAAACGCTAAGAAAGAGGATGCAGTAAGAGTGGAGGAGGCAGAGGGAATGTGTAAGATTCCAGCTCTGAGGGGAAAAAGTTTCTCCAATGCGTGTGTTACGGCTCTGAAGAGAATCTCAGGAGTCAGGAGTCAAGGAATACCACGAGTCACGGCGCACAACAAACCTCACACAGCAGATTTATCGGGAGGGAAAAACCCAGGAGGGTGGCTGCCTCTCCCTGGGCAAAAGCAACAGATAACTTGAGCAGAAGACAAGGTTTATACAGCGCCCGAGGGGGCAGGCAGAGATTTCCAGGGTAGAGATTAGTGAGTTTTCAAGCCCTGAGTTTGGCCATTTTACTCTGTATGGCAGAGCTTGGCCACCTGTCCATTCTTACAGCCCTCAGAGTGTTTGTTCTGTGGAGGAAATCGGGCAGTTGGAGGTTATCAGAGGCAAAGCCTGGCAACTCTGAGCCTCCAGCATGGAGCATGCCAAGGAAACAAGGCCCTCTAAATCGATATGAACAAAGCTCAAATAAGCCCCAGAGACCACAGCAGCATGCACAGGGCCTGCACGGTTCTGCATCAGGTCCTCTGTGTAGGTGTTATGGCTTCCAGCTCAGTGTTTTTATGAGATTCCTAGGTGTGCTAATGAGCGGGTGCCTGGCTCTTGTGCCTTCTCTTAGGTGCTTTTCTATTTGCTATTTCCAAACACAATCATTTTTTTATTTTATTATGTCTCTTTTTTTTCATATTTTATTATTATCTTTTAAAGTCCTGTTCTTTTCTAATGAGAGACAGAAAGGAAGTGGATCCAGGTGGGACGGGAGGTGGAAAGGAACCAGGAGGAGTAGAGTGAGGGGGAAATGTATGTTGGATATATTATGTGAGAAAATAATCTATTTTAAATAAAAGAAAACATGATTGAATGAAAGAAAGCATTGGGTTCAGCCAGTTCTGTTCCATCAGGAGCTACACTCACGAGTTAGTAAAGCCATGTTGGATGATCTAAGAGCTGTTCTTGCAGCTGTGCAGCTGCTGGTGTAAGAGCTGTCCTTCTAGCTGTGCAGCTGCTGGTGTGAGAGCTGTCCTTGCAGCTGTGCAGCTGCTGGTGTAAGAGCTATCCTTGCAGCTGTGCAGCTGCTGGTGTAAGAGCTGTCCTTGCAGCTGTGCAGCTGCTGGTGTGAGAGCTGTCCTTCTAGCTGTGCAGCTGCTGGTGTAAGAGCTGTCCTA
>OU015743.1:93387817-93425332 GCA_907169655.1 Acomys percivali | reverse complement strand
GAGAGCTGTCCTTCTAGCTGTGCAGCTGCTGGTGTAAGAGCTGTCCTACTAGCTGTGCAGCTGCTGGTGTAAGAGCTGTCCTTCTAGCTGTGCAGCTGCTGGTGTAAGAGCTGTCTACTAGCTGTGCAGCTGCTGGTGTGAGAGCTGTTCTTGCAGCTGTGCAGCTGCTGGTGTAAGAGCTGTCCTTGCAGCTGTGCAGCTGCTGGTGTGAGAGCTGTTCTTGCAGCTGTGCAGCTGCTGGTGTAAAAGCTGTCCTACTAGCTGTGCAGCTGCTGGTGTGAGAACTGACCTTCCAGCTGTGCAGTGGCCGGTCCAGAGAAGCAGCCAGACCCTTCCCCCTGTGGCCTGTGGTGAGACCTGAGGCAGTGTCAGAAATAGAAGATCGCTTCACAGGTTGAAAGCAAAACAGACAGGCACGGACTTTCAGATCTCAGTCTGAGGTGTCTGCTTCAGACACCGGGAAACTGTCTCCTGGTGGCCAGTGAGAAGAGCAAGGTTGAGCAGGTGCCAATCAGCTCCTCCGGGCCAAAGGCAGGATGGAATTTCTAGAGGCTCTGGGATGGGTTAGATGCACATTTGAGCAGGTTGTTTTATTCTTTTTCTTTCATGATGAGGTCTTGGTAGTTGGTACTGTGGTTTGGTCTATTTTATGTGCATTTATTCTGCTGTAGTGGCACTGCATTCCTTCAGAGGTGGGAAGAGGGTTGTGACTGTAAGAATGTTAATATTAAAAAATCTATTCTTGAAAATATAAATAAGATGAATCTTAGGAATGAAAATCAAAAATATGCACATCATGAAAGAGAGAGATTGAGTGAGGGAGAGACAAGCGAGAAAATTAGATGGAGAGAGAAACCAGTGGTTTCAAATAAGTGGATTTTTTTTTTGCATCAAAGTCTGCCACCTGGTGGCAGCAAGGAAGCCTGTCCCTCCCGCTGCTGCCACTTTGGAAGGCGGCCAGAGCAATCAGAGGCAGCTGACCTGTGAGCCTTCAGAGCTGAATAAAAGGCAGATGAATAAATGTCGGTGCATCAGTAGATTCTAAATCTTGACAATACAAAGCCTGACTTAATTTGATCCCTGTGCATCAGAGGCTTTAAATGGCCATTAGTCAGGCGTGCTGCCTGACTTCTCAGTTGCAGAAGGTTGGGGCTGTTTACGGGGCATAAGCCAGCTATATTTCATGTGAGCCAGCAAAAGAAAACAAAATTTCTTTTGATTTTAAAAAAAAGAATAAAAGACACACAATTGCTTTGTGATGCATAGGCCTTCATGGACCTTCTTTCGACCTATTTAAATAGTTGTCTTTGTCGGGGGGGGGGGGGGGGGGGGGGGAATATGTGTAGTTGAATTTTTGATCAAATGAAGTAACCATAGGCATTTCTTTTAAATGACCAGTGTATATTACCTTGGGTGGAATTTTAAAGAGATCATTTCTATCTAGCAAGAAGATGATAGTATTGACAGGGAAAAAATTGTTTGTATTAATTTTTTTCTTGTTTTACCAAATGTAACATTAAATTCTATGTGTGAAGAATTTATCTTTAGCACCCTGCCTCCACACTATAGAACTGACTTAAACAAGGATTACTATACCATATGCCAAAAATCTGTTTAAATGCCAAGAGCAGCTTAGTATTTCTAAGCCTTTGTATTGCCTTTTTAGATAGCAGAGGGAAAGCAAATAAAATTTTTCTTTTTTTTTTAACTCATGCCCAGGGAGTGGAAAATTTGTTAGAAGTGCTCATATTCTTTTTAATCACATTCTCTACCTACTCTAGTCTCCAAATTCAACTCCCACTTACAGAATTCTGCTGTTATTTTGTCCTGTGAGTAGAATGTTCTGGATTCAGCTGTTTTAGTACACAGATTTAATGGCTACCAAGCTCCTGCGCAAATAAGAGCAGATAAACAGTTCCAAGAAGATATTTTCTCTTCTAAGCCAGTGTAATGTCAAAATTAATTGGATAAAATTAGAATATACGACCTACTAAAAATTCTTTAAAGCTAACAATAAGGTTTTCCTTTGGGTAGCCAAGCTAAAAAGCTTTCAAAAAACCAAGAAATATCTACAGTGAACATGTGATACTTACTAGTCATTTAGATAAGTCATTTTAATTCCTTTGAAAACAGAACAGATTCATTGAGCAGCCAAACAACCCAACCAAATAGTCTAAGAACTAGGAGAGCCAAGAAAGTAAAAATCTCATGATGTTCAAAGTTACAGAATTTTGGAAAACAAGAGAGTAAATACAACTTCGGAGTTCCATAAAACAGCCTTGGAAAAATGTCAGCATCACTTGATGTGACAATGGAAGGGCCATTGATCCTCAGGGACAGCAGTCTTAGTAGAGTGTTGGGGGGCAGAGGCTAGGACACGACATTAGAAGAGTAATGGTAGAGACAGAAAGATTACTCTTTCAAAAAAACAGGTAAAAAAGAAAGTACTTGGGACCCCAAGTTCAACAGAAGAGGGTGTTTTAGGACAAGGCAGCCAAAAGCATGCTTATTTCCCATAACAAGGGTTCAGTGAAAAAACAGATATGAAGATGAAAGATGCACAGGGAGGCCATCTTCTATATAAGGAAAAGAAGTATGGATGGGAAGAATGGGTGATACATGAGGGATGCTGGTTTTCTGGTGATGTGTTCAAGTAGATGGATTACTGGGGAGTAAAGTGATTATTTAAAATGTTATTAACTCTGTGGACAGACACATGACAGCATCACAGGGACCCCCAAGGAAAGTTTAGGTCCCAGCCCCAGAGACAGTATAGCAGGGAAATCAGAGCCCATACTGCAGAGGAAGCTTCTATTTATAGCTCTTGAGGGTAGGCAGAGGTCTTACAGCAAGAACCTCAAAGAGGATGATGAGCATCAAAGAACCTCCTCCTGGAGATGGCTTCCAATGTGGCAAACGAGCCACTGGGCAAAAATAGTCCTCGTTTCGCCTACAGACAGAATTCTGCCTGAAAATAGGCAAGCTCCAAACTCTGCCAAGACAGGGTAAGCAAGTCCTCAAGAGTTTCTGCCTCACAAATATGGGTCAGAAGGCTGAAGATGATGCTCCAACATTATAGAGAGTTTTGAGTGACTGTTCAGGCAGCAAACTGTCTCTGTCATTTTTTTTTTTTCACTTTGGAAGCTGCTGACCTGCACTTATTGTTGTTTACTTAGGTAAGTAATTTTATTCCTTCTCAAGTCTCCAATGGGGTTTTAAGACCAGATAGTTTAGTTTTACAGTTAAGCTTAGTTGTTTAGGGGTTAAGATGTTTTTAGGTCTAGATAGATGTCTTAAGTTGATAGAGATGAGATATGATAGATATTGACTTACGTTCAGAATTTTAGACTCACCAAGATAGGAAAGATGCTTTCTACAAGGCTGTCAAATACAAAGAGCCAAAACACTATGAATGTAACATCAATATAATTCCTGATTGTTTTGTGGTTCTTTTTACTATATATAGTTTATTTTTTTATGTGTGTAATAATATAAATATATATGTAAAAAATAAAAATATTAATAAAAAAAGAATATGTAACCAGGCCCTCTGACTCTTAAGAAGGAGGCAAGGAGGGGGTTGCTAGGGACTCACAGACATCTCGGTAGGATGCATGTGGGTATCTGCTACAGAGGGAGAGGAGGCTGCTGCGGAAACGGTGGCCTGAGCAGAGGTGAGATTCTAACATTGCATTCTTACATACCACCTTTTGTTTATATTTTTTTAAGTACAGAAATTATTTTACAGGAAAGAGATGTAGAGGAGGGGATTTAGGAGATAAGGGACCTTGGAATGCAGCTCTTGCTTGAGTTAGATAATCTACCAACTCTGCAAAGAGGAGAACTCATGGCCTTCCAACCCTATACCTCACTTTGGTGAGTAAACGTGCATGGCAAATTGCATGTAGCGCTCATAGGAGAATAGGGCTGTAGTCATTGCTTATAAATTCTGCTGCCTTTATAGAATGTCAAGCTCAAGAGTCTTTCAAGATAGCCATAAATACAGAGTCCCTTATCAAACCACACAGACCTCCTCTCAACTCACAAGTGATGGGTTTGCACCATCTCCACACTGCATAGTCATGCCTGGGCTGTTCTCCACAGGCCTCACACGTGGCAGAGATGACATGGGCACACAAAGATACACACCTGGCTGCTTTGAGCTCCCCAGATGACTGACAAAGGTGAGCTATACTCTCCACTTCTTCCTTATCACTGTAAGCTGTCCCTCTTCTTCATGGGTTATAAACTCCCTGTTGGAAATGACAATAATTCTCCTGGAAAAGAAAAAGGCGTTCATCCTGCCAGCCGCAGAGTGGGGAGCGAGTGCCTTCCACAGGGACTACTATCTTAGCAACTGCATCACTAAACATTTTGCAATAATACAAGAAAATCCCGTCTCCACAAAGACATAACCTAAAAAAAAAATCTGAGAATTAATGTCATGCTGAAATGAGGAAAATACATCCGGCCCTAAGATTAATGTTGGGAAGCAAAATAAACAAGCAGATTCCTAAGCAATTGCGCTACTTATAGAACCTTCCACATGCAGAATGCTCAGGGCTTTGGGGACTGCTGTCTCCAAGATTCTTGCTTAACAAACAAGGAACTAAGACAAGATTGCTTTATCGCTTTTAGCTTAAAACCTTTCCAAATCTCTAAACGGTCGCCAGAGCATGCCCATGTTTGTTTCAACCTCAGTGCTCTGTTAATGGCTTTGAACAACTTTCCAACTACACAACATTAAGGTTTCAAGAAAGAGAAAATGGGAGGCTCTAGATCAAGAGGGGCTAAACTGAACAGTAGGTAAAGCTAATTATGTTTTATCCCACCACAGGGCAAACCAACTACTGTTTCTCATATAAATTTTTATAAAATCCATGCTAGAAAGAAATCAATGCTAGAATTTGGGAGTCTTTTCATGGTTGCCAGACAATAGAGGGGAAATCAGGGACTCTTATTGGGTTTCTTAGTCCCATTAATAAAGAATTTAATTTATCTCAAACAGAAGCTTGAGGACAATTTTATTAGAGTTTAAAAGGAAAACCTCCAAGGCAGACAAGCTGTAAATCTCACAGCTGCCCAGAGGGAGGGGAATGGAGGGATAAAGAGGAAGGAGCCATTAAAAAGGCATGGAGGTCAGACACATGGCAGACAAGCAATCGCGTGGCTGCATGGAAGGCTTCAAAAAATAATAAGGACACCCAAACTGTTGTGGAAGTCCAAACAAAATGTTAGGAAAAGCCAAAGCGTTAGGGAAAGCATGCTTAGAGAAGAGAAGGAAGAAAGGAGGAAACTATGCTATCCTGAATAACATGGAAAACTGGGCAGACTCACAAAGCTGCATGCAGCAGCCCACTAAGATCTGTTCCATGGCCAGGGTCTTGGGGAAGGACAAGCACAGTACCTTATTGGAGATAAAATTATTCCACACAGGAGAAGTCAAACTGGGGTTTGGGGCAGAGAGACGAGTAGAGGAGGGAGCCTAGGCATGGATAATAACACTAAGGACCATTCAAAAAGATATATGGAGACCGCTACTATAGAAGCTTCCTAGCAAATGTGGGTGCATGTTCACATACACACACACACACAGACACAGACACATACACACGCACTATACATGTATGCATGTATACATACGTACATACATACATACATACATACGTACATACATACATACATAGGGCTAAAATGGGGTCACCTATAACAGGGAAATAATGTCCCTACTATATACCAGACACTAACACTAAAAGCCCAGTGACAAGAATGGGTTATTTCTTTTGGAGTCAGTGAAGTCCCATAGACATACACATACGCATGCATGCAAACATTACAGGCTTTGCTCTTAGTTACCCTCCAGAACTTGACAGCGAGACATTATTGCTGAAGACAACACATATTTGAATCATAGAACATGGAGAAATGAAGCTGGTATGGATCTAGAAATATTATCCCTCCTGGCTAGCTTTCATAGTGCCGCACGGTGCTGGACGAACTAGCAGAGAAGAAACGTGTTCATCATGCCTAGTAATAAACCCTGAGAGCTACAACAATGACTACCTTGTGAAACATCCCCACTAGCGCAACAATGGCATAACTATCATAGGAATAACCAACCACTTTCTGATTGAGGTTAAGGCCTGCTCGCTATATCAATCTATACAGATTTATATATGTATAATAAATATATTTCCTATATATTTAAAGGAAAAATTATTCCACACAGGAAGAGTCAAACTGGGGTAGCAGAGAAGAGGGTAGGATAGAAGATGGAGTGTAGTGATGGATAATAACACTGAAGACCTTTTAAAAAGATATATGGAAACCTACTATGATAGAAACTTCCTAGAACACATAAATATATCTGTAACATACATATACATACATAGATAGATGATAGATAGATAGATAGATAGATAGATAGATAGATAGATAGATAGACAGACAGATAGATAATAGATAGATAGATACATGAGAGAGAGAGATGATACATGATAGATGATATATAGGCAGATGGATAGATAGATAGATAGATAGATAGATAGATAGATAGATAGATAGATAGATAGATAGATTTTACGAGATCAGCTATGTTCCTCTACAGAAGCCTGACTAATACAAGAGGACACAAAGAGTAAAAGCCAGAAGTGATAGAAGACTACATTTTCCTCTTGATATAAGTATATGACTGCCTGCACATATGAACTCACGGTGGTTGGGACAGCATGACCTGTATAATCTCAGACCATACAAAATCCTAGCATGGACAGGACAGCTGGGCATATAATCCCACCCTGAGCCATGTAGCTGTTCATAATTGTTAGCTGCTGGGAAAGAGAGGGGTTCTCTAAGAGTGTAGTCCTGGTAACTCAACCACTCTCCAGAGGAAGACAACACATCCAAGAATATATTAAGTTTTATCCCACCACAGGACAAACCAACTACTGTTTCTCATTTAAATTTTCATGAAATCCCTGTTAGAAAGAGATCAATCCTAGAATTTAGGGCTCTTTTCATGGTTGCCAGATAACAGAGGGAAAATCAGAGACCCAAATTTGTATTGAAGTATTTAAAAAATGGCACAAACTTAAGTGGGTAATGAAGAGAGAGTATATCTGGAAAGAGGTAGAGCGAGAGGGTAAATATAGTCAAAACACATTGTATGAAACTCAACTAATAAAATAAAATTTTTAGAAGAAGCACAGACTTCTTTCTTTCTTTCTTTCTTTCTTTCTTTCTTTCTTTCTTTCTTTCTTTTATTATGTATACAGTATTCTGCCTACAGACCAGAAGAGGGCACCAGATCTTATTATAGATGGTTACGAGCCACCATGTGCTTGCTGGGAATTGAACTCAGGACCTTTGGAAGAGCAGTCAGTGCTCTTAACCTTTGAGCCATCTCTCCAGTCTCCTAAAATAAATATTTTCACATTAAATTTTTTCACATTAAATTATTTCACCTATCTCCTTTGCATGGCTAAGGTGAACCCTCTTTCTTACAGGTGGTCCCTTAGCAGGTGATTTGACCTAGGCCAACTGGAGTGTTAGGTCTCCATTCTGGCCAGAGATTCTATCCTTTTAACCTGAAGGAGTGTCTCTTAAGGAGCTGCTACTGCTCCTACAATATCAATCACCTGCCCTTTGCTTACAACTAATACAGCTCATGCAGCCTCATAATCAAGTGATAGATTATCGATAGCATGTTATTCAGCCTTGAATCCTGTGCTCCTACAGACCTGAAGCTGACATGTATGTTGGTTGTGAGGCTCTAATGGAATTGTCTGGAAGCACAACAGATGTGCTCTTTGTCATCATGGCCCTAAGAATGATCTTTTGACAACAATATGTGACCACTTTTCTCCTCAGAATTCCTTCGCTGAACCTCACCACACAGGCAGACAGTTCAATTTTCTCTATTTTTCCACACACGGCACATCTTAGCCTCTTTTTTTTTTAACTGCCTTATTGAGATATAAGTAACAAACAGAAGATGGGACATGTTTCCTCTATTTAATTTCAGATATTTGGAGATACGCATCAAATGATAGAATAACTGCACTCTCGGTGCCGTTGCCACACTTGTGGTAGTGACACATGCATCACTCCCAAAAGTTTCCCGTGTCCCTACAGGTTATTTTATGGATTATTTGTATTTCGTTTTGCAGTGAGAACACTACCATGAAGGACGTGGCATCTTCTGAGTGGCAGGCTGTTTATCTGGCATGCCCTAGGACCTGGGTTCAGTCCTCAGAACTGTAAGGAAGCGAAAGTACTTGACACGTGGTTTTGGTGTTTGAATCAGAATGTTGCTCACAGACTTGGATGTTTGCATAGCTGGTCCCAGTCAGTGGCACTGTTTGGCTAGGTTCAGCAGGTGTGGCCTTGTGGGAAGATGTGTGTTGCCGGGATGGACTTTAAGGTTTAAAGGCCGCATACCGTTCCCAGTTGGTTCTTGCCACTTCCTGCTTTTGGTTTAGGATATGAGCTCTCAGCTCGTTGCCCCCAGCTAACATGCCTGCCTGCTGCCAGGCTTCCCTGCAGAGGGTGACGGATTCTTAGCCCCTGAAGCCCTCAGCCCAAATAAACACTTCCTTCTCTAAGTTATTTGGCCTTGGTATTTTGTCACAGCAATAGAAAAGTAACTAGTGGACCATAGTAAGAATGCTTTAAGTCTACAGTACCATACAATTAGCTATAGCCACTGGGCTAGAGCACATCAGACCTCTAAGATTTATTCTTATTGGCTTTATCCATGGATTGCTCCTAAAATACTGGCACCTGGGATTTAGGAGCCAGAGGGTAAGAAATTCAAAGTTATCCTCAGCTACATAACAAGTTCAAGGCAAACTTGACCAACTGATGCTATAAATGTATCATCAAACTTTGTATTCCATTAAAATATTTATGAGTTTTAATCAGGCCTTACTCTTGTTTTCACAGTTTATCTTATTTGGGGCCTTTCCCCTTGAATATGCCTCTCTTTTTTAGGCCATCCCAAGTCTGCAGTAAGAAGTTCCACTATGAACCCCAATAATCCCCCAATTCCCAGTGTCTTTGCCCTTGCATAATTGTCTCAAATGTAGGCTTAATCTAGTGACTTCCTTTCAGGAACAGACTCTGCCAAAAGTGACAGAACACCACTTTGGAGACTGGATCACAAAACATAATGGCTTCAACCTTGGTCATGTTTTCTCCTTGCCTTACTGGTTGCTCACTGTGATGAAGTAAGTCACCGTACTGTAAGCTGTCTCCACAGAGATCCATGTAGCCTGAGACGACAGAAACTCTTTAGACAACAGCAACTAGCTGAGGCCTTCAATCCAACAGTCTGTGAGGAACTGAGATCTGTCAACCACATGTGTGAGTTGAAAGGTTGAAAACTTTAGAAAAGACAGAAGCGAGCCATTTTTCTCAGGCCAGCTGAAAGGGGAGAATATAAAAATAATTGACTTCATCCAATTAGCTATCTTGTCTCCCACTTTTTAGCACATCAGTCTTGTGCTACAAAGTTAATAACGTTCTTCCAAGTTACAGTTTTAGACTCTAGGGACCAGAGAAGTTAAGTAAATTACTCAAAGCTACACAGCTAGTAAGCAAAGTGGTAATGACCTAAATCCTGCTCTCAAAACCACAGACCTGTGTTGTTTGCTCTTAGCCTGTGAATAAGGTGTTGGCATTGATTTGTGCTTTCTTTCCTTTAAGAAATATGAGTTAACCACCTTCCCTGTGCTAGCCTGTTTGCCAAGGGAGCCACTAGAAGATGTGGCATTGGTATGTCCCAAGATAAGACATAGCTGAACCCAAAATAAAAACTCTGCCAACTGCAGTCTTTATATTTAAGGGTTTTTTTCTTTTTTCATAATTTTTCTGATTCTAAAATTTTTCTTCCATGTTCCTGCTATAAGAGGACAAATGTGCAAGCACAAACAAGATGGGTTTTGTCACATGTAGGAAAGGTAAACTGATGGGGTGTGTGAGTTAGTGATGCTTCCAATGATAAGATCTATTTAGTGGCTTATTTTATGGAACAAACTGAACCCATATAACAACATGCTCACTTGTGTCATGTTTCTCAACATGGAGCACAACATTTAGTAGCTTGGGATTTAAAATCTAAATAATATCAATATGAGGCTTTGAAAGTTCAGTTCAACTCCTAGGGAATCCCAAATACATACATGTTGACAAACATATACAAAGTGAGTAGCCATTTTCCATGTCCATTATACAAACAAGGTGCTAGGCATCAATAGATTGTAGTTGAAAATTTAACATGCCAAGGTCTACAGTTAGTGCCTTTCAAATACTACTAAAGACTCACTTCTTTGCCCTGTGAAGCAGACTTCACATAGCCAGTGCACAGTTGCCTGGCATATACGAGACACCTACCATGAGCCAGGCATGGTGTTAGCATTTTAACATGCCTTTCCACATACGCCTTCACTTAGTAACTCACTTCTGCAAGTGTGCTAGGATGCTGAGGTTGAGTCAAGCCCTAAGAGTATGGCAGTCAGCACACTAACTCAAAGAGCATGAGGTCCAGGAGGGTAAAGACAATAACTTAAAGGCTGGGGAGATGGCAGATATGCTCACTGCTCTAATAGAAAATAATTACGTGAAAAGCTGTAATACCCAGTGACCAGGAGAGCATCTGTGGGGAGCGATAGCTAAGCTAAGGCCTTGAGATGAAGAGAGAAACAGCCTTGAGAAAAAAATCCAAGAGTGGTAGTATAAACATGAGGGCCTGAGGGAGGGCAAACAGAATGGCTAGCTGGACAGGCAGAAAGGACACAAGGAGGGTATGGTGCGACGAGACCCTGAATCACAGCGAAGAGGTTTACTTGCATTTTAAAACCGAACAGAAGTGGTAATTGCTTACTAAGGAGGTATGGTACAAACTGGTTGTACTTTTTTAAATTAAAAAAATGTTTGAGAGGGGCTGGAGAGATGGCTTAGTGGTTAAGAGCACTGTCTGTTCTTCCAGAGGTTCTGAGTTCAATTCCCAGCAACCACATGGTAGCTCACAACCATCAATAATAGGACTTAATGTGCACTGTATACATAATAAATAAATAAATAAATAAATAAATAAATAAATAAATAAATAAATAAATAAATCTTTTTTTAAAATGTTTGAGAATGTCATCATGAGTATGATATTTATATCACTTCCATCCCTCTCTACCCCCCCATGCACTCACACTCTCTCTCAAGTTAGAGACCCATCTTTTTTATTATTATTATTATCATCATCATCATCATCATCATCATCTATCTCTCACACACATACACACATACATACACACAAACATCCCTGTAGTGCTGATGATATGCTCAGGCATATATGTGTTTAGGGCTCACCACTTGGAGTTGGAAAACCTACCCGGAGCTTGTACTTTTTAAAGATGATTCTGATTGCTGTGAGGTAAATGCGTCCTGGGTAAGCGAGAGTGTAAGTACAGCAAGCCTACCATTAATGTACCTGGATTACACAGTAGAATGAGGAGGTGACAATGGCCATGGAAACGCACATGCCTCAGAATTAGCCAGTGGCCGAACTCATAGAGTATACTGAAGAGTTCAATGAGGGAAGTCACCCGATAGTGGTGGCAAAACTATTGCCTCTTCGCAATCCTTTCACACAGCTCAAGAATCTCACGCATATACCATTTGACTCTTTCTGCTTCTGGGTGAACTCACTCATTATGATCATTTCTAGTTCAATCCATTTGTCCACAAATTTTGGTAATTCCTTGTTTTTAATAGCTGAGTAGTATTCCATAGTGTAAATGTACCACAGTTTCTTTATCCATTCTTCTATTGAGACACTTAGGCTGTTTCCATGTTCTGGCTATTATGAATAAGGCTGCTATGAACAATGTTCTTGTTGTGTGGTGGAGCATCTCCTGGGTATATTCCAGGGAGTGGAATAGCTGGGTCTTGAGGAAGTCCTATTCCCAGGTGTATACTCACTTATATCTGGACACTAGCCCAAGGGGCATGTCTCATGAAAGTCTTCACTTACCAGGAAAGTGGGTCAGAGGGGAGGACATCCTATTGAGACTCTAGGTGAGAGAAGCATGGGAGAATGGGGAAATAGAAGGATCTGGAGGGTCCTAGAAACCTATAAGAAGAACATTATTATGGGCAGATCTGGGCCCAGGGGTCCTGCTCAAAATATGTCACCAGCCAATACATGCAGTAAACTTCAAACCCCTACCCAGATCTAGCTGATGGGCAGGGCATTCTTCACAGTTGAGTGGAGAGTGGGGACTGACTTTCACACAAACTCTAGTGCCCCATATTTGACCACGTCTCATGGATGGGGAGGCCTGGTGGCACTCAGAGGAAGGATAGCAGGCCACCAAAAAGAGACTTGAAACCCTATGAGCATATACAGAGGGAGGAGGTCCCCCTCAGTCACAGTCATAGGAGAGGGGAGTAGGGGGAAAATAGGAGGGAGGGAGGAATGGGAGGATACAAGGGATGGGTTAACAATTTAGATGTAATATGAATAAACTAATAAAATTTTTTTAAAAGAGTCTGACACATAAATCTGGGCCCTGGGCACCATGCTGCCTTGCAGAGTGGCCGTGCTGCCCCTGAACCAGAATTGCTCTGGATAGCTACAGGCTTCCTTAACCTTTCACACCTAGCCCTTGGCCTCTTGGTTTTTAACCAAGACTGTAATGTGTACCCACATAAGTTGTGCCACACGTAACTAGATGGGGGAAAAACCTCACAGGGGTTTTGTTATTATCAGAGTGTATGTGTATTCACATTGTATGCATTACAGTGATGCATTGTGGAGGTCAGATGACAACTCTGTGGAGTCAGTTCCCGCCTTCTACCTTTACATGGATTTTGGTGATTGAACTCGGGTTGCCAGGCTTGTGCAGCCATCGCCTTTATGCACTGGGCCATCACTGGGCTTTAAAGAGACATTAGCAAATTCTTGGTAAGCTTCCCCCTTGAAGCGCTAAGTCCCCTCCTCTTGAGCATGAGTTTAATTGACATACCCCTGGAGAATACCCAGTGTGCTAGAATAAGACTCGTGGGACATACATACTCTCTCTCCCTTCCCTGCCCCTCCCCACTCCTGCTCCGTCCCTCTCCTTATCCTGGCATGCCGTGAAGACACACAGGCGCCTATAGCCAGGCCCATGTGACATTGACCCAAGGCCTGAAAGCTCCATCAGTATAAATGCAATTCCATGAGGGATCTTGAGGTCTGACCCATGGGAACTGTGAGGCAATTATTATCTAGTGTTTCAAGCTTCTACATTTGGGGTGATCATTACATGCTGATGATGATTGATGCGACTATAAAATCAGTCGGGCCTGGAGTCGTGCAGCAGACCAACCCTCCCACTTCTATCCCGGCCCTGTTACCTGCGGCTCCTGTTCTTCCCTAGGAGGCAGAAGAATAAAGATGATTGCTGTGACTTGAAAGCAACCCTTGGCTACACAGTGCCTGGACCAGCCTTGGAAAAGAAGGCCCTACCTCAAAGAACAGTGGGGAGAGGAAGAGGAGACTAGAAGAGAGAAGAAGAAGAAGAGAAAGAGGAGGAAGAAGATGACGATGATGACGAAGACCATGATGACAACTGCACTTTCGTTCCAAAGAGTCACTGATCATTTTTGTCCCAGCAAGATCCTAGTGTCTACTGAGTTCGCAACTCTTGGCTCAAGGCAAGAAGTGCTATATGTCCAGCTATTTCACACTCCTAAGATGGACTTGCACCATTTTGTCTGGATTAAGTTAATACACATCGAAATGTTTGACTTTACTGCTTCTGTTTATCTCTACCACCACATGCCAGTTCTTGAAGAGCACTCAGAGGAATAGCTCTCAGGACATGTAGGGATCTTATACACAAAGGCTATGTGGCATCAACACTAAAGAGGCTCCTGTGTAATTCTGAATCAAGACTACCTTTGAAACGCTGGCTTTGTATTGGCTCCTGACTAGCTATGGAGATCCTCATAACCTGAGCCAGCAGCTAGGGTTCTTGTGTCCTCCTCAACTTAACTCTCTCAAATGCAAAATAAAATTTTACATTTTCCTCTGTGCACTTTCTTGAAGACAATAGCTGAGCGAGTTTTCTGAATGTCTGCCAAGAAATAACAATAAAAGCGTATTGAATCTGCACAGGAGACCTTTGTACTTTTAAGGAAAGTGAAACTCAACCAGATAGAAGGCCAGGGCTATGAGCACGCACATTTATTTTCTGTGGTGTTCGCTGTGGCAGCAGCCACTTTAATTGGTGTCTTCTCTAACTACGGAGAATGTGAGCAGCATCTCAATAAATTAATAAGTGACAGCTTTAGGTTAATCAGAAATTGAAAAACTAACAGTTAACAAAAATATAGAAAAGCGATGCTTAGAGCCATTTATTCTGTTAAAAGTTTAACTCTGAGAACAGCAAAGTCAGCAGAATTGCCAAGCAGTCAGAGATGCTACCTGAGAAGGTTTCTAGCAAGGAAAAAGAGAACTGCAGCTTCCTAATTAACACTTCAGCAAATGCTAAAATGGCCTTAAAGTAGAGCTTAAAAGGTATTTTAATGAGTTTTTCGGTGGGGACTGCTGATGAGCCCTTTTTCATAAGTGAAGGGAAATGTCTCAGAATTAACTGCAGCTTATGATCATCATATTGGAATCATATTTCAAGGAAATAAAACCCTTTGCCGAAAGTTAAACAAAAGGCCCAGCAGGAATACTAATCAAGCTTGTATCTTAGTCTAATAATTCTAAGAGGCAGATTTCTGAAGCCTAAATATTGCAGCATTGTCTTTTTTTTTTTCAAACTTTCCTTCTGGGAAATTATTGGTGCTGACTCAAAATGTTCTTCTCACATGTGGCTGAGACACACACACATGCATGCATGCATACACTTGCACACACATGCACGTACACATGCATGCATACATGCATACACACATGCACATATACACATACACATATACACATGCACACACACACACACACACACACACACACACACACACACACACACGTGTCCACACAGCACCTTTGTTGGCTTTTCCTTTTAAGTGCCAACTGGTCACCAGCCTGCCAGGTTCACAAAACAAGGTCCTGGCCAGCATGGATCGATAACCTTACAGGTGTTCTAGTATTATAGACATTCCTTGATGGTAGCCAACTGCTCTCTAATTGGACTTAAGACTTGCTGAACAGGAGGGAGACCATGCCTGGTGCTGAAGACCTAGCCAACCCCTGAGCACTAACGAAGTCACGGCACCTGGAGGAGAACTTACAACCTCTAATTTACTAACCACAGTCTATAAACATTTTTCCTTATACCCACAGGTAACTTTGGTCTTTACCCCTCATTAAGAAAACTTCTCTGAGGGCTCCTCCTTTCTGAGGTCTAGGGGAGGAGGGAGAAGGGGGGAAAGGAAGGCAGGATGGGACTAGGAGTAGACACAGGAGGGGGCTACGATTGGGATGAAAAGTGAATAAATTTTTTTAATTAAAAAAAAAATTTTTAAAAAAACTTCTCTCGGCAGCAGACAGAGACCACTACAGGAAACCACAACCAATCAATGCAGAATTGTAGAGCGCAGTTCAGTCCCAATGGCTATATCAGAGGAACACTCCTTCACCCAAGACTCGGGGAACAATAAAGAAGGAGGAGGAGAAGGAGAAAGAGAAGAAGAAGGAGAAGAGGAGGAGGAAGAGGAGGAAGGAAGATTATAAAACCCAAGGATCAGGGACTCTGCTGTGAGACTGTGTCCCTAGTAACGCCAGAAGCTACACCCACCAAGTCTCACCTACATGAGCTCAACAAGGACAACAACAGACATGGCAAAATAGATGGCGAAAGCCTTGACACCACACACAGAACTACAGGCAGCTGAGGGAATCCGGGGCAAGAGAGTCAGTGGAGACCGCACGTCTGCAGAGCCTTTCCCTTAGGGCTTCAGGGAGAACTCCCATCTCCACCTTACCTCGCCTCCCCCACCCGCCTCCCCTCATCACAGAAATACTGCAGACCCTCTCCCTGACGTCCTCTGTTTCAGTGCTGACATGGAACCCTTCTCACCATTTTATGTGTCATTTTAAAAAGAAAGGTGAAAAAGGAGGTCTTGGAGGTTCAGAATTGGTACTTATTATTATTGTTGTTGTTGTTGTTATTGTTATTATTATTATTATATAAAGGACTGACTCCTTATCTGTTTCTCTGAAACTCTAATAGTTCAGGCTCCTCCAAGAGCACATAGTGGTTGGTCTGGGAAATCTAGATTGACGTTCACAGTTGCCTGAAGGAAAGGAAGACCCTCTGTGTCTCAATTTGCTTAGGACAGAACTGACTTTTGATCATCTGTTAGAAATGCTTTGCTTTCTGGGAAAACTTTAAGATTAAATATAAGAAGGAGCTTCTGTTTTCGTTTTTAAGGGTAGGTTATATGAGTTGTTTCATGTTCTAAAGTAAATAAGTGCTTTGTCATCAAACAAGGTGAACAAGATTAAAGAATAACCTCTAGTTGAAAATTGTTCTTACAGACTCTTTCTCAGAAAAATGGGAATAGGTCTTCCTCAAGACCCAGCTATTCCACTCCTTGGAATATACCCAGATGATGCCCCACCACACAACAAGGACATTTGCTCACCCATGATCATAGCAGACTTATTCATAATAGCCAGAACATGGCTCAGTAGAAGAATGGATAAAGAAACTGTGGTACATTTACACTATGGAATACTACTCAGCTATTAAAAACAAGAAATTCTCAAAATTTGTGGGCAAATGGATTGAACTAGAAATTATCATAACGAGGAAGTTTACCCAGAAGCAGAGTCAAATGGTATCCAGACACTAGCCCAAGGGGCATGTCCCATGAAAGTCTTCACTTACCAGGAAAGAGAGACAGAGGGGAGGACATCCTATTGGGACTCTAGGTGAGAGAAGCATGGGAGAATGAGAAATAGAAGGATCCGGATGGTCCTAGAAACCTACAAGAAGAACATTATGATGAGCGGATCTGGGCCCAGGGGTCCTGCTCAAACTATGACACCACCCAAGGACAATATGGGAAGTAAACTTCAAACCCCTACCCAGATCTAGCTGATGGGCAGGGCATTCTTCACAGTTGAGTGGAGAGTGGGGTCTGACTTTCACACAAATTCTGGTGCCCCATCTTTGACCACGTTCCCTTGATGGGGAGGCCTGGTGGCACTCAGAGGAAAGATAACAGCCTACCAAGAAGAGACTCGATACCCTATGAGCAAATACAGAGGGAGCAGGTCCCCTTCAGTCACAGACATAGAGGAGGGGAGTAGGGGGAAAGTGGGAGGGAGGGAGGAATGGGAGGATACAAAGGATGGGCTAACAATTGAGACGTAATATGAATAAACTAACAAAACATTTTTTAAAAGAAATTACATGTACCATGAAAAAAATAAAATAAAATCACCAGCATCATTTCTTTTTTAAAAAAAAAAAAAAGGATAACAGCTGGAGAGACTGCCAAAACTTTGACCTTGCAACTTTTCAACTTCGACCTGGTGCCAGGGATCAATACTTCAAAATACCAAATTTTCCTACTGCCTTTAGAAACTTCACCTCACCTCAATTCCCACAGACTGGTAGATGACTCAGTGGGCAAAGGGGCTTGCTGCCAAACCAGATGATCTGAGTTCAATTCCCAGAACCAACATATTGGTAAGAGAGACCCTGGAAAGTTATCCTTTGAGAACATGTGTGCTACATGGTGTGTGTACAGTGAATATGCTCAGAGCTTGCTGCAGTATTCTTATTACCATTCTCTGACTTTTCCCACATAAATAAAACCATTCTTTGAAGAAAAATTCCCTCTTTCCCTCTTTTCTCCCCCTTCCCCCCTCATTTTTATTAAATTGCCTAAGTAATATCTAGTTGCTTGCTATTCAAAAATTTGTTCCTTACAGCAGTAAAATACAAACCATTTAGAAACTTATTAGAAACATAGAATCACAAACCCTTTCCCAGACTTGTTGAGTCTTTATCTATCTTTTACAAGATCTTTGATTGATGCATGCACTCCTTAAATCTCAAGAAACCTTGGTGTGGAGGACTCTTTCCTGAGGGGCAAATACAAGAGTGGAACTGCTGAGTCATCAGTGTCTCCAACTTCCTGCCCAGTTTCTCTCCTCCTCACTTTCCAGGTTTACACAGAGGAAGGGACCTGGAGTCATTCCAACAACCAGACTAAGTGTCAAAGTACCCAGAAGTAAGCAATGTGTAACTTGGCAAGGACAAGTATCCTGACTGCTTTTAAGATTAATTTTTATTTTTGGCGACATGTGTGCATGGCAGAAAGGGGCTAAGCACACATGGATTCTCTTGAACGAGAGTTACAAGTGGTTGGTTGTGAACCACTGGGCATGGAGAGGACACGGAATTGCACTCTGGCCCTCTGCAAGAGCACTGCACTCTCTTAACTGCTGGTCCACCTGAGAGCCCCTGTCATGAGTGCTTAATACATTTTCATTAACCACCTAACTCTTACAGGATAATATTACGGAGGAGGCATAGAATTTGGGGAATGCCGTGTTAGTCAGGATCCTTGAGTTGTATTAGGTAGAAATTCCAACCCAAACTAGATTGGACAAAAAGGGTGGGGAGATGTAACTGGAAAAGTAGATGTTGCTACTTTAGGGTTCTTCTTTTTCCCACCCTCCCCCCCCCACTTCACCCCCTAAACACTAGATAGGAGAAAAACAAGCATAGAGGGGAGAGAAGAAATATGAAAAGCCCCAAATCCAATTTCTTCCCCTTTGCTTCTCCTTTGACCACAGCTAACAAACTGCAACCAGCCTCCCTAAACGACCAACACCCACCGACCCCACCTCTAGAGGGTCCTTACATTTACGTAGCTTCTGAAAAGTTCCCAGAATTACAAATGTCACACAATCACAGAAGTTATCTGCAGCTGGCAAAAACCACACTTCAGCTAAGCACAAGGCAAATCATGATCAGCTGCTGTGGACCGTCCGAAGCAACCCCACATCCCTACATGTGGGGTTAAGGCAAAAGCACACTCTTATCATATTTATGTTTTGTTTTGTTTTGTTTTGTGTTTTAGAGAAACCAAATTCCAGAATTGTTGCTACAGGGAGTTTTATTGGCTATGTAACTGAAAAGTCGAGGCGGAGACAGCGAAGCCCCCGTCTGTTATTTAAACACTACAGATAATGTCTTAGTTACTATTGCTGTGATGAAACACCATGACCAACACATTTGTTCAGCTTGTGCCTTCCCATCTGTTCATCATCAAAAGAGGTTAGGACAGTAACTCAGTCAGGGAAGGATTCTGGAGGCAGGAGCTGATGCAGACGCCACAAAGGAGTACTGCTTTCCTGGCTTCCTCTTCGTGGCTTGCTCAGCCTGCTTTCTTATAGAACCCAGAACCTCCAGCACAGGGATGGGTGGAGCCACCAGCAATAGGCTGGGCTCTCCTCCATCAATCATTAATTAAGAAAACGTCCTACCAATGAGACAGGTTAAGTCCTGGCAACACCCAGCCTACCTCCAAGAGGATGATGAACATCAAAGGACCTCCTTGTGGAGATGGCTTCAAATGTGGCAAACAAGCCACTGGGCAAAATGTTCTCATTTGTACCACAGACAGAATTCTGACTTAAAAAGGGCAAGCTTGGATGCAGGCAGAGTAAGTGGCCAAACTCTGCCAAGACAGGGTAAGCAAGTCCTCAGTAGTTCCTGCCACACAAATATGTCTATCACATATATTGGGCCAGAAGGCTGAAGATGATGCTCCAACATTATAGAGAGTTTTCGGTGACTCTTTAGGTAGCAAACTGTCTCTGTCATCTTCTCATTTGAGAAGCTACTAACCTGCACTTCTGGCATACTCACGTAATCAAGTTTATTCCTTCTGAAGTCTCTGATGCGGTTGAAGACCAGACAGTTTAGTTTTACAGTAAAACTTAGTTGTTTAGGGGTTAAGATGTTTTTAGGTCTAGATAGATGTTTTAAGTTGATAGAGATGAGATATGATAGATATTGACTTACATTCAGAATTTTAGAGGCACCAAGATAGGAAAGATGATTTCTTCAAGGCTGTCAAATACAAATAGCCAAAACACTAAGAATGTAACATTTATATAATTCCCAATTGTGTTATATTTCTTCTTCCTCTAGGTAGTTTATTGCATATATGTGTAATAATATAAATGTATATGTAAAAAATAAAAGCTATTTTTAAAAATAAAATAAATTAAATTTTAAAAAAAGAAAATGTCCTACAGACTTTCCTATAGCCCACTCTTACAGAGCCATTTGTTTTTTAATTTTATTAATTTATTCTTGTTACATCTCTATGGTTATCCCATCCCTTGTATCCTCCCATTCTTCCCTCCCTCCCATGTTCCCCTTATTCCCCTCCCCTATGACTGTTCCTGAGAGGGATTACCTCCCCCTGTATATGCTCATAGGGTATCAGGTCTCTTCTCGGTGACCTGCAGTCATTCCTCTGAGTGCCACCAGATCTCCCCCTCCAGGGGACATAGTCAAATGTGAGGCAACAGAGTATGTGAGAAAGTCATATCCCACTCTCCACGCAAGTGTGGAGACTGTTCTGACCATTGGCTAGATCTGGGTAAGGGTTTAAATTTTACCGCCTGTATTGTCCTTGGCTGTTGCCTTAGTTTGAGCGGGACCCCTTGGCCCAAATCTGCCTATCATAATGTTCTACTTGTAGGTTTCTAGGACCCACTGGATCCTTCTACAATGCTATTCTCACATGGTTCTCTCATCTAGAGTCCCAATAGGATGTCCTCCCCTCTGTCCCAGTTTCCTGGTAAGGGAAGGCTTTCGTAGGACATGCCCCTTGGGCTAGTATGCAGATATAAGTGAGTATATACAATTTGAGTCTTTCTGCTTCTGGGTTAACTCACTCATTATGATCATTTCTAGATCAATCCATTTATCCACAAATTTCGGGAATTCCTTGTTTTTAATAGCTGAGTAGTATTCCATAGCATATATGTACCACAGTTTCTTTATCCATTCTTCTACTGAGGGACATTTAGGCTGTTTCCATGATCTGGCTATTATGAATAAGGCTGCTATGAACATGGTTTAGCAAATTTTCTTGTTGTGTGCTGGTGCATCTTCTGGTTATATTCCAAGGAGTGGAATAGCTGGGTCTTGAGGAAGCCCTATTCCCAGTTTTCTGAGATAGCACCAGATAGATTTCCAAAGTGCCTGTACTAGTTTGCATTCCCACCAGCAATGAAGGGGTGTTCCTCTCTCCCCACATCCTCTCCAGCATGTGGTGTCGCTTGAGGTTTTGATCTTAGCCATTCTGATGGGTGTAAGATGGAATCTCAGAGTTGTTTTGATTTGCATTTCCCTGATGACTAAGGAGGTTGAGCATTTCTTTAAGTGTTTCTCAGCCATTTGATATTCTTCTGTTGAGAATTCTCTGTTTAGTTCCAAGCCCCATTTCTCAATTGGGTTATTTGGTTTGGTGGTGTTTAATTTCTTGAGTTCTTTATATATTTTGGATATTAGACCTTTGTCAGATGTAGGGTTGGTGAAGATCTTTTCCCAGTCTGTAGGCTGTCGCTTTGTTCTCTTGACAGTATCTCCAGCCTTACAGAAGCTTCTCAGCCTCATGAGGTCCCATTTATTAATTGTTGACATTAAGGCCTGGGCTGTTGGTGTTCTGTTCAGGAAGTTGTCTCCTGTGCCAATATGTTCCAGAGAGAGCCATTTTCTAAATTGAGACCCCCCCTCCCTCCTCTCTGATCACTCTAGCGTGTGTCAAGTTGGCATAAAACTACTCAGTACAGATGGGTATCTACCTTTCTATGTTTTCTCTCTGGTTGCTTTCCTCTGCGCTGGTTTATAATAATCTGTCTTCCCTGTGTGTGTGCTTATTCTTGTGGCTTCTGCGTTAGCACAACCTTCACTTCCAAGTCTGTCTCTTTTCAGCTCTAAGGGCATAGAAAGAAAAGTTACTTTCTCAGAATGCTTATAACAAACTCTAAAGTTGAACTTTATAGACGATTTGGACCAGTTTGGAGTAACATTCTCACCCCTAAACCTAGCCTGGGGAGCAGGTGAATGCAACCTTCAGATCAGCCAGACCTGAACTACAAGCCTATTCTTGAAGCCAGAGCGAGGTCAACCCCATCTGGCATTCATGAAATAAAAATTGTGGGAGGACAAAACTGGGAACCACGGCAAAGAATAGAAGATCAGCTATTCCCTGTAACACCTTCCCTCTCCTCACTCAGCAACAGCATGGCCATCCGTCAGCCTTGAGGCAGAGCTGCAGGGCAAGGCTATCATCTGGAGGAGCCCATTCTTCCATTTTTACTAGTCAGGATACAACAAATTCAAATTATATTTAAGCAGCAGAGTCATAGCTCTACTCTCCTACTCTCATAGCCAGTGAGAATACAGGAGAAAGGTCACAGTGAAGTCCATTACATGGGCTGACTTTGTCCCAGTTAATGCCCCCAAACAACCTCAGCCTCCTAGGAACTAACAGTGAAGGCTTTGATTTAGCCAGAGTTCCCAGAGATTTCCTAACGGCCTCTAGGAAGTGTGCTCAAGTGATCAATCTCACTTATGTCTCCAAAATCTGGATGCAGAGCTATGAGTCGCATTTGGAGATGTCCAATTTTCTTCTGTACCACTCAACTCTCGAGTGAACTATTCTGTACAAATCTACTTTAATTATGCATTAATTTCAATATTACTACATGCAGCTCACAACTTCTGCCTATTAAAAATTAATCCGGATCCTATCAGTTTTATTTAGTATTCATTGTATGGCAACATTCACTTTATAAAAAAAAAAGCCTCCAGATAAATGTGTTGCTCTACATAACCAAGTTGTGATGTGCAGGAAATAGAGCCGCCTTCATGAGCCACCTGCCTTGCCCTTCCCCAGTGTCTACAGAGGCCAAGAACAGGCTGGCAAAACACTGTGTTGAGGACCCCACTGTGATAGATTATTGTTGCTGATGAAATGCCAAGCCCCTCTTCTCATTTGGTCATGATGCTGTCATCTTCAGCATCCCTGCTCTAGAGATTCCACAGCAGGGATGTCTGTAGTTGTCGGTAAGAGCCTCGATGCTTTATTTCTCCATGCCTATTACATTGCTTTTCCATGCAGATAAGTGCAGAAAATAATAATTCTTAAGTACTGTGTGGGGAGAGTCCCATGGGAATGCCAAATATATATATATATATATATATATATATATAGTCTTCAGCCTTCTCCTTCAAAACCTAAAATCTTTCATCTAATATTCATGAAGTTCCAGGTTAAAATGCCTGCCTTATTTAATCCCGAGGTCATAACTGCAATTATTCTCATTTATTGAATTTCATGCTTTTTTTATACTTTAGACGAATTCATATACATGGTTCACATTCACTGAGCAGTAGTATAATTCAGGAGAGGCACACCTTTAATCTGTAATTCTCAAGGTCAAATAAGGTACGGAGAGACGTTTAAGGTATAACCATGATCTCTGTCGACCAACAAATCAGAACTTCAAATGCATACTGGTGTGGAAATTGTTCCTTTAATATGGGTGGCACTGCAGCACTTCAGGCTATTACTTAAAAATATTAGCTCTAAAGGCCCAAGTGTCCATCAGCTGAAGAATGGAAGGTGGGAATGCTGTGTGCACACACAATGACATTCTATTCGGCTCTATCCAGCTGAATGTGAACAGGAAGTTCACAGGGAAATGGATGGAATTGGAAAACATTATACTGATTGAAGTGGCCCAAATCCAGAAAGATAAATGCTACGTACTCTTTAGATACAGACCTTAAGGTTTTAATGTATAGCCTGGAGTAACCATAGAAGCCAGGAAAGTAGGAAGGGACCATTTAGGGGTAGGGGTGGGGTTGAGAGACTGGAAGAAACAACTTGAGAGGGGACTAGCAGGATATAGGTGCCATGAAGGGGGAAAGAGGGCAGGACTTAAAGAGGGAAGGAGGGTAATACAGAAGAACAGGAAAGGAAGAGAAGCGAACAATACTAGGGATGTATCCTGGCTAGTTTTATGTCAACTTGACACAAGCTAGAGTCATCAGAAAAGAGGAAGCGTCAATTGAGAAGTCCTCTGTACGATCCAGCTGTAAGGTGTTTTCTTAATGATTGTTCAGTGGGTGAGGGCCCATGGTGTTATCCCTGGCCTCGTGGTCCTAAATTCTGTAAGAAAGCAGGCCGAGCAACCTACAACGAGCACGCCGATATGGAGTGTCCCTCCATGGCCTCTCACCAGCTCCTGCCTTGTTTGTATCCCTGCCCTGACTTCCTTTTAATGAGATGGAAGTGTCAGCCAAACAAGGCCTCTCCTCCCCAAGTTGCTTTGGTCATGGTGTTTCATCACAACAACAGTAACCCTAACTAGGACAGGAGGTTTGGGAAAAGTCATTAGGAAACCTTTCCTAAGCTTACTTAAAAATATGCATATAACACATGCAAAAATATGTATATGCACATATTACAGTTTTAACGAAGTTGCCCCACACAGTTGGCTAATGTGTCCCCCTTCAGAAAACATAGACTGTCTAACAAAAACTCCATTGCTGGGAGAGGGAACTCTCCTTTTGAATTGTCAGTTAGAGGATTCCAAAAGACCGTGTCCCACCCCGTGTAGCCTATTGCTATAGCTCTTCATTGCCTACAGAATATCAACATAGGACACTATTGCTTATTTTACACACACTAGTACTCATGGTGTCAGAAGGTGCTATGCAAGGGGCTCAGGGAGAAAGGTTAACAATAACTCTTCCTCCCTCTAAACCCCGAGAGCCACCTGGAAAAGAAGGTGCCTTGCATCTTAGAGGGAGCTGTTGTCTAACTGTACCCAAAGCCCACTTAACAGGAGGAAGTGCATATCTAGAACTGTAAACCAGGCCAAGACCCTATGGCTGGAGAGGAGATCCTACTACTGTCATCATACTAAAGTAATAAAGTTCCCAGCGCCTTCTAAACACAGGTCCTTATACCCATAAGTAATTGCAGCTCTCACATTTCATCATAGAGGCTTCTTTTTACAACAGAGACTATTAGAAAGATCTACAGCCAGTCAAACTGCAGAGAATAAGTGACTGTGGGGGTGCCCAGCCAAAATACAATATTGATAGTATAACTCCTACATCTAACGCTCACGGAACATGGCAGAACTGTGTCCATGTTGGGGAGGAGACTGCTGTATTGTGTCAGTCCCAGAACCAAAACTACTGTTTGATAGTTTCCTCTGTACAGGGCAGATATGTAGTTCCCGTGAGCTGTCAACAATACACTTACAGACACTAGATGTGCAAAGATCACAATCAATCAACAGACCAATGTGGGCTGAAAAAAATGTTGCAAGGCCCCACACTTGGATAAACATTTACAGGCAATCATTGACTGCTGAGGAAAGAGAATCACTTTGTGTTTGTGTGTGTGTGTGTGTGTGTGTGTGTGAGTGTGTGTGTGTGTGTATGTGTTAGCTTAGAGATAGAAGTGAGATAAGACATTTTCAAAGAGAATTTTTTGGTGTGGCTTCCTCTCAAGGAGACATGCCTGCCTGGGTTTCACTCTACTTTTTCTTTTTCTTTGACTCTAGATAGCTCATAAGTAAAAGAAGCATAAGATGTGCCAGGCCAGCATTTCAGATGGGCCACTGAGCTGAGAGACGTCACGTTAAGCCAGCAGAGATAGCCGATGAGTAGCGGTGCTAGGTACGTGATGCAGAACCAGGCCGAGAAGCAGCCAGGCTTCCACGAGTTATGGGAATATGAGTGGAAAATGAGTCAGGAACACCTTTTTCTTTCGTAGCATTTTCTAGCTCTTCACAGATCAAGTGTTTCTTCTTCTCAGTCACAGAAAAAAAAAAAAAAAATAGCCAACCACAACTCCCAACAACAAGTGGTTGTTCTGAATAACCTGGGAGTGACCTGTGATGGCTCAACCTTGGGTTTTGAATGAGTGAGTTAATTTAACAAATAGCAAGCAACAGCTAAAGCGCAAATAACAAGCAACAGCTAAAAAACAAATAGCAAGTAACAGATACATAGAGACCACAGAGGCAGCAGAACAGCACCAAACCAGCAGCTCACAACATCCTACAGAGCTGACTGGAGGAGCCTGATTAAGAGAGCAAACAAAGATAACATCAAATCAGGGTCTTAAAACATTCACCGGGATATGACAGGGACGTTGACGCGGCTGGTGTGTTCTCAGAGGTGTTTTCTCTCCGTGGATGAGCTTCCAGCTTTCCCTTCCCACTGTAGGCACTTTTTGTGTCGTGAGGTAAAGGATAGTAACAGCCACAGTTCTCAGGGGTACAGTGTTTTTAGCACCCTTACCCTTTCCTTCTCCTGGTTACAGAACAGTGAGGTCAAAACAGGGAGGTGGGGTTGGAGGTGATCAGCCGGGATCCCCAAAGTTGGCTTTGCACAGGTTAAACATCACATGACAACTTGCTGATATAATTTACATTACAATGGTGCATGTTGGCCAAGAAGGAGACTTGGCCCACTCTCTGCTCTTGGCCTCAATGACTTAATATTCTGATGCAGCCACATGGCAAGCAATCTATTCAAAACTGTCCCTGAGAAGAGGAAACACGTAAGACAGAATGTCAGTAGGCCACATCAACTCAGGTTAGAAGACAGTTGCCAAATAAAAAGTAATGACTCCAGATGAGACAGGCACCCTAAGGAATATCATAGTAGGTGTGGGTTTGCCACATAAACAAAATAGTAGGCACCACAGTGACAGATTAGAGATGGAGATAGGAGAGAGACACAGAGGTGCAGGTGGGTACAGACTGCAACTAGGAAAACTGGCAAGTCCAACAAACCTGTCAGCAAGTTAGAAGACCAGGAGCAGCCACGGTTCACTCCCAGAAGAAGACTGATATCCAATGTAGCACTCAGGCAGATAAAGCTCTCCCCTATTTCCTTCTATGTAGTTTCCAACTGATTAGATGAGGTTCTCTCACATTAAGGCAGACAATTAATTGCCTTTCCTCAGTATACTGACTCAAATAGTGACTCCTTCAGAAACCACTTTACAGACTAAAATAGTTTTTCCAAATGTCTGGGTACCCAGAGACCTGTCAGGTTGACATATATTACTATCATGGTTATACTCCACCACAAATGACACAGACTTTCCTGTAATCTATACAAATGCATTTAATTAAACTATTCCTCTAGTGATATTTAATGATAATATAGATAAGTTATATTAATAATAAATTCTTCTCAGAAGGAGAGTGGAATGCCAAACAGATGCTTTCACACACACACACACACACACACACACACACACACATACACACACACACACACACACACACACACACAAAATATTTCTAAGCTCCAGTTGATTGCTGACTCCCCTTAAAAAAAAAAAAAAGCAGGTAAGTGGAGTCCCAGTCCATTTTCCTTGCCAAAAAAAAAAAAAAGTATTCAAAATTCTCTCAGGTTTGTTTGCAAAATTTAGACTTTTCATGCTGTTATATTCCCTTTGCTGAAAGATGTTTGCCATCACTGATTCCCGGCCAAACTGACAGGAATTGAGTGGAGACTTACCATAGCTGTGATAAGGTGGCTTCCTGCATTATTATGCAGAAGCAGAAGCCGCTAATAAAAAAAAATTCCACTGTTTTAATTCACTAATGAAAGGATAACTTATTAGTGCCTACTTTACATTATTAAGCAAGTTGGAAAGGTTAAACACGTGGTGTCTTAAATTAAACTACTCGAATAAAGGTTATTACCACCCATTTCTTGTTAGAAAAAAAAGTATGTGTTGAGAGGCCAGCAAGCTGGTTTAGCAAGTCAAGGCACTTGCCACCAAGCCTGATGGCTCAAGTTAGCTCCCTGCAGTGCACATGGTGAAAGGGAGGAATTGACACCTGAAAGTTGTCCTGTGACCTCCACATACACACACGCACACGCACATACACAAGCCACTTGAAGAATCCAGCCTCAGTCACAAATCAATGAACCCCATGAAGATGTCAAGCATGATCATCAGATGAACCTTCCAGCCAAGCCCATACCACCCAACAGATGTTGAGGAATCCACTCTCTCTCTCTCTCTCTCTCTCTCTCTCTCTCTCTCTCTCTCTCTCGTTACATGAAGAGAAACCCAAAGAGAGATTTATAACCATTTGGCCGCCATAGAAACTACATGTCTAAGGGGACCAAAGGGGCTTGGTGAAGGGACCAAAGTGCATAGTGAGACAAGGAAGAACTCAACTGGCTCTGTAGTTCAAGCACAGGATCTATCGAGCACACACACACACACACACACATACACGCGCGCGCGTGCGCGCGCACGCACGCGCACACACACACACACTCACACCTACCCAGATAGTTTTTCACACAACTCCAGGCAGGACTATTCATCTTTAACCACTATAGATTAAATCATATTCCATGACAGCCAAATGCATTGAGGAAGTGGTGCCTGGCTCTAATTTTCACACGGTCTCGTTTGAATTCAAGGGAGAGCTGTCAAGTAATATTCCCAAGTAATCTTCTCTGGGTTAATTAAATCATTGAAAACCACTGATTCCTAAATCTTTATGTTGTGGGTGTCCTCCAGAGAAGACTGCTCTGACACAAGTTTAAACCAGTAGAAAGTCTTTATTAGCCAGCCTGTGACTACACTGGGTGTTCAGGATCCCGATATAGCCCTGAGCCCTTCTCACAGTGAGCTTTTAAGCACAGCCTCATCCTGGGTTGACACACCTCAGTGATGACAGTTAGTGGAACTACAGAAGCCAAAGACCAGGGTTAGTACATTTAGGGACTTTTCTAGAACTATAGATTTCGGTGGCTCGGGTCTTTGTTCTCACTCCTGGCAGGTGTTGCTGACTGTGCGCTGGATTCCAAGGTCTGAAGAGCACTTCCCTCACGGCATCAGCTGTGCTAAGGTCTGGGGTCCAGTTACTCTTAGAAAGCTTGAGGAAGAGATCTGGTGTCAAGTGCCATTGATCTCAGGCAGATAGCCCCCTGCCTGCCTCCTGCTGTGGCCCCTGCTGGCAACAGTGCTAGTCCTCCCTGCTGCTGCTGCTGCTGCTTCCTCCATCACAGAATCAATGCAGGAAGGGCACCAAGGGAGCTGTTGTTTCTTCTTCTTCTTCTTCTTCTTCTTCTTATTCTTATTCTTATTCTTATTCTTATTCTTATTCTTATTCTTATTCTTCTTTTTTCATGTGAAAAAAAGCAAGTTTTATTTCCTTGCCCTACAAAATTTTAAAGAGCTGTATTGTCTGGATTTTGTGTAAGTCCTGGTGAAGACTTTGAAGGTAACTGAAAAATATGATACATTTAGAACATTTTCTTTACTCAATATTTTGCTGTAAATTCATTGTGGCTTTCAAATACAAACTCACTTTTGGCATTATTGCTATAATGCAAAATCCTATTTGAATATATTCCTTAACATACATTTTGAAAAAAATTTATTAAATATTTTTTTTATTTTTCACATACACATTTATATTATTACACATATATACAATAAACTACCTATAGCAAGAAGAACCATGACACAATCAGGAATTACATAAATGTTACATTCTTAGTGTTTTGGCTGTTTGGATAGACAGACTCTGCTGAGACAAGGTAAGCAAGTCCTCAACAGTTCCTGCCTCACAAATATGTCTGTCAAGATATATTGGGCCAGAAGGCTAAAGATGGATGCTCCAATGTTATAGAGAGATTTGGGTGACTATTCAGGTAGCATAGTCTCTGTCACCTTCTCATTTGGGAAGCTACTAACCAAGGAAGCTTCTTGAGCTAAAAAAAGGGACCTTACAGAAGAGCATCTGGGTCAAGTCTCCACTCTCCCTTCCTATCAGCATGATTTGCCTTCGCCCACCGAACAGGGTTGGTGGCAGTACTGTGTCGGGATGCTGCTGGCTCTTCTGCAACAGGAGCCAAATCAGGCCTGCAAGCATCCTTTTACCACTCCACGGCCTGAGCTGGAAAGATGGGAGGGCTTGAGTTCTTCGTTAAGTGCGAAAATTTTTCAACCATTTGCTAAGCACCATGGGTCAAGTTCAGAAAGTGACTCCAGAGTGTGGATGAGCAGCATAGCCTCCGTCACCCCAGAGATTACAGTCAGTAAATAATTCCAAGAATATGTTCCAGGTACAGCAATAGATGGAAGGAGACAGTGAAGGCAGAGCGCCAAGAAAAGAGTAGGCATTGGTACAGAACTCATCTGAGGAAACCTCATCCACACGTGTTGCACACTGAGGAACGAGCGCTCCTGGGGACTGGCATTCCAGGGACTAAAGCAAGAGTGACACAACTGAGGGTGTGCTAAATGGCCAGAGCAGCTTCTGGAGCTCAAGTTACACATCATGGCTGCAGCAGAGTCGGGTGTGAGGGCCAGAAGAAAATGGCTTTTGAATGCTGGGTTCTTTTCTGCAAATTTATGCATGCGCAGGTATTTCGAGGTTTGTTTGTTTCTCTTTAACTTTAATGGTAAAGAACGGTTGCTTTGGAACGGATTTCTGTCCCTATCTGTGTTCTGAAAACTCTAGGGAGTCATTTCAATATAGGATGCAAGGCTCGCATGGCCAGATCTGCTTCTGAAGGAATGGAAGCTCATCCAGGAGACGTGCAGCTCCTACGCTTCCATCCCCTCTGTAGTTGAGGACCTTTGCTGAGGATGCCACCTGCTGCTCGCTCCCTGTCTAGTTAAAAAGACCTAATGATGTCTGACTCACTGATCTATTGCATCTGTAGAAAATGAGAAACCAGGCGAGGTGTTGAGTGGACCAGAAGGAAGAAGGAAGGCCTGAGCGTTAAGACTAAAGATGAACAACTGGCCACAAAGTCAGCTCACATGAGAACAAGGCACACCTAGCAGCAGGGAGATGCTGGGTGGTCTCACTAAATCACAGCAGCCTTCTATCGGCTTCAACTTATAACTTCCTTTCCAACACCACATATTGATATGTACTGTTTCCTTGTCTATAGCCACTGAGATCTCTGTATCCCCCAATTCAACCACAACTTCAGAAATTTACAAAAGGGCTCTGAAGTTATGACCAACCAACCACACCAACTCTGTATGATCTTTGGGAAAGCCATTTTATGAGAGGGTCAGGAAGAGGAGTCATCAATGAACTCATCAGTAAGGAAGACTTCAAGTAGAATCAAGTTATATCCAAAGTACAGATTGTCTAAATAAAACTAAGTTGATAGTCAAAAAGCAGGGTAGAAACAAAGGGTAGAGAAATTAATTGTGTGAGTTTTTTATAATTTTTTTGAGATTTAGTCATTTTATTCTATGTGTATGTGTGTTGTCAACATTTTTGTCTGTGCACTATGTATGTACATTGCACTCAGAAGCCAGATGAGGGTATTAGAGTCCCTAGAATTTAAATTTACAAATGGTTGTGAGCTGCCATGTTGCAGTTAATGTGTAAGTCTGGCCTAATAAATGTTTTTAGGCTAATTGTTGTTATGGCAGTATTTTCTAACCTGATATCAATCCATGAAAATATAGACACCTGTCATAATTTAAAATAGCCTTGGTTCACCTGAGGCAGGGCAGATATTAATCCCCTAAACTACCTCCCATATCTCTCTGCCCCAATCCCATGCCATCTGTTGCTAATAATTTCTATGAAGATACCTCCCATCCATAATTCCAAATACTTGCTAATATTCTTCCTCTGGGCCAAATCCTCCATCCACCCTAGCCATATGCTTCTGTCTCCACCTAACCTGTAGCAGCCTCCTTCCTTCCCCCCCCCCCCACCTCCTCTCTCTCCCAAGACCCTCTTCCTGTTTCTGACTGCTTTGCTTCCCAAGATCCTCTCTGTCCCAAAAGCCTGTGAACCTCAGCCACGCCTATCCCATTTGCCCTACCCGAGTATGTTGACATTTTATTGATCAACCCAGAATAAGTTTTTAGGTAAGATTACAAACATTTTGGGCTACGTGAGTCTGCTCATTTGGGCAGCAACCAGACCAACCCCCAACCCTGCCATGCCTTGTGTGGTGGTTTGAATAGGTTTGGCTCCCATACACTTTGTGTTTGAATGTTTGGCCCATTGGGAGTGGCATTATTAGGAGGTATGGTAAATGTGGCCTTGTTAGAGGAACAGTGCGACAGTGGAGGCTGGCTTTGAGATTTTATATATATGCTCAAGCTATGCCCAGTCATACAGTTCTCCTACTGGCTGAATTTGGATCAAGATGTAGAACTCTCAGCTCTTCAAGCACCATGTCTGGCTGCACACTGCCATGCTCCCTGACATGACAATACTGAACTGAACCTCTGAAACTATAAGCCAGTCCCAATGAAATGTTTCCTTTATAAGTGTTGCCCTGGTCACAGTGTCTCTTCACAGCAATGAAATCCTAACTAAGACACTATCTTAGTGCTGGTAGCAGATCCTGGGTCCTCTGAGAGAGCAGCCAATGCCCTGAACCCACCGAGCCATGCCTCCAGTCCAATAGTTCATTTTTGTACAGTATTTTAAAGATAAATTGTGCTGCTAAGCTGTCCTGTCCAGCAGGATCAGTAATTACGGGGTCACGAGGGGAGCCATACCTGAGAGGTGGGACGGAAAAAAAGGAGGCGAGACCAAGTGGAGTTCCTATCAAGCAAGGTCTGTTTATTGAATCAAAAGCAAAAGCTTATATGGGGTGGAGGCAGGAGCTAAGCAGTGGGGTGGGGGGGGGAGTGAGAATGCCTCCAGATGATCCCAGCAGGGGAACATTCTGTGGTTCTCGGAACAATTCCTATCTTATCTTAGCTAACTATCTCTCGGAAAGTCCTGAGCTAACCTGCTAAACAGCATCTGCAGAGGCTGAAAGGAGGAAGTTATGCAGAGGCTGAAAGGAGGAAGTTTAGCTTTGGAACGGGGCATCAGTATCTTTCCATAGCCTGTAATCTCTTCTAGCCTTGAATGACCCTGAGCTGGCTCCGAACACTAAGCTATCAAGATACATTCTCATGTTGACTATTTTATGCATTCTGCATAAATATTTAATAGTTATCCTGGGAGAGTAACTCTTATTCCATCTACCATCCTTTTCTTATAAGGAGATCATATGCGACAGTCTAATGTGTTATTTAAAAAAAACAAAAACAAAAACACTTCCAACATAAAACAAACCTGTACAATAAAAGAACTTCTGGAGGTTTCACCATCCCTGATTTCAAGCTGTACTACAGAGCAGTATTAACATAAACCATGTCGTATTAGCATAAAAACAGTCAACATGATCAACCAATTCAAATCAAAGACCCAGAAATAAACCCACCCACCTATGGACACTTGATTTTTGACAAAGAAGCCAAAACCATACCATAGACAAAAAGATAGCATCTTCAACAAATGGTGCTGGTCTAACTAGATGTCTGCATGTAGAGTGCAAATAGATGCATATCTATCACTCTGCACAAAAGTCAAGCCCAAGTGGATCAAAGACCTCAACATAAAAGCAGATGCACTAACTCCAATAGAAGAGAAAGTGGTGGGGGGGGGGGGTAGCCTTGAATATATTGGCACAAGAGACAGCTTCCTAAACAGCACACCAACAGCTCAGGTACTAAGATGAAGAGTTAATAAGTAGGACCTCATGAAACTGAAAAGCTTCTGCAAAGCAAAGGACACCATCAATAGGAAGAAAAAACAACCCCTCAAAGAATAGGAAAATATCTTTACCAACCCTACATCCAAGAGAGAGCTAATATCCAAAATGTATAAAGAACTCAAGAAATTAAACACCAACAAACAAAATAACCCAATTTTAAAAAACAGGTTACAGAGCTAAACAGAGAATTTTCAACAGGAATCTCTAATGTCTGAGAAGCACTTAAAAGAGGTGTTCAACATCCTTAGTCACCAGGGAAACGCAAATCAAAATGACTGAGATTCTAGCTTACACCTGTGGCAGAATGGCTAAGATCAAAAATTCAAATGACAGTTCATGCTGGCAAGGATGTGGACCAATGGGATCATTCCTCCACTGCTGATGGGAGTACAAACTTGTACAACCATTTTTTTTTTAAATCAACCTGGTGCTATCTCAGAAAACTGGAAATATATCTACCTCAAGCCCAGAGCCAGCTATACTGCTCTTGGGCATATACTCAAAAGATGTTGCACCATACCACAAAGACACTTGCTCAACTATATTCATTGCAGCTTTGTTTATAATAGCCAGAAACTGGAAACAACCCAAATGTCCCTCAACTGAAGAATGGATAAAGAAAGTGTGGTACATTTACACAATGGAATACTACTCAGCTATTTTTTTAAAGGACATCATGCAATTTGTAGGTAAATGGATGGAACTAGAAAAGATCATCCTGAGTGAGGTAACCCAGACTTAGAAAGACATGCATGGTGTATATTCATTTGTAAGTGGATATTAGCCATAAAGTACAGGATAAGCATGCTACAATCGAAAGAAGCTAAGTAATGGGGGGGGGGGGCGCTATGGGAGGATGCTTGAATCTCACTCAGAAGGGGAAATAGACAGCTGAAGTAGATGGAGCGAGGAAACTGGGTGGGAGAGGGGGTGGGAAAAATAAAGGTAGGGGTGAGGAGAGGAGGAGGGGAGAGGGCAGGAGGGGAGAACTGGGAGAGAGGATGGAAATCAGTGGGAGGCCAACTCTGAGTGAGACAAGAGAGGCTCCACGGGAGTCTATGGGGATGACCCTAGCTGAGACTCCTAGCAGCAGGGATATGGAGACTGAAGTTGCCACCTCCTGCAGCCAGGTGAGACTTCAGTGGAGAGAGGGAGACACCAACCCACCCATAAATCCTTCAACCCAAAATATGTCCTGCCTGTAAGTACAGTGATAAAGATAGAGCAGAGATTGAAGGAATAGTCAATCAATGAGTGCCCCAACTTGAGACTCACCCCATAGGACAGAGCTAACCCCTGATATTATTAATGACACTCTGTCATGCTTGCAGACAGGAGCCAAGTATAATTCTATTGTGAGAGGTTCTGTCCAGCAGCTAATGGGAACAGATGCAGAGATCCGCAGCCAAACAATAGGCATAACTCGGGAAGGCTTGTGAGGGAGCTGAAGGTGTAGTGGGAGTTTGGGTTATGTTATGTAAACATATTTTTGTTTTTGTTTGTTTGTTGTTTTGTTTTGTTTTTCGAGACAGGGTTTCTCTGTGTAGCCTTGGCTGTCCTGGACTCGCTTTGTAGACCAGGCTGGCCTCTAACTCACAGCGATCCACCTGCCTCTGCCTCCCAAGTGCTGGGATTAAAGGCGTGCGCCACCACCACCCAGCAACATATTTTTGTTTTGATCTCAAGCGTCGAATGTGACACTGCCTTTAGCTTATCCACAGCTGATAACAGTTTTGGGAGAGGGCATCTGATCTTAGTCAGCTGGGAACTGCCTTGTTGGGGGGGGGGGGGCCAGGCAGAAAGCGGTCCTTGCCAGCTGGGATCATTGTGTGGACTCTGAGAGTGTATAAGTAGGAGCCCAGAGAGACAGAGAAAGGTCACTTCGAGATGCTTCTAGAGAGAAACACTCCAGAGAACACTTCGAGAAGGCTGCTGCTAATTTGTTCACTCTTGCTGTTTCCTGTTTCCTGTTTCCTGTTTGTTTCCTGCTTCTGTTTGCTGTTTGCTGTTTGACTGAACTTCTGGAATCCTGCCAATTAAAAGTAGAATCACCCCCAAGGAACTGAGTCTAAGAAGGTTTACACCCTGCCCCTACTAACCTTCTTTCTCTCCTACCTGAGGCTGGTAGGTTGGAAGGGAGGTATAGGAATTAAGGAATCCTAAATAAAATACTGGTAGGTTTAAAAAAAAAAAAAAAAAGAAAAGAAAAGAAAAATCAAAGCCTACATGAAGGGGTTAAAGACACCACAAGAAGACCTACAGAGTAAACTAACCTGAGCCCTTGGGGGCTCTCAGAAACTGAACGACAAACTAAAGAACATGCATGGGCTGCACCAGCTTGGTCATCATGTGTGTTCCCTAACAATTGGAATAGAGGCTGTCTCTGACTCTGTTGCCCGCCTCTGGATCCCTTCTCCCTGGCTGGGCTGCCTTGTCTGGCTTCCATAGTCCTGCTGCAACTTGATAGGCCAGGGTGGGTTGGTACCCTTAAGGGGCCTCCCCTTCTCTTATGAGAAAAAGGAAAGGGAGATAAGAGCAGGGGCATGAGGGTGGGACTGGGCAGAGAGGAGGAAGAAAGCTTTGATCAGGCTGTAAAGTGATTAAATCAATTAATTTAAAAAGGAGAGAAAGAAAAGAAAAAAAAATACCTCCACGATATTTTCCCACGTGCCATCAACAATATACAAAGAAGCCGTGATAGTTTGGGACTCCCGTTAATGAAATCCGTAGTGTGTGGTCTACAGATGTGTAGGAACTCCTTCAGTACCTGTGGACACAGAACCTGCTAATTGCCAAAGTAAGCTTCTTAGTAAAGAAGCAATACTGGTTCCAGATTGTGTGGCTGTCTTAACCTGAACACAGGGTACGCATTATCAAGAGACACAAGTTTCACAAATTAAGAGAAACCACCCCTGGTGTCATCCGAAGTGGTGACTGTGAGCAAACTTGTCTGTAAGATGGAAGAAATCGAAATAGGCTCTCTTTCTCCTAGATTTTGAATCCTTACATAGCAATAACATGGGCCTGGATCTGGCCAGTCCTGATGCACAGAGATTCCTGGCTGGGTTTCTTCTTGATCTTCACCCACTGGGAATTTTCCCGGCATGCCGGCAGATGAACACCATGGCTCCCCCAGCAGAAGCCCGGACTCACACGCAGGCACTACACCTGGAGCTTCCAGGTTGAAAGGCAGAGAGCCAGAGGATAACCCTCCGCAAGTCAAGCTGGCAGGAAATATCAGGATGTAAACACGAGGATAAGGATTAGGACCAATAGCATGTACATGGTTGCCCTTCACAGGCCATGAGGCTCATCGTGCCCGTCACACTAGCAGGTGAGCATGGGGACAGGAAAAAGGTAGTCTCAATCTGTTTTCAGTTGTCTCGGGGAGAACTCGAGTCCCCACTACATGAATGCTGGGCCCAATTAGTTCTAAACCACTAATCCAAGGAACATGCAGTTAATTCCAAAACATTGGATAATTCCCTTTCCAGCTGAAGCTTTAATGACTTGGCTGGCTCCTCAGGCTCAGTGAGGAAGGCTATCTGGAAGACCAGTCTCCGAACAGAAATTTTGAAAAAACTGCTATTTCTGACAAGCCACGTCTGTCTCTAGGACCTCAAGCCAGAAAAATCTAACCTGACTTCTCTTCAGAAAACTCCTCACAGCCACAGGTTGCAGAATCAAGTATGCCAAAATTAGGCCTTGGGCCTAACCCTTTTCGTCTCTCTTGTGTGACCTTACATTTGACCTCATCCATGGAGATGCAGACCCCCTGAGCTCATCCATGGAGATGCAGACCCCCTGAGCTCATCCGTGGAGATGCAGACCCCCTGAGCTCCTCCGTGGAGATGCAGACCCCCTGAGCTCCTCC
>OU015743.1:93373887-93387807 GCA_907169655.1 Acomys percivali | reverse complement strand
TCCGTGGAGATGCAGAACCCCTGAGCTCATCCGTACAGATGCAGACCCTCCCGGGAAGACAGAAGAAATAGTTCTGGGCCTTGGGTCATGATCACTCAAGAGGATGATGTGCAGCATTGGCTGATCCTGAAGTTCACAGAACAAGCTGCAAGCTGCGTCTGAGTCTCAGCTCTCCAGTAAGAGCTGTGTGACCTTTGGTCAGCCAGCATTGGCAGGCCAGCTAGCTCACTTGCAAAATGAGGACCTCGTATTGTGAGGATTAAAAGCCAGCTGTTACTTAATCCTGCATCTAAAAATGCACTGAGTCACATCTTAGCAGTCGGGGTGGGGAGCCGGCTCTGTGGGTATCAGTTCAAATCTCCAGCACCCATGTAACAAAAACCCGCTGAGCAGCCAAACAACCATCTGAGTTAGAGCAAACAACTGCATAGGCCAGCAGGAAAGCCTTCTCCCTTAAAAATGCCCTCATCATAGTATATATTTAATATAGTATACATAGAATATTATAATGCTATATAACATTTATGCATAGTATATATTTAATACAGTATACATAGTATATAATAATGCTATGTAATATTTTACACATAATACATAAAATTTGTAGTATACTATGTATATACTACATAATATATAATGCTAAATAACATTTTATACATAGTATATAGTATTTAATATAGCATACATAGTAAATAAAAATGCTATATAATTTTTTAAACATAGCATATAATACTTAATATAGTATACATATTATATAATAATGCCATATAATATTTTATATGTAGTGTATACTACTATGTATATACCATGTAGTATACTATATATACATACACTACATAGTATAAAATAATGCTATATAATACTTAATGCACAGTATATAATATTATGTGTATACTATATATACATATATATGCTATAGTATATGATAAGGCTATATAATATTTTAACTGTCATTCACAGCCAAAGAGAGGTGTACCACTTCCAAAAGTTGGCCAACCATTGAGAGGAAGCCAAACAGAGCTTTAATCAACATTTTGTGACAGCCTGAGAAAGAATCCCAACAATCTAGGGCTAAATCCAACCTTGTGATGAATTGTTGATGGCAAATTCAAATTCAACCCAGTGGGGTGCTTGCTGATGCTCAGAGGCAGGCTTTAAACAGGCTGAGGGGGACTCCGTTGAGCACTCTGTGGTGCAAGATGCTGATTATCTAAGCTTCCAAAAATCAGGGACATTTTATTTTATTTGGAAACAAGGCAGACAGGCATATTCATACTTCAATTTCCAATGCATCATAGAATATGTTACAAATTTTCAGCCCAAGTCAAGAAAAGGCACAGAGCAAAATCCAGTGCACTTCTCAAGTAGAAAATAGTAAAGTGAATGCCAACAGTTCACTCCAATGAAGTACGAAGTGAAGCTGAGATGACTAAAGGGATCTATCTACAGCAAATCATAAAATTAGGCAGTTTTATTTTCCTGTATACAGTCAGTATGCCCTGTTTCAACCTTTTTGGTCTGGGACTTCCTGTCAGCTTCACGGTGAGCAATGTAATTGTCCCAGGATATTTGTGTGTGAATAATCCTACCTTGGCTATGTTCAGGGAACAAATAGTGAACGCTGGGTGCTAGAGGCTGTTCCATGCGATCAAAGATGCCACGATGTTGATTTAAGATTCAGCGTGGAACCAGATGCACTGGGAAGGGACAAGGTCTCTATTGTAATTCTGACTGAATGATTAAAGTCCAAGTGACAAAAACTTTGGTGAATCACTTAACTTTTTGTGTGTCTACAAAATGAGTGTTCTGTAATGCCTGGTAGGTAGAGATATTCTGAGAATTAAGTGAAACAGTTAAAAAAAAAAAGGTCTTAGCATGAAGTACACACATCTTGGCTAGAAGTAGAAATGACCTGTTGTAAATGAGTGAGACAGACCTAACAACACTCTTCTCCTGCAACTTCCTGTTAAAATACGTGGGGCTCACAATCATTTGCGCTTGCTTTGCGCAAATCAGAAAGGTGAAAAATATAATTGCCTCCCCATGTACAGTTATTTGCTGACAATACACGGCACTCTTAGCCTACTAAGCTTTCTTATCTTTATTTTATGAGTATTACATCCAAAACGCTTCATGAAATGCAGGTAAGAACATGCAGGTTGATACCCAGGGAAAATTGCAGGCTCTGATGAATTTTTAAAAGAGAAATACAAAAACAAAAAAAAAACAAAAAACAAAAAACAAAACTGGGACTAGAGATGTAGTTCACAACACCTCTAGCATGCCTGCCTTGAATATAAGAAGACCTGGGTTCATTTCAAAACAAACCAAGAGCAAAGGCACACCATCTCTCAGAGTCGGGGTTAGCTTTTGCTCAGAACCACATCAAAAGCCCTTTCCGGGCAGTACAACAGGACAGCTAGCTCTGCAAGGACCTTTAACAGGAACCCCCATGTCAGGCCGGAAGCAGTCTTGTTCTCATTGGGAGAATTATAAGCCCCCTGTGAGCCCCTCAGCAGAATAGCTGAGGCCCCCCACTCATTAAAAAGAGGAAAAAGTGGGGGACTCTCACAAGTAGCACCAAATGGTTTGTGGAAACAAGGACAGCACAGGCCCTTGCCAGAGCTCTCTGTGAAAGACCTCAACCGGAAGAGGCAGAACTCCAAGAAAAATCAAGTGGTGAAGCGATCTCTCTAATGCTTTGAGGAAGAAACAAAACACAACTTGTCTGGAGGGATAATTAAAATTCCTGTCACAAGATGCTGCTTACCTCATTCTTCAGTCTGGCTTTCCATCACCGGAGGCAGTAAGCAGAGACGCTGACCCTCGGAGGACATTAACCACAGGATGCTAAACTCACAGGAAGTTTGAATCCTGGGTCTTTCCTGGACATACTCCTGCATTCCGTTTACTACACAGCCCTACTTGGGAAGGAGTATTTCTCAGTCTGCCTTAGCAAAGAAAATTAATCCAGGGGGATACATCCTCCTCCTATTTTCTCGTACAAGCAGCTTGTTGGTGTGCTTTGGCATTTTAGGAAAGTAACCCTCATTATTTTCTCCGTTGTTATCCACAGGCTTTGACGTCTTCTTGTCAGGAGCATTATCTATGTAATTCATCAAAGCTTCAGTGGCAACCTAAAGTCCTCAAGCACGCCGCACTGGGGGAGCATCCTCGTTCTTCCGTTGTATCCCTTCGAGTTAACTTCTGGCTGGCAGGCCACACTTGGGCTTGTTTTTTTCTTTTTTTTCTCTGGAATCATTAATCTTCGCTGAAAAGCTGTTTAAATGCCTTCCAACAGCTTCAGGGCCAGACCCCCCTGCTGGCGCCAGTAACTCTCATAAACATTATTGGAATTGTGCACATACATCCATCCAGGAGAGAGCTTCAACCCCAGAGCACATGAAAGGGACCCCAGCAGTCCCATTCTGAGCACAGGAGGGAACTCATGCAGGAAATTAGTTAGCAATTGAAAGGGCGAATAGGTGCTCCATGCAGTCTCCACTTCTCAGGAGCAATAAAAACAACAAATTGTGTATTATTGTAACTATTGCTACTTTTATCTCCTTTAATAAATAATAAACTTCCTACAAGTAACACCTCTGTATTCCTCTCAGAGCATTTGGCAATAAGCATTCAGAAGCTGTCAATTGAATAAACAGATAAATGGCCAAACGGGTAGGTAGACTTAGATGAAATGAGAGTCTTCAAGAAATGTGTTATTAACATGTCAAAATAAAATAGTCCTTGGTGAATACATATTTCTCCATGGACATCAGAAAGATCATCCAATATTTTTTAAAATAGCTATCACTTGCTGTCTCAGGTACTGGGGAAACTGAGGCAGGAGGATTTCTTCACTATGGAAATTAAAGTTCAGGCTGAGGAATAATGCAAGACTTCAACCCAAATGGAACATGAGAGAGAAGGGAAGGGAGGGAAGGGGAGAGAGAGAAAGAGAGAGAGAGAGTTTACCCTGTAAAGAAGCCCACATAATTGTTGCGGCATGACTATTTTCAAGACATAATGCACCACTGTGTTCTTTTATATTGAGGCTAATTGTCCAGACATACCCTGGGGCCTTAGGAACATGTCTAGATAAACAATGCCTGTGGAGACTCCTCAGGGAAGATTCTGACAGGGAGAAGAAACAGTTGGAACAAACTGTGTGGAAAAAGAAGCTATTACATACTTCTTTTTTTAAAAAAGTTCACGTATATGAAGGCCAATGAGATGGCTCAGTGGGTAAAGGCACTTGCCACAAAGGCTGACAGCCAGGAATTCCATTCCCCAAAACCCACAGGGTGGAAGGAGAAAATCAACTCCTGAAAGTCATCCTCAGACCTCCACATACATGCCAGGGCAGGTGGGAGTGCATGCATCTACCCCGGTATGCGTTAGAGGAGAGATAAAGCTTTTGAGATAAAGAGATTTTGAAGTTAGTGCTGTGGGAATTAGGCTTACCACATTCAATATTCTAGTGAAAATCATTTTCTAGCAGAGAGAGCATTTGTGTCTTCTGCTGAGCTACATTTGTCTACTCCAGAAAGCTGATGGAGCAGCACTTCTCAGTGATGCTCCCAGACTCACATCCTGATGAGCATCTCAGAGCACCACTTACACACTGAAGCAAATCTCACATTCTTCCTCAGATATGGAACTATCGTACAGGGGAAGGGGGTGGTCAGAGGGAGACAGAGTAACAGTAGAAGTAAGGAATCCAACAACACATCAAAACTATCACTCACCATGACCAAGAAGGTGTCATCCTAAGCATGTAAGAGTGGTTCAATATAAAAATCCATCAATGTAATACACCATATAAACAAACTGAAAGAAAAAACCACATGGCCATCTCCTTAGATGCGTAAAAAGCATTTGACAAAATCCAACACCCATTCATGTTAAAAAATGTTGGAGAAATCAAGGATACATGGCACACACCTAAACATAGTAAAGGCAATATACAGCAAGACTATAGCCAACATCAAACTAAATAGAAAGTAGCTTAAATCAATTCCACTGAAAGGAGAAGCTTACAAGGCTGCCCACTCTCTCCGTATCTCTTCAATATAGTACTTGAAGTTCTAGCTAGAGCAATAAGACAACTAAAGGCAATCAAGGGGAGACAAATTGGGAAGGAGGAATTTGCAAATACTGCTATTTGCACATGATATGATAGTATACACAAGTGACCCCAAGAATTCTACCAAAGAACTTCTACAGCTGATAACTTCAGCAAAGTGGCTGAATACAAAGTCAACTAAAAAAGTCAGTGACTCTCCTGTATACAAAAGACAAACAGACTGATAAAGAAATTAGGGAAACTATACCATTCACAATAGCCACAAAAAATATAAAGTATCTTGTTGTAACTTTAACCAAGACAGTGAAAGAACTGTATGAAAAAAAAAAAAATCAAGTCTCTGAAGAAGACGCTCCAGGTGGTCTGGTTTCGCCCTGGAGGACGCTTCAGTGGTGGTCTGGATGAGCGCTGACGGCGACACCGTCAGCCTCATCAAATCCGTAGGCGAGCGTATCTCCACGCCGCCATCAGAATCTGTATTTTCGGTTTGGCGCAGATTTAACGCTGCACGGCTTGTGTTCACCTGTCTGCTAATTTCGTTCGTGTGTGTTATTGCCCTCTTTGTATTTGTGTTGACTGAAGCGACCAACGCTGACATGGGACAGACTGTGACTACCCCCTTGACCCTAACGCTTGACCATTTCAAAGATATATGTGCCCGCGCACACAACCTCTCTTTAAGCATCCGCAAGGGATGCTGGCAGACTTTTTGCTCTTCGGAGTGGCCCGCCTTCAATGTAGGCTGGCCGCCCGAAGGAACCTTTGACTCCCTGACTATCACAAGGGTAAAGTCCATTGTCTTTAGTCCAGGGTCGCGTGGCCACCCTGATCAGGTACCCTATATCTTAATGTGGGAAAGCTTGGTTTCAGACCCTCCCCCCTGGATTCGCCCATTCCTGACGCTCAAGCCCCAGCCGAAACCTGACTCCACCCTCCTGCCGGTGACCTCACCAGCTGCCGAAATCCCGGACGAGCCCCCTCCCCCCACCCCGAGCCCAGGCTAACTCTTACAGTGGGGGGCAACGTACCACCTTCTTGGTAGACACCGGTGCCCAACACTCAGTCCTGACCCAGCCGGCTGGACCAATGTCATCAAAAACTTCCTGGGTCCAAGGAGCAACTGGGGGCAAGTTACACCGATGGACTAATAAACGGACTATTGACCTTGGCACAGGTACTGTGACCCACTCCTTCCTAGTAGTTCCTGAATGCCCTTATCCCCTGTTAGGAAGAGACTTGCTAACCAAATTGAGGGTCCAAATACACTTCTCAGAAGAGGGGGCACAAGTACTTAACTCCATGGGAACACCTGTGCAGATTCTTACTGTTAAACTGCAAGATGAGTACAGACTGTTCGAGCCCACCCCTCAAGGGCCCCTTTCAGAAGATAACCCATGGCTCCAACAGTTCCCTCAGGCATGGGCAGAGACTGGAGGGCTCGGACTAGCCCACACACAGCCACCTATTATTGTGACTCTTAAACCCTTAGCTGTACCGGTCTCAATCAAGCAATATCCGATGAGTCAAGAAGCCTGGCTGGGCATTAAAAAACATATCCACCGATTCCTACAACTAGGAGTCTTAAAGCCTTGTCAGTCCCCCTGGAATACTCCACTCTTGCCTGTAAAAAAAACCAGGGACGCAGGACTATAGGCCCGTGCAGGGCCTCAGAGAAGTCAATAAGAGGGTGACAGACATCCATCCCACAGTGCCCAACCCATACAATCTACTAAGCACTCTAAGGCCGGATTTTACTTGGTATACTGTCCTAGACCTTAAGGATGCCTTCTTTAGTCTGCCCTTGGCTCCCCAAAGCCAATTGTACTTTGCCTTTGAATGGAAGGACCCTGAATTAGGACTCTCAGGACAGGTGACCTGGACACGCCTTCCCCAAGGTTTCAAGAATTCTCCAACCCTGTTTGATGAGGCCCTGCACCAGGATTTGACTGACTTCCGCACCCAGAACCCCGAGGTGACACTCCTGCAGTACGTGGCCGACCTTTTATTGGCTGCACCCACCAAGGAGGCCTGTATCACCGTCACCCAGCACTTACTCCAAGAACTAGGTAACAAGGGCTATCGTGCAACAGCCAAGAAGGCCCAGATCTGCAAAAAGGAGGTAACATATTTGGGCTATGTCCTGCGTGAGGGAAAAAGATGGCTCACCAAGAGTCGAATTGACACGGTGGCCAAGATTCCCCCACCTCAGAGCCCCAGACAGGTAAGAGAGTTCTTGGGGACAGCAGGCTTCTGCAGATTATGGATACCAGGCTTTGCTGAACTGGCTGCCCCTTTATACCCTCTGACATGGGGCACTGACTCTTTCCAGTGGGGGCCCCCCCAGCAACAGGCCTTTGAAGCCATAAAGAAGGCCCTCCTGTCTGCTCCGGCCCTGGGATGGCCAGACACCACAAAGCCATTCACTCTCTTTGTAGACGAAAAACAAGGGATTGCCAAGGGGGTATTGGCTCAAACTCTGGGACCTTGGAAACGGCCTGTGGCCTACTTATCTAAACAACTAGACACTGTAGCAGCCGGATGGCCTCCATGCCTGCGCATTATGGTTGCCACTGCGCTGTTGGTTAAAGATGCCAACAAATTGACCTTGGGACAATCCTTGACCATAGTCACGCCTCACGCATTGGAGGCAGTGATACGCCAGCCCCCCGATAGATGGGTCACCAACGCCCATCTCACTCACTACCAAGCTCTACTCCTAGACTCCAAACATATCACCTTCGGCCCTCCAGTTACCCTCAACCCTGCCACATTGCTGCCAGCCCCAGACCGAGGACAAGAGACTCCACATGACTGTCATCAAGTGTTGGCTGAGACACATGGGACTCGAGAGGACCTCCAAGATCATGAACTTCCAGAAGCCGACCACACTTGGTATACAGACGGTAGCAGTTATTTGGACTTAGGTACCAGACGGGCTGGGGCAGCGGTGGTGGATGGGCAGAAGGTCATATGGGCCCAGGCCCTCCCCTCAGGGTCCTCTGCCCAAAAGGCTGAGCTTATAGCCCTGACCAAGGCCTTGGAACTCTCTCGAGGCAAAAAGGCTAATATCTACACTGACAGCCGGTATGCCTTTGCCACCGCCCATATACATGGGAACATTTATGAACAGAGGGGCTTATTAACATCAGAGGGCAAAGAGATCAAAAACAAGTCCGAAATTAAGGCCTTGCTAAAAGCCCTCTTCCTACCTGCTCGGGTGGCCATCATCCACTGTCCTGGGCATCAAAAAGGACAGGACCCCATTGCCCTGGGTAACCAACAGGTAGACCCAGTGGCAAAACAAGTTGCCCGCATGGAGGCCCTAACACTGGCCCTAGAGGCCGATAGAGCCAATCAGGCAACCAACCAAGTAGAACCACACACCTATACTTTGGAAGACCAAGCCAAGGCTCAGGCCCTGGGGGGCCTCATTAGACCCAAAACTCCAGCAGTGGGTCAAAAATGACAAGACTGTGCTACCAGCCAAAGAGACAACTGCCATGATCCAACAGATGCACGCCTGGACCCACCTAGGATCAAAAAAGCTTCGACAGATCCTGGACAAAACAGAGTTCATCATCCCTGGAGCCAATGCCCTGATTAACAAAACTGTAGCTAATTGCCAAGCCTGCCAGCAAGTCAACGCTGGCAAAAGCCAAGCCCCAGAAGGAACCAGGGTCCGTGGGGACAGACCAGGAACCTACTGGGAAGTAGACTTCACTGAGGTAAAACCCCCCAGCTGCGAGTTATCGATATTTATTAGTCTTCATAGACACTTTTTCAGGATGGGTAGAAGCTTTCCCAACCCGACGGGAAACAGCACAAACAGTAACCAAGGCCATTCTGGAAGACATCTGTCCTCGGTTTGGACTCCCTAAGGTAACTGGGTCAGATAATGGGCCAGCCTTCGTCTCCCAGGTAAGTCAGGGATTGGCCAAGATCTTGAGGACTGATTGGAAATTACATTGCGCTTATAGACCCCAAAGTTCAGGACAGGTAGAAAGGATGAATAGGACTCTAAAAGAGGCCTTAACTAAATTGACCATAGAGACTGGCTTAAAAGACTGGAGACGCCTCCTACCTCTGGCCCTGTTTAGGGCCAGAAACACCCCTTCTCCTTTTAACCTGACTCCATATGAGATTTTATATGGAGGACCACTTCCTCTGTCTACTATGCTCAATTCTTATCAGCCCTCTGCTTCCAAAACTGATTTGCAGGCTCGCTTAAAAGGGCTACAAGCGGTACAGGCTCAAGTTTGGGCCCCCCTTGCTGAAATCTACAAGCCTGGCCACAACCAGACGGGACACCCTTTCCACGTCGGTGACTCAGTCTACATTCGACGACACCGGTCCAAGGACTCGAGCCTTGGTGGAAGGGACCCTATACAGTCCTTCTGACCACACCCACCGCTCTCAAAGTAGATGGAATTGCAGCCTGGATACACGCCTCCCATGCCAAGGCCGCTCCTCCTCCTCCAGACCCTGAGCAACGCTCCCAATGGCGCCTACACCGCTCCGAAGATCCTCTAAAGATAAGACTCACCAGATCTGGTATTTAACTGTGCTCTTCCTTATGTTGGCCCTAGGGACAGTGGCCTACCTCAATCCCCATCAGCCCATGAAACTCACTTGGCAGGTCCGATCCCAATTGGGGGATGTGGTCTGGTCAATATCCCAAGAAGCCCCCCCTAATACCTGGTGGCCTGATCTAACCCTAGATTTGTGCCTCTTAATTGCTGGCTTAGATACTTGGGATATCCCAGAGAGAAGTTATAAAGAGTTACCCATTCTTTCTGAAACCACCCATTACCAAAGAACAGCAGCCTTAGGTTGTGCCAGACCCTGGTCAAGATGCCAGTTACGTCTGGCTCCTTTTTATGTTTGTCCTCGAGATGGTAGGTCAAGGTCAGAAGCCCACCGATGCGGAGGGCTGCAAAGCTCTTATTGTGCTGCCTGGGGGTGTGAAACATCAGGCTCTGTCTATTGGAAGCCCTCCTCTTCGTGGGATTTAATAACTGTATCCCGCAACCACTCTGGCACTACTAAATGCCCTCAGCGGGGACGGTACCTTCCTAGCTCCCAGGCTACTTGCAATCACAATAGCCAATGCAATCCCATAGTTATAAAATTCACAAAAGAAGGAAAAAAATATTCAGATTGGGTAACTGGGAGACAGTGAGGCTTAAGATTTTATGTAGAAGGCACCGACCCAGGACTTACTTTTTCCATTAGATTGAAAATAGAAAAACCCCTAAAAATATCTATAGGCCCCAACCCATCCTTGCTGACACCGGGGTACAACCTCCACACCCCAGACTCCCGACTATTGCCTCAACTCCTTCACCCACTACCCCAAACACAGAGCCACCCTTACCCAAGACTGGAGACCGGCTCTTTAATCTGGTTAAGGGGGCTTTCCAAGCCCTCAACACCACTAACCCCCAAGCAACCCAGTCCTGTTGGCTCTGCATCACCCCAAGCCCACTTTATTATGAGGGAATCACTGCCTCAGCCACTTTCTCTAACACAAGTAATCATTCCTCCTGTGACTGGGGTCAGCACAAAAAGCTCACCTTGACAGAAGTTTCGGGTCAGGGGACCTGCCTAGGCATTGTTCCCCCTAGCCACCAACACCTCTGTAACCATACCTTCTCCATAACTACCACCACCAGTAACCACTTCCTTACTCCTCCCTCTAACCTGTGGGCCTGCAACACTGGACTCACCCCTTGTGTCTCCACTGCCATATTTGCTGCAACTCACTATTGTGTGCTAGTCCAACTTGTCCCTAGAATTTACTATCAGACTGCCCAGGCTTTCGAGGCCAGCTACGAGGACACACGCCCCTCCCGCTTTCGGAGAGAGTCAGTCACTCTGACTCTGGCTGTCATGTTAAGCTTGGGGGTTGCAGCAGGGGTGGGGACGGGGACAGCAGCCTTAATACAAGGGACCCAACAATTTAACATGCTTAGAACAGCTATAGATGAGGACCTCCGTGCCATAGAGCAGTCCATCACCAAGTTAGAAGAGTCCCTTACGTCACTATCTGAGGTGGTCCTACAAAATAGAAGAGGGCTAGAACTGGTGTTTCTCAAAGAAGGAGGTTTATGTGCAGCTTTAAAAGAACAGTGTTGTTTTTATGTGGATCATTCTGGGGTAGTTAGAGATTCTATGACCAAGCTCCGAGAGCGCCTTGACAGGCGGCAACGAGAACGGGAGGCCCACCAAGGATGGTTTGAAACATGGTACAGTCAGTCCCCTTGGTACTCCACCCTGATATCGTCTATCATTGGACCCCTGCTCCTTCTCCTGCTCATACTCACCTTCGGCCCTTGCCTCTTAAACCGCCTAATGGCTTTTATAAGAGATAGACTTAATGTCACTCAGGCCTTAATCCTGACCCAACAGTACCAAGCCCTTAAACTAGAGCCTCAAGATTGAGGCCAGATACAAAAAAGAGGAGGGAATGAGAAATTGTAAAATTATAAAATGTAAGACGCTTGCTTGCCCTGCCCACCCAGAGGCTTCTCCCAGTTCTCGTTCCTGCTAGCCTCAGAGCTCCACCCTAGTTCCCGGAATAGCTGCATGCAAGCTCCCTATATCAGAGGTCCCATACGGCTTTCAGTAACTGCTCTAGAGACCCACACCCAAGCCTCCAAAAAGAGACTCCCAATGCCAGATGCCCTAAATGTCCATATGGTCTCACTTGATAAGAAACCCCACGTGCTTTGTGGTTTTAGCCTTTAAAGTTAGCCTGTAACAGCTACTCGGGGTCCTTCACCTCCCAAGGGCTGAGGGACCCTGGCGCGTCAGCAATAACAATAAACCTTTGCTTTTGCATCAGTGCGTTGTGCCTCGCGTGGTCTCTCGCGGCGACCCCCTTCCTGAGTTGGGCATGAGAGTCCAACAACTCTGAGATTCCATCTTACATCTATTAGAATGACTAAAATAAAAAATTCAAGGGACAGCACATGCTGACAAGGATGTGGAGAAAAGGGAGCACTCCTCCATTGCTGTTAGGAATGCAAACATGTACAACCACTTGAGAAATCAATCTGGTGCTTTCTCAGAAAATTGGGAATAGTGCTACCTCAAGACCAGCCTTACTACTCCTGGGCACATACCCAAAAGATGCTCCACCATACAACAAGGACATTTGCTCAACAATGTTCATAGCAGCTTTATTCATAATAGCCAGAATCTGGAAACAACCCAGATGTCCCTCAACCAAAGAATGGATAAAGAAACTGTGGTGTATTTACACAATGGAATACTACTTAACTATTACAAATAAGGAAATCTTGAAATATACAGGCAAATGGATGGAACCAGAAACAATCATCCTGAGTGAGGTAACCCAGACCCAGAAAGACACACATAGTATGTATTCACTTATAAATGGACATTTGTCAAATAATATGTTTCGGCCAATTGGGTCTTCAATGGGTACCTGTGGAGGGGGCAGACAAGTGGGGGGACAGGAGACACAAAGAAATGAGGGTAAGTCTGGATTCTGATCAAGCCCCGTTTATTGAATTTTTTCACAGAGTTTTTATAGGCACAGAGGCATGGGTATTTGCGTAAGCGAGGGTTGCTATGGATACCTAACTCTGGATGCTCCAGCAGGTGTCTACCTTTACAGCTGCTATAATTGCAGAAGAGAGAGAAATTCCAGAGAGAAAGGGGAGTTGTGAAAGATCTGGTTAGTCAGGAAAAAGTTCTGGCCTTTAATCTGATCTTACCAGTAGTCTTACTGGAAAAGCTAGTTTATAGCCAAAAAGGAGTAGCTCGGGGGTCTTAGAATGACCATCCCCCACAATAAACCACAACAGGTGTCTAATTGCCAAACCACGACAGGGTCAGCTGGTTTCTGGTAAACGACAGACTGCTGGAGAAATAGGAACCTAGGCTATGACAAGATGGAAGAACATCGGCCATATAGCCCATCCCCTACAATAATACAGAATATCCAGACTGCAATACACAGACCTAAAGAAACTAAATAACAAGAAGGACCCTAGGGAGGATGCTTAATTCCCATTCAGAAGGGCAAATAGAACAGACACCAGAAGTGGTTGAAGGAAGGAACAGGAAGAGTGTTTCACATAGAGGTCCTTTGAAAGACTCCACCCAGCAGGAGATCCAAGCAGATGCTGAGACACACAGCTGAACTCTAGGGTGGAGCACAGGGAGTCTTATGGAAGAGTTGGGGAATAGAGGGACCTGGAGGGGTCAGGAGCTCCACAAGGAGCCCAACGGAGCCAGCAAATTCAGGTGGAGGAGGGGGATGCTGCAGAGACTGAGGCACCAACCAAGGACTATGCATGGTGTGGGTTTAGACCCTCTGCTCAGATGCAGTAGATAGGCAGCACAGTTTCCTTGTAGGTCCCATAATATGGGGAGTGGGGACTACTTCTGACATGGACTCTGGCCCCCACATGTTGATCACTTCCCTCTAGGGTGGCCTTGCCAGCCACAGAGGAAGAGGATACAGGCAGTCCAGATGAGACTTGATAGGCTGAGGTCAGATGTTAGGGGAGGAAGGCTCCCCCTTTCTGAGGACTAGGAGACCGGGAGGGGGAGGCAGATGAGGGAGAGAGGATGAGATCAGGAGGTGACGAGGGAGGGGTGCTACAATCAGTATGTACAGATGGAGGATGGAATCTCAGAGGCTCTTTGATTTGCATTTCCCTAATAACTACGGATTTTGAACATTTCTTGAAGTTTTTCCTTTGTTAAGTATTCCTTTGTTGAGAATTCTGTTAGTTCTGTACCCCATTTTTTTATTTGTATTATTTGGTTTGTTGGGGTTTTTTTCTTGGAGTCTTATATAT
>OU015743.1:93356061-93373685 GCA_907169655.1 Acomys percivali | reverse complement strand
TATATATATATATATATATATATATATATATATATATATATATATATTTCTTTTTTATTTTTAAGCGCTTTGTGCTTTGTGGGATGCCGGATTGGTGAAGATCTTTTCCCATTCTGTAGGCTGCAGTTTTGTTCTCTTGACAGTGTCCTTTGCTTTACAGAGTCTTTTCAATGTCATGAGGTCCCATTTATTAATTGTTGATCTTACTGTCTGGGCTGTGGCTGTTCTGTTCAGGAAGTTGTCTCCTGTGCCAGTGAGCTCAAGGTTCTTCCCCAATTTTTCTTCTTACAGATTTAGTGTGTCAGGTTTTATGTTGAGATCTTTAATTCACTTAGATTTTAGTTTTGTGCAAGTGATAAATAAGGGTCTATTTGAATTTTTCTACAAGTAGACATCCAGTTAGACCAGCACCATTTGTTGAAGATGCTGTCTTTATAGAACAGTTAGTGGTTCAGCCGCTAATAGTAATGCAGGAAACAAGATCTCCAGGCAGTTGCTCTGCATTTCTATGGTAGGTAAATTTGGAATTACAAAGTCAAAGTCTCTGAACAACAAACTCAGTGAGGTGGCTGTGGGCCATTGGTCCTTAGTCAGCAAGCTTTGTTTGCACTGAAACTTGTGATTGTGTATTGCCTTGTGTCTGTTTATAAACCTATAATATGGTCACATTGCTGAATACTCCTAAATTTGTATGCATGGATGTGTTGTTTTCATTGGGTTTTATTATTTGCATCACAGGTGCATTACTTATCAGCATCCCCCAAACTGCACTGCAAACTCCAACTCCCAGGTCACATCAACCCAAATAGGAAACGAAGTCTGGTCACAACACTCAAATTCAGCCTGTATCAGCAGCGTTCCTTGCTGGTCATATCATTCACACTCTGTTAGGGCGGGAGTTTGTACAATGGTTCTCTCCCCTACAATCCTCAGCAGTGCTCCTCCGTCATCCCCACCTTGCCACCAGCTTCTCTATTCAACTGCCTCACGGAGTGTGGTGCTTGCTGCCAGTCCCTAAATGTCTTCGCATTGCAACTGAGGACTTTACCAACATTCTCCAGCCCTGTTTCTGCCACAGTGCACTGTACAATGTGCGATGCACATAATAACACCCACAGTGCACTCTACAATGCATGATCCACATAATAGCACCCACAGTGCATCTCTAAGTATGACCGACATTCTTCACACTGGGAGGTATATAGATATGGATATGTACATAATTTTCCTGACAGCCTCCCATATTTTAGTTCTCCAATCCCCTTGACTAATAGGGCTTGACCAAAAGTGTACACCTGAGGTCAGAAGACTTGCGTTCATATCTAGATCCTGCCACTTTCCAAGTGAATGATAATGGACAATATCATCTCTAAGTCCTAAAGTTCCTGCGCACCTAATCTGGTAATTAGCCTGAGACAATCCTATAGTCCATTATCACCTCCCTTCAGACACTATAGAAGTCTTCTTATTCAATATAACTTGGAATAAAGTCCATGGATTAATTGAACTGCTAAATATACATATCCTAAGAATTAGTGATATACAGCATAGTTGACGAAGTAACACTCCCCAAGGCTGAGGAGATGGTCTAGTGGATAAAAGACTTGCTACACAAACACGAGAACCTTAGTTCAGATCCTAACACTCATATAAAAATCCAGGCATGGGCTGGAGAGATGGAGCAGAGGTTAAGAGCACCATCTGCTCTTTCAGAGGTCCTGAGTTTAATTCCCAGCAACCACATGGTGGCTCACAACCATCTGTAATGAGAACTGGTGCCCTCTTCTGGTGGGCAGGTGTACATGCAGGCAGAACATTGTATTCATAATAAAGAAATAAATCTAAAAAAAAAAAAAACTCAGGCATGTCTGTTCACACATGTAACTGGAGCCTGACTGGGCTTGCTGGCCACCAAACTAGCTCCAGCTTCCGTGAGATCCTCTGACTTAAAGGAGCAAAGAGTTGTAGAGCAGGGCACATGAGATCCTCTCTTCATCCACACAAATACAAAGTGATAATGTTCCTCAAGGATGTCTGCATCTAATTTCCTAGGAACCTTGAGTATATTACATGCCAAGTGGAATTAAGGTTGCTAGAGGATTAACTGGTTTACTCATCCCACATTAACATAGCAGAGTACCTTGGATTATCCAGATGGACCCAACAGAATCTCGAAGATCCTGGGAAGAAAAGAAAGGAGGCGGAGGAGAGGCAACCAGAGATGTGACAACATGAGAAAGGCTTGGCCTCGTGTTTCTGAGGATAGAAGATTAAAGCCACAGCCGAGGAATGCAGAAGATAATTCTCAGACTTCTACAAGGGCTGGAGCCCTGCCCACACTTCAAGTGCCACCCAATAGACTTCACGGACCTTGGAAGATTTTTTCAGTTGTGCTTTTTCAAGCAGCTAAGTTGTATTAAATTTGTCAGAGCAGCAATAAAAACCAATGCACAGATAGCAAACATGTCAGATGTTCTATAGGTTTTGGCAAGTTATAGTGGTTAGATATGCACATTACACTGACCTGCAGCATACTGTTACCACCCATAAGAACACTGCAGTTTTAGCAAAACTGAAAAATCACAACATGAAAATTGGAATGCCCACAGCGGCAAAGAAAGCACTAACAATAAAAACTGGGGAGTGGGGGGGAGACACATGTAATTGTCTTCATCTGGCAGGTTTTTTGATATAGCAACTTTTATTTGAATGTATATCACAGATGGAAGTCTTTTCCATTAGACTCACATTTGGTTATAATTTCCAGTTTCAAGTCTTTGAAATAGAACAAATATCTACTAAAAGACTATATCAAATATAAAATAACTCTTAAAGCAAGAATAAGGGCGAGAGGTGTGGCTTGGTGGGCAGAGTGCTTACCCTGCAAGGGAGAGGACTGAAGCGGAGACCCCCAGAACTCATGAAAAGACTATGCAGGGACAGGAGCTGCCTGTAAGGCCAGCACTCAGGAGGCAGAGGCAGGGATCCCCAGGACAAGCTACCTTGATAAACAAGAGTAAGAAGGACAAAACTATATGAAAGGGAGTTAAAAAGGGTATTTAGCAAAAGAAAACGCAAGTGCCCCTCACCTTATGGGTAGGTTAATTTCTGATAAAGCCTATCGTAAATTGACAACACCACATTGAAACTGATTCAGTACACCAAGCCCACCGAAGATGACTTTAGTGACATGGCCATGAGTATGGTGCCAGTTACCCACACAGACATGGAGAAGCTCTCTGGGGGCTGGTCCTATTGCCACTGCCTGGCATGTCCAGAAGGCATTGTGCCACTTCTGGCTACTCTTGGAAATAAAAACACAAATATCAAAATACAATATCTACTGAATGTATATCACGGTCCTACCAGGGTAGAGTTGAAAACTCTTTCAGATGAACCATCCTAAATCATGGACCATTTATATGCATGGGCAACATGCTTGTGAGAAAATGCCGAGGCAGCGTCCGTCCTCGCTGGGGACATGAGGAGGTACCACTGTATTCCTATTAGCATGGCTGAAGCTTGTAATGCTGCCAATTGGTAAAGACTACTAGACTTTTGTTTATGCAGAATGGGAAGTGAAAAAAAAAACTTATCTTTTCTAGGAAGTTTCATCAACAGTTTAACCGACTCTATAATTTATTCAGGAAGCAAACTGACAGAATTTTCAAGACGGCTTTTAAATTATTTTTTTTTAAGATTCAGATTATTTTTAAAAATATACACACAGAGGGGAGAAAAACGCATATCAGATTAACATAAAACTTCTTCCTCAACTGAGATGCCAAAAGACAGAAGGACAAGGAGGACAGTGAGTGCCATGTGCCCGCTATCTCACGTGGCCTATGGAGACAGGGGTGACAGACAGAGCGCACAGTAAGGTCCCGGCCCGGCCCAATAGGCGGGATGGAATGCTGGGCTGGCCCCTGGGGGACTCACTGCTTTACATTTTTCTTGCTTCTTTCTCTGGAATGAAGCCATGCCCATTGTCCTCTGCATAGACCTCTCTTCTGCAACTACCAGAAGGGAAGCCCCTGTGTCCCACATAGCAGTAACTCCCTGGCTTGGCTTGGCCAACTTATTTTCTTTTGCCATGTATATTATTTCTCATAGCATTTTTGAAACCTTGACCTATTTACATCTTGAGAACTGCTCAACAAGTCTCTTATTAATTTAAAAACCACTACTTGAGAAAATGCTTACAGCTGCTAGGTGTTCTACTTGCTGTAGCTACTATTGGTCCTTTGATGGATTCCCGTGGAGACTTACTATTGGCCTCAGAGTTGCATCTGTCTTGGCACTCTCCCTAAAGCCTAAAGTGATGTAGCAAATCCATGTGGTACAGCTATAAACTCAAATATAGTAGGTGATCCTGGGGCAAGCCTATCCCAAGCCAGCATCTTTGAAATGATTGGCTAAGTTTAACAGGGTGAGATGAGGGATGTTAAAATGAGCAAAACCAAGGCCAGACATGGTGGCACACAGCTTTAATCCCAACACTCGGGAGGCAGAAGCAGGTAGATCGCTGTGAGTTCGAGACCAGCCTGGTCTACAAAGTGAGTCTCGGACAGCCAAGGCTAAACAGAGAAACCCTGTCTCAGAAAAAAAAATGAACAAAACTAACCAGAAAGACTGTGAACCTCTCCACCCAAGAGCTACCAACGACAGTCCTCCATGGCCTGTGTCAAGTTCTGCATGACAAAGGTGGCTTCAATTAGAAGTTCTTATTTCTAGAATCAACTGGATTGCCAGTGCAACCACAGGTTTTCTCCATGATGGCAAAGAGTCTGAGATGATAAAAATTATGATTTTTCTGGTTTGTCTCTCAACAGCTTTTTGGTATTATTCTGGAATTTATTCTTTCTTGTTCATGCACTCATCTTTCATAAAGCAGATCAGGTTCTTAATGGTTTGCAACCTTGACCAATTTTTTTTATTCCTGTACAGTTGGGACAAACTTCTTTTCCATCATGACACTACAGCACTACTGTGCCTTCACAAAGCTTCTTCTGTGGGGTACCACCCATAGCTCAGGGGAATGTTCAGTTTTCTGTGCCCTTACCATCTGCCTCTTTATCCCAGGATAAAAAGAAAAATCGAAGAAGTGGAATTTATATCTTGTTTTGTTTTGTTTTTTAAGTCCTTTAATTTTAAAAAATAATGGTTTGAAAGAACACTGGGAAGGACAAAGATTGTCTCTTGGTGACACTGAAAAGAGGAATCCTGCTTCTGTGCACTCTGCCACCAGCTCCTTCGAGGCTGTGCTTGAAGAGAGTGGCCTTGCTCAACCTTGGAGAGCTAAAGCAAGCTCCAGAGGAAAGGCTTCCAACAAGACTGAAAGAAGAGCCTGGAAGTGATGGCAAAGCACAATCAAGCTGCCAGAAGTCAGTCAGGTAAACACCACTGGTCACAACATTCACTTTGTGTGCCGGGGCTTGTACAACCAACTTCTCCACGGCCTAACTACCTCTGGCAAAATGGTAACTAGCCTGTGAGGTGCGATTTCAAACCTACACATCTTCCCTGTGGTGCTCTCTGCCGTGGTCTTGAACTCACTCTGTATGGGAGAAGGGTTACAAAGGGGTGACGACGTGAAGGGGCTGCACAGCCTCACACAGCACCAAGAAGCACATTCGAGCGCATGGGTAACCATAGCAGTGGCTTCCCATAACTTACGTCAGCTCCAGGTGACCATGGATCATGGAGAAGGAAAGGAGGCGGTGACTGTGCGGGATCGGCCACTTTTCCCAAGCCCTGCAGATGCTGGCATTCTGCCACAGATCATTTGCCCACGGCAGACAAATATATGTCAACAATGTCACTGTTCCTCTGCTTGCTTTGTTTGTGACGCCGAGGCTTCTTCACGGGTGGAGATACGCACAGCACCTAGTCTAGGATGGTATTGGTATTTGAACTGGTCTGTGGACTTGTGGAAGACAAGAGGCCTAAGCTGTGAGGAAGGCTCTAACACGACACCAGCCACTCTCCATTGGCTTCAGTATTGGACTAGGGACTAACATCTGACTGGCCTTTCCAGCTGTGCCTTTCTGTAACATGGGTTCTGTGGTACCAGTGGGCTAGCTCCATCCCATGCAGGCCGTTGATTGGTGGCTGCTTCCCAACCGTTTCATGGTTCAGTTTGTCACAGCCCCCATGTCTAGCATTGTCGAAGCTGCTATCATAGCTGTCTTCAGATATGTCACCCTCAGAATGGCAATCTATATGAGATTAAAATTCAAGTCAGCGTCTGGGACCACCTTACACATCCCTGCTCCCCATAGAGATGATCACAGCATTACTGAAGGCTGACAGGAGTATTTTTAAAAGTTTGGGAGCCGTGGGAAGGAAGTGTTACTTATGCTATAATTACTTTTGTGCTAAATATGACTTTCTCAAAATGAGCTGTGTAAAACAGCCAAGTTTCTGCTGGTTCTTACTGAGGTCTCCTTAACTCCTGGGCTGAAAAAAAAAAATCCCTGTACATTTTTCTCTGTACTTTTGTATCAGACTTCAATTGTGTCTCTAAAGATAATGCTTGAACCTATGCTTCAACAGCCATGCAGAGCCACGTGACACGGTATCAACAGCCGTGCAGAGCCACGTGACACGGATGACTTGCTTCACTGGTTTAAGTAGTCTTGTCCTAACACAGCCAGGGCTTTAACAACACAACGCAGCCAATGCTTTCCCTGTAAGTCTTTTACAGCCACTGGCACTCTGCCCTCCTGTCAGCTGTTACATATTCTATTGGCACGTGGAAAACTTCTTAGAGAGAGCAAGCTCTCTGGCTACAGCGCAAATGTGAGTCGGTAGGAACTCCTTTTCAGGCGCCTCCTTGGCTGATGATGTTAAGAAGTAGGAATGCTAAGCCTTTTTAGCAATCCCCATCTTTTGTTGGCAACGTCGAGGGAACGGATGAGTGACGAGGAGTGGGAAGGCAGAGAAAGCTGCATGGGGCGGTCTTCCCACTCATCTGCTCATCTCTTCACTGAACTAAGAAACCTATAGTTTCTAGGGCAGAAAGTAAGCAAAGAAGCAACGTACACAGAGCTTCAAGAAGAGAGCATTGTGACCCCAAATTACAATTCATATGAAAGGAAAAAAAATAACTAAAGTTTAAAGAGTGGTGGCAATCTACTGAACAGGGAGGAGGGGAGTGAGGAAAAAAGAGAGATGAGGGGAGATAACATAAAGGAAAGAAGGAAGTAAGAAAGGTATTGCTTTGAATGTGTTCCGCAAAACAGAAAATGTTAAAAAAAATAGGGCTTGAAAAATGATACAAAATATTAAGCAATAAAAATACAGATCTTAAATACTCTAGTATGTTTAATATCCTGATGTGTGCCTAATAAATTAAGTTAATGGGGGTATATATTAGGCTTCTCGGGTTTTATTCTCTGCCATAAGTGAAAGGTTTTAAATATTCAAAAAGCGAGGGCTTTCACACAACTATGAACACAGTCATTTGAATATATACTTCTAGCTAAACAGAGCACAGACCATTTATGTTCAGATCATTCTGAACAGACTTGGTTCTCATGGCCACCCTAGATCTAACTTTATTTTTTTAAGCCACAAGTTCTCCAGGGTTAGGAGAGAGCCCAGGCTTCCCGATGACCAAGACCTAAACACAACACTGTGGCGCTCTTTGCAAGAAAGCTTGGCTGGAAAGATTAGCTACTGGAAAACCAGTGAATAGATAACTCTATGGTCCTCTCACCCCGGCAACACACTTAGCCATGAGCCAACTGTGTTTAGTGTTCGTGGCCACGATGGAAAATGAGCATCATAGAGAACCACAGAGCATCCCAGTAAGAAAGGACAAGTGTAATCTGGGCTGGGTGACTTGGGGAGGGTTGGAGGAACCAGGGCTTTACCGTGTGTTTGATGCTATCTGGGATCAGGGAGAGTTTTAGCCTGGGTATCTGAATAAATCTTGTCTATAAGGTCAAGAAGAGTGACGAGCCCAAGCGGTGATATCACTTAGATTAGCCAAGACAGTAGGGTCTTGTTATCTTTGTGATTAGGTCTTATTCCTGCTCTTGGATAAAAATAGGAAGTCATTTCATTTTCTTTTCTCTTTTTCCAGTGCTGTTGGAGATCCCTCATCCAATTCGCCACGGTGTTTTATGGATTCTCCAGGCCCTGCAGAAGAGTACTATGAACTAACTACAAATCAGAGCACGGTTCCCCTGTGTCGAGAGATATGTTTCCTCTTCATGGGTTATATTCAAAGAATGGAATCAATGCTACTATTTGCCCTTAATGTTTCTGACGCTTCGTGGGCTCAACACAAGAAGCAACCTTGACAAGAACGCAGTAATAACTACTTTTAAATAAAGATGCACTTCCATCTGAGCTAGTGAAACCGCTACCTCTCCCCATGCAGGAAATGATGATCCTCCTGTCTCTCTCCCCACTGAAGAACCTCCAGGGCGTTTCTGCTTGCTTCATTTATTTACTTGATCTTTTGTGATACTCACAAACATTGGCTTATAGCAATACTCTTAGTTAAACATCCAAAAAAAAAAAAAAGAGGAAAAAAAGAAAAGAAAGGAAGGGGAACTCTCCCAAATGAGCATTTCTAAGCCAAGTGTCTTGCCAGGGGGAATTTGTTTCCCTTTCAAGTTGTAATTTTCTCCAACAAGGTTCTGTCAGGGGGTGCCTGAGAAACAGTACGTGCAGGCTTGCTCACTGTAGCTTTATTTCAAGACTCAGCCCCAGGCCCTGTATGGCAGGGGTAGGAAGACCAGCAGCGCCTCAGATTCTAAGAAGGTGTGCCCAGACAGGATCCTGTTGCTCACGGTGACAGTTAATCTTGACCACTAACTTGACGAGATTGAGAACTCTTGGAGGAGTGGTAAGCAGTTGTGACCATCACGGTGTTTCCAGAGACAGTTAATTCATAAAGCTTCTGACCTAGTGAATAATTAAGCCCTCGATATAGTCATAATATGACGGTGTTATTAGGAGGTGGTGAAATGTCAGAAGGAGGCCTACTTGGGGCCCCGAGCATATGCCGTGGGAGGCCGTATCTTAACCTGCGTCTCCTATTTCCTCTGGTTCTAGACTGCATGCTGTGAACTTCCATTTTCCACCACACTGTCCCACCTTGACGGACTGAACCTTCGGAAAACATGAACCGAAATAAATCATCCCTCTTTGTGCTTTCTGATGGGTATTAGCTCTTAGCTATGTGAAAGTGGCTATAACACCCGTGGACTTGGGATCCACTTGAGGTCATCTGGTAGGCCCCTGCTCACAGCCGACCTTCCTACCTCTTCCCCCGCCCCCGCCCCGCCCCACCCACACCCGCCCTGAAGTACTGACCTAGTCTATCTGATGTAAGCTCTGCCTCAATTTCCCTGCCTTACACTCACACTCCCCTTGGAACTGACCCCTCTCCTCCTCCCCATCCCCTGACTGCAGTCTTCACATGCTGCCCTTATCTTTTCTGCCCTGCAGCCCCTGTATTTATTCTGAGCCCATCTACACGTCTCCAGTATGCTTCAGAATATTCTACACAGGTTAGGAAACAAAACACCATATCCACAGCTCCCACCCTTCAAACTATAAACCAAGTTCAGATGGTATTGTGTTGCCGGTGAAGAACAATAGAAAGCCTATGAAACAAAGGGAAAGCAGACCCCTGCTATGCCGGGTCTGAGCTTAGCTTCCATTCCAAAGTTGGTCCCATAAATGTCCTCTGCTGAACAGGGAGCACGTGTAAATTAAGCCAAATGTCTGCCTAGAAAGTACCCACACTGATGGAGTGATTAGTAAGTCCCCATAATTGTACAGTTAAAAAATGTCAGTGTATTTGCTAAAGTCCCAGAAGTGTGGCATTCCCTACCATGGAGAGCTCCATCCCAGCTGAGTGTTAAAAATCACCATTTCTCCTCCTGTCCCTCTCCGGGGACCATTCTGAGGGTTAGCATTAGCCCTTCGGCGGTGATGAACGCAGGGTTGTTCTACCGCTGGGCTGCATTGTTACTCATGTCCCTGTCCTCCGCCCAGGCTTCTAATTGCTGCGTACTGGAAGTAAAAGCAAAAACTGTAATACAGAGAAAGCTTTCATCTTCCCCATCCCAATGGCAGGCTTCTCCATCAGTCTTCGTCCCTTATACCAGAGGGGCATCCGTTCACACTCCCGGTGCACCTGGAAGGTCCCACAACCAGACGGCATGGCACAGAAATGGAACGTGTTGCTCGTGGGATCTCTAACATCAGCCTGAAGAAGCTGAGCTGGTAATCGCATCACTCTCCAGACACCCTTACTCAGACTACTGTGGGAATAAATTAAGAGTTTTAGCAAAGGCCTTCAGTGTCCCAGAATTCTTAACTGCCAGGACCCAGATGAGCTCCACTGAATATAAAGCATCTCACAGTGTTCTAGGCCCCTCATCACAGTCCATTATAACCCAATTCATGCTCATTCAGAGATGCCCTGGATTTGTCAGTGCCATCTATTTCCTTCCTTTTCAGTCCTTAAAGCGATACTCAAGAGAGGGTGTTCAGTTACTCAAGTTACATCCAAGCGATATTGGCCAAAGATTTATTGTTCACTATGTGTAATTACAGTGATTTTTTGTCACAATTAACAAAGAGTCAGAAAAAGTGAGAGGTCCAGCTGACCACGATAAAAGCATCAATCTGGGTTACAGGACAGCCCGTGACTATAGCTGATCACTGCTTCTTTAAGTCTCAGGGCTACAAAAGTTGTCACTTTGCCATCTGCTGCTTCCTTACATGATTTATAGGAAAGCTCTGGCCCAGGGGAAACTGCCGTGCAACTGTGGGCTTCCTGCTTACCTTCGATTTAAGACTTTTCAAGGAAGTCTAAGAGTTCAACCCAAACCGGGGAGGAAAGAGTAAGTACGTCTACACTGTATTGCACACAAATGCTAGAATACACAATTGTCAAAGTTCAGCCACAGTTTATTCAGGATGGATTATATAATAGGAATTGTCCTAATATATACTCCTAACTATTAGGTTAGCAAATGCTAACTCTCAAAATGATCCTGAGAGAGGGCAGGGAAAGGAAATGTTGCCTTTAACACTCAGATGCAGCGGGGAGCTCTGTGGCCCCCTGGAGTAGCTACATAAGGGAAACAGAACGGTGCCTGGACCGTGTACCAGAAGTGGCATGTCTACAATTTCTCCTCCTTCCCAATGGACACAGGCAGCTTCTTTCCAGGTGATTAATACTGACAGCCATGACGCAACGTCTTTCCAACTATGGAGATCATATTAGTTAGCTTTTAGTTGCTATGACCAAAATACCTGAGAGGAATCATCTCACGGACGTAATTTTTGTTTTGGCTCATGGTTTCAGAGGCCCCTGTCTTGAGTCACTTGGTCCCAGTGACTGCAGTGAGGAAGTCCATCCTGGCAGAGATAAAGGGGCCAGGAAATAAACCATCCCCTACAGCACATCTCTCGTGACCTACTTCCTACACCTAGACCCACTCCTTAAAGTTTGCACCACCACCCAAGGTCACAGTAACTTATAAACTAATTAATGGATCCTGTAGGCTGGGCACATTCCAGAGGTATCTACCTCTAAACACTTTCACTAGAACCATGCTTGCAACATAGGACCCTTCAGGGGACATTTCATCCCAAACCATAATAGAGACATGAGTAGAGGAAAGCAAAATATCCCCCTACCCAGCATTCCTGGCTCTCTTGAAGCCTCCTTTCTGAATCCATAGAAGAGACTTCTCTAGCCCAAGCTAGACTCAGAGTGAAATCAGATGGCTGTGTCCTGGACACTACATAAACAACTGACCCTCAAGAGACAATGTGGTTTTCTTTACATGGCTAAGATGGTTCCTCTTGACTGCCCACTTAAAAGGATTTAGAATCACCATGGGATCAAATCTCTAGACATTACTCTGAGTTTTTAATTGGGATTAGATTAATTTGGGAGGGGGGATTAGATTAATTGAGATAGGAAAGACCCATCTAAAAGTGGCAGGTACCATTGCATGGACTGGGGTCCTAGGCTGAAGAGGAAGGAAAAGGCAGCTGGGAGGATAGTTGGTGATAAAGCATCTGCTGCATAAACGTGAGGACTCAAGCTCCGATCCCCAGAAGACTCATAAAAAGCTAGGCCCAGTCTGAGCCTAACCCTAGCACTGGAGTTGGAAAATGGACATATTCCCGAAGCTTATCCTTGCTGCATCTGTAGCTTCAGGTTCAGTGAGAGAATTCTCAATAACAACAACAACAACAACAATAATAATAAATAAATGTGGAACGCTATCTAGGGAAGACACTTGAACTTGATCTTCGGCCATCAAACACACACACACACACATGTGAGCACGCGATCACACGTAAACATGCCTAACAAGTACATATACCACAAACATAAACTGTCTCTCACACTCATGCTGGCACATGTACAGTACACACTCCAAAAAATAATAATAAAAATAAAGGGCACTGACACAGAACTCATTGCTCTCTGCTTTCTAGCTGTTGTGATTTGCTTTGCACAACTGTGATAAGACACCAACCAAAAGCAACTTGGAGAAGAAAGGTTTATGTCAACGTATGCTTCCAGGTAACACTCCATCACTGCAGGAAGTTGGCAGGAACTCAAGGCAGGAACCTGGAGGCAGGCACTGAACCAGAGGCCATGAGGAGTGCTGCTTACTGGCTTGCTCCTCATAGGATGCTCAGCTATGTTTCTTATACACTCTAGCAAATCCACCCATTTATGGATGATACCACCTACAATGGGCTGGTCCCTGTTACATTGATGAGCAGTTTTAAAATAGTCCCACAAACATGGCCACAGACCAAATCCAATAGAAACAATGTCCCAATTGAGATTCCCTCTATCAAGGTGACTCTTGTTTGTGTCAAATTGACAAAAACTAAGCAGCACACTTGGATACACTGTGATCATCCATCTCCTGCTGCCATACCTTCCCTACCATGTTGGACTGTGTCCCCTAGAACTGCAAGCCAAAATAAGCCTGCCTTCCTTAAGTTGTCTGGTGAGTATTTTATCCCAGCAATACGTGAATTGCTAATACAGAGGCAAAAGTTTTGTGCCATCTGTATCTCTCAAACTGAAAGGAAAAAGACAATTAACCACAGTGACAACCAATACATCTTAAAAAGAGACAGAGCTGGGTTGGTGAACATCCCTTGAGAGACCTCAGCCACTCTAGGATCCTTCTCCTCAGCACCACTTTTGACCACTCTTGGGGCTCGTTATTAAGTCTATAAAAACCTTTCATTAATATCATTAATAAACTCCAACTTCATTTCAATGAATAATAATGATCTCAGCACTAAAGGCCAGAGGCAGAACAATCCTGAATTTGAGGGTGTTGTGGACTAGGCCTACATCAAATAAAAGAGAGGAGGAGGGTTTGGGTCATGTACAAAGCTCTGAGTTCAATCCTCAGCAGAGAGAGACAGACAGACAGACAGACAGACAGACAGACAGACAGAGACACAGACGCAGACACAGACAGAGAGACAGACACAGACAGACACAGACACAGAGACAGACACAGACAGAGAGAGACAGAGAGACAGAGAGGCATAACTGTAATTCCAAAGTTGTTTTCTGACAACAGTAGGTGCTCCTACTTTGAGCACTAAGTATGGATCTTTTTTCGTCAGTGTAAAGGACAAGAAAGGGAAGGCAGAGACTTGGTTAGTGGAAATACCCACTAAACTTTGATGGCAGTTCTAATTCCTTTCTGTGGTCTTCTTCCTTATTTAAAGAAAAAAATGTGTATGAGAGATAGGGGTAGGGAGAGAGGTAAAGGAGAAAGATGAGGGGGGATTAAAACCTTTTAGACAGTCTCTACTCACCCAAGAATTTCACAGCCTTGTCAGGGAGACAGACAGGTAAATTGCAGTAGTCCTGAAACCACACATTATTCTTCACCGTGGAAGAGGCGGGTGGGAACGGGTCACCCAGGAGAGGTAAATGTTGTCTAAGGAAGGCAGAGAAGCGTGGAAGAGGTGATGGCCAAACTGGCTGTTGAGGGATGAGAAAGGAATTCTTGAAGCATTAGCGGCTAAGAGCACTCTGGACAGCAGCCCTGCATCTGACAGACGTAGGTCACAGGTCACTAGGTCGCATCCTGTTTCTGACTATCTGGATCAGGCCTGGACCCACCAAAAAAAAAAAAAAAAAAGTTCATTTCTCGTGATGTTGGTGCTAAGAACTGCTGGTTTACATGCAGCACGGTGTGCAAAAGTAGACAAAAAAAAATGCCCCGGGGAATAGGTATGGCCTACAATGTGGGGATCTTTGTGGGAAGTAAAAGCCTATTGATAGATGCTAAGCCCTAGGGGGTAGAAATGTGATTTTTTTTTTTTCTTTTATGAAGGCATCACTGATCAGAGGGCAAAGGGAAGGGAACAGATCGCCCAGCACAGTCAGTCAGTCAGTCAGTCAGGAAATTAACCAAGGCCATGAGAAGCCTTAGGAAAAGAGGGGATGGGGCTGAGCTTGCTTGATAGAAAACAAAAGCCCATCTTTTTAATAGGTTTTCTCTGCTGATGAAATAAGCCAATTTGAGCTGAATTTAAAGGGAAAAAAAAGGCAAGTTTATTTGGAAAATGGGCTCCTGGGCAAGTTTACCAGCCTCAGGGCATGAGACCGGAACAAGTCTAAGACAGACTACGGTGGGGAGGTTTCTATGGATTGTAGGAGAAGGGAAATAGGGCTGTCATGGCTGGCGACTTCAGGTAAGAGGGCTTGGGACAGCTGTTAGGAATGTCAGGAATCCAGGACTAGGCTTTTGAGGCCTTTTTCTTTGTTTTCTTTTTCTTGTGGTGCCTTTTTCTGAGTGGAGAAGGAGAGGAATGGAATTTACCAGACTGTCACAGGGAAGGCAGGCCCAGGGGGGCAGGGTGGGTGAAAGCCCTGGACTCCAGAACTTTTTAAAAAAGATTTATTTACTATGTATACAGTATTTTGCCAGAAGAGGGGCACCAAATCCCATTATAGGTAGTTGTGAGCCACCATGTGGTTGCTGAGAATTGAACTCAGGATCTTTGGAAGAGCAGCCAGTGCTCTTAACCCCTCAGCCATCTCTCCAGGCCCAACTTCAACATTCTTAAGCTGTGCTCTCATAGGAGAAACATAGGCCAGCTATTCCTTTTTCCTTTGATTCTCTTCCTTATTAAAATATCTATTGCGGGGTCACAATTTTAATCCCAGCACTTGCAAAGGCAGAGGCAGGTGGATCACAGTGAGTTCAAAGCCAGCCTCTACAAAGTAAGTCCAGCACAGCCAGGACTACACAGAGAAACCCTGCCTTGAAAATCCTAAATATATTATATATTAATATATTATATATGTATATACAATATATAAATATATATATAATATCTATGGTAGTGTACAGGCAATCCCACTAGCCTGCCTTCAGGATCCTAGCAACTTATTATGTCATCATCTGCCATCAGAGTATGCCTCCTATTTCAGTCCCTGTTACCTCAGAAGAAGAGCCTTAAATAAAATCTCACAGCTGTTGATGGATTTGGAGTAAGACCCAAGAAAACCAGAGTGTGGGGCAGGGGTTATCTCAGGAAAGCAGGAAGGTCAACAGTGGGCTGCCATATATCACTGGTCCCAGCTGTGGACTACTGCCTGCTGCATCCCCACCTTCTCTTGTTAATAAAGCCTCTCTGACCTACCCACCCTTCAAATAAAGGAGACAGGGCTCATTTGGTGCCACTTCCATGCACTGGGCAAGGGCTGCCCCACAGGGATGCTGTGTAGCAGTTTCCTGAGATGAAAGCTTTAATGGTAAAGGATGTCTTAACTTCTTAAAACTTAAGCTTTAATGGAAATGATGGGGTGGGGCTGAAACAACAGGTTACTTTAAGACAGGGTGTTAACAGGAAACTGAAACATTCCATGGGCAGGGAAGCACCTTAAGATTGTAAACAGCTCAAAAATAACTTCAGGAAGTCCATGAAACTGACCTGATTCACGGCCTCCCCCAAGCAAGTCTATAAGCAGTAAGACCGGTTCAGCGTCACTCTCAGACAAACCCAAGTCATCTGGAAGATGTAGAGGCCGGTGGAGGAGCTGTGTGGGAAAGATTAAGCTTTGTCACAGGTGGAAGCAGTCTTGGCGGGCTTTACCCTTGGGGCACCCCATGAATACCTTGTGATAGACTGAGAGGAGCCATCCTGGACCTGGAATTCAGGAAACAGACCTGGGAACCCCACCTGGGCTATTGTTTTCCTAATGGACCCTCAACGGGAGAAGGAGACCGCCCTTCCCATGTGACTCAGGCAGGTGGGGAAGAGAAAAACAACAGATTCAGCCATTTTTTGGGAGAGCCTGTGGAGAAAACGAACCGGCTGGACTATCACGCGGGCCAGAGAGACACCTAAGGACTCATCCCGTGGAACGGATACCGGAAGGTTCACTCTTTTGTGCCTTTAACCTTTTTTCCTTCTTGTATAAGCTAGTTGGGTTGTATAATAAAGTTTAATTGTTAAGAAACAGAGCCAACAGAGCTGCCTGTAGGAGGCTAGACAGCTCAGTTCAGCAAGGACACTGCTCCAACCTGCTGAGGTGCCTGCAGGCTACACAGTGTGCTCCAGGTTTCCAACTTTTGTGAGCTGTCACCCATGCTGGGGTGAGCTTTGATGATGCAGCTGTCTTTGCATCATTTCTGCTCCTGTAAGCAGCCACTCACCCATATCACTGTAACCCAAATAAAACTCACTGGTTCTCCAAGTTGGACTTGATGGTATCTGTACTTTGGTCTGCTATGGGTTCCACATCTGGGGTGAATAGTTGATGTCTCCCCAGGAAGAGTGTCACACAACCAGGGATTAAATCTCCTGCCTTTCTAAACTGTGCTCATAGGGATGTGGCCCCAGCAGGGCATTAGAGAAACCCACAGCAGGGAAAGTCAATGTAAAATAACTTGTCTGGTTGCACCTGTGCCTAGGGGTCTGGGTCTGCTTGCCATGTTATCAGCAGGGGTGAGGCCACTCTGAGAACACGCTAAGGTACATAAAGTATTCAGTATACTTTCGATGGGCCAAGTCATGGGCTAAACTTCCCACACGTTCTTCCCGCTTAATCCGTACAACAGCCTTTCAAAGCAGTTATAGTTTCCCACCTCACAATTGAGTAAGCCAGGGTTAGAGGCTCAAAATAACAGGTAGGGAATGGCAGGGTGAGGACAGAAAGTCAATTGTGTGTCTTCAAAGCTTATTTCTCATCAGCTGGTAGAGTACTTGCCTAGCATGCACAAAGCCCTGAGTTCACTACCTAGAATCCCGTAAATTGACCATAATAATCCTACAATCCTGCATTCGGGTAGTGGAGACAGGAGAATCAGAGGTTCAGATTTATGTTCAACAGCATAATGAGTTGCTGGGACACAGCAAATTAAAGGACAATTGAGGAAATCAGGTTGGGAAGCCATCTCAATGGTCTTTAAAATGCTTATTAATTTTACTTTCTATCCTGTAAATCTTAAGAGAAATAATACAAAGTACACATAGATTATCGCAGACAGTTAAAGGGACCGGACAAAAAGAGGATAGATGTGTGTGTTATATTGAAAGACCCTCCTCACGGAGTGCCCTTCGTCAGGGAGACCCTTCCC
>OU015743.1:93333087-93352560 GCA_907169655.1 Acomys percivali | reverse complement strand
GCACAGAGAGAGAGAAAGAGACAGAGACAGACAGACAGACAGAGACAGAGACACAGAGACAGAGAGAGACAGAGACAAAGAGACGGAGACAGAGACAGGAAGACACACAGAAAGACACACACAGGTTTGGGTAACATCACAAAAGAAGAGACTAAAAAATGTAAGAGCCAAAGGATGGGGGGAGGTGCTGTAAAATGCTGTCTTCTGGGCACTCTACAGTTGCTATTGCAGTTCTGAACTCACTACAACTGTGGTCGACTGCACAAACTCAAGCCACCCAGATCAGCCAGCATTCCAGGGGTCAGCACTAACTGGACTCAAGTGAATTACATAAGAAGCAAAGGGAGAAGGCATGACAAACGAGACGGACATGTTGAGCGTCCACGGGGAGTGCGAAGGGAGAGGTAAGGACAGATACCATCACTGTGTCTGTCTGTGAAATCATCCAATAGCTAAAACACTATTTTGAAAGTAAAAGGTGCTGTCAACAGTCACAGGAAACAGTTAAGAAAATGCGTTATTACTACCTGTCAGATCCTGCATGCCCATGGCCCCCGTAACCTTCTCCTACACAATCTACAGCCAAGCTCTTACTGCTGAACCTGATGCTCAGCATCCGGTCCTCGTATCCTCAGGCCGTGAGGCCTTCCTGGATATCACCACTCTCTTTATCAAAGCCAGAAAACCGAGTTTGCGCTTTGCCTGTCGCCCCTCTGCCCTCTCTGCGTCTGCCTATACAGTGCTGTGTTGAGCATCTGCCTGTGACAGAGAATGCCACATCAGGTCCACGTCCCTAAGCGACTCTGGGGCCGACAGAAGGCCAGGCCTGCTCTGATGGGAGACAAGGACTGAGGGCGCCTTTCTGAAGAGATGTTTTATGGATTTCATTTTCTAACTGGCCTCCGGTGCCTCTCAGCTTGGCTTTGTACATGTACTTTTGACAGTTATTCTTATGAATAAATGGATTGTTTGATCATCCCTGCATTTCCTTCTCAGTGACCAAGCAAGAAAAAGAAAAAAAAATTTTTTAAATGAAAATGTTAAGCCCTCAGACCGCTACCTACAAACGGTCTTAAGAAATAAGTACATTTCGCATTCCGTTCTTTGATATGTTTGCCATTTATTGTGTCTTACATACTCAGCTAAACGCTCCCGACTCTCACGTCTTATAAACCGCATCTGTTTCCCATCAGCTCAATGGACGTTTGTAAAGGGATAGGCATTTGGTGTGGGCAGCGCCTTTCTACATGGACAGATGTTTAGTGACTTCTGTCACCTTCGTGTTACAGGTGCCAGCACTGTACCATACCCCAGCATACTAACCAAAACAACTGATCTACAGATGGTACACTTGCCCCTTACTGAGGACCACTGACTATACTGGGCAGACATATAGTGGATTCCCAGAATGCAGTGGGGAGGGGAGGTGTGGGAGGCAGAGTGTCACAAGCATAGCACAGAAGTCTCACTCCTAGCGTGGGGAGCGGTGGGGGAGGGCAGGGAAGGAGGAAATTTCATAAGACATAACAACTGACCTACACTTAGACTGAGATCCTCTGTGGTTAGAAATAACTCCTTGTTTGTAACTCACCCTAGCCTCCTCACTCAATGGCTCCCAGTCTGAAGTATCTCAATTGATCATTTGAAGTTAGACATGCAAAAATCCATTCTCCTGTAAAAGGTTGCCCAGCTCCGATGGCTCATATGTCTGCACTTACTGCTGTGGACACTGCCTTTTCAGGGAAGATGTTTTAGCCACTGACGATGATGACATCTGAGATGACAGCCAGTGCTGAGAGAAAACTTTGAAGCCCAGGGTTGAAGGGCTCTGAGTACCTCCACGCCACCCCTATTCTGCTGGGCCTCCCCCCTGCCCTGGATTCTACCTAATTACAGGAAGAACCTGCGTCAGCCCCTAGCATTAAGGTTTCAGAGCCTTGAGCCGATGCACTTCCTTACCACAGCTCGGTTGCACTCCCCTTCCCGGTCCTGTACTTCCTGCTCTGCTATGGCAACCACATCCTTTCTTCACGCATTCCCTCCTTGTTCTTGTGAAGCTCACATCCTGAGCAAGCCCGGCACTTGAGGACAGATCCATCAATTTTCTAATCAAATCGTACCATCTGCTCACAGAGTCTCACTAAAAAAGAGCCGGCTCCTGTTCCCTGGGCGGCAGCTCCAGCTCCCAAGTCTGATCTGCGACCATTCCAGGCTAGAAGCATTCCCCGCAGGGGTCTTCTCTGCTCCTGAGCAAGTTTGCATAAAATACACACCTATTCAAGAACTTTCTTTCTTTTCTTTCTTTCGTTTTTTTTTTTTTTTTTTTTTTTTTTTTTTTTTTTTTTTTTTTTTTTTCCTTTTCTGATGCGTTTTTTCCTATGAAATGAACCAAAAGTGAACTGCAGGACCTGATTTTTCTTTCCTCTGAAATTTCATGGGGTTAGGATAATACACTCTGTAGTTACCCAGAACTCCTATGCACTAAACCACTCCTGTAGACTGGTGCAGTTTACTTTTTTTTCCCAGGCTCTAACTGGTTGTCCATTTCCAGGAAAGGAGATCCAGCTGGGACAACAGAAGCCCAGAAACTCACTTGTGCAGGCCATTCATGTTGGGCAGCCCGACTACGTAATTGCCCTCCCCCTCCCCCTCTTCCCCCTCCCCCTCTCCCTCCCCATCCCTCTCTCTCTCCCCCCTCCCTCTTCTCTTCCCCCCTTTCAGTGGTACTGGGGATACACAGGGTACAACACAGGATCTTGCACATGCTAGGAAAGCACTCTACTATAGAGGTATATGCCCAGCTATCCTAGTTTTATCTCTGTTGCTGTGATAAAATACCCTGACAAAGCAACACAGGGGAGGCAAGGTCTTATCTGAATCACAATCCCAAGGAAGTCAAAGTTGGAACCTCAAGTGTCACATCCACAGTCAAGAGTGCAGACACACACACATGGGTCCTCTCTGCCTACTCTGCTTGTGCTCAGCTCTTAAATAGCTCAAGACCCAAAGCACAAAATGGGAGATCTTCTTACACAATTAAAAATTAAAACAATTCTCCCTCATGCATTCCTACAGGCTAACCTGGTCAAGATAACTCCTCGATGAAAACCCTCTTCCCAGGTAATTCTAGGGTGTGGCAAGATGAATATTTTTTCTTTTTAAACGTTACATTACTTTGTTATTTTGTTATTTTTGTTTATGTGTTTTTGTGTGTATCCATGTGAGTGAATATTACATGAATGCAGATGCCCAAGGAAACCCGGCAACCCAACCCTTGGAGCTCTAGTTACAGGGGTTTGAGAGATGCCTGACATGGGTCCTGGGAACAGAGCTTGGTCTTTCAGGAGGGGTGAGCACTCCTAGCCTCCTGGCCATCTCTCTGGTCCTGGGAGTCAACACTTGAGGTTAACTACCAGCCTTCTTACAGCCTTTTCAAAAGGAAAACTTTTTACTACATGTATTTATTTTCATTGGGGTGTGGGGAGTGTCATGTGTTCATGTAGAGGTCAGAGAGCAATTTGTGGGAAACAGTCCTCTCCATTAGCTGGGTCCCTGGGTGTCAAACTATCAGGCTTGGCAGAGAGTGCCCTCCATGGCTGAACAGCCTTGCAAATACACACATAGACTTTCTTTACTGATAAATGTGTGGGGTGAAAATGAAACAGGGGGTCTACACAGTAAGATAAGACTCTCCAAAACTCTTCATAAGAAATCTTGAATAGAGCCATGAAAACGCTAGCCAAAGAACTGGTCAGGAACCCAGGGAGGGTCCTTGAGAGAAGGAAAGGGAAGAGGCCTGCCAGAGAAAACAGCAGCAGAAGGCACGTGATATGAAATTAGCAGGAGGACATTAGGGTCCAGGTAGTGATGGGCTAACCAAAATTAAGATGTATAAAAAAGGCCTTATAGGAACCCACTACTTTGTAAACCTTTTTTTTTTTCTATGTCCTGCAACCAAACAAAGTGTGTGTTCTCTTCAGCAATGGAGTCTTACCGTCTAGTTACAGTAGACGCTCAAGACAAGTGGTGATAGCCCGTGCTGTGTTGGAAGCCTCTAGGGCCTGCTTGGTAACTGGGAGGGAGGTATCCCATGACTAGACATGAGATTGTCCTGTAATAACCCACTTATTCTGAGAGCAGCAGTGTCTACCCATGGAGGGTACCTTTGTTCAAACCCCATTTAAAAATATATTTAAAAATTGGTTTACAAGCTGGGAGGTGGTGGTACATGCCTTCACTCGGGAGGCAGAGGTAGGTGGATCTCTGTGTAGCCTGGACTCGCTTTGTAAGCCAGGCTAGCCTCGAACTCACAGTGATCCACCTACCTCTGCCTCCCGAGTGAAGGCATGTACCACCACCTCCCAGCTTGTAAACCAATTTTTAAATATATTTTTAAATGGGGTTTGAACAAAGGTACCCTCCATGGGTAGACACTGCTGCTCTCAGAATAAGTGGGTTATTACAGGACAATCTCATGACCAGACATGGGATACCTCCCTCCCAGTTACCAAGCAGGCCCTAGAGGCTTCCAACACAGCACGGGCTATCACCACTTGTCTTGAGCGTCTACTGTAACTAGACGGTAAGACTCCATTGCTGAAGAGAACACACACTTTGTTTGGTTGCAGGACATAGAAAAAAAAATCAATCTGGAGCTGACCTGAAAACATCCTCTTTGCTGGATAGCTTTCAAAGTGCCAGAAGGTGCTGCGCAGGCTGCTGGGGAAGGAAAGCAATTAGTGGTATTACACTGTGCTGGACTCTGCATGCTACAATACCAACCTGCCAAGCGAGATGTGCCCACGGTGGTATGAAGGTTACCGGGATAAACAGACACTTTTAGAGTGGACTCGATACCTCCACAGGAAGGGGGGTGGTGTCCATGGCTGACACTGTACACCTGGTCAAAAAAGTCCATGGCTTGGGAGATCACAGGCTCTAGCAGGGACCTGCTATTGTTATTTTGATAAGTGGTCATATTGAGAAACTGACCTCTAAATATTTAAGTTTATATCTCTAGACCTTTGAGCTCTCAGCCTTGGACATAGAAGCTTGTTTTGCCCTGGGCAGCAATTAATACAGAGTCACATCACTGACCAAAGCACTGAGAAATAGTGACTGGTAAATGCTTACCCCTAAGTAGGACATCCATAACAACAGCCCCCGCCCAAGGGAATTTTACAGGTAAGGTGGCAAAAAGAAAGCAAGAACCGGAGGATGGATAAGTGCTGCCTACTGGCCATGGCACAGCCACTGCACCCGGGAACACACGGCCATTGTGGTTACCTGCAGAAGTCCTGCCAAAGACCAAGCTAGTCAAGATTCCAGTACGGATTGAGAAGGGGGGCTGAGACCTCACCTCTCACTAAGGGGCTATTGCTGAGGAAGAAGGGCGATATCTCTCTCTCTCTCTCTCTCTCTCTCTCTCTCTCTCTCTCTCTCTCTGTATAACCACTCGTAGGTTACCCATGCTCCGGTGACTTGGCCTACACTATGCATAGAGAGGCAGCACTAAAGGTTACAGGAAATACAAAAGGGAGACAGAGGAGGAGGAAGGAGGAGGGGATGGAGGAGGATGGGACAACGTTGGAAGAGTATGCTGAGAGGTCCTGGGGTGATAAAGGGAGTGGGCAGAGATAGACCTGATCAAAATACATTGCATATATTTATAGAATTTACAGAGAATCCTATAAATAAAATATAGCAAATAAAATCTTATAGCTTTAGAGAGTTAAGAACAAAAATGTTGCCAGGGGTGGTGCTGCATGCCTTTAATCCCAGCACCTGGAGAGGCAGAGGCAGGAGGATTGCTGTGAGTTCAAGGCCAGCCTAGTCTACAAAGTGAGTCCAGGACAGTTAGGGCTGTTACATAAAGAAATCTTGTCTGGAAAAACAAAAAAACAAAAAGAAGAAGAAGAAGAAAAAGAAGAAGAAGAGGAGGAGGAGAAAAGAAAAGGAAAGAAAAAAGAAAGAAAGCATTAAAAAATTTCAGAACCATTCTAAAGACTTGTTAAGACCCAACGAGTATTTATTCAAGAAAAGTGTCTTGATTTGTGTGAAAATCAGTGACCTCTGTGGACTTGAATGTGTGCAGTCTGTTCCCCCCATTGCTGACATAGACTTAATAAGAAAATTCCGGCAACTGCAACATTGTAGCAGCCACTGGAGACTGCAGGAAAGGCCTGAAAAGGCTCTAAATCTCCAAACTCCACCGAGTTCCCACCATTTGGCACCAGAAGCCCACAGGGCTTCTTTGTATCTGGCCTGACTCAGGAGTAACTCATTGAGAAAAGTCCAATTCCCAGGACATTTATCAAAACCCATCAGCAGAAATTGCTTAAAGACATAACTGCCCAAAAGCAGTGAAACCACCTGGGGCAAAGAGGAAGATGGCCAAAGACCTTAACACAAAATCTAGGATAAGGAGCTCTCAAGGATTACAGGGTGTTCCTCGAAACTGAGGGGGCTGCAAGCAGGTGCAGGGCTGTGGGCGTCTCTTGGGGGCTGTCTAAGAGGATCTTAACCTCTCGCTTCTGTGAGACTCTGACGGCTGTGGCAGAGCTGTAAAGCCCCTGGGCGCCGACAGCGTGCCCTGGTACATACTCAGGACACCTTCACAAAGGATGGAAGACTTACTGCCCAAGGAATCTAAGGCAATCTCTGTCCTGTCATATAACTGACATGGACACTTAGAAACCGCTTTGTCTGAAAACCATTAGCTCCACATTTGGGTCCGCAGGGTAACTAAAACAGGCCTCCATGTTGGCTCTGTCTCCTCTGCTTTGGCTGAAGGCACGGAGAAAAATCACTGTCCTTAACGTCTCCTCTTGAGTCACCTTGGATTCCCAGAATAGCAGCCCCTCGTAGGGCCGCTCACGTCCACCTCAGAGCCAGTATCCATGAGGGTGAGGCCATAGCCTGGGAAAGAACTGATCATCGCGCCGGGTGTGGTGGCGCAGGCCTTTAATCCCATCACTCGGAGGCAGAGGCAGGTGGATCGCTGTGAGTTCGATGGCAGCCTGATCTACAAAGTGAGTCCAGGACAGCCAAGGCTACACAGAGAAACCCTGTCTCGGGGGAAAAAATAAAATAAAACAAGCAAAACAAAACTGATCATCTCCTAAAACCACCATCTGCCCTCTAGCGGTCAAGACTACTTCAGAGGACCCTGCAGAAACCGAGCCGAGGTGATGGTTACAGCCCAGTTAGGACAGTGGCCTTATGAGCTCCTCTTTTTGCTCCCTGCTCCAGTTCATCTCTATTTAAGCCAGAAAGCTCACGTCATTACCCCAAAGATGGATTTTGGGTCACCAGGCCCTTTTATCTTCTCCTCTTTCCAACATGGCTGCATCGAATTCATCTCCTTAAAACGTTCTGATTGTTAATTAGACGTCTGGCATCATTCCTTGGTATGTCTGTGAGTTTATTTCCAGGGTATATGGGCCAGCAAAATGGGTAAAGATCTGTCTTCTACCCACAGGTGGAAATTCTCAGTCTCTCCCCCTCCTCTTCCCTTCTCCTTTCCCTCTCCCCTGCACTGTGTACATTGGTAAATGTTCATGTGTTCTTTAAACGTGTTGACTGCAGACACTGAGAGATTGTCCTAGATGGGACCCGTGCCTCCGTTTCTCCATAGGACCTCAGAAGGAGGGGTAGACGTTGCTTTATGTCTCCCCCAGAGGAGAAATTTTAGCAACCCACTTGGTATCTGTAAAGGAGAGAGAAGAACAGAGCATCAAAACAGCCTTGCTGGCTAGCACTGTGTCGACTAGACACAAACTAGAACCATTTGGAAAATGAGACCTCAATTGAGGAACTCCTGCCATCAGAGTGGCCCAAAGACATAATCGTGGAGGCATTGTTTTTTGTTTGTTTGCTTGCTTGCTTGTTATTGTTTTTTGTTGTTTTTGTTTGTTTGTTTGTTTTGATTAATGACTTAGAAGGGTCCAGCCCACTGTGGGTGATGCCACTCCTGGGCTGGCAGTCCTGAGTTCTATGAAAGAGCAGGCTGAGCAAGCCGTAGGGAGGAAGCCATGGGGAGGAAGCCAGTCAGCAGCATCCCTGCACATCTCCTGCCTCTGCTCCTACTTAAGTTCCTACCCTGACTTGTCCTAATGTGTAACAACAACCTTCCTTCCTAAGTTGCTTTTCGTGGTGGTTATCACAAGAATAGAAAGAAAAACCAAGACACAGCCCAAGAGTAAAAACAGTGTATCCTTGAGAATAGCTATAATATGAACTATTTCCAATCAGCATTACTATTGCTTATCCCTTAATATAAAAATTTGTGTGGTGGGAAAGAGACGGCAGAAGCTCATCCATATAGAGGATGTTCTGTTCTGCCTGGAATTCTCCAGCAGAAACTTCTGCATGAGGATTTCAAGGCTTCCCCAGGCATTTCTGCTGGGTGACTGTAAGGACCCAAGTTGATAATGTTACCCTTTTGCTGTTAGCTGTTCTTTTACCCGGGAGCCTCACTGGAGGGAATGCTGTTGCACCAGAGACTCTTAATCAGAAGCTCCATCCATCTGGCAGCTTCAGTGGGACTTCCCCAGTCGATCTCTGCTGAAATTTTACATCAGAGGATTGGCCGGTGTTAGCTTTTGTTAGCACTCTCTGTTGGGCTGCTACAGTTGTTTCTGCTAGGTGGTGTGAGCACCCTACTTGGTGATGTTTTACTGTCTATCTGCTACTTCTGTTATTGTTGTTTGTTCTTTTTACGTTTGCTTGCAATGTGTTTAATAAACTCACTAATTCAAAACTGAAAGCAGAGCTATTGTGGATCAATCATTCTGTGGATGGTACAGAACACTGTCGCCCCGCCCCCACGGCCGTGGACCACCATTCTCTCTTCCTCTCTTGGCCTCCTGCATCTAGATACTTTTATTCTCCCACTCCCAAACATTGAAAGCTCAGGCTCTTCAGCCTTTTGAACTGGAAATTTGTGTGAGCCTTTGCCTCAGAGCTAGTTACAACACACACACACACACACACACACACACACACACACACACACACACATCCCTAGTTCTGAGATCTTTAAACTTGAGCCATGATCCCAACATCCCAAGTTCTCTACCTGCCAGACAGTCTGAGAAAAATCATCTGAGTAAAAGTAGAAACAAAATATAATAAAGACTTGCTGCTACCCCATTCATACATAACTCTAGAAAATGCAAACTAGTCTAGAAAACGGTTTGAGGACTAATTTTAAAAGGTAAGCATGACCTATCCATCACACAGCCTGCTATCCCTCTCCAAAAATAAAAACATACACAAATACTTTTGTAGCATTTTCCATAGCAGCTTTATTTGTAATAACTCTAAGGCCTATCAAGGGGCAAAGAGATTTTATTTTTAAAAGAAAGTGGGATCTCTCCATGCAATGGTAAGCTATTCAACAATAAAAAGGGTGGCCACGCAATACACACAGCAATATGGAGATAATTATATTATGTGTAAAGAACCAGGCATAAGCAGTAATGATTATAGGATTCCCTTTATATTGAATTCTAGAAAATGCAAACTAATCTATAGTGGCAGTAAGTCAGTATTCGAATGAGCGAATACAGGGTTCCTTCCTCATGCCCTACTTAACCTGCTGATCTGCATGTGAAATAAATCTTGTCACTATTTTAAGCCAGTGAATTTTGGGATGACTTTTTTTCCTCAACTGTATAAACTGGAACCATTCTGCCCCTCTGTGGAGCCGAGGATTCAAGTGCTGTAGTAGTGTGTTAGTCTTCCACACAACTGTAGAGTCTTCACGCCTCCGGTATCCCCTCCATCACAGGGCTCCAGTGCTGCCTGGAACAACCCTCCTCCCATAATGCACTGCATCCTGCCAAATACCCTTGGGTTCTTCTGTGAACTGTGCTTACGCTCAGCCTGCTCCCAAGTAAGTTCATTGTCCGAAGAATTAGTTTGCTTCCACTGAAGAATTTGGTCACATTTTAAATAAGACTTTCTAAAGACACACACTTCATCCCAGAAGTGAATTAAACCTGGGAAATTAGGAGGGAACAGGTCAGCTCTTTCCATTGCCTTTGATTGGACCACATTTGATCTGGTCCAGTAGCAATAACGAGAAAGCAAGCTAATTTCATATAGTACATTTTTATTTCTCCTGTTGTTTGGAAGCAGAAATTCAGTGCTATTATTTGTTGGATGGATGGATGCAGGTTGCCCTGCTTGGTGAAGCATCCACTGGGTTATAATACAACTAAAAACGGTCTATCGACAGCACAGCAGATGTTCTGCCATCCACACACTCAGCTTTAACAGGGAGGAGTCTACAAATAAGTGAACTGGCACAGTAATTTTTCTTGTGACCAAACAGCATCCATATAGGTCTCAAGAGATGACATTCTCAAGGGGGGAGTCGGGGCTGAAGATATATAGTGTGCACTGAGTTCTTTGTAGGGTCTTGGAATATTATCATTACAGCAAACTCCACAGTAAAACATGCCCTTCATCATGCATGCCTGGATGGGAGCATATATGTGTATGTACAAGTTCATATGTATATGTGTGTATGTCTATGTGGTATAAACATATGTATATGTTTAGTATATGGGGTATGTTTTAGTTGTGTTTCTATTGCCATGACAAGACCCCATGAGCAAGACAACTTGTAAATGAAAGTTTTTTAATTGGACTTATAGGTTATAAGTTTATAGCCTTATTTCAGAGGATTGGAGCCCATGTATGGTGGATAAAAGGAACAGCAGCAAGGACAGTTGAGAGCTCACATCTTGATCCATAAGCACAAGTCAGAGAAAGAGACTAGGAATGGTATAAGACTTTTGAAACCTCGAAACCCCAGCGGCACACCTCCTCCAGCAAGGCCACACCTCCTAATCCTTCGCAAGCAGTTTCACCAACTGGGGACCAACCATTCAAACACATGAGCCTCTGAGGACCATTCTCATTCAAATGTGCCTGCATGTACATGTTGGAGTGTATGGTGTGCATGCATGTACATGTTGGAGTATGTGCTGTACATGCATGTACATGTAGGATTGTTCTCATGCCTGTGCATAGACTCCATACATGTATGGAATCCAAAGATTGATATCACTCTCCGTCTTGTTTTCTGGCACAGACCCTGGAGCTGGCCATTTGGCTAGACTAGCTGACCAGCAAGCCCCAGTGATCCTCCTGTCTCCACCTCAGTAATGCATCGCCACATCTGCACCTTTACATAGGTGCCAGGAACTGAACTCAGCTCTTTACCCAGTGACTCAACTCCCTAGCCCCATCCTTGTCCTTTTTTGACCAGGCATCGACCACTGTAGTTAGAAGTCTAAAATAGAGGTGTTGTCAGAAAATCACAAATACTCCTCCACATGCGTGAAAAAGGAAAAGTTAAATTGCCTAGAACTGTTAGTGAATGTTTCAGTATTTTTCACACTTTTCTTTAAAAATGCATTTTTGCCAAGAGTATAAGTCGCTTTCGCATATCTCTGACTACATTAGTTGCCATGGTTTTCTAGCTTTCGCTACTTCTGAAATAAACAACTCAGTAGATTCAGGCCATTGTTAATTCATCTCTTTGTACAATATGGATGGATGGTTTGTAGCCTGAACGCCAGCATGAGTTATCCTAGGAGCCCCATAGAGAAGAGTTGGCACGGTAATGTCTTAGCAGTGTGATAACAACGTCAACTCTATTTGGGAGACAGGGCCTCATGAGAAGGTATTTTTTTTCTAATTAATTTGCCAGTCTTATGTGTTTCTGTGCTTGTTAAAGACAGTTGATTCTATTAATTGTGTTTAATTTTTAGTGTTATCTTATATACAGGCCCCTTTTCTTTCTCAGATAATATAAAAATAAAAATTAGCCAATTGTTAGCCTTCCCAATCCCATATTCTCTTTCAGTGTCATAGAAAACTGCAGCCCCAAATCTTCCTGTGGGGACCTCCTCACCCACACCCACCACCTCCATTTCTAACACAGGTCTGACATGTAATTTTTGCCAGAACCTGAAGGCAGAGGCTCCACACACCCATCTTTGTAACATCAGCACCTATCGTTAAGGTAGGCCGACAAGCATTCTCTCTGAATCATATGAAATTAGGCTAATACAAACTTTCTATACCTGAGCATATAAAGCTTTTGAAATGTGTTAAAGTAAATGAAACTAAAATATTTGTTGAATTAATAATGATCATACCATTGTTGTTTCCCTGTGTGTGGTGATCATGAGGGGAACTGCAAAGGTTAGAAGACGGAAGAAGCCTGAGGAGACCGAAGAGATATTTCCTGTTCAATTTTACACGAGGAAGAAGGACAGTATGTCAGAGCTATTAATAACCATCTTTCAAACCATACTTGTAAGGCAAAATCTCATCTATGACTTTTTAATTCTTCACTCACAGTAGAGGGGAATTCCCGGGTGTTGCTCAAGTGGTCCTGTGCTCAGAACACTCGCCTCTCCCCGCCTGTCCCTCTTGTTACTAGACTCTTCAGGTGACACATGCGTTGGTTACTTTCCTCATTGCTCTGGCCCATTACCTGATGAGAAGCAGCTTACGGGAAGAGGGGCTTTATTTTGGCTCACAGTTTGAGGTGAAACAGTCCACGATAGTGAGGAAAGCTTATTAGCAGACGAAGGAGGCTGCGGGTCATGGTGGGCCCACAGTCAGGATGAAGAGGGCTCTGTATGCCACTACAGGTCCTTCTTTCTTTTTAGTTCAGGACCCCAGCCGTGGAGTGGAGCTGCCCACAGTTACGGTGGGCCTTCCCGTCTCGATCAACCTAACCTAGAAATTCCTTCATAGATGGGCCCGGAGAATCTGAGCTCAAGGTGACAACTGAGACAAAGCCTAACAGTTTGCAAATGTTACCTCCTGCGTACAGTCCTTGTTCCTCTCAAGGGCCACACTACACACCACAAGACACCAGACACTTGTCAGAGCATTTGCTGTACTATACCCTTTTTTTTTTTTTGGCTTAATTTTTTTATACCTCTGATTATATCAAATTCTACAAAGGCAGAGATGCACTTGAGCAGGTCAGGTGAATTGCTGCTCCAGGTCTGGTGCACAGCAGGCATGCCCTGAACAGTCTATACAGACTTATCTGTCAGCAAGTCCTCCCAGAGCACATTTGTCAAGAGCCTAAGCAAAAGACAAAGTAGTGCCTTTTGCATTGAGTGCCAAGCTGCTTGCCAGTCTAGTTGAACAACAAAACAAACAAACAACAACAACAACAAAATACATGAACACAAGCTTGCCACACCAGATATTTAACTCAAGGTCATAGATCCTGTCCACTGTGTGGGGGAGGGGGAGTCATTGGGACTTAGCAACAAGTCACAGAGAAAACAAAAGTAGAGAGACGATGATACAATGTTTTTATTCCTAGCATTGGTTTCCCACCCCCATGATACATTTTAATAGAGTTGCCAACAGAAGAAGCAGCTGCCTCACCTCCCTCTCCCTGTCCCCCCTTCTGCCTTCTGCCTTCTGCCTTCTAGGCTCCTCAAGAGGAGCTGACAGTAGCCAGAAGAATAATGAAGAAAGGGCATAACTAATCCCTGCTTCGGCTTTCGGTTTTCAGTTTCTGACACAGGATCAGAGCAACCCAGGGAGCCGGTACTCCGGCTCTGTAGCTCCCGTCCTGGACTCCCTGCTTGCCTCTCCATCTAAGAATGGAGCTGTAATGGGACATGAGGTCCACACCCATCAGCATCTCTGGACATCCGCTGAGTATGACTCTGAGCTGCCAAGCCACTTCTGGGATGCAGAAGGATAACCAGTGTTGCACTTTTCAATGGGAATACTCCTGTTTGATTTGTATCAGCAAAGGCTGCTTTTCCTATAGACTTGTCTCTGCGTGTGACGCCTCTATTACACACACAGCCTCTGGCAACATGGGCAAGGCTGAAGCTGTGCCCAAAATCAAGAGAGACCAAAGCAGATCAAAATATAATGCAGTGCTTAACGTTGGTGTTAATAAACGAGGTGGTTATACAAACATCTAACTTGATACTTCAATCAGTAATATCCACCTGGACCAGAAACCAAAATGGATACCAATGTCATCTTCTTCTTCCTTCTCAAATTCCACCTTCATCCCAGATCACCAAAAGCAGCCACTATGATCCCACCACATCACAGGCCTAATGAGTATGGATTCTGGCAGACAGGTGGGGTGCAAGCACCCCAGGACACCTTCCATTCCCAAACCAAACCCAGAGAAAGCACCACTCCACTAACAAACACTCACTTCATGTGCGCACTCAGCTGGAGATTGACACTTCCCATTGTAAAGCAGCTGCCCCACTGGGCACCCCTCAGAAGAGCGTCTCTGCTGCAGCGACGCCTACAGACCTAAAAAGCAGCCTTCCAAACAGCAGTACTTCCAACTGCCAATCTTGGGAAATCGTCATGGAGCCAAGGCTGCCTGCAATTCTTAGCTTCTTTACTCAGCACAGTTGTTACAAACATCAGGCCCCTTTCCTAAAGGGACCTCGGGTGAGACACTTAGGACACGGTAACTTGCTTAGCTCTGGCCAAGAGTGTAAGTGAGCTTCTCGCTCTGAGCAGAAAGACAGCAGTGGGTGGCCACCAAGGCTTCCACCTGGCATGACAGTACATTTGGGGACAGGTGGGGAAAGGACTACTGTTAGACCCTATTGAATTCACACTTGGGAAGGTATGAAAATCAGGGCTCATAATGGCCCTCGTTAGGACTAACTCGGCCTCATGAAGAACAGTCTGTTTTATTTTAAAAGGTAATTTGGGCTCTCTGAAGAGATGCAGACAAGCATAGAGAAAAAGGAAAATCTATTTTCATAAAACAGATATGCAGATCTCTCTGTGTCTCTGTCTCTCTGTCTCTCTCTGTGTATCTCTCTGTCTCTGTCTCTGTGTGTGTGTGTGTGTGTGTGTGTGTGTGTGTGTGTGTGTGTCTGTCTCTGTGTGTGTGTGTTTCAAGTTTTGAGTACTGTTTTTTAAATGGCATTTTAATTATTAAAGCTACTCTGAATGAATATTGTGTACATTTTTAAATACAAAGCCAGCATTTTTTGAGTAAACCCTTGCTTTATTACCCCCTTAATTATCACCAGGACTTATTTATTTATATTGTTTGTGTAGTGTGTATGGCTATGCACATACCCCAGTGCACGTGTGGAGGTGTGAGAACCATAATTCCGGACTCAGTTCTCTCCTTTCACCATGTGGGATCCAGGGTGAAACTCGGGTCATCAGGCTCGACATAACTACCGAGTCACTGCACTAGCTCCCCATGAGGACGATTTGGGTTATTAGATTTACTGCTAACAGACCCACTATTAGGTTTGACCATTTTATACACAGAGAGACAGAGATGTAGTGAGCTCGGTGTTCATCCTCTGCTTTGCCCTTCCTAACCCTCCCCTTCACTGCCCTCCTTCCTAGCAAACAGAACAATGCTTCATTCACCTTGCTAGACCTCCACAAACCAGCCCAGCCTAGGCACTGTGAGTACAGTCCTCAGGGACTTTGTAGGGTTCCCTGTGCCAGGGAAGAGCAGGTATGCCTAGGCTTCCTGACACTGCCTCCTGCTGCCCTGTTGTGCTGCCTGTGCCAGTGTTGGGTCTGGGTCAGGTTCATGGAACCACAGGTCATACAAGTAGCAAGACACAGCCATTCTCTGAGTTTTACTAGGACCAGAAGTTGCATTAACTCATTTGCTCTTTACTTGACATATTTGTCCTTCTCTCCTGCATTCGATGTTGTTGTTTTTGTTTTTTGTTTTTTTGGGGTTTTTTTTTTTTTCTTTTTGGTTTTTTTGTTTGTTTGGTTTGGTTTGGTTTGGTTTGGTTTGGTTTTTTTGGTTTTTTGTTTATTTTGTTTTGAGATAGGGTTTCTCTGTTTAGCCTTGGCTGTCCTGGACTCACTTTGTAGACCAGGCTGGCCTCGAACTCACAGTGATCCACCTGCCTCTGCCTCCCAAGTGCTGGGAATATAGGCATACGCCACCACCACCCGGCCTCTCCTGCGTTTGCATCTCTTATGATTTTTTTCTTCCCATTTGTCTCCTCTCCTACTGTTTTTCATTTCCGCTTGTCCGTGTAACAGAATGTTGTCCTGTATTCTTCAACACCCTTGTCCACTACACCTCTGTCCCCATTTGACCTCAGTCTCCTACAACAGTGAACCATTTCTCAGCTTCATTTTCAGTAGGTACCACTTGGATAAAATAGGTCCCCCCCCCCCCCCGCCCCGGTCTAACCTGTTCATTAAGTTATTCCCAGAACACAGAAAAGCCAATGGTACCTAAACTGATGAATACATTCCCACTCTGCCTAAGAAAGGGATGATGAAAAACCATCCCATCTGGAGGAATCTGCTAGCCCATCTTCCTGACTTCCAATCTGTCCACATTCTCCCTCCAACACTTCTAGCTCTCATGTATCCCCCCACTGTAACAGAAACCAACACGATGTTGTTGTGCTAACATGTCTTTCATGGGGCCTCTCAGGCAGTGCTTAGCTTCACCACAGGGGTTATACCCTACAAATGCAAAGACAAGGGTGCAAAGAGATTACAATGCACCCTGCAGGTACCATCTGGCATCAGCTTGGCTTCCTTTGTAACAAAGGCTGAGATATCCCAGAGAAATTCCTGGGCAGTCTAACCTGCTACCTAGAAATAAAACTGCCTCCTTTTGCTTGTTAGAGTTGAAGTTTAGGAGTCAGGACAGGACAAGTAGTTTAGAGAGTGAGAGATGGTGGGGACCAAAATGCAATTGCTTTTGAAGGTTTTTGGGGGGCTCCTTTTCAGTTGACTGTGTTCCCATTGTCTCTTCTTCTGTTATCACACACCTTTTCTGAGCCATAATTTAAAACACATGGAGATGTAAACTCAAGATTTGAGCGATTTTCAAAAAAGTGGTCACTAGTGTTGAACTTGACAGGAATAAGGAATGCCTGAAAACATGAGAAAGCAGAATTTGGGTGTGCAAGGGTAATTTTAGAGAATTCTAGGGTGTAAGTTCGTGTGGACAAGGTGGGCAAGACCTGTCTTCAGTGTGTGTGGACCACCCAGAACAGAAGGCTGGGCCTGCAAACAGAATACATTCAGAATCTGAGCTAGTCCTCCTGCCACCTCTCCTAGTATACACAGCCTCCTGCCTTGGACTTCAGAGCTACTGATTTCAGGACTGTGGCCTCTCCCTGGTCCTCGGGCTTTCAGCCTCGCGCTGAGTTGCATCAGCATCCCTGGTTCTGAGGTCTAGAGACTTGGACTGAGCCACACTACCACACCATTGGGTCTCCAGCGTGCAGAGAGTCTGGGGTAAGACTTAACAGCTGCTGGACTGTGTGGCCCTATTCCCCTCAGATCCCTTTTGTAGGTCTGTGAGCATACTCTATTTTTTCTGTCTCTTTGGAGAACTCTGACTAATACAATAATAGGAACAGGATTGTTTATAGTGATATTTTGGGCGGGGGTGGGGGGGGAATCATTCTTTTTACTACAACAGACACTAACAAGAGAGCCAGATAGATGCTGACACTGGACCAAGCTTGGTGCTTCCCAGCCCTGGGTGGGTGGCAAGATCTCCTGAAAATGGGGAGTGAACCAAGGCTACACACTGTGGGCTGCCCACGAGGTTTGGTCCCCAGACGTTAGCTTCAATCCAGAGCTGTGCACTGATAGCAACGCAGACATCAGTATTATGGTGAACTGCAGCATCAAGCTTATGTTGTGGCTTCGCCTCCACTCACAGCCTCTAACTCAAGACAACGACAAGGGCAGCTCTGCTTTGCCCTGAGCTAGGGAAGGATTTCAGATGATTTTCTGAAGGATGACAGGAACAGGCCAGCTGTTTCAGGATGTAAAGATCTCACGTGAGTCTGAATACACAGGGTGAAGGCAAAGCCTACAGAGGAATCAGAACTGTTGACCGAATGATGTGAAGCAGGTAAGAGTAAGAGGCAACGCCTTAAAGAGCCAGCTCCAGTTGTAAAATTAGGAGAACTGGAAATTCTTCCAAATGAGGGTCTCCTAACACAGCAGAGATAGAAATCTTTCCTAAAACACCTCATATATGGGAAGTCACTCAAATACGTACTTCTCAGGAGACAGGAGGAAGGGAGGGAACACATTTGCAGGCTAAAAGCCCATAACAGGCAGAGGTTGCCTCCTGACAGGATACTTGTTAAAAGAATCCATTTGCAGCTCCAATATTCAGGGTCAGTAATTTCTCAGAGAAAGGTTAATGGAAACAAAACAGAACTCGGGGTACTTTTTTTCAACCAATATGCAGAAATATAGGCCAAAATATACCCTGTTGGCATATCCTCAGGCGATAGACTGCAAAATGTTGGAGATATTCTTTCTTGGTAGTATTGGGGTTGGACACAGTGGAGAAGGGAGAACGTGTGGTCGGAGAGGGATGTTTGTGTGTGAGGTTGGGCAGTTGGACACAGAGCCTTCTAATCATATCTTGCCTGGGTTAGAATGGCCCTGTGTTTGAAGGCAGAGAACTTGGATGTGACTAAACCAAGTGGCTGGGAAAACTTCCTCTGATCAGCTTCCAGCCCCAAGCATTGTTCAGGAAGAAAAAATAAAATAAAACAAAATGTATGCTTGTCACAGACTGACAGACACGGCGGAAATCTAAAAATGGAACGATCAAGCGTAACCCCTGTGTTCTGATCTTCTTTCCATGGAAAGGAAAAGTGGCCTGGGCAGCAGAGGGATGTCTGTAAGGGCTTGGACAGTAGGACCTGGCTTGTGCTTCATAGTCCAGGGAAGCCATGGGAGGTGATAGAGGACCGAGCAGGATGGTAAGAGAGATGCTGGAAAGTACCACAGGGCATCAAAGCTTTGGAAGTGTGGAATGGAATGAAAGAGCCAACATGTGGCTGGGGTGAGTCTTCCCAGAAGCAAATGTCAAGGAGAGCCATTTAGATGACTTCTGGAAAAACATACCAGTGTGCTTAACAGATTTCAGTGTGGGTCACCCACAGCAGCCACCATGTGTCATTTGGCTAGAGGTGCTAAGAGCTCAGCTTGAGCATGGATGGCCTTTCTTGTTCCAGGTTCAGGGCTAAATTTTGGGCAGGTAACACGTTCTTCAGTCATTACAGCATCCGGCTGTCTCTACCAACCAAACCCTCAGTTAAAGAAACAATGTCTAGAAACTCCGAAGATGGTTCGGTTGGTTTAGAACAACACTCGCCACGCAAGCCTGAGGACTTGAATTTGGATCCCTGTCGCCCATACAAAGTTTTAGTGTGGCACACGCCTATAATCTCAGCAGTGGGGAGACAGAGACGGCAGAATGCTGGGTCTTGCTGGCCAGACAGTCTAGCCAATGAGTAAGCTCCAAGTTCACCCAGGGAACCTATCTTTAAAATGTAATAAGTGGAGAAATTATTAAGGAAGATATACAATGTAAAACTTTAGCCTACACACACACATACACACACACACACACACACACACACACACACACACACACACACACACACA
>OU015743.1:93301088-93333077 GCA_907169655.1 Acomys percivali | reverse complement strand
ACACACACACACACACACACACACACACACACACACACACACACACATACACCAGTGTGGGGGTTGGTGGAAAACATTTATGGATTCCAGATTGTTTCTGTCAATTAAACTAGAGAATTTTAAAAAACTATACGAATCAGCCAAGGACAATACAGGAGGTAAACTTTAAACCGCTACCCAGATCTAGCCAATGGTCAGAACAGTCTCCACACTTGAGTGGAGAATGGGATATGACTTTCTCATGTACTCTGGTGCCTCACATTTGACCATGTCCCCTGGAGGGGGAGACCTGGTGGCACTCAGAGGAAGGACAGCAGGTTACCGAGAAGAGACTTGATACCCTATGAGCATATACAGGGGGAGGTAATCCCCCTCAGGAACAGTCATAGGGGAGGGGAATAAGGGGAAACTGGGAGAGAGGGAAGAATGGGAGGATACAAGGGATGGGATAACCATTGAGATATAACAAGAATAAATTATTTTTTAAAAAAACTATACAAGCCAAGGAGATACTTAGACCATCATGTCTACCTCTTACCCTTTTCTTTAAGGGGTGCATGGCACTCACCTGTCCCCCTCTGTCCAATCTCCTTTAATGAACAGCACCAGCTAAAACTGTAGGAACCAGCAATGTGAAAGGTATGTTTGTATAAGGGCACTGTTTGTTTTGTTGCACACAATGTCTTCCTCACGGATTTTTAAGGGCTATAATTTCTAGTCTTAGTGTCATCAGTTGTTGTACAACCCCCTGTCTTTATGTTACAGCAATGGGACAATACAAAAGGTGTTGATTCCCCCACCGACTTCCACAAAGCCCCGGACACATCTGTTGCCCATCTTCACTTCATTCTTTCTTGCTAAATTTAGTTGTTTGGTTATACTTTATCTTTATTATAGTATAACATTTTTTAATGTTATTTTAAATCCTTAATTGCACACAGCCCGGTACGCATACATACATGCATGCATAGTTACAAGTAGAATAGCCACCTCTCAAGCCCACTATAAGCAGTAACACTTTCATGCACACTTAATTGAAATTAGTGAAACTCTCGTCCCTAGTTAATACTGCTTCTTGTTAAAATTTATAAGTAACCCAGTTTTTCTACTTTTCATTTTTATTAAGAAAATCCATTTCAACTTGCCAGAAACCTAAATTTCTTTATTTCTCACAGGAGGAACCAAGCCTTCTGACGTCTGTGGAACAATGTCTCCATCTATTGGCACAATTTAGTATAGCAAATAAGGAATGAAATGTTCCCTGGTAACTCTACGGAGATATGTCTCTCAAGAAACTCCACTATCGGTAATTAAATGCAGCTCCCAGCCTTGAGCTTTTCTATATATATATAATCTATAACCCAAAGCCAAGGAGCTTCTTAGATCACCATCTCCACATCTTAAAGAAGGCCAAGCTAGATGTGCCCCCACACACACACACACAACATACAAAAGCATGGAACAGAATTGTGCATTGATTTAATTGAGAACTAAAATGTGAGAATCATTCTAAATCATCTTTTAAAGGCTTAGTGAGATACTGGAAATGTCAACATGTCAATCCTCATTTTTGGAGCAGGTTGTACATGACAAAAAAAACAAATAGAGAGTCAAAAAAGACTGGTAAGTTTTGATTACACATTGGAAACTAACACCTCATCCTGAACCTGACCCAGTCTCACCACTCCACACCCAACAAGAAGACTTACCCTTGAGGACTTCATTCCCTCTGACAAGGTAAGCCTAGGTTTCTCTCCCTCCCTCCCTTCCTCCCTTCTCTCTTCTTCTTCTTCTTCTTCTTCTTCTTCTTCTTCTTCTTCTTCTTCTTCTTTTCTCTCTCTCTCTCTCTCTCTCTCTCTCTCTCTTTCTTTCTCTTCTCTTCTCCCTCTCTCTTCTGTTCTCTCTCTCTCTCTCTCTCTCTCTCTCTCTCTCTCTCTCTCTCTCTCCTCTTTCTGTCTCCTTTCTTTCTTTATGTTTGATTGGTTGTTTTTGTTTTTCAAGACAGGGTTTCCTTATGTAGCCTTGGCTGTCCTGGGCTTGCTTTGAGGACCAGGCTGGCTTGGTTGTGCCTATGTTCTCTTAAGCAAAATGCATCACCATTGAAAAGTATCAAACTGGGGAAAAAAAAGTCCTTGAATGTCAGTGATGTTCAATTTCTGTGTGACTCTCTGTGTGTAGTGTAAAACAGGATACATATACTCTTCAGAACTGAGATTACAATCCATCTCTTCATGACTAAAGAGATGGCTCAGTGAGTTAGAAAATTTGCTGCTCTTTAAGAAGGCTACATCTGTGTTCCCAGCACCAATGTTGAATGGCTCACAGGGGATCCAGTGCCCTGTTCTGGCTTTCACTGTACACATATGCACACACAGCTGCCCTCCCTGTACACACTTGTGTGCGCATGCACGCATGCATGCACGCACGCACACAGGCACACAAATAAAAATAAATCTTTCGTTTAGTCACTATAGTCTGATCCCAGGCCCCTTCTTCCTCTCCTCAGCCCTACCCTCATGTCCCCCTCCCCCATTCTCCCCTCTCCTTCTTCTCACAGAACGGAAGCTCCCTAAGTGGTACCAACCCATCCTGGCACCTCAAGTCATAGCAGGACCAAGTACATCCTCCCCCACTGAGGCCTTACAAGGCAGCTCTACAAGGGGACAGGGATCTAGTGGCAGGGAACAGAGTCAGAGACAGCCTCTACTCCCATTGTTAGGGGACCTCCACATGTAGGGGCCCTAGGTCCAGCCTATGCATGCTCTTTGGCTGGTGGTTCAGCCTCTGTGAGCCCCCATGAGCCCAGCTTAGTTTACTCTGTAGATCTCCTTGTGATGTTCTTGACCCCTCCAGCTCCCTTTACCCTTCCTCCCACTCTTCTACAAAACTCCCAGAGCGCCACCTATTGTTTTGGCTGTGGGTCTCTGCATCTGTTTCCCTCAGCTGCTGGATGAAGCCTCTCAGAAGACAGTTATGCTAGGCTCCCTTCTGCAAGCACAGCTGAGTATCATTAACAGTGGCAGGGGCGCTCTTCCATGGGGTGGGTCTCAAGGTGAGCTTGTCATTGGATGGCTGTTCCCTCCATCTCGGCTGTGTCTTTATCCTTGTACTTCTTATGAGCAGGAAAAATTTTAAGTCAAAGGTTTTTATGGATGGGTTGGTGTCTCCCTCCCTCCACTGGAAGTCCCACCTGGCTACAGAGGTGGCAACTTCAGGCTCCTTAACCTCCACTGATAGGAGTCTCAGCTAGGGTCACCCCATAGACCTGGTGGCCTCCCCTGCTGCAGAGGTGCCCTCACATCCATTTTCTCTCTCTCTCTCTCTCCCAGTCCTCTTCCTTCTCCCTCCACCTTTGCCATCTCTTCTCCCACCCTGCTCCCTCCCTCTATCTACTTCAGATGTCTATTTTATTTCCTCTTCTGAGTGAGATTCAAGCATCCTCCCTTGGGCCCTCCATGGCCTGTTTGTGGTCTGTAGCATGTTTATCCTACACTTTATGGCTAAAATCTGCTTATAAGTGAGTACATACCATGTATGTCTTTCTGGGTCTGGGTTACCTCACTCGGGATGATCTTTTCCAGTTCCATTCATTTACCTGCAAATTTCATGAATTCTTTGTTTTTAATAACTGGGTAGAACTCCATTGTGTAAATATACCACATTTTCTTTATCCATTCTTCAGTTGTGGGGCATCTAGGTTATTTCCAGATTCTGGCTATTACAAATAAAGCTGCTATGAACATAGTTGAGCAAGTGTCCTTGTGGTATGGTGGAATATCATTTGGGTACATGCCCAAGAGTGGTATACCTGAGCCTTGAGTAGATCTATTTCCAATTTTCTGAGAAAGTGCTAGATTGATTTCCACAGTGGTTGTATAAGTTTGTACTCCCACCAGCAATGTAGGAGTGTTCCCCTTGCCCCACATCCTTGCCAGCGGGGGTGCTGTCACTTGAGTTTTTGATCTTAGACATTCTGATAGGTGTAAGAAGGAATCTCAGAGTCATTTTGATTTGCATTTCCCTGATGACTAAAGACATTGAACATGTCTCTAAGTGCTTTTAGGCCAGTTTCCTCCACTGAGAATTCTCTGTTTAGCTCTGAGCCCTATTTTATTAATTGGGTTATTTGGTTTGTTGGTGGTTTCTAATTTCTTGAGTCTGTATATATTTTAGATACTAGCCCTCTCTCAGATGTAGGGTTGGTGAAGATGTTTTCCCATTCTCTAGGCTACCATTTTGTCCTATTGACAGTACTCTTTGCCTTGTAGAAGCTTTTCAGTTTCATGATGTTCCATTTATTAATTGTTGATCTTAGAGCCTGAGCTGTTGGTGTTCTATTCAGAAAGTTGTCTCCTGTGCCAATGTATTCAAGGTGACTCCCCCACTTTCTCTTCTACTAGAGTTAGTATATCTGGTTTTATGTTGAGGTCTTTGATCCACTTGGACTTGAGTTTTGTGCAGAGTGATAGATATGGATCTATTTGCATTCTTCTGCACGCAGACATCTAGTTAGACCAGCACCATTTCTTGAAGAAGCTTTCTTTTTTCCATTGTATGTATTTCCAGGTCTTTGATTTTATTCCATTGATCAACCAGTCTGTTTTTATGCCAGTGCCATGTGGTTTTTATTACTTTTGTTCTGTGGTACAGGTTCAAATCAGAGATGGCGATACCTCCAGAAATTCTTGTATTGCACAGAATTGTTTTAGCACTCCTGAGTATTAGATTTTTCCATTTGAAGGTGAGGATTGTTCTTTCAATATCTGTAAAGAATTGTGTTGGAGTGGGTTTGGTGGCGAAGGCCTTTAATCCTACCCAGCACTCAGGGAGGCAGAGGCAGGGTGATCTCTGTGAGTTAGAAGTCAATCTGGTCCACAAAGTGAGTCCAGGGCAGCCAGGACTACACAGAGGAACCCTGTCTCAAACAAAACAAAGAAAACAAACAAACAAAAATAATTGTTTTGGAATTTTTATAGGAATTACATTGGACCTGAAGGCAAATCTATAAATAAATCTTTTTAAAACAAATCCAGCCAGGTGGTGGTAGTGAATACCTTTAATCCCAGGACTCAGGAGGCAAAGGCAGGCAGATCTCTTGTGAGCTACAGCCTATCCTGGTCTACAGAGTGAGTTCCAGGACAGCCAAGGCTACACAGAGAAACCCTATCTTGAAGACCCAAATAAAGGTTAAAAGGCAAATCCAGCTCCTCCACTTATACAAAGCATGAACCCTGAGCTAGCCAGTTTTCTCTTCCTCGTGAGTTTATTTCTCCATGTAGTAATTGTCTTGCTGTGTTAAGTAAGATGATTTTTTAAAAGTTTTTTTGAGACAAAGTTTCTGAGGCACTCAACAAATGGTAGCTTTTTACTGGGAGTTATTGTCCTTATTTTTTTTAAAAAAAGGTTTCCCATGTTTTTCAACAATTCCCTTCTTCACTAAATCTCTGCCCTGCAGAGGAGTTTTTAACCCAGCAACATGGCTGCTCTGGCAAGAGATCACATCCAAAGACCTTCTAGGCCTATGTGATCCATCTGGAATGACACACCTTTAATCCCTCTGGCTGGAATACAGACATGCCCTTAGTACACAGCTTTAATTCCAAACAATAAAGGTAAAGTTAGTTTGTAGAAGGAAGCGCCCGTACTTGAAAGTGGAGTAAGCAGGGCATGGTGGCACACGCTTGTAATCCAAGCACTCAGGGAAGCAGAGGCAGGTGGATCTCTGTAGGTTCGAGGCCAGCCTGGTCTACAAAGCGAGTCCTGGATATCCAAGGCTACACAGAGAAACCCTGTCTCAGAAAAAAAAAAAACCAAAAACATTAAAATAAAAGAAAGAAAGAGAGAGGGGGGGCATTTAATTGAGGGGTAGACAAATCAGAAGTGACAAATCAGAAAGAGGGTTGGCAGAATGAGTCAAATGCCCCACTCTCACAAGAGCAGACAGGAAAGAGAAGCTACTCAAGAGCAGTATGGTGGAGTAGGGTACTAGAGAGAGAGAGTAGAGAAGACAACACACTGGAGTGCAGTAGAGAGTTCAGTAGAAGGACAATATGATAGAGTAGAGAGCAGTAGGGAGAGTAGAGAAGACAATTTAGTAGGGTAGGGCAGGGTAGAGAAGGCAAAACAGGAGAGTTCAGCAGAGAAGACAGTCACTTTGGCGTTGAGTGACTTGGCAGTCAGTGAAAAGTCACTTGAGAGGCAGTGCAGTGGCAGTTCAGATCAGTTTAGTCAGTTCAGTTGAGAAAGGTTGAGTTCAGTTCAGTAAGTTAAGTGCACGGGGTTCAGGGGCAGTTTTTCCAAGCAGAACAATTCTGCAAACGCCTAGAGAAGCCAGCTTGAATCACTCAGCTTGGAGAGGAGTTTGAGACAGAACAGCTGAGCTGAACCAGGCAGCAAGAGTTCAGAAAGAGCTAGAAAAGGTGATATTATTCAGCAGTAAGTCTCATAGGCTGAAGACATTCTAAGCCTAAATTAGATTGTACAGAGGCTAGAAGCTTCTGGGGACTAGGCCTAGGTTAGCAGACAGAGGCAGTAAGCCTCTGAGACAATTACATCAGGAGAATAAAATTTACATTTACATTGACCTAAAGAAAGAGTCTAAGAGGACCAAAAACAGATGTTCACAAACGGCAAGAAATAATAAGGCTCCTCAGGAAGATTCTGAAGGACAGAAGCAAAAACAAATGAAAAGTAAGTCCCTCCCTTCCCATGTCTTTCCAACTTTCACTAAACCACTCTCTCTCTCTCTCTCTCTCTCTCTCTCTCTCTCTCTCTCTCTCTCTCTGTGTGTGTGTGTGTGTGTGTCTCTCTCTGTCTCTCTCTCTGTCTCTCTCTCTGTCTCTCTCTGTCTGTCTCTCTATTGACAGGCCTCATAAAGAGCAGCCAGTACAACAGATAGGAGAGCAATGGGTCCTGGCCACAGCAAGGCAAGGCAGAAGGCAGAAGCATGACCCTCCAGGGACAGATGACAGCTGCAGTGAGAGTTTTTGGTTCCTTTAAAAGCCCAGTTATGATATGTGAATACGTTTCTGTTTTAATCCCAGGTGTGGGATAAGAGGCTGCTTTACAGCAGGTTATTATGCCTTGCCTCATGCACTAGCAGGTGTGTGATTTTTGCCAACCACAGATAGTTTAATTTGGGGACTCTGGAGAGAGTATAAATGGAGGAGCACGGAGAGGCTCTATGGCGGCAACTGCTCCCCCGGCTGCTTTCCCTGCTGCTGTTGGTTCCTGCTACTGCATTTGCCAATGCCCCTAATCAGCAGGAAGTAGTCCAAAGAGGTCCATGTCCCCTCTCCCCTCTCCCCTTCTTTTTTGCCTGCCTAGCATTGGGGTGTTGGAAGAGATTGGGATGGTGAAGGGTAGTAGATATAAGAACCCAATAAGATAGCTAAAACAAAGCATGCCTCCAGTCAGGTTTATTCTCATAGAAAGACCATAAGATTTGGAGACAGGGTGAGGCATGTGAGGAGCTTGGAAGTCACCACTCCGCCCTAACAAGAAGCTAAGAGCATCAGAAGAAGAAGAAAAACTTCAATAACTCTTCTTAGAACATCAGAGAAGTACGGTCTCTAAGCAAACCACTCATTCCCTGGCAAAACTAGAGAGACGGACAGAAAGATTGCAGCTATGGGAGCAGAAACCACAAGCTGGCAAGCTGGAGCCTGCTGGGGAAGCAGCTGAGTGGGAAACCTGAACTGTTCGGGATGGCGGCTGGAGGCTTGTGGGGCATGGGGCTGAGTTACAGACTGTAGCAGAGGCAGCCGTATGGTGGGGTTTGGCCTTGGGGAGCCCCAGCTAGTCACTGTGCTGGCCAGTGAACATACCCAAAGAAAGTGGAAGAGAATGCCTTCAAGGGAAAAGATGTTACCAGTCTCAAACTGCTACCAGGTTATCATACCCTAACATTTAGGGAGGCGTCAAAAAAAAAAAAAAATGCCCAAGTTCAGCTCTATCCAACCATCCAGCCCACTTAACGCAGAAAAATTCTAAGAAGCCCTGGTCAAAGCCACGTGTTTCCCAAGAGACCAAAGCCTGATCACAGGACTACAGAGTGTGTCCCCTCACCAACACACTACCAAAGTCCTTCTTTTTTTTTTTTAAGATTTATTTATTATTGCATATACAGTGTTCTGCCTGCAAGTATACCTGCAGGCCAGAAAAGGGCATCAGATCACATTATAGATAGTTGGGAACCACCATGTGGTTGCTGGGAATTGAACTCAGGACCTCTAGAGGGGGAGTCAGTGCCCTTAACCTCTGAGCCATCTCTCCAGCCCCCAAAGTCCTTCTTACTGCCAGCTTTTAACCTTGTACATCCAACTTGCCATTTAGCCAAAATGAACAGCATATGTTAAAACTCAAACAAGATAAGATAAAATAAATACGATTTGAAGACACAAAACAAGTAACAGAAACAGTAGCATAGAAATAGACTATTCCTATTCTAGAAATTCATTTCTAGTTCATAGAAATAGAAATATGGCAAGAATGTCAAAACTATTAGAACAAAAACTTAACTGTAACAAACTGAAGAGTCTACAAAAAATTTAAATTTGCAAGAACAGATAGGTAAGCATCAAGATGGAAATTCTTTGGAATACATGTTTATTCTTTCAGAATTTCATATATTTATATAATGAATTCTGATTATGTTCGCACATGCCCTACTTTCCCTTCTACTCCTCTTGGGTTCTTGCTCCATATCTCTTTCACACTTTCATGTTCGTTTTCTGTATAACCCACTGTGGTAGGTTGTGTGGTAATGGTCCCCATACAGTCATAAGGAGTGGCGCTATTGGAGGTGTAGCCTTGTTGGAGTGGGTGTGGCCTTGTTGGAGTGAGTGTGGCCTTGTTGGAGGAAGTGTGTCTCGGTCTTCCTCCTGCTGCCTGTGGATGAAGATGTAGAGCTCTCAGCTCCTTCCCCAGGACCATGTCTACCTGCAGGCTGCCATGCTTCCTGTCATGATGATAATGGACTGGACCTCTGAAATTGTAAGCCAGACCAAATTAAATGTCTGCCTTTACAAGAGATACTGCAGTCGGGGGTGTCTCTTCACAGCAATAAAACCCTAACTGAGACACCCACTGAGTCCAACTAATGCTGCCCATATCACATGGGTATGGTGCTATCCACTGGAGGATGAACACACCCCTGAAGAAAAGAGACTCTTCTTCCTATGAGCCCCTCCCCCGTCCATGCTGGAGTGTTGACTGTCTTGTTCTTGTACAGGCAACCCCATCCCATCACCACTCCTATGTACAGCTGCTCCTACATGACCCATGAGAAGTGACGGATGCTCCACACCTACAAACAGCAGTGCCAGGACAAGGAGCCCACACATGCCCAAGCACAGGCCTCAAAGATGAAAATAGAAGTATGGAATTATATCAAACAAAGAAGCTTCTATATAACAAAGGATACCAGTAATAAATACGTAAAATTTGAGTTAACATCCACATGGCTATTTACCTGAAGCATCCCCCCAAAATAAATAATTATGTATCAACCTAACAAAGTACATATATAAGATGTGAGAAAAACTGTAAAACTCCACTAGAGGAAATCAAAGGATCAAATAAATGATGAGGGATGGATGCTAGTGGATAGAGTGACAACACTGTCCCGATGCCACCTCTTCCTGACCTGATCAACAAATTCAGTGCAATTCCAGTTAAAGCTCAAGAATGTTATTTTGTGTGTGGATTGGCTGAGGATTTGCAATCAATAAACTTATCATAAAGTTTATATAAAGTAGTAAAATATCCCAAAAAGCCTAGTCAAAGGTGAACAAAGTAGGAAGCCTGACACTACTCAAATTCAAAAGACACCATAAGCAACAGCAGTCGAGACTGTGAATTACTGAACACATCAGGCAGCGTGGAGAGATGAGAAACAGACCCAGATACACACATTCAAGTGATCTAGATAAAGAAGCATATGCAAATCGTAGCCTTTTTGGAAACAGTGTTGAAAAAAACTGAACATTTCATGTGCAAAAAATGATTCTAGACACACCATAGAGCTTCAATAAAAATTAACTCAATGGATCATAACAAGAAAATCAAATAACCTTAGGTATGGGGACGGCCTTTTAGACACCAAAGCCTTGGTCTGTGAAATAATGCAGAGCTGGACTTCATTAAAATTAGAAAGCCCTTCTCTGTGAGAGACGAAGTCATGATGACGAGAAGCCGCAGACTGGAAGGAAACATTTGCAAGAGGCATTTTGATAAGGGCTCTTAACAAAAATCTACTCGAAACTTAAGGATCAAATAACTTGGTCAACCAGTGACTGGTCTAACTTTGTGATGGCTCCTTTCAATTGTCAACTTGGCTATCTCTGGAATGAACTGCAGTCCAAATATGGAGGGCACACCTGTGATCCAGATCTCGAGACAGGAAGATAACACACCTTTGGTCTGGCTCTTGAGGCTGGAACACACAGGCTTTTGATGCAGACCTTGAGGTGAGATGATACAGGCTTTTGATCCAGATGGACACACATCTTTAATCAAGATCTCGAGGCCCTTAATCTGGCCCATATGTCCTGCTGGAGGCCAATGTATGAATAATAGAAGAAGAAAGGGGTCGTTTGTTCTTCGCCTGCTTGCACTCACTTTGTCAGCACATCCATTGGAGCCTACTTCTTCAGGATTCCAGCTTACACAGAAGACCAGCTGAGACACCCAGCCTCATAGGACCAAGCAACAGCTGGATTCTTGGACTTTTCATTCACAGCTGGCCATTGTTGGACTGTAGCCTGTAAGTCATTCCAATAAATTTCCTATTTATTTATTTATTTATTTATTTATGTGTAGATAGATATAGATGATAGATAGATAGATAGATAGATAGATAGATAGATAGATAGATAGATAGATAGATAGATAGGGATTCATTCCATAAGTTCTATGACTCCAGAGAACCCTGACTAATACAAACTTGAATCCCACACTAAGAGAGGGAGTCCACTGCCTGGATGGCCAGGAACCAGAAGCTGCCTGGATGGTCTAGAGAGCTAGAGTAGAACCAAATGACAGGCGAGGAAAAAAAAAAGTCAATTAAATGATTCCTAATGATATTCTGCTGGACTCATAGATCAGTGCCTAACCCAATCACCACCAGAGAGGCTACCTCCAGCAACTAATGGGCGCAAATGCAGATACCCACAGCCAAACGTAGGCAGAGTTTGGGAAACCCCTTGGAAGAGAGGAAGAAAGGACTGTAGGAGCCAGAGGGGTTGAACATTACCCACAGAATCAACTAAGCATGGCTTATAAGGGCTCACAGAGACTAAAGTGGCAATCATGGAGCTTACATGGGTCTGTGCTATCTGGGTTTCCTACGTGTATGTTGTGGTTGTTTAGCTTGGGTTTTTTTGCAACTCCTAACAGTGGGAGTGGGATGTCTCTGACTCTTTTGCCTCTTCTTGAGAGACTTTTCTTCCTACTGGGTTGCCTTGTCTGGCCTTAATATAAAGGTATGTGCCTAGTCTTATTGTATCGTGTTATGGCATGTTTGGTTGATGTCCCTGGGAGGCCTGCTCTTTTCTGAAGGGAAACAGAGGACGGAGGGATCTGGGGAAGAGAGGAGGTAGGGAGGAACCGGGAGGTGCGGAGAGAAGCGAGGCTTCTGTCGGCGTGTAATATATGGGAGAAGAATAAATAAAAAGAAAAGAAAATGCTCAATCTTTTTTAAAAAATGAAAACACCTGAACACCCAGGGGTGAATATGAGCCAACTATAATGGTATCCGTGAATGGAAACAGAGAAATGGAACCCATTGTTTTGTATACTAATTATAAAAAGGAAAAAAAGAGACCCAAGCATCAAAGAGTTACACAAACGGAATCTATGCAGGGATGTTCAACATAATATAGCATTAGGGAATTACAAGTTAAAACAAAAATCAAAGACTACAACACACACACACACAAAATCCCACATTCAAATCACAGCCAATAGCAAATGCTTGCAAGAGTGAGGATAGCTAGGGTTTTTCATTCTCATTGGAGTGTAAAATGATACAGTCTATTTGGGGGGAAAAATTGGTTGGCAGTTATTCATAACATGAAACACACTCTAAATGTTTAATCATAACCTTTGGTAGGTGCTCAAATTAGTCAAAATCTTACATCCAGACAAATACACCAAGGTGTTTACAGAAGCTTTGTCTATTGCCAAGACTTGGAAGCAACCAAAAGTAGACAAAGAAACATTACTTCAACCAAAAAAGAAATGAGCTGTCAAGCCATGAAAAGGCATGGGATGAACAGAAATGCATCTTACTAAATGAAATAAATAGCCAATTTAAAGAGCTGGATAGAAGGACAGAGTGTGATTCCACCTATTTTACACTCTGTAAAGAGAAAAGGCAAAGACCCATGGTTCCCGTGGTCTGGGGAGGAGAGGAAGACACTTAGGCAAAGTTTGGAAAATTTTAGAGCCGCGAGAAACTGTGTGACACATAATGATGGATGAATGTCATTCCACACTTATCCAAACCCATAAAGTGAGCCCTGTCTTAGAAGTGTGTTGACTGTGGGTGACACTGACTGTGTCCATGTGAGGTCATCAACCACAACAAAGACATCACTGTGGTGCCCAGTGTCAGTAGTGGGGAAGCAGTTAGGCTGGCACATGACTGGTTTCTGTGTTTTCTATCAAACTTTATTGTGAACCTAAAATTACTATTAAAAGTTCATTCTTTTTAAGCTCCTCTTTGTTTATTCTGAAAGGTGATAATAAACCAAAACAAAGTGTTTTTTAAATACACGTTGTAAGATGGACCATGAGGGAAATGACAAAAAAAAACGTCATATAATAAATGTGGACAGGGACCCACATTAGAATCACATTGGAGGAGATCTGAAAGGTGAGCAGAGTATGCTAGATGAAGAGCAGATCCCTCAGGGTGGGCTGTGAATATGTGAAGTGTGAGCATCAATGACATAGGCAAAGTCAATATGAGCTATGTCAGAGACGAGACTCAATTTTTCTAAGAGCTCACTGAAGATGAGGCAGGTGGATTGTATCAAATGCCATGTGAAGCCATGGGGAAGACTTAATGGTAGATCAACACAGTCTGATTTATATCTTTTTAAAAATATTTTATTTAATTTTAATCTATGTGTGTTGGTGTGAAGGTGACAGATCTTGGCACTACAGACAGTTGTGAGCTGCCATGTGGGTGCTGGGAATTGAACCCGGGTCCTTTGGAAGAGCATGCGGTGCTCTTAACCACTGAGCCACCTCTCCAGCCCCTATAGCTTAAAAAGAAAACTCAACACTCTGTGCATTGTAGTGGGGAATGACTAGAAGCACACAGCCCAGGTAGGATGCTACCAAGGGGGTAGGGATGAGTCCTGGGTGGACCGAGGGAAGTGATGATGTAATGATGACCAACAGTAAAGAGATAGGGAGATTATTTTGGAGGGAACGCCACTGTCCTTAGACAGCTGGGCTGTGGGAACAGGTGATTGATTCCGAGGGTTTCAGCTCGAGCAAGGGAGGCCATGCTGTTTCCTGAGATAACAAAGGGTGGGGACAAGTCTGAGGCTCCTGAAGGGGGAAAGTGTTAGGCGCGGATCACACCCAGAGGTGGTGCCGATCCTACTTCAGCTCCTGCGCATGCGCGGTTAAGGGCACGACAACAATGTTTCTCTTTCCCCTCCCGCAGGGGGATATGCTAATGAGGCATTGGCCGGAGGCTCGATTCCCCCTCCCGCACAGGGGAATGCTAATGAGGCATTGGCCGGTGGGCCAATCAGCCAGAGACACACCACGCTAGGGCCTGCATATAAGCAGCGCGCTCCGAGGGCTTGGGTCTTTTGCTTCAGCTTCAAAGGGCGCTCCCAATAAAGTGTGATCGAGAAGGATCCTGGTGTCGGCGTCTTTCCTGCTGGTGGGGAGGTCGCGATGGGAAAGGGTTGGGATTCTCCTCTGAACCCATTACTTTGGGGTGCGATTTCAGTTCCTGTCAAAAGAGTTCAGGGAAGAAAGGGATTCACATGAGTTTAGAAAAGAAGAGTCTATAGCGAAGAGCTAATTTTGGCAGTGTTCAATAATATTCTTGATAAGGTCACTGGGGGAAAATTAAGGGGAGTAGAGAAGTCTCACAGCAGAATCCTGAGGCTCCCAACATGAGGTCAAGCAGATGTCAACGTAAGCAACAAAGAAGGGAGAGTCTCCGAACACAGGTCATTGATTTGGGAATGAGTCCTGTAAGGGAAATGTATGTAGGGATATCCAAGGAGGCAAAATAAATGCAGGGGCTTTTAAAGTAAGAAAGAGAGTCATTTAGGTTGTTGCGTAATGATTTATCCTTGATTACAAAAGGCAGTAGCAACGATGTCACCAATCCAGGAGGGAGGGACATGCAGCTACTCGGCATATGTCCTTACAGAAGTATTTGTCCTGTAACACTGAGGCCTGGTACAAGGTTTCCAGTCATCTTCTGATATTTCTTGTTTGCAGCTAGGGATAACCTTCTGCTTTCATTTGCAGTCATTTGCTAGGGTTTGGTACAAATAACTCCATTTTAATTCAAACAGCATTCAGTGCATAAAGAGAAAAGGATGCTAGTAAAGAGCAGCCGATGGGGTCAACGGAATCGCCAGAAGTAAGGCCACTGATGCAAAGGGGACAGAGCGCAACTAGGAGGCAGGCAAATGAGGCCACCGCGGTCAGGAAGCCAGGAGAGATGACTGTTGGCTTGGCAACAGGAAGTCACTGCAGCCTTGACAACAGGAGTTTCCAAGGACTGTTGACAACAGAAGCAACAGGAACGCTGTGTGTAAATGAGAGATCCCATCAGAATGGTAGGAAGCCTTAAATTGTCCCACTATAAATGCCTAGATACACTGTGGGGGGTGGGGGGGGGGGGAGGGGCAGGGATAGTTTTTCCGAGTTTAAATCCAGTGGAGTTCCAGTAAAAAGAGAATGGAGGATCTCCAGGAAGCCAACGTGTGGAGCTGAGCACCGCCTGAGCACCAGAAGCACATTAGCAGCCATTTCCCGGGAGAATGAAGTACCTTGGGTGACTGCAGCAGCGTGTGGCAAACTCAGAGGGGAATGCCAGTCTGAAAAGTTAGTCCTTAACTTCGGGATAGTGGCATTAACTATATGACATCCATCAGATGCAAGGACACCCTTATGAACACCTCAAAAAGTCGGGTCACGTGGACAGCAAGAGGGAAAGAAGTGAGCTCAAGACGCGCAGTGAAAAAATATGAAAAAATGAAAGAAAGATCCACTAAAGACTTCTCACCTGAGATAGAATTATAACTTTGTTGTTGTTTTTCGAGACAGGGTTTCTCTGTGTAACAGACCTGACTATCCTGGAACTCTCTTTGTAGACCAGGCTGGCCTCGAACTCATAGAGATCCACCTGCCTCTGCCTCTTGAGTGCTAGGATTAAAGATACGTGCCACAGCACCTAGCCAGATTATAACTTTCTTATTCATTAAAGTATGTATTGAAAGAGATGTTACACACCACGTTCTGATTACGGTTCTCCCTCCCTCAGCTCCACCTCCCCTCACACTTAACCCCTTTATCGCTCTCTTTCTCTCTTTCTTTTAGAAAAAAAAAAAAAAGCAGGCAACAAACAAACAAACAAAACAGAATTTAAAAACATACACGCATATTAAAAACAACAACAGTAACATAAAAACACAGAGTCAGAAACCGTAACAACGAAAGACCAGTAAAATCCAAAGTGCCAAAGCGGGATCTGAATGAAGCCCAGGTTGTAGAAGAAAGCTCTTTACTGGCTTGCTGCCCCCTGGCTTGTTCACCCTGCCTTCTTACACAATCCAGGGCTACCTTTCAAGGGACCGAACTTCCCACTTGTCACATTGATCACTAATTAAGGAAGTGCTTCTTCAAGCCAGGCAGTGGCTGCACACGCCCTCGTCCCAGCACTAGGGAGGCAGAGGCAGGCGGCTCTCTGAGCTCGAGGTCTCTCCTTCCTTCACTTCCTGCTCTGAGTTGCTGCATTCATTTCCCTCAATGACAACTATAACCTACAAGCCAAATAATTCCTTTTCTTCTTCAAGACCCTTTTGATCAGAGTGTTTTTTATAACTGCCATAGAAATCAAACTAAGACAGAAGAGGGGTGCCGGGAATGTGGGGTGTGGTTGCGCCAGACTTGACCATGCTGTTTTGGGGGAGGATCGTAGTAACATCTGGATCTTTGGGTGGGGAAAACTGTCGAGTGTGCTGAGCTTACTGGGCTATCCTGTGGGAGCTTGCAAAGTCAGACGGTTTAGAGAATTACAGACAATGGAGGCCTGCCTTGTGAAGTTTCAGAGAGGAGGTGGACGATGCAAAGACTACGTCCTAGTGGTTTATGATCTTTTTAATTAAGGATTGGGTATTTCTTCTCAGCTGGGCCTACAATTAATAAAGAGGCCATCGGCATTGAGCTGAAATCTTCTGGAAGGATTTCCTCAGGATCAGTAGACAGACATCCTGTGGTCTACAGGACACTAAGGCTATAGCAAGCTGACAGCAGGATGTGGCCAGTAATGTGTGAGAGTGTGGGCGGGAGCTGAGTGCAACATTCTGTGGCAGAGTTGGAATCTCCCAAGAGAGGCCAGGAGACGCCAGTGGTGCAGAGGAAGGCCTGGGTGCAGTGGGGATCCCTAGATACTGGAGACGCCAGGACCGAGAGATGACAGCAGTCGGTGTGGAGTGGAGCCACCCTGGGCCTACATGACAAGCTGTGAGTGCCATGGGTGGCAGAGCCAGAGAAGTGGAGCTGCTCAAGCCCTCAGGAGCCCCAAACACTGAGAGTGGTTCCCAGATGTCAGACACGGAACTACTTACACTGTTGGATTTCCGGTTTTGCTTTGCTTTGATTCTAACTGTTGCCTGGTTCCTCCCTCTTAAAATAAGAATATAACTTTTTTTTTTTTAATTTTAGGAGCCTGCAGGTGAGAATCTGAACTTTTAAAGGGTTTAAAATTTTAAAAGACTGTAGGACTTTCAAGATTGTGTTGTATTTAATACTGTGATCTTGTGGCTAAACAAGAGAAGTTATGGTTTAATAGTCATGTATTTGTGTATCAAGTTGACAAGGAGGCAACTGTGCTGGTTAGACTTTTGTCAACTTCATACAAAGCTAAAGTCGGCTGGGAGGAGGAGACATCAGTTGAGAAATTGTTTCCAACAGACTGACCTGTAGGCAAATTTTCTTGATTAATGATTGATGAGGGAAGGTCCAGCCACTGGGTGTAGTGCCACCCCTAGGCAAGTAGTTCTGGATTGCCTGAGAGAGCAAACTTGGCAAGGCATGGGGACAAGTGAGCAATCAGCACCCCATCCTAGTCTCTGCTGTAGTTGACGCCTCCAAGCTCCTGTCCTGAATTCCTTTAGTAATCTGAGAATTGAAAGACAGTAAGTCGTTTCTTCTCCTAAGTTAATTCTGGTTAGTGTTTTGCCAAATGACAGAGAAACCTAACTAAAACACATACCTCTACAGATTCATGAAAGTGCAGACTCACGATGACAGTTGAACCCATCACCTCCAAAAGCATCTTTATGACTGTTGAAGGTCCTTGTTCTGTTAAGTTCTGGTCCCCCAAGTACCCCAGACCAACATATCAGTGCTGTTACTACAGCCCGGTTTGTAGTTCCTAAAATTTGCATAAAAGGCATCACCTAGAATATGCTTGTGTGTACCTGGTCTTTGCTACTTTGTGGGTTCTTCCTGGCTCCACCCCCCCATCACTAGATAGAAGAGAAAGAACAGAGGGGAAAGAGAGATAGAAGCAGATCATGGTCTGGTGCTGAGACAGCCCAAAACAGCCCCATAGCCCACACCTGGCATTAAAATGAAAACATACTCTTTTAATATTTCTGGGGTTTTTTTTTCTTTTTTAAGAAACGAAATTCCAGAATTCTCACTACACTTGTGTGGCCTTTATTTATTCATTTTTCCACTGAGTAATTATGTGGGAATTAATTCATGTTGGTACATGTATTGATGGTTTGTTCTTTTTCTCATTATTGAGTGGTGTCCTATTGTGTGGCCACACCATAACCAGGCCCCCCCCCCAAAAAAAAAAGTCTTTTCAATTGCTTTTGATCACCTAAGAAAAGTTTCTGATGCCATGTGTGGTGGTCGAAATAAGAATGACTCCCATAGGGTCACATATTTGAATGCTTAGTCACTAGGGAGTGGCACTATGTGAGGATTAAGAAGTGTGGCCTTGTTGGAGGAGGTGTGTCACTGGGGGTGAGTTTTGAAGTTTCAAAATCCCATGCCAAGCCCAGGCTTGCTCTCACTTTGCCTACAGGTGACCATGTAGCTCTCAGCTAGGGCTCTGTGACAGTGAGGAACTAACCCTCTGAAACTGTGAGCAAGGCCCCAATTAAATGCTTTCTTTCCTAAGAGTTGCTTTGGTGATGATGTCTCTTTACAGCAATAAAACGGTGACTGAGGCACTACATCTATTTAAAACTATCTCCTAGCAGAGACAGGCTAAACCAAACTTTTTCATAGGTCGTCAGTGAAATATAGGATTGTGTGTAATTTTGAATTGTGTGTGTTTAAACTATTTTTCAGGAAACATTTTTATTCTTAAAATGACAATCAGTGCTATACAAAACTGTTCCTAATTTCACCTCCGCTCAAACCCACTTTTACTTACTACATAACAACAAATGTCTCCTTCCAGAGTATTTCATTTTTGCCTTCTCTAAAAGTTGCTAAAAAACATGTAGGATAATGAGCAGTTTAACTGCAGTAATAATGCAGTGCCTCTACTTGGGGAATTAGCTCACAGAACTTTTCCCTGTGGCAAAATGAAAATGTCATGCACAAAGGCATCATGGTGCTTATGCTAACTCTGGCATTTCACACACTTGAGTTCATTATTAGTCTCATTAATTTTGTGATTGTTAACAACACTGCTATTTATACGTAACTTAGCCTTTGCAGACTTCCATCAAGACTCAGCAAAGCCCAATGGATAATGTATCTCGAATGTTAGGCATGTGTCTGAATAATTTTTCACAGCAGGAAATAGTCTTTGAGATTCAATACATATGAACATACTGTGACACTTTAGAAATGTTTTTTATTTGTGTTTTGATACTTAGGGTAAAGTCTGGTGAAATGTGTTGGTTTCTCAACTAAGAATAAGAAAAGCTATATTTTCTAAAAAGAATAATCAAATTGAAGACAAGGTAACATGTGAGTTAATTTTTCTATTATATTTTTTTTTAAAAAACCAACGAAAGCAATTTAAGATGGACAGGTTTGGTTTTCCTCACAGTTCAAGGTTACAGTTCATCGGGAAGTTGTGAGCCACCAGCATGGGTTTGGGGAACCAACCTCAGGTCCTCTGCAAGGACAGTAAGTGCACTTAATCACTGAACCATGGCTCCAGCCTTTGGTTTTTACATTTCTACAGAGATTTAAAAAAAAACTTTCTGCACTTTTTTTGTTGAAAATAAAGCATGGATCCCAGAAAGTATACCTGTCACTTTGACAATAGATGGTTTAGCCTATCTTTCTCATTGATAGAGTTACTCATAATTACTAATCTTTGCCAATTGTATCTCTATATGGTTGTCAAGTTGTGAATAATAAACATTTATTAAATTATATATGACTATATAGCAACAGTGAAGACTATTATAATTTTTGTATTATTCTATATTATCCAAGCATGTGCAAAAGCATGATAATTACCTATTGGTTAAAAGTGAAAAATCTAATAGCTAAGAAAGAATTTATTTGTCATAAATAACTATATACCATTATTGGGAATGGTTTTGATTTGTTAGGAGAGATTGTTTTGGTTTCTGTACTGGAAATTGAATCCCAGGTCTCATGCATGCTAAGTAAGCATTCTGCTGTCGAGCCACACCTCTAACTTCTTTGGTGGAAATATACATCAATTATGGAAAATACTATGGCTATTTCCCCAACAAACATATGATCCAGAAGCCCCAATACTAAATACATTCCCAATAAATATGAAATAATTATGTCAAAGACATAATTAAATTTTCACAAAAACTAACTTGTTTTCAGCCCAAGTGTTCATGAAGAGATGTGTGTCCATATGCACAACTACTGAGCTTTACAGAGACACCGGTCAGAAGTGAGAATATAGATGAACCTGGAAGGTGTTATTTTAAATAAATTAAAGAGGCGCAGAAAGACAACTGATGTCACTAATGTATGTAATCTCAGACACTTGAAGTCATAGGGAGAGCATCAGTAAACTGGTGATTAGCAGGAAGCTGGGGGGGTAATGGTAGGAGTCAGGGAGTAGCTGAAGGAAGAACTCAGTTTTTTTAATTGGAAAGGAGGACTAAATCCAAGAGGTCTATTTACATCTTGGTGACTACAGATAATAACAATAAACTGCATGTTTGACATTCCTCAGAGTAATTTTAAGTGTTTTTACCACCAAAATATACATGAGGAATTTGTGTTAAGTGATGTATCTAGCTATTTGTGCGCCATACATTATGTATTTATAATACAAACAAAGTGCAAAGTGATAGCTTTACATACAAATATATACTATTTTTGCGTATAAAAAAAAAACTGCCTCAAATGGAGACTCATACTGATGGAGATTCAATAGTTGTGTCTCAGATCCAAAACTTTTCTTTTATACTCTAACTTTGGTGTTGGACCATATTTCTATTTTGCCAGGGATCTCTGAGTTAGAGTCTGTAAACCTGAAAGTATTATTTCTATAGACACCAGCCTGACAGCAGTGAGTTCCACCATACTCAGAGTTCAGTCTCTAAGGACTATTTCCCACTAAAGGAAACGGGGCTTCTTGGAGAACTCGCAGGTTCTAGGTCTGGGGAAATGCATGGGACAAAGCAAGTGAGGGAACAGCATGTTATGTCAGAATGGAAGGACCTTATATCAAGGAGGGCTGAGTTACATCAAAGGACTCAGGAGCCAGCATAAAAACAGTCCCATGGAGTAAAGCTAGATTAATTTAAGCATCAATCAAAATAATACTTGAAATCAACACTGGACTGGGGTGTGGGGTGGGTGGCTGGAGAGATGGCTCAGCAGTCAAGAGCACTGTCTGCTCTTCCAGAGGTCCTGAGTTCAATTCCCAGCAACCACATGGTGGCTCACGGCCATCTATAATGAGATCTGGTGTCCTCTTCTGGCCTGCAGTTGTACATGCATTTAGAGCACTCATGTATAAAATAAATAAAACTTTTTTTAAATTAAAAGAAAAAGAAAAGCACACTGATCTCTCTGGAAAAACTCAAAGGAATCTAGTTTATTGTTCTAAAACATAGCAGTAAATAAGTATGATTGATGAGAGTGAAATAAATTGATTATTTTTGTCTTTCCTAGAAGAACTAGACCTAAATGGAACCAAACAGTTAATAAAGAAAGATGTTCAAGTATTGATGAAGGAAGAAGAGCGCATCCAGATAGGCATCAAGGTTGATACGTTCTCCACTTGCAGCTGATAAAGCGTGTTATGACTTCATGGATCCTGAAGAAGATGCAAGACGCCCAGGTCCTAGGAGTCTCTGTACTCTGGATACAGAGAGCAGCATGAGCATCTCTTTTCCCATGGTAAGGCAAAGAGATCTAAAAATGTACAGCGGGTTTGCGTCGCAGCGGGGAACACTAAGCCGATGACACTTCACATGGCCAAAGGAATCCCGCAGCTGGGATTAAATTAAATCAGGTGTGAGGAGGAAGGATGATCTCACTGGAGTGGGTCCAATATAACCTAAGCGAGCTTTATAAGAGGGCAGTGAGGGTGCCAGGGCTAGAGAACCTGTGGACCGTGTGGAGAGAGAGGTCGGAGAGGTGATGATGGCATTGGTGGTGGAGGACGGGGGCGGGGCCACCACAACCAACGCATGTGGTTACTGGCTTCCGGAAAAGGAAGGGGCATGAACTTCTCCCGCACACTCTAAATGGAATACTGTTCTGCCAATAATCTGGCATCTACCCAACTGAAGTCTATTTCACATTTCCAGTTTATAAAACACACGACAAAAATTAGTATTATTCTGATGCCTGAACTTCTGGATGCCTGGTAATTCATTGCAGCTATAAACGAAGCTATTATTGGGGTGGGTTGACAGTTGTTTTAATTTTCGAAGAATCACTGTCCCTCTTCCCCTAACCTGAGAAATGTTAAGGGAACTCCATAACTAGTGTATCCAACTAGATGTCTACTGTCATAGCTTTTGTCAACTTGACATAAACTTATACAAATCTGGGAAGAAGGCATCTCAACTGAGAAATTGCTCCCATCCAATTGGCCTGTGGGCCTATGTAGGATTAGTTTTTTTAAAAATCTACTTTATCTGGGGTTCTTAAACACTTCTCCCTTCTTTCCAACATACCAACCATAGGAAGGAGAAAACAAAGGTTAGTAGGGGTACAGAATGTGGGTCTTTTTAGAGGTAGTTCTTTGGAGGTAACTCCGCTCTTTGTTGTTGGGATATCAGCAGTCCAGTCAATTGGTCAAATAGCAGACACCAAGCAGCAACGTGAGTCCGTAGAAGCGGCACCATACAGTAAAAACAGCAGGACGGGGCTGGAGAGGTGGTTCAGAGGTTAAGAGCACCATCTGCTCTTCTGAAGGTCCAGAGTTCAATTCTCAGCAACCACATGGTGGCTTACAACCATCTGTAAAGAGATCTGGTGCCTTCTTGGTGGGCAGGCACACGAGTGGGCAGAATACTATATAAATAATAAATAGATCTTTTTTTAAAAAGCCAGCAAGGGCGGACTGTTCGGGCCTGAGTCAATAACTGACCACAGCACACACTTTGGCCAAAGCCCCTAGCTGAGCTTGGTGTGCAGTCCCAGCCCAAAAATTCTGGCTGGACCCTGGGTGCATTTTGAGCCCAGAATTCCTAGCTGTGCTCGGCAGTCGGTTCAGGCCCTGAGAGTCTAGCTGAGCTCGGCGGGTGGTTCGGGCCCAGTGTCCCTGGCTGGACTTGGCAGGGAACCCAGAAGACTGTGGATACCTTGGCCTGACCCAACGCTCATCCAGAGACCCAGAACGATTGCAGGACCCACAGCACAGGGGAGCTGAAGATCACTGGCTGTGAGAGCCCAAAATGACAGGGCTAACTTCCTGCCATCCACACCAGTGAAGCATCAGAGCTTCCAGCCTACGGAAATCGTGAGAAAACAAGTGAATCTATCATCAGACGCCCTACATCCAACTCGGGAAGCTACCCAACGAAAACAAAGACGGCAAGATATCTAAAGGACAGCATAAAAGCATACGCAAAAAACCCCAAAACAACATGGCGTCTCCAGTTTCCAGCTCTCCCAAAGAAAACAACCCGGAGAACTCAAATACAATGGAAATACAAGAAAATGACCTCAAATCCTTAATAATGAGCATATTAATGGAGGAAACAAATAAAAGTCGTAGTCCAATACAGGAAGACGCAGCCAAACGGGTGAGAGACATAAAAGAAGCACATAGAGTGGAACTGGAAAAATTTCAGGAAAATGCAAATAACCAGATGGAAGAAATAAATAAAACGGTTCAAGCTCTGAAGACCTATAAAGAGGCAATGGAAGAAACTCAGGAATATACAAAAAACCAGGTGAAAGAAATAAAAAAAATCAGTTCAAGATCTGAAGACGAAAACAGATTCAATGATAAACACACAGACAGAAGAAAAACAAGAACGTGAAACCTCAGAGAAGAAGGCAAGCAACACAGAGGTGAGCTTTTCTAACAGAATCCAAGAGACAGAAGAACGAATCTCAGGTCTAGAAGATACAATCACAGATCTTGAAGCAACCATTAAAGAAAATGCCAAATCTGGAAAACTCCTGACACAAAACATCCAAGAAATTAAGGACACCATGAAAAGAAGAAATCTGAGGATAATAGGCATTGAAGAAAGAGAAGATATCAGACTCCAAGGCACAGAAACTATTCTCAACAAAATCATAGAAGAAAATTTCCCCAATCTAAAGAAAGAGATGCCTATAAACATACAAGAGGCCTACAGAACACCAAATAGAATTGACCAGAAAAGGAAAACTGCCCGTCACATAATAAACAAAACACAAAACATACAGAACAAAGAAAAATATTAAAAGCTGCAAGGGAAAAAGGCCAAATAACATTCAATGGGAAACCTATCAGAATTACACCCGACTTCTCAGTAAAGACCATAAAAGCCAGAAGAGCCTGGACAGAGATCCTGCAAATTCTAAGAGAGCACAGATGCCAGGCCAGACTACTTTACCCAGCAAAACTATCAATAACCATTGATGGAAAAAACAAAATATTCCATGACAAAAACAAATTCAAACAGTACCTATCCACAAATCCAGCTTTACAGAAGGTACTAGAAGGAAAACTCCATCCCAAAGGATCAAGCTACAACCAAAACAACTCAGGAAATAGGTAACTATACCATGGCAAAAACACAACTACACAAACACTCGATTGGAAACAACATCAAAATTAAGACTCTTAACAGTCACTGGTCGTTAATATCTCTCAACATCAATGGTCTAAATTCTCCAATAAAAAGACACAGACTAACTGAATGGGTGAATAAACAAAATCCAACATTCTTCTGCATTCAAGAAACACATCTCACCTATAAGGATAGGCATTACCTCAGGGTAAAAGGTTGGAAAAACATATTCCAAGCAAATGGTCACAAGAAGCAAGCAAGCGTAGCCATTTCAATATCAAACAAAATAGACTTTCAACCAAAATTAATCAAAAGGGATGCAGAAGGACACTTCATACTCATCAAAGGTAAAGTCAACCAAGATGACATCACAATTCTGAACATCTATGCTCCCAATACAAGGGCACCCACATTTGTAAAAGATCTGCTAAAAAAACATAAACCTCACATCGATCCCCACACTATAATAGTGGGAGACTTCAACAATCCACTCTCACTGAAGGATAAGTCATTGAAACAGAAACTAAGCCGAGAAATAACATCATTAACCACTGCCATGGGTCAAATGGATCTAACAGATATCTATAGAACCTTTCACCCAAACAAGAAAGAATATACCTTCTTCTCTGCACCCCATGGAACCTTCTCCAAAATTGATCACAAAGCAGGCCTCAACAGATACAAGAGGATTGAAATAATACCTTGTATCCTATCAGATCACCATGCTCTTAGGCTGCAATTCAACAACAACAGAAACAACAAAAAGCCTACACGTACGTGGAAACTAAACAACTCTCTGCTAAATGACACATGGGTCAGGGAAGAAATTAAGAAAGAAATCAAGGAGTTTCTGAAATTCAATGAAAATGAGGGAACAACATACCCTAATTTGTGGGATACATTGAAAGCAGTGTTAAAAGGAAAATTCATAGCACTAAGTGCCTTTAAAAAGAAATTGGAAACATCGCACATAAGCAATTTAACAAAACAGCCGGAAGCCCTAGAAAAAAAAGAAGCAGAAACACCCAAAAGGAGTAGACGTCTGGAAATAATCAAACTCAGGCCTGAAATTAACAAATTAGAGACTAAAAAACAGTCCAAAGAATCAGCAAAAGCAAGAGCTGGTTCTTTGAGAAAATCAACAAGATAGACAGACCGTTAGCCAAACTAACTAAAAGGCAGAGAGACAGTATTGAAATCAACAAAATCAGAAAGGAAAAGGGAAAAATAACAACAGACACTGAAGAAATTCAAAGAATCATAAGATCCTACTTTGAAGGCATATATGCCACAAAATTTGAAAATCTAAGGGAAATGGACGATTTTCTTGATCAATTTCACTTGCCAAAGTTGAGTGAAGAACACATAAACAAGCTAAATAGTCCCATTTCCCCTACAGAAATAGAAGCAATCATTGATAGTCTCCCAACCAAAAAAAAAAAAAAAAAGCCCAGGGCCAGATGGTTTCAGTGCAGAATTCTACCAGACCTTCAAAGGCGATCTAATACCGATACTCTTCAAACTACTCCAAAACATAGAATTGGATGGAACATTACCAAATTCATTCTATGAGGCCATAGTCACGTTGATACCTAAACCTCACAAAGACTCAACAAAGAAAGAGAATTTCAGACCAATTTCTCTTATGAACATCGATGCAAAAATACTAAATAAAATTCTTGCAAAACGAATACAAGAACACATAAAGGATATCATTCATCATGACCAAGTAGGCTTCATTCCAGGCATGCAGGGATGGTTTAATATACGGAAATCCATCAGTGTAATCCACCATATAAACAAACTGAAAATAAAAAACCACATGATCATCTCTTTAGATGCAGAAAAAGCATTTGATAAAATCCAACACCCATTCATGTTTAAAGTTTTAGAGAGATAGGGCATACAAGGCACTTTCCTCAATATACTAAAGGCTATATACAGCAAGCCAATAGCCAAAATCAAAGTAAATGGTGAGATACTCAAGGAAATTCCTCTAAAATTGGGAATAAGGCAAGGCTACCCACTCTCTCCATATCTCTTCAATATAGTACTCGAAGTTCTAGCCAGAGCAATAAGACAACAAAAGGAGATCAAGGGTATCCAAATGGGAAAGAAGGAAGTCAAACTATCCCTATTTGCAGATGATATGATAGTGTATATAAGTGACCCTCAAAATTCCACCAGAGAACTCCTACAGCTGATAAACACTTTCAGCAATTTGGCTGGATACAAAATTAACTCAAAAAAGTCTGTAGCCTTCCTATACACAAATGACAAGCTTGCAGAGGAAGAAATTAGGAAAGCCATACCCTTCACATTAGCCACAAGCAATATAAAATATCTAGGAGTTACTCTAACTAAGCAAGTGAAGGACTTGTTTGAAAAAAACTTCAAAACTCTGAAGAAGGAGATTGAAGATGACATAAGAAGATGGAAGGATCTTCCTTGCTTATGGATAGGGAGAATTAACATAGTAAAAATGGCCATCCTACCAAAAGCAATCTACAGATTCAATGCAATCCTTATCAAAATACCTACACAATTTTTTAAAGACATTGAAAGTTCAATTCTGAACTTCATATGGAAAAACAAAAAACCCAGAATAGCAAAAACGATCTTGTACAATAAAAGGTGCTGCAGAGGAATCTCCATACCTCATCTCAAATTGTACTATAAAGCAATAGTAATTAAAACAGCATGGTACTGGCACAGCAATAGGCTGGTTGATCAGTGGAATCAAATTGAAGACCCAGATATGAATCCACACACATATGGTCACTTGATTTTGGACAAAAAAGCCAAATCCATTCAATGGAAAAAGGATAGCATCTTCAACAAATGGTGCTGGTCTAACTGGAGGTCTATGTGTAAAAAAATGCAACTGGAGCCATATTTGTCACCTTGCACAAAACTCAAATCCAAGTGGATTAAAGACCTCAACATAAAACCAGAGACACTAAGTCACTTAGAAGAAAAAGTGGGGAAGAGCCTGGAACATACTGGCACAGGAGACAACTTCCTGAACAGAACACCAACAGCCCAGGCCTTAATGTCAACAATTAATAAATGGGACCTCATGAGACTGAGAAGCTTCTGTAAGGCTGGAGACACTGTCAAGAGAACAAAGCGACAGCCTACAGACTGGGAAAAGATCTTCACCAACCCTACATCTGACAAAGGTCTAATATCCAAAATATATAAAGAACTCAAGAAATTAAACACCACCAAACCAAATAACTCAATTGAGAAATGGGGCTTGGAACTAAACAGAGAATTCTCAACAGAAGAATATCAAATGGCTGAGAAACACTTAAAGAAATGTTCAACCTCCTTAGTCATCAGGGAAATGCAAATCAAAACAACTCTGAGATTCCATCTTACACTCATCAGAATGGCTAAGATCAAAAACTCAAGCGACACCACATGCTGGAGAGGATGTGGGGAGAGAGGAACACTCCTTCATTGCTGGTGGGAATGCAAACTTGTACAGCCACTTTGGAAATCTATCTGGTGCTATCTCAGAAAACTGGGAATAGGGCTTCCTCAAGACCCAGCTATTCCACTCCTTGGAATATACCCAGAAGATGCACCAGGACACAACAAGAAAATTTGCTCAACCATGTTCATAGCAGCCTTATCATGATAGCCAGATCATGGAAACAGCCTAAGTGTCCCTCAGTAGAAGAATGGATAAAGAAACTGTGGTACATATACACTATGGAATACTACTCAGCTATTAAAAACAAGGAATTCCCGAAATTTGTGGATAAATGGATTGAGCTAGAAATGATCATAATGAGTGAGTTAACCCAGAAGCAGAAAGACTCAAATGGTATATACTCACTTATATCTGCATACTAGCCCAATGGGCATGTCCCACGAAAGCCTTCCCTTACCAGGAAACTGGGACAGAGGGGAGGACATCCTATTGGGACTCTAGATGAGAGAACCATGGGAGAATAGCAATGTAGAAGGATCCAGTGGGTCCTAGAAACCTACAAGTAGAACATTATGATAGGCAGATTTGGGCCAAGGGGTCCCGCTCAAACTAAGGCACTAGCCAAGGACAATACAGGCGGTAAAATTTAAACCCCTACCCTGATCTAGCCCATGGACAGGACAATCTCCACACTTGAGTGGAGAGAGGGATTTGACTTTCTCATGTACTCTGGTGCCTCACATTTGACTATGTCCTCTGGAGGGGGAGACCTAGTGGCACTCAGAGGACAGCAGGTCACCGAGAAGAGACTTGATACCCTATGAGCATATACAGGGGGAGGTAATCCCTCTGAGGAACAGTCATAGGGGAGGGGAATAAGGGGAAAATGGGAGGGAGGGGAGAATGGGAGGATACAAGGGATGGGATAACCATAGAGATGTAACAAGAATAAATTAATAAATTTTTTTTAAAAAGCCAGCAAGTCGCCACCAAATCTTCACCAGTCAGCTGAAGCAGCAAAACTCGGCTGGAGTGCCATGAGTGTTTCTCTCTCCAAAGAGCAATGTAGAAAAGCAAAGAGCAATGGGGCCATGTGGACTGTTACAAACCATACAGATGCAAAAGTGTTCTTAGTGTGGGCTTCTGTTAATATTCTCTTCCTAAGAGTATACCCACAGATGTTTTCCTCTAGCCAAAATCACGCCCCTCACGTGAGACAGCTTCTTGCAAAAAATCATGACACAACCAGGTTTTAAAAGAAACCAGAAACTTCCCCCTCTTCGCAAGTCTGTGGATCAATTTCATGGCTATTGATTGACGTGATAGAGCCCAGCCGACTATGGGCAGTGCCATTCCAGGCCAATTGGGCCTGAACTGTATAAAAGAGGTAGCTGAGGAAGCCAGGGAAGCAAGTCAGCAGGATTCCTTCTCGGTTTCTGCTTCAGGCTCTTGTCTGACCTCTCTCAAGGATGGGCTATGTCATGGATGTGTAAGCCAAGTAAACCCTTTGCTCCCCAACTTGCTTTTGGTCAGTGTTCTACCACAGCAATAGAAATCAAACTGGGACAGAAATCCAGCAGAAAAAAAAATTAATGAATTCTTAGGAACATCAAAAAAGACAACAGATTATTAAAAAAAAAAAAAAAAACATAGAAAGCAACAGTTAAACTTCAGAGTAGGGAGATAGAGCCTAACAGAGGGTATCTCAGCAAACACCATGGAACCCAGAGAGTTTGGCCATGTTTAAGAGCTGGAAAAATAATAATAATTAGGGGCTGGAGTTGTAGTTCAGTTGGCACAGGGCTTACCCGGCATGCAGGAATTCCTGGGTTTGATTCCCCAGTGTCACGTGACCTTGGGCATAACAGCACACGCCTGTGATTCCGGCACTCGGGAAATCGATGGGTGACAGTGAGTTCAAAGTCTCAGCTACACACACTGAACATCCGACCGGACTGAGATAAGACATAACCCTGTGGACAAAGACAAAAGGTATTGGGGAGCAGGGGAGAAAAAGGAGAAAAGAGAAAAGCAGAGGGGAGAAGGAAGAATGGCACCTCTCCCCACAAAGGAAACTTGTGAAAAATGATCACCGATAGACAAAGATATTGGAGAAAACATTAAGAAATATTACTCAGTAGAAGCCCAGGACGTCTAAAGAAAGCTACACATGAAGGAAGAAGAGCAAAGCTAAAAACTGCATACATAAATCCAAATAAATATTTAGCAATAATAATACCCTGAAAATACAATGATGGCCTAAAAATGAAAGATAAGCAAAGTGGCTAGAGTGTTAAAAAGAATCAGGCACTGAGGGGGGGGGGGGAAGGGAGGAAGCAAAAGTCACAACCAACATTAGATTTTGATATGACAAAAAAATGAAAACTGTCCCAGGTTGGGTAAACATTTAAATGGTAACCAAAAGCTTCTCGGAAAAATAGTAAGGGCAGTAAACCCCCAGATACTTTGAAGTACTAATTAAGATAATCATAATCACTCTGGGGCCCACAATAGCAAGCTCTTAGCAAAGCCAATTTGCTGACCAAATGTTCTTATTCATACTCTGACCTCTGATTCAGTGAACACAGATCTAGGGGACAGAACGTTCATTAATCTGTTAATGTTTCTTCTTTTAAAAAAAAGGATTTGTTTTATTTTATTATGTGTATGTGTGTGTATACATGAAGGCAGATGTCCAAGGAGGCCAGAGATGCTGGTTTCCCTCAGGAGCTCGAGTCACAGGGTGGTTATGAACCATTTGATGTAGGTGCTAGGAACTGGATTCAGATCCTCTGCAAAAGCAGTGCACACTCTTAACCACCACCACCCCCCAGCCCCATTAACAGTCCTCCTTAATTGTCACTCTCTTGATGATAAAGGCATGCTCAGCTTTTCCCGCCCCGTGACAGTGTGTTGGCCACGTGTTCACATTCCGTCAACAGAGGGCAGCAGCTGACCACAGTCCCGTTCACTTAATCCTGGTACTTTTCAGGGATGCATTTGGAACAGGCAAGCTGTTTTATTCTGTACTGTCTTTGTTGCTTCTTGCCACCAAGAAAGCTCACCAAAGTGGTGAGAAAGGTTCCATGCTAAAAACCACTCTGCCAGCTGAACTGCACTCCCAGCCCCCAACTAATTCTTTTCCCCCCAGCACTTATACCTACATGTAGAAGTGGTTTTCATGAACTGGAAATAGAATTGAGTGAGGTAAACAACAAATTTGCTGTTTCCAATCATTTCATTGGAAACAAATCAGCAATTTCTGAGTTGGGTCATGACCTTGTATTTCAGTTCCTGGACAGACATGATGGTTCAGTCCTGCTATTTTCCTATCCACTTCAGAAAAGGCAATGCTTGTAAATGGAACCTAGGAAATTGACATACACAAAGGATACTAGACACTTAGTCATTGTATAACGTTCCTGAGAGTCACCCCACCACCCAGGAAGACTCTAAATACCTGGGTGTTCCTAAATTACAGGGCTACAGCTAGGGCCTCTGTATCACAATCAGAGAGAAGCAGCCCGAGGACAAGTTACTAAGGTTTTGTAGACTACGTGGTAACTGAAGTTCATTCCCAGTGTACCTAGCTCCCTCCTCTTTCTGTAAATGACCATCGCAATAATAAGACCTCCTGACATCAGGACATCTGACTATTCTGTTCCCGAAGGCTGAAGGCAAAAGCTGCGGAGTAAGAGGAGCCCTTCATGCAAACCTACATTGCCATTAGTTTTGTGACCTGGGGAAACTAACATGACCACTCTAAACGTTTGTTTTCTCATCTGTGAAACGGTCCTGGCAACTTTACAGACCATAAACAGTTGTGGTCTTAATAGCACTTTTATTATTAGCTATACTGAGAGAAATGTCGCTTTATTATCAGTGGCTGTCCAGGGAATTATGGGAAGGTTTCTGAGGCCTCTAACTTATTCAGTAAGAAAGAGCAGGAAATTAAGTACATGGTGGATGGGGCAGGAGCAGGGTTGAATATTATAAGGAATAAAGATGATGCTTAACCCTGCCTTTCCTTTTTCTTTCTGTCTTTCTTTCTCTCTCTCTTTCTTCTTTTTCTTTTTTTCTTCTTCCTTCTCCTCCTCCTCTTCCTCTTCTTTTTCTTCTTCT